>CM073582.1:61826043-63026043 GCA_037074715.1 Magnolia kwangsiensis | reverse complement strand
TTTCCACTATGATAAAAAACTTTACAAGTACAATGAGCATGAAGGGAAAATACAATGGTAAAGAACAAAAACTCTAAAATGATCTGCAAAGTGCTCCTGCCTCAGCGCTGCTACGCCCCAACGTCACCTACACGCAACGGTCGTGCATAAGCTTACAGAAAGCTTAGAGGGTGGTGAAAGTGTGTGCGCAAGGTAGTAATATGATAATGCAATATCAGAGTAATGCGGAATATGCAGATGGATCCATAAATATCATGAGCCGTAACAAGGCTATGCGGATGCAAGATACAAGTCAAGTATACAATCCTCATCTAAGTTCACATGTCAATACAGCTCAACTCTGGGATATCACCGGGGTCTAGTACACTCTTAACCAGATCGTCGCCACATCGCGCGCAATAAGGTAAATGGAAGAGACCTCACTATCCGTCTGCCAATATCGAGCTCGACTCGTCGATAGCGGATCCATTCCTCGAGCTGGTCAAACTAAGCTTAGCATTGCCCCCTACTCTCGGGTGGGTAAGGCCGCACCCCCTTCTAACCGACCACGACACAGTGGAGAGCGCAACCATCTGGTAATTGGCACTCAACGCTCATCTATCCACTCGGTCTAGACGTTGGAGTAACCTCTTGGTACCATAAGGGTTTAGGAACTTTCACCCGGGGATATCTATAGCACCCCATGTAGAATGAGATTTTAGGTATCCAATCCTGCCAACCACGATCTGTCTGTGGTGGGTACTGCCCCGATGTCGCTAAGGAGTACAACAACCATGTCACACAATGCGAAATGCATGAATCACACTATCCAATCATGCAGCACATCCTGCACGTATCGTGCGCTCATGCAGGGAAACACCGCCTAATCGGGGTCCCATAAACAATATGTCCGAAGGCATACGCTATGATCAGTCACTTCTCATATCAAGCATACATATGATGCGTATGATCATGAGTCATGGAACTATACTAAACATGTTAAAATGAGATGAACTATCCTTATAATGCAGATGGGCCTGGACGGCCTATACACAATAAGTACGGGCCTAATAATGGGCCCTAAGGAGAGTCATAATGTGGACATCCAACCAGCATTACACTCGCAATGTGGACGTCAAGCCAACATTGCTCCCAAGGCACGATCGTCGTAAACATCGTTACATAATCAGTGTTGGGATCACACATTGCAATGGACCTTAGGTACATCCCATTGGGCCTTAAATACATCAAATGGGCCATGTCATATGGGCCTTTTATTCATCAAATGGGCCACATAAATGGACCACACCAATGGACCTTATGTGCATTGCAATGGTTCATAACCCGTGGGCCTTAGATTGCATCAAATGGGCCTAATCTTATGGGTCTTATATATAACAAATGGGCCACACCAATTGGGCCCCATATGTACATCAAATGGGCCTCAACCCATGGGCCGTAGAATACTTCAAAATGGGTCCAATCCCATGGGCCTTAAGATACAACAAATGGACCTAATCCCATGGGCCCAGAGGCCCACTAAAATGTTTATTTTCCATCCAAAATGGCAAAGAGCCCACTGCAATGTTCATTTTCTATCCAAAATGGCAAAGGGTCCACTAAAATGTTTATTTTCTATCCAAGATGGCAAAGGGCCCACTATAATGTTCATTTTCTATCCAAAATGGCAAAGGGCCAAATGAATTGTTTATTTGCCATCCAGCGTGTGGGCTAGGGGGCCCACTATCATATTTATTTATCATTTAGCCAGGGGGGTGGCGTGAATAAAACACATGCATTAGGTGAGCTCCACCGTCTGCTGGACGGATGGTGGATAAAACAAATGTATTATGGTGGGTACCACCGTCCGCTTAGACGGTGGATATAGAACACATACATCACTTGGGTCCCATGTGGGGCCCACTACCATGATTAAATGCCATCCAACCCGATGACAAGGTCACACGGACCTGTGTGAAGGTAAAACACAAATTTCATCTTGATTCAAAACTTTTGTGGCCCATAGAAGGGTTCCAATGATAGACATTCAATCACACTGTCTCCTATGATGTGGGCCACCTGAGCGTTGGATGAGGCCCACCTCAGGGGGTGGCTCACCATATGAACGGCGTGGAAGTAAAACATACATCATGGTGGGGCCCACGGCAGCAGCCGTGGGTGGCTGGTCTTCCACCCGCCGTAGTGCAGCAGGCGCTGCCTGCAATTCTGACATAGCAGCGGTAGCTGCTGTGTTTGTTTTATTTTTTATTTTTTTAAATCACGTATTTTTGAGGTTTCTCACAGGTGGGACCCACGTTCGAAAAATCCATTCTGACCATGGGACTCTACAGCTCGAAACAAACAAAATGAGTCTAAAGTTTGAAATTTTTGGGTGCATAGGAACTCTAGGCTAAGTTTCAACGGTAACCATCACAGTCTTCAATGCTATGGCCCACCAGATGTTCAAATCAGCCTCATCCTTTTACTCAACGGCTAAAATGAGGTCGGTAAGAGGATGGACGGCTTGGATTGTACCCATACATCAAGGTGGGGCCTACACAAACGGTCCACTCCCAAGGCTTGAACCAAGCTATATTTGTGTTTTCCATTCAGCGTCCAGGGAACGTCCAACATCCCTGGACATAATACATACATTGAGGTGGACCTTGCTGAGGTGGGCCACCACTGATGGATGAATACGTATAAGGTGGGTCCCACTTATAAGTGGCTTGGGTAGGATACAAGCCTCATGGTGGGGTCCATTCAAGTGGGCCACACGGTCATATAAATCATACAAAGAAAAAAAATAAAAATAAAAAATGAGAGGGAGAGAGAGAGAGAAAGATAGAATGGGGCACGCATGATGGAGGGTCCCCGGCACTATGGGCCATCCCTTTCATGATCTACAACATAAATCATTGCATATGGGCCCACCTAATCAAGAATCAATGGTGGAGATCCATTCTCCATGAAAATAAACGGTCTAGATGACCTTATTTACAAGCTAGGAAAGGTAAACATCATGATGGGGTCCATGGAGAATGGCCCCATCATGGAATGATCATGATGATCAAAGTGGGCCATCGGCCACAACTCAGGGTCCCAAGTGAGATCCAAACCATTGATCGGTTGGCCTCACTTGGCCCATCTCAAAAATATAAAAAACTAACATTATCAAGCACCTACCGTTCGATCTTCTTGCTCCTATGGGTTCCTTAGCTCCTTAGCTTTGATTCTAATGGAGGAGATGAGGAATTGATGGCTAAGATGGGAGATCTTGCGATGGAGAGGTGGGCCACACTTGAAGTTTTGAAAGAGAGGGAGGGGCTTGGAGAGTTCGTATGTATGGATTTCTTGCTTGGATTTTGAGTTTGAAAATGAGAGAGTTGTAAAAGGGAGAGAGAGATAGATGGGTGATGGATGTGGTGAGTGATGGGCGTGTAAGAAAATCTTGACTTTTGTGGCCATTTGTGTAAGAAAAGCAAGGGTGGTGTAAGAACTTTTTGACTTTGAGAGTTTTTGGTGTAAGAAAGGTATGGGCTTTGTAAGAGATTCTTGACTTTTGTGGTTGCTTGGGAATGGGTGAAAGGTGATGTGTACTTGACATGTACTTGACATGTGATGGATTGATAGATTGATGTGACATCTCGTAGAGATTCTCTTGGGTTTCGCAACGCGCGGCGTTTTCCTCCCTCCAAACGTTGGCCCACATCTCTTGACCAGGGTATTGCCTTGGCACGAAAGTCACGGCATCGGAACCGTAGCGATGGCGCAGTCGCTATGGTAATGGTCTTGGGTTGAGTCGATACGGGCTGACTGCATACGAATCAGGGTCACGCGTAAATATAGGTTAAGGGTCGAAGGTTGTCGGAATTCGACCTATAAGACCGCGAAAGTCTATGGAACGGTACGGTCTAGGATACGGGGCTTACAAGATCTTTAGAAGATATTACGTTAATGACATTATTAAGATTTACATTGTGGGTTGATGAAACCTTGGTATCTCTCCATCTTATAGTACTAGAGCTGGGAGGGAAGTTTCCAGTCACACAAGCTCTACTAGTAGCCCTGTCATTTCTGAATATGTACTCAAAATCATCGTACCTTGGCATCGATTTGCCATGAAATTGAGCAGCATCTGAATGAGACTAGTAACAATATGAAAACTATCCCGTCATTACTATTGCATATGCCTGATGAAATTGAAAGTTATATGCGTGAACCTACATGGTAAGTATGTCAAACTACAAGTCTTACCTTAATGCAGTCCATCCATACTTCATCTGAAGCGATGACATCTTTCAACTCAAGGTCCCATCCGAATCCAAATGCACTGCGCAAATCTCTACCATAGAAATTCTTTTTCTCTGTGCAAATGCAATTTTTAACATTCCTATTATTGATCTTTAGGCCTAACTTCAACTTCATGTTGTCAACGACTCCCATATAAGATTCTTGTTTTAAATCCAGCACCACTTTTTCATCCTGTAAGGACAAACTCCATCAATCCATCGATTAAGATGCTATACATCTCATCAGTCTAACAAAGAATACCCCCATAAGACTGGTTCTCAGGTGATCTGTTCGTGGTATACTTTTTCAGAGTTCTCCGACGGGTTGTAGAAGGTGATGCTTTGGGATTTTTCATGGGAGTTGATAGAACGGATCATCTATTTGATGACGTGTTGCAGCTTGAGTCTACAACAATCTACAAGAAGAGCAATTGGGAATATAAGAAATTTTTTTTGTCATTCTAAATATTATCTATTGCATCCATGAAAAAAGTAGTAGTGGAAACATATCCCATTCACAAAAAGTAGATATTTTAATTACTCAAAGAAAGCATGAAGAACATGAGTGATCTAACAATTGAGTTCCTGTTTGCTACTTTAGGAAGAACAGTATGCGTTCATCTTATTACAAGAAATCTAATTTATTTGACTCATAGGATGAGCATGGTTCCACATTCTGGATGCAATTTCATCGTGTTTCATACCCACTCATTTCATATGGGGTGACATTCAGAAGCACACGACCTTCATCAACAATAGATACTTTTGCATGTGAAGGAGTCACAATATCGGCACCACTAGTCTACGACTCGTCGAACTCAACCATGTCATCTTCTCCTAACATCTTTATGAAGTCGTGTAATATACAACAAGCAAGCATTATCTTCAATTGAGTGGACATGAGATATTGTGGAGCTGTCTTGAGGATTGGGAATCTTGCTTTCAAAACTCCAAAGCATTTGTCTATAACTTTTTGTAATTGTGCATGGCGGTAATTGAATAACTCCTGAGTACTGGATGGTTTCTGACCTGTCCGATACTCATTGAGATAATACTGTACGCCACAATAGGGGGCCATGAAACTAGGAGAATGTGCATATCCAACATCTACTACGTAATATTTTCCTACATTTCGAAATCAAAATTTTATCAATAACATGCCTTATGCGATGCCATGAAGAAGTTAGAGGGCTACATGTCCATGCATTTACCATGGGGGGTTACGAAAGGATCGTGTGAGTGAGTCAAAGCACTTTACAAAATACGTGCATTTGATATGGAACCTTCCCATCCTGCTAGGACGTCCACAAAATTCATGTGAAATTTATAAGCTGCCATGACATTTTGAGATATGAATCCTTTCCTTTCTTGATAGACTTCACTATCCTCGGATGATACAAAAGCAGGGATATGTGTCTCATCTATCGCATTAATACAATACTAATTCAAACTTGAAAAAATTTAGAGACTTTAACGTTTGAATTTCAATAACCATAGGACTTACAAAAATTGTATAAATATATGTAATTTTATACCTAAAAGTAGTCACTCCAATTTGGGTTTGAGGAAATCTCGATAGGGGTTTCAAGGGTAGGAAGTAAGACATAATCTACATATAGACAAACGATTGCATCCAATACTTAATTAAAGTATCGACTAATTGTTTCTCCTGAGCTTATGAAACGATATCCAATCACTTGGTTTCAGACATTATGACTTAATGTATGGTGGAAGATGATAAGCTGCTCTTCCATACTTATATGTTTTGTATCGGCCAATGAACCTTTGTCTTGTAGAATTGAGCAGAAATTGAAGAATGTTGTCTTCTTCATCCATAGTTACGAGACACAATCAGTATCCCTTACCCTAAAATGTCATCGATAATATGGGCATAGTCATAATCAATAGACCTATGAGGGTTATGAAAGAGGTAAGTACGACAATACTCCCCTCCTGCTATTGCAGTAGATCCCGCTCCTAATATTAGTGCAAAGAATTCCAAGTCTTCATCTGTCCAGCTGCTCCCAACCTTACTGAATCACTTCACTCTATATAACATGCACGTGAATTTTATTAGAATTATAACATACCAAATTTTCATGGCCAGAGTTTATATCATGCCCGAGAAAATTGGGTGTTAATAGTGTATAAATTAGATGCTTTAAAAATTACACCTCATTTTTTTCATTTAGATCACATCTAGATACATTCATGAAGGTAACATTCACGAGAATAGAATCGACTGTATTGATTATTTCATCAGAGTAAAAGAATTCAGTAATAATCAAATGCTCTCTCAATGAAAGCTTATTACATTTATCGATTTTGCAATGGAAGTACAAAACTAATTCATAAAACTATCTTCTTATTCTTTTACTACAATCTTCCATAGGGAGATCGTCCTCTAGGTCTTCGATCTGTACATCACTTAAATCATCTGTAAGGTTGAGGAGGGTTAACGCCCTACGCATAGTGATGCTTATCTTTTAAGATTAACAATAATTCGAGAGACTCATAAAAGTAATGTAAGGGTTCTGATATGTCACATACTCCACCACTACGAGAGATATCAATAGGCATAAACAATCTATATGAATGTATGCCTAACAAAGTATGTGCGACTCATCATACATAGTGATCACTTTCATAATGTGAAAAATAGTTATAATATCCGACTCGACCTGCATTCTCACACTACAAATATTCGCTGGTGTGTCCAGCGAACATCTTAAGGCGACACAACAATGCTATTGAGGGATTTAAGTAACACGATGTATTCATGAAGTGACTATTTGCGACATTCAATCCTAAGAAGTGATGTAACACGCATGGTGATTTACTTACATCAATTGTGCACCACGCTAACCAACCCACAAAATTACGTGTCAACCAAAAGGGCCGCTACCTATAACGCATTACGTCCATGATAAAATATTTGATTTACAAGTTGTGAGACCTTTTAACACATCACTTGCATTGATAGAAAATGTAAACTAAATCATGATTCCCAAAAGGTAAATAATTGTTTATGGTAAATTAAACAATCGTAGAGAGATAATCTTAAAAACATGAAAACATAGTATGTAAAATGCAAGATACAACATATTAATTTAAATCAAGTAAGCTTAAAGGATAAAACTCTCACCTTAAGGTTGACGGAAAACATAGTATTCTTCTAGAGTTGAATTTCTTCATGACTGAATTCGCTGGACTAGAATTCCAACCTTATAGAACCCAAAGCTGACTTGAACCTGACACTGATTCAGTCTAGGACTCAGCGAGTCGACTCAGCACCCAACTCTCTTTCTCTCTTTCTTTCTCTTTCCTTTTCTTTTCTTTTTTTTTCTTTTGCTTTCTCTTTCTCTTTCTTTTCTTCTTCCTTTCTCACTTCCTTTCTTGCTGGTATGCTCTCTAACGTCAGAAGTAACTCACTTATACTAACCTGGAGGGTTCCAAGTGTTTCTACGTACATTGTACGTGGAATATATTTTATGGGATGGGTTGCGCAAGCCGTGTGCAAAAAAATTATTTGCGACAAACTTCTTCTTCTCTCCTTATTTCTATTTAGTGTTGGGGGACGCGAATTGTGTCCAACCCCTGCCCGGACGGTAATTCGTCCAGTAGGCTTTTGTGGGGCCCACTGTGATGTATGTGTTTTATCTATGCCATTCATCATTTTTCCAGATCATTTAAAATAGGAACCAAAAAATGAGGCAGGTACAGGTCTTGAAAGTGCCCTGATTTGTCAATTAGCATGAGTATTGGGTAGTCAGACTGCAGAGCCTCATAGGAAGATCAATTCAAAGCGTCTACCTCAACTGGATATGTGCAAGCTCTCCATAGGTAAATCTAAGCCTCACATCCCATGTCCCAAAATACTAGGTGAATAAAACCCTTAAAATAATTTAGAACATTATAGGGTTTATAAGTGAGAAATTTTTTTTAAAACAGAAAATTTCTAAGTTTTTCTTGCTTTGTTAATTGTATCGGTACAAGTCTTGATATGTTTGACCTACACTATCGATGTCCTCGATGACAACTCGATTTCATTGGAATGAGGACAAAAAGTGTCCAACAACCACATGAATATCTGGAGGGAATTATCGATCTACCGATGTACCTATCGATACCATCGATATTTGAATCTCGAGTCTATTGAAGATAACTCAATAAATCGACAGGCAGATCTCCAACGCACCTATTTTTACTTAAGAAAATCATATATGCTTCGATATATCGAAGCCCTCCTCGATACCATCGAAGTTCAAATCTTAATGATATCAGAAGGCTCTTGATGATATCGGTCATGGGCGTGAAGATTTTTAGCAAATATTTTGGGATAGTTTATCTATGATTGAGGGTCACTCGATAGAATTGATATTCAAATATCGATGGTATCGAGGCCAAATCGATGGCATCGAGACTTGACAGAAATAATCCAGCAAGCTCACTGGAAAAATCTTTAGATTTTTCGATGTCATAGAGATGACTGTCGATATCATCGGTATTCAAATTTTGATGATATCGAGTGTACATCGATCACTCTTATAAACCTAAAATATATCTAATAAGTCTCTCTCATTTTCAAATGTCGAGGAATGGAACCTTGCATCGATGAAATTGGAGTTCGAAATCCAATGACATCGACATGAGTTCGATTCCCTCGACCAGCTGGCAAGAGGTGCTCAAAAGTGTATGAAATTGACTTTGTGTCATTGAACGGAACATTGATGCAGTCGAGAGTATATGCTCGATAATATCGAACCCACTTGATGATATCGAACTCTATCATAAATGTGACCATTTTATATCCATTAGAATCTTTTGTCTATATAAAGAGGACTTGTCTATTGTTGCTAATAGAGAAAGAAGAGAGTGCTTTTAAGTGCTTTACCTTAGATCATATACCCAAAGCCCTTTCTCTTAAGGAAGTTCATCCTCCAATCCACCCTCATCATTGATATTCAATAGAGTGGATTGGGGAATGAACTTTCGCATTCAAGGATCCTCCAGCTACTATCTTAATGGTAAATCATTAAGCTGGGATGCCTTGAATGCATAGATGATTGGAATCGCTCTATCTTCCTATTTGGAAAACATTTAGAGAGTAAGATTCTATTATAACATTGACCCAACCCCTCACCATATATTGGTACATCATTTGAGTTGCGGATTAAGGAAGCAGAAGATTCTTCATCAACAATGAGGAGATCTTTGTCAACGTGTTGAATGAGACTCATCTACTTATTTATAAGTATCTAGAGTCCAGAGGACCCTTTGATCATTCCTTTGTAGGATTGGGTCTAAGGTGTTTCTCACCCTTGCAAGTCCTCAAGGAGGCCTCCAACAGGAGTGTACATGGTGGGTGTGTTGTGTGAACCCTTGCTTTGTGGAGAGCATAAACATTTGGTTAAAAGTGAACTAGTTAAAATCTTGGGTTTGAGGTGAACCGTGTGAAACCTCTGTTAGGGTCTTATCGAAGATTCTTAGCCAATGTGCCTAAAAGTGGGTAAGTTGTGTTGACCCTTGCTCGTGAGAGCATAAACAGTCAGCCTCAGTGTAGGTTGTAAAGGTTGAAGGTGAACCTGATTTAAAACCTTAGGTTTGAGTTGAACTACTATGAAACCTCCTTAGTGAAATTGGTACATTCAAGGGTTGAGTGCGGTTGCCGAAAGTGGAGTAGACAAGTAGTCGAACTACTATAAAAATGATTGTATTTGTAATTGCTGTTCTTTTGTGTGTGTGATTTACTTCAATACTTTCATATCTATATATCTGAGATCACACCTCATACACATACACAATCATATCCATCATAAACTAGTTCACATATTGTTCACTTCTTGAATAGTTTATGATTGGATCCTCTATCGAGCTTGGAAGCTAGTAAAGTTACTTTTGAGCAATCTTGATAAGTGCCTATTGTTAGGATTAGTGTAATAGAATTTTTAATAAAATATAAAAACTTTAAAAAGTCCTATTTACCCCCTCTAGGACATATTGACATATTCCTACTTCAACTAAATCGGTCTTCACCGCTATTTTAATTAGTATTAGAGCGGGTCTCTCTTTAAGAGCTTCACTGCCTAGAGAGTGATCTTGACTGAAGTTGGAATCATGATCAAGAAGGTCCTAGAGGATGTGATAGATCAAAACAATTACCTTGCAATCCATACTGCTCTGAAAGCTGACAATAGTTCAAAATGGTATGTTGATAGTGGATGCTCCGGACACATGATTGGTGATCAAACTCATTTTTGTGAGTATTCAAACTTTGATGGAGGATCAGTCACATTTGAAGATGGTAGCTCAGCCAAGATTGTTGGATAAGGAACAATAGTTGTACTAGGCCTTCCAAAAATCAAACATGTCCTTTGTGTAGAAGGCCTGAAACATAATCTCCTCAGTATCTCCCAAATTTATGACAAGGAACATCTGGTCACCTTCTTAAAAGATGTGTGTTGAATTTTAGATCACATAGGAAAATCTCTCATAAAAGGCTTACACACTTGTGATAACTGTTATGTCATTGCAAGTACAAATGAGAGTGTGTTGCCCACAAAATGTAATATGGCTGTAAAGATTGAATCCAAATTTTGGCATTAAAGGTTGGGACATGTTCACTACCGAAATTTAGCTAAGGTAAGTTTAAAAAATTTAGTGAAAGGTCTTCCCAAGATTAGAAAAGAAGAAAGTTATTTGCGGAGAATATCTAAAAGGAAAATAGATAAAAGTTGGCCACAAAAAGACAACCACCATAACAACAACAAAACCTTTAGATTTGTTACTAAGACCCAGTTGACCCGACCAAAGTGAAAAGCCATGGTAAGAAAAGATACTTCCTAGTGGTAGTAGATGACTACACCAGATTTACTTGGGTCGCATTCGTTCGAGAGAAATCAGATGCCTTTGAAGAATTTATAATTTTGGCAAAGTGACTTCAAAATGAAAAAGGATATTGCATCAATCGCATCAGAAGTGATCATGGTGGGGAATTTAAAAATAAAAATTTTGAAGAATATTGTAATGAGAAAGGAATTCGTCATGAATTCTCAGCCCCAAAAATCCCACAACAAAATGGAGTCGTTGAAAGGAAAAATCGAGTCTTGTAAGAAATGAGGTCAGTTATGCTAAATGGAAAAGATATTGTAAAACTTTTCTGGGCAGAAGCTGTCAATACCACCTGCTACATCATTAATAGAGTATATCTTAGAGCATGTTTGAACAAAACTCCACATTAATTATAGTATGGGAAACTACCTAGCATGAAATATTTTCGGGTGTTTGGTAGTAAATGCCACATTTTAAGAGATAGAGTTCACCTTGAAAAATTTGAGTCTAAAAGTGATGAAGGTATTTTTTTTTGGGTATGTCATGAATAATCATGCTTATAAAGTGTACAACCTAAGAACTCTCACTATTCAAGACTCTGTCAATGTGGTAATTGATGATCATCCTCATGAGAATACCCCAGTAAATGAATTAGAAGATGATGTAGATTCATGCATACTAGAAAAATCTGATAACAAAGCTCCATCATCTATTGAACCTCAACCATCATCTGACATACCCTTCATAAAGGATAACCCTTGAAGAAAATTATTGGAGATCCCAATGATGGTGTGAAAACTACATGGCAGATAGAAAATATCTATAGTCATTTCTGTTTTACCTCAAAGATTGAACCCAAGAATCTTGTAGAAGTTTCTCAAGATGAACACTAAATAAATGCTATGCAAGAAGAACTTCAACAATTTCAGAGAAATGAGGTATGGAAATTGGTTCCTAGACCAACTGATACAAATGTCATTGGAACCAAATGGGTCTTCAAGAGTAAATCCGACGAGTCAGGCAATGTGATTAGAAGCAAAGCAAGGCTAGTTGATCAGGGATACTCACAAATAAAAGGGATTGATTTTGATGAGACATTTGCCCCTGTCGCTCGTCTTAAGTCTATTAGAATTCTTATGTCCATTGCATGTACACTAAAATTTAAACTTCTTCAAATGGATGTTAAGAGTACTTTTCTTAATGGGGATCTTGCTGAAGAAGTTTATGTAAAACAACCAAAAGGATTTTCAGATCCTGAGCACCCCCATCATGTTTATCATTTTGACAAAGCTCTGTATGGTCTCAAACAAGCACCACGTGCATGGTATGAACGATTAACAAAATTTCTTTTAGATCATGAATTCTGTAGAGGAAGTGTAGATAAGACATTGTTTACCCAAAGAACAAAGAACTCATTGCTTATTGTACAAATTTATGTGGATGATATACTATTTAGGTCAACATGTGTAGATGAGGCATACAAATTTTTCAACCTCATGAAATCAGAATTTAAAATGAGCATGATCGACGAATTAAACTTCTTTTTAGGATTACAAGTCAAGCAACTAAATGATGGAATTTTCATAAATCAGACCAAGTATACGAAGGACTTGGTGAAAAGATTTAGGCTTGAGTCTAGATGCACTTATCACATGCCTATGAGTACCACACTTAAACTTTCCAAAGATACTATCGGCAAAAGTGTGGACCAACATCTCTATTGAAGTATGATCGAAAGCCTACTATACCTCACAGCCAGTTGTCCAGATATATCCTTTAGTGTGGGAGTGTGTGCTTGATATCAAGCAGATCCTAAGGAATCCTACCTAATGACTGTTAAAAGGATTATCAAATATGTAGAAGGATCTACTACCTTCGGACTATGGTATCCATATGAAACATCCACCATTATTGCAGGCTATTCTGATGCAGATTGGGCTGGAAATTTGGATGATCGAAAATCGACGAGTGAAGGATACTTTTATATTGGCAATTTTCTGGTCTCCTGGCAAAGCAAGAAATAAAATTCAATCTCATTATCCACTGTGGAGGCCAAATATATAGCTGCAGGTAGCTATTGTGCACAAGTCCTTTGGATGAAACGAATGTTATTGGACTATGGGATTGCACAACCTACAATGAGTCTCTTCTGTGACAATACAAGTGCTATAAACATTTTAAAAAATCTAGTTCAGCACTCTCAGACCAAGTATATTGACATTCGTCATCATTTTATCCGAGAACTTGTTGAAGAAAAAATCATTGTATTGGACTATGTAACTACTGAAAAATAGCTTGTCGATATCCTCACAAAGCCTCTTGACACAAACAGGTTCTGTGACCTTCAAAAATCAAGTGGCTTATGTACTCATTGATAATATCTCATGAACAATGGCCTACACAGGCAAATCTTAAGTCTGAGATATTCATGACTAAACTACTGATGAACAAAACTGTCAAAATTTTCACAGTTCTGATGATATCTAGGCAGTTCGATACCATCGTGATTTGAACATCAATGCCATCGAGAAACTGTATTAATGCAATCGATGGTCCTTGGGAATACAATGCTTTAACTAATAGTCCTTCCCAACGGTTGGACTGCATTCAATAGGATTATTGTTTTTCCAACGACCATCCGCACAATTCTTGATAGAAGTCATGATGATGCTATCAATAACTGATCGATATAATCGACGAATCTACTATATTAAGAGAAGACTGCATTCGAATTCAAACTTATTCCTTCTCTTCTCTACGTACTTCCTCTCAGCCTCTCACATCTACAAAACATGCTCAAGGGGAAAGGTAAGTCTTCTCTTCACTCTCTACAATCAAAGAACATGCAATCGGAATCTAGTAGGCATCAACCTATGGAAGGACATCCATTCACCATTGTTGAGTGTCTAGTGCTCAATAGTGCCATAGAACCTTTTAGAGTAGACCTACTTTTGGAAGTAATAGGTTGGCAAAATATTTTAAATTTTGGAGGATCATATCAAATGGGTGTGATCCAAGATTTCTTCCATCACTGTCGTGTCATTAGTGATGATCCTCCCAGCATTCAAGTTGAATTTGCACATTATTCAAAGCTTATCACTCCAATCACCCTGGCGCACCTTCTAGACTTGATGTCACTGGAATCCCAGTGACCAACAGGAATCTCAACGGTTTGGGTGTGTGGGCAGAAATAACTCGTGCATTATGTTAAGGCACTACTGTTCCACGGAATGATGAAGATTTGCTGCACATCAACTATCTGGGACCCACCTTCAAAATTCTTCATAGCATGTTTGGGTCTAATGTATATCCTTGTGATGTCAAAGGTAATCATCTCCCTCTGTTTGTGATCAATGTGCTTTATGATGCCTATCAAGAAAATCGAGTGTGCCTGCCGGCTCTTCTCCTCAAGTAAGTCATTCGTGTACTCCAAGGTAATTATCGGGAGACACTGTCCTTTTCGGTGCTCATATGCGAACTCACACATCATGCGGGGCTCCCTGCCACGTCTGACATTGTATATCCTGAAGCATGGTTTGATAGTAGTGCAGCTCAAGAGGCCCAACAATTGTGTCCCTCTTCATCTCTCCCTAGGCACAATCTTCCCATATTACAGGCCATCCAATATGCTCAAGCATCAATTTGGCCTACTCATGGAGAGTCAAATTGCACGACGGTGGTCAGCCCAAAGTCAATCATAAATTGCCAGACCCATCACCTAGAATGTCACCTACTGAACGGGATGGCTGGGATGGAAGAACGACTATACAATTGTGAAAGACGCCTCACTGCGATTGAAGAGAAAGTCGACATCTTTCAGCAAAAAACTCAGCAAGTGGTGGACTTGCACACACATAGCCATCCTCGGGGACATTAAGCGATAGTTGAGACATTCAGTTATCCTTGGAGTACCAAGCGTGTCTATTGTTGTGTTAATTTTTTTTGGCTACTTTTTGGAAGAATTTGGATTGACTAATGTTTTACTGCTGTCTGGGGCAATATGAGTGTTGGATATTTTCTTGAATATGGCTACTCATATTTCAATTCTATTTACTATCATTCTAATATATGTGATCCCCTGGTTTTTTATATCTAGGTTCTGATATGGAGTGCATGTGATTCTAATGATTATTTTATCTGCTCTAGTCACTGCTCTAATTGATCTGATATGCATCCATATCTTCTACAAATGATGTATGCTTAAATTGATTTTATCGCTATACATCATACATCTATATCTGTGTTTTCTCCTACTGTCTTCTAAAACTTCTGTCAATATCTGCTATAATGCTATCTTTATCAATGACTAACAAAAAGGGGGAGAACAATTCAAACATCCCATCAAGAAATGTACATCAGCTTGAGTATGGTGTTGCAGGTGTTAGGGGGAGCAGCTGCACCAAGTGAGGAGGAGTTTGTAGATAGGGGAAGAAACTTCTGAATATGTTGTGTGTATAACATTATTAGAATTGTAAAATTGTATAAAGTGTATGTGCACACAATTTAGGATGTCAGTATAGGGTTTTTTGGTATTTTGTCACGTAATTGACAAAGGGAAAGATTGAAAGTGCCCTGGTTTGTCAATTAGCATGACTATTGGGTCAATCACACTGCAGAGCCTCATAAGAAGATCAATTCAAAGCGTCTGCCTCAACAGGATATGTGCAAGCTCACCATAGGTAAATCTAAGCCTCACATTCCATGCCCTAAAACACCAGGTGAATAAAACCCTTAAAACAAGTTAGAACATTATAGGGTTTATAAGTGAGAAAACTTTTTCGAAAATAAAAAATTTCTAAGTTTTTCTTGCTTTATTGATTGTATCGGTACAAGTCTCGATATGATCGACCCGGCTGTCGATGCTCTCAATGACAACTCAATTCCTTTGGAATGAGGACAAAAAGTGTCCAGCAACCACATGAATATCTAGATGGAATTATCGATGTATCGATGCACCTATCGCTACCATCGATATTTGAATCTTGAGTCTATCGAAGATAACTCGATAAATCAACAGATAGATCTCTAGTGCCCCTATTTTTACTTAAGAAAGAGACGACCGTCGATATCATCGATATTCAAATTTCGATGACATCGAGTGTACCTCAATACTCTTGTAAACCTGAAATATATCTGGCAAGTCTCTCTCATTTTCAAATGTCGAGGAATCGAACCTTACATTGATGAAATCAGAGTTCAAAATCCGGTGACATCGACACGAGTCTCGATTCCCTATACTAGCTGGCAAGAGGTGTTCAAAAGAGAATGATATTGAGTTTGTGTCATCAAGTGGACCATTGATGCAATCGAGAGTATATGCTCGATGATATCGAACTCGCTCGATGATATTAAACTTTGTCATAAATGTGATCGTTTTATATCCGTTGGAACCTTTTACTTATATAAAGAGGACTTGTCTATTGTTGCTGGTAGAGAAACAAGAGAATTCTTTTGAGTATTTTACCTTAGATCATATACCCAAAGTCATTTCTCTCAAGGAAGTTCATCCTCCAATCCACCCTCATCATTGATATTCAATAGAGTGGATTGGGGAATGAACTTCCATATTTAAGGATCCTTTAGCTACTACCTTAATGGAAAATTAGTAAGCTGGGATGTCTTGAATGCATAGATGATTGAAATCACTCTATCTTCCTAATAGGAAAGCATTTAGAGAGTAGGATTCCATCATAACCTTGACCCAACCCGTGGCCATATATTGGTACATCATTTAAGTTGCGGATCGAGGAAGCTAAAGATTCTTCATCAACGAGGAGATCCTCATCAACGTGATGAATGAGACTCATCCACTTATTTATAAGTATCTAGAGTCCAGAGGACCCTTTGATCATTCCTTTGTAGGATTGGGTCTAAGGTGTTTCTCACCCTTACAAGTCCTTAAAGAGGCCTCTGACGAGAGTGTACGTGGTGGGTGCGTTGTGTGGACCCTTGCTCTGTGGAGAGCATAAACATCTGGTTAAAGGTGAACCAGTTAAAACCTTGGGTTTGAGGTGAACCGTGTGAAACCTCTGTTAAGGTCTTATGGAAGATCCTTGGCCAGTGTGCCTAAAAGTGGGTGCGTTGTGTTGACCCTTGCTCATGAGAGCATAAACATTCAGCCTCAGTGTAGGTTGTAAAGGTTTAAGGTGAATTTGATTTGAAAACTTAGGTTGTAGGTGAACCGCTGTGAAACCTCCTTAGTGAAATCCGGTATACTCAAGGGTTGAGTGCGGTTACCGGGAGTGGAGTAGACAAGTAGTTGAACCACTATAAAAAAGATAATGTTTGCTATGTGTGATTTACTTCAATACTTTCATATTTATATATTTGAGATCACACCTCACACACATACACAGTCATATCCATCATGGACTAGTTTACATATTGTTCACTTCTTGAATAGTTTGTGATTGGATCCTCTACTGGGCTTGGAAGCCAGTAGAGTTACTTTTGAGTAATCCTAATAAGTGCCTATTGTTAGGATTAGTGTAATAGAATTTTTAATAAAACCTAAAAACTTTAAAGACTCCTATTCACCCCCCTCTAGGATATATTGACATATTCCTACTTCAACTAAAGCGGTCGTCACCGCTATTTCAGGTCTTAAGTGGACCACAAATTGTAAAATGAATGTCCACCATTAAAAACTTCTTTGAAGCTGGAGAAGTTTTGGATCAAGCTAAAATTTGTGTTTTCACTTCATTCACATCTACATGACCTTATTAATAGGTTGGATGGTAAAAAAACATCATGGTGGCCCTTAGAAAGTTTCAATGATGGATGTCATCATCACTGCAGTTTCCTTTGGTGTGGTCCACTGGGGTTATGGACCTTCATTTTTAGTATTACACCTTAAAATGATATGAGAAATGGGATGAACGGTGTGGATAAACCTCTTACATCACAGTGGGCCTCACAGAGCCCTGCCCGGATAGATTACCATTTGGGCGGGGTAGGACGCAATCCGCATCCTAGTGTCAGGTAAGTTTTGGATGGCTTACCATTTAACAAACCAGATCTCCCAATGATGCACGTTTCTACCATCTAGGACCTCCGTCTTACACGTGGGAGAGGTCCCTGTTTCAATGGTGGATCTATCCCAACCCACTTCTCTCTCATTTTGATGTTTCCAGGTGGCTTAGATTGGCCATCCGATCATTCCTGGCCCATCAGATCTATGGTGGGTGTAAGTTCTTTGAGCTATTGTGGGAGTCCTTTTAGCACAGCCGCGTGAAATCTAGTGGGTTGGCCATTAAAAGAGCAAAACTGTGGACGGTTTCTCTTCTTTCCTATTTGGGACGAATCTGGCCACTTTCTTCTAATGGGTGTGTGGTTTGTGACACAAGAAGCGAAGATTTCTATTGAAGCATCCACATGACCAGTGGGGGTTGCTTAGGTTGGCTTGTGGTCCATGATCTCACCTGGTGCAAGGATCTTTCCACCTGGAATTTCGGAGGTTGGACGATGAACGTCTCTGATTTCTTATTCCTCATGAAGGTGGTCCCCATCTGATTTGGACGGAGGTCCCTTAATCATATTTTCACAGTCATGAGTGTAAGGAAGAGACAGAACTTAGTCATGAGTGTAAGGAAGAGAGAGAACTCCTTTCGAAAGGAAGTCGGGTCAACTACAGTTTAACCGAGTCTAGATCTTTGTACAACGTAGTTATATGGGTTTTTATACACCTGCACCTTCAGTGGGGTGTCTACTGTGATGAGTTGTCAAGAAATCCACTCCTTTCATTAGTTTTATAGGGTCACATTGGGCCATGAGTCCAAAATTGAAGCAGATTTGAGTCTTAGGTTAGATTATCTTGAAAACTCTCCTAGTGGGTGACAAAATGGACTTGATCTAAATTAGCAGTCCACGTTTAATGATCGGGGCCCAATTTTGGAGGAAATGTGTAGTCAAGATAAGTAAATAGCTGGACAAATTTTAGTGGTTGATAGATGGTGGGAAAAGTCTAAATCTAAAATATCACCTTTTGTATCAAAATGAAGGAACCGACTTCAGCGTTCAACGGCATTGGATCATAGATCGGGGTCCAATTTTTTTGTAATGTCATGGTCATGTGAGCCCAAGGTGTGGTCCAAGTTTGAGTTGTGATGGACGGCAGAAAGTGGTCAGATCTGAAGATCTAGGTTTATAACGAGTTGGTAAGCCCTAAAAGGGTAACTTGGCGGATAAGTAAAAGCCTACCAAAGTGGGGTCCTTATATTTTACACTTAGTTTATATGATAGCCAATCCAAGTCATTCATATGGAGGGAAACATCCAATTATGACAACCCACGAGGTTTCTTTATGCAATGACACCAAAATCAATGGTTACGGTCCGATTCGTCAATTGGGCCACTTCTATGATGATCTAATGGTTGAAAATCAACATGTATGGTTAATTTATAATAATTAGGCATTGTATAAAATTTCACATGAAATGGATTATGGGAACCATGTGATTTGGAATTCAGTGGTATAGGTTGAAAATAATTTGGTAAAAATTGTTGATATGAGAGTTTTGTGAAATCTAATGGTTCCACATGGCTATATGCCCATTTCTAAACAATTCTTACTAAGGAACTTACATCTAAATCATTATGGATAAAGAGTTATCCACCGATTTAGTCTGTACATATATCTAACCAAATGATCAACAATCGGATGGTTTGATTTATGTATGAAGAACATTCTTAACAGCCAAATTCATGTTGGAGAATAGATGTAGGATTAGGAAAGCTAATTTAGTATTCTACGCATGTACATATTGAGTTAAACTTCATGATAACACTCGAGAACTTTCAATACTTAGATATTGAAAAGTTCAGTGTTACAGGAACAGTGACATGTTATTTAAATGGGGCCAACAAATTTTAGGACCTGCTATAAATTGAAAGCAGTGAGAGTTATTTGATAATCGAGCAAAGATGGACCTTAATACGCATCATTCAATAATTATACACGTGGCATCCTTTAGCTTAAATGAACTAACTGTTGCTGAGTTACAATCCCAAAATCAAAACGTCTGAACAATCATGACCTCTGATTTGTGTAAACTTATATGCTGAAAGAGGACAATTGAACTATGGTGGTGACTCATCCTTCTCACATATGCCATCTAGACCGTCCAATTTTTGGGGCACTTTGTGGATGGAGCATAACACTAAAATCATTGTGATCAAGGATGTTTAGATTTCTATCAACATGTTTCACGGTGATTGATGAGGTCCACCAAAACCAGTTTTCTTGATTTGGATTTTTTGGCATCTTATCTCGACCGTTCATTGAGGTAAAGTCACGAATGTTTAGGACCACTCGATTTCTATGATGTTTGTAATGTTGTCATTTTACAGTGGCCAGATCATAATGGACTGAGAAGATGAGTGATATGGATGCCAACTAGTCCAGGTGCATGAGAACCTTCCTTACACTAACCTCACTAGATCATCTATTACGATGGTTCATAAAAAGGGCAAATGATGGATGGTTAGTATATTTTGATATGAAAGATTTTAGTTGGTCCCGCGTCTGCGTAGGGTCCCACAAATTCAACAGTCAGGATTAACAAACCGTGGGCCCCACACAGCTTCCAACTATAGGAACATCTTCTTCCAGAGCACGGGCAATCCACATCAGGTGGGCGGGCCCCACTTGTTGGATTTTCTGGCTGAATGCACACTTACAAGCTAAAAAAATGGTCGGTGAAGAACGGAACAAGGGTCCATATTAAAATCAGTGTTGTAATCAACATCTATGTGTGGTTCCAGCACTAAACGGCTTGGATCAACCTCTCCACAGTCAGTCGATCTGGCCACTCTTATCTTGACCATTGATTGAGGTAGAGTCACGGATGTTTAGGACCACCGGATTGCTATGATGTTTGCATTGTTGTCATTTTATAGTGGCGAGATCATAATGGACGGAGGAGATAAGTGATGTGGATGCCAACTAGTCCAGGTACATGAGAAGCTTACTTACACTGACCTAACTAGATCATCTATTGCACCGATTCATAAAAAGGGCAAATGATGGTTGGTTAGTATCTTCGGATATTGATGATTTTAGTTGGTCCTGCATTTGGGTAGGGTCCCACAAATTTAACGATTAGGATCAACAAACCGTAGGCCCCACACAACTTCTAACTACAGGAACATCTTCTACCAGGTCATAGGCAATTCACATCAGGTGGGTGGCCCCACTTCTTAGATTTTTTTGGCTGAACGCGCGTTAAAAAATGGTTGGTGAAGAATGGAAAAAGGGTCCATATTAAAATCAATGTTTTAATCAGCATTTATGTGTGGTTCCAGCACTGAACAACTTGGATCAACCTCTCCACAGGTAGTTGATCAGGCCCAAACTTAAAACTATCTCCAGCAAGAGATGCAAGAGTATCTACAGGCAATCGACCAGACCCAAAGTGAAGAAGGCGGTGGAGTGGGTAGATGTAAGGAATCCAATCCATCCATCACTTTCTCGAAGACCCAAAACCAAATGGTCTACATGTTATGTCCATCTTAACCAATGTTTATAGAAAACCCAGAGAAGACATCATTTTTGGGAGAAAGCAAGAACACCTACTTGCGATTGAGTGTGGAAGGCAAATGACATGATTAGGATAGAGTTTCAACCACCCACCAGATTCTTCTAGCCGAATACTACAGTATATCCACTCCCATGAAGAGTAAGAAGAGGAATCGGTTAGTTGTGATCTTTATAAACGATCCATCCCGGTGTCAGCATACAAATAAGCCAATGAATATCCCATATAAAAACCGACAAAACAAGAAGACGTACATGCGATTGATGTGGAGCAGAAGGGACACGGTGTTGATCGGGACAGAGTTCCGCCCTGAGGATCGGATTCTTTTAGGTGAAATCTACAATCTTCCTCACCTGTGAAGAGGAATTGGTTAGGTGCGGTGTACATGTCGGGTCCATCTGTGAGGAAGAAGAGGAGAAAGCAACCTCGGCATACCTGTGATGGCGTCAGAGTGAAAGGGAGGTTCTATGTTTATCTCGAGTCATCTATATAAAAGGTGGTGCATTTGTTAAATGCTCTCATGGACCACCTGTTGAGGGTCAAATATTGCATATTAACGTCCTATTTTACCTGATTTTATGAACATGATGCTGTTTAACATCCTATTTTAATCGTGTTTATATTACAAGGTGAATTTAGGAGCCTGGATTGAAAAATGGTACTAAAAGCATGGATTTAACGTTTAGAAATTACCAAGGAAATGGACAGATTTTAGGGGATCGAGATTGAAGAATTTACACGCCAAAGATCCGAGAAAATCAAGTGATTGAAGTTCAAGTGGCCCGAAAGTTGTCCTGAATGTAAGATCACACCATCCGTTTGGCTTGAAACTTTATATCTGGCATAAGGACCCTAAATTAACCGTACACGTCAAAATTCAGCCCTTGGATCCTGTGGAAGTGACCCAATGGAAAAATCAACTCACAAATCACCGATTTGGGGCCCACCTGATATCTGGATATGCTTCAATTTTGGTATTAACCCCTTAAAGTGGGTGGCAAAATGGATGGACAAAACGTATTTCTCACGAACATCATGATGGACCCCATAGGGGGATCTGCGCGCATACAGTGCATGTGCACTGGACATGCACTAGACCGAGAGTCTGGTCAAAGATCGGGTTGACCTGATCCTTTCTTGGAACCAACCAGCGTCCGCACGCAGACCACAAGCTAGGGGTAGTGGGCCACCATCATGGTCTCGATGGATGATCGGGACCATCCATTCACCTCAGGGGGTAGCCACGACCCTAGCCATGTTAAGATTTTGGTCCCATGCACGTGAACGCATGTGGATCATCGAAAAACGGAGGATGAACGGCGGGAAGATTTGATACAGTGGGCTGCACCAAACTTGAGCAAAAGTATCCATTCTCGACTGGTTTTTCGCCAGGAATCTAATGGACGGGGTGGATTCTTGCAAAAATATCACTGTGAGGCCCATCGATCATCGCAGCGTGCTGTTTTCCCGCAAGTTCTGTGATCAAGGGTACGGTCGTATCAATGATCTGGATGGTCCACAAGTTGAAAAAGGGGGTCTTTACCTCAACCATGGAGCCAAATCAGATCATGGGACGATCTTCTGGCCGAGAACTCCACCCAAACGCAACTCATTTTGCATTTTCCTATGTAAGGTGCTGCGTAAGAAGCTTTCTAGGAGCTTCTACATCGACTCCAATAGCCTCTCCACTACTCCTTGCTGCCTATAAAAAGAAAGAAGAGAGAGAGCTTGAGAATCAATCCTTAGAGCTGTGGACGTGAGAAGAAAAGGAGCAGGAAGACGCGTAGGATGGCCAACCTTAGAGGTTTTCTTTCTTGCTTTTCCTTCATTATTCTCTTTGATGTTTTTAAGAGTTTTTAGCCTCATCATGTCTGTGATGAGCTAAATCTCTTAGCTAGGGCTAAGAGGTGAAGCTTATAGTGTGATGGGAGACTTTTTCTAGTTTTATTATAAGGAATGCCTTTAGTTTTTAATGGTTTATTGTGACTTAAATTACAATAGATCTGTAATAGCTTTGAGCATATTCTTTTCATTATGTGATTATGAAGTTAGGAAGCCCTATTGTTCACCATTGTCTCATGGGCATGATTAGATGATGGAATCCTTCCTAATATTCATAACTCTCTCAAATTGGATGTGGATTGGTTAAATTCTATTGTTTGCTTTATCTCATGGACATGGTTTTATGATAGAATCAAATCTAATTCTCATACCTTTCATCTCTTGAAAACTGGATCAAAGGAAGTTCAGATTTGATTTGTAATGTTTTATCTTCCAATTGGATGAAGATAGGACTCTAATTCTAGTTGTGTTCGTGAATCAAGCATAGATCTCCCTGATCTCTATAAGTGGATCATTGGCATCCTACTTTCTCACCTTTGAATTTTACAAGTTTTAGTTAAATATTTCATCATTATTCTATTAATTTTCCCTGATTTACATTACATCTTATTCTAGTTCTAGTTCTAGTTACTTTCAGATTGCGTACAAGGTTCAGTCCCTGTGGATTCGACCTTGATCTTACCGAGTTTATTACTACATCGCAACCCTATACTTGGGGTGGTGAACACCACCAAGAGAGGAAGATGGTCTTGTCCCGGTCCTTAAGAAGATTGTGTGAGATCGCCTGGGATTTCCCTTGGAAATCACCGACTGTGAAGAGTGATTTAGACATTTCGCTCTTGTAGACATTTACACCACCTGTCAAATGATGGATGGGATCATGATGACTCATTTCACTGTGAATTCACCACCCCCTAAAAATCAAATAGCCCCTTAGTTAAAGTAAATTTGGAAGTAGAACAATATCCCAAGCCTACTTTTATCAATGGATTGTTGGATCCATAGATTCAGGCTAAACTCACTAACTTGCTCAAAGAGTTGCTGATTGTTTTGGTTGAGACTATCATGAGTTGCCTAGACTAGACCGAAATCTGGTCGATCATAGGTTACCTATAAAAGAAAGCTATTAACTACATAAACAACCGCCCAAGCGAATGACGATCGAAGAGACACAAAAGATAAATGAAGAAATTAAATGACTTTTAAAAGCAAGTTTCATCAAATACGTCGAATGGATATCAAACATAGTGTCCGTCATAAAAAATGGTAAGCTCAGAGTTTGCATTAACTTTCAAAATTTAAATTAATCCATACCAAAGGATGGGTATTCTATGCCTATGGCCGATTAGTTAATCGATCAAACTACCATACATCAAATGAAATCCTTTATGGATGACCATTCAGGATATAATCAAAGAAATATTACAGTAGAAGATGTCCCAAAGACAACCTTCAGATGTCCTTGTCCTTTGGGTATGTTTTGTTGAGTTGAAATGTCATTGCCCTTAAAAATACATGGGTTACTTAACAAATAGCTATGAACATAATTTTCATGATATGATTGGCTGATTCACCTAAATCTATATTGATGACATAGTAGTCAAATCGGCCAATTCAACCGAACATTTTGACCACTTACGTAAGTCATTTGAAAGGACAACGATTCATATGCTCAAAATGAACCCCCCCTTAAATGTTCTTTTGGTGTATCAGCTAAAAAGTTTCTATAATTGATGGTACATTAAAGAGGAATTAAAATTAATCAGCATAAGGCTTGAGTAGTAATAAAAGCTCGGTCATTGAGAAAAAAAATTGAGTTACAAAGGTTTCTTAGCAATGTTAAGTTTATGCGATGATTTATTTCTAATTGTATAGGAAAATCTAATGTGTTTTCTCCTTCTTTGAAGATGAAATAAGGGGATGAATTCAAATGAGAGACAGAACATCAGTTGACTTTTAACAACATTAAAGATTATTTGCCCAGGCCACTAGTAAATGGTCAATTGCTCAAGCTATATGTCGTAGCTTTTGCAGAATTAGTTGGCTCTTTACTAGCATAAGACAATGATAACCTAAAATAATGTGTGGCTTATTATGTTAGTTAGACATTTTTAGATACTGAGAGATGGTATTCCATCATAGAAAAGCTATGTTTGTCAATATATTTCACAACTGTAAAATTACGACATTATTCATTGGACAAAATAGTCAATAATTGCAGTAACTAATTTAATAAAATATACATTAAATCTTTCGATTTTGAATGGTCGAATTAGTGAATGGGTTCTCACATTATCTGAGTTTGACTTAATATATATTCTACAAAGAGTTGTAAAAGGGCAAGCCATAACAAATTTTTTCACTAATCACCCTTCAAACATAGAAAGTTAACTTCCTTTGGAAGCATTAGACTTATATATGGTCTATCATTTACCCTGAAAACTGATATTTTATGGTTTAAGGATCGATAAATGATCAGGAGCAGAGATTGTCCTAATTGATCGATCCGACTGGTAGAAAATAAGAATTTACATTCCAGCTTAAGTTTTATTGCACCAACAATCAAGCCTTGTACAAAGCTTTGATAATCGGTTTAGAAATGTTGACCGATTTAAGAATAAAAGATATATTGGTAATGAGTGATTCTTTATTAGTAATAAACCAATTAATTGGTTCGTTTAATTGTATAAGTATTACCTTACATTCATATCATGCTTTTCCAATGCAATTGCTAGAAAATTCAATGAGGTTGAGTTAGAAAATATAACTCGAGAAAATAATATTGATGCCAATAAAATGGTACAGTTAGCATTAAAATTCAATAACACTTAAATATTACATATTTATCCTCTTAATTACATTAACATTTCTTGCATTTAAGTACTAAACTGATTTAATAAGGTATGTTTTCTACATGGGAGGTAATTAAGAAGATAAAAATGAAATCATTCTTAAAAGGATCATTTAAAGCTCAAATACTAATCAAATAAAGAATTGGATGTTTGAAAGGAAGTGTTGAAGAATTCAAGTGCCAGAGATCAAAGGAAACCAAGCAGAAATCATAGAGAAATGATTAAAAAAAATTCCATAATCCATTAATAGAAATAACAGAATGTTTGGTCCCACATGAGGTTGGTTCGGTCCAACCGAAAGTGCTAAGAACAGTCTAGTAAGAAATAATGATTTTCACAGTTAATTCGGCTCGACAGTAGGTGCGATTGAAGTGTTGTTCAGTCTTACCAAAGGAGGGTTAGCTCTGACCTGATGGAGATGGAGACTTCATATATAATTTGAGGAAATTCGGCTACAACTAAGAGATAAATTCGGTACGATTGAAGTGATGTTTGATGGAACCGAAGGTTATCGTCGGTGCGACTGAAGTGTAACAAAAGTGTGAAAAGTAAAAGTTGGTCCAAAGTCAGTGTGATTTTCCTATTTAAATGGATATGTTAATCTCTTTTAAGTACGAATTAGGGCTTGGGTTAAAGACCAAAGGATAACAAATCTTCCACGAGGCCATCCTTCTTCTTCAATTCTTTGGTTTTACTTTATCGTTTATGTTTTTCTTTTATTTTTGGTCTAGGATGTTAGCCATGCTAAGTTAATCTCTTAGTTAAGGCTAATAGATGAACCTTATAGTTAATTACAATATTTAGTTTATTTGATTAAATAACAATTGTTTGAATCATGATAGTAGATTGAATCAATTTGAATTTACTTTATGCAATTCTTTAAATTATTTATTTCCTTGATTAATTGGGAACTATAGTTATAATCGATGTTTTGAATGAGCAATTGGTTAACTTAATTAAGAGAAGGAATCTCAAAACTCTCATATTAGCAATAATTATGAAAATGTCATTAACTTAGACCCTTGAATTCTAGATCACATAGTTCTCACGATCCGTTTGATGTAAAATTTTATATCATGCTTATGTATCATAAATTAACCACATGTTAAAATTTTGCCTTTTGATCATTGTAAAAGTGATCCAAATGAAAATCAGCCCCTTAACTATTGATTTTGGTGTCCATCAAGTGAAAAAACCTCGTAGGTAGTTATAATAGGATATTTCCCTTTATATGAACGACTTGGATTGTCCATAATATGGAGCAAGTGTGAAATATGAAGACCCCACTTTGGTAAATTTTTCTTTAGGTGTGAAGTTATCCTTTCAAGGCTTATTGACTCCTTATAAATTTGGATCTTTCAATTTAATTACTTCCTGAGGTCCATCGTAACTCAAATTTGGACCACACTTTTGTCTCATATGATTACGAAGTTATACAAGATGCAGACCTCGATCTATGATCGTACACCGTTGAATGATGACCGCCTTAACTCCAATTCCTTCCTTTTGATGCAAAAGGTGAAATTCTAGATTTAAGCCTTTTACACCATCGATTAACCACCAATTTTTTTCAATCATTTTCCTATCCTGACTACACATTTCTTCCAAAATTGGGCCCTGATCAGTAAGTGTAGACTGTTAATTGAGATCAAGTTTGTTTTGACACCCATTAAGAGAATTTTTAAGATAGGCCAATCTAAATTTCAAATCACCATGAACATCATATACCCCCTCTCCATTCAATGATCTTGACATAATGGACAAAATAGATTTAAAGAAAGATCGTCAGAAAAAGGAAAAATTAGAAAATCCTAATCCAAGTGGGATGTGAAACACACCCCTCTCACACGCCCACTCCTTTTATAAAAGGGGTGTGCGTTCCCCTCTCCACTCACACACCAAATCTCCCAGCCCCTAAGGAAGAGAGAGAGAGAGAGAGAGAGAGAGAGAGAGAGAGAGAGAGAGAGAGAGAGAGAGAGAGAGATCCTAACAACCATCATCTTCTTCCTTTTCCACACATGTGGTGTCTCCCTCTTGCTCAAGCGATGTCATGGTTCATGTAAAAGCTTTCCTACATTGAGATTTAGGGTTTAAATCTAAGGCTAAGGTGAGGGATTCATTTAAAGCTTACACTAATTTGAATTGATATGATTTATCTTGTTTTTCATATTTTCGTATTACTGTGATTTTCCATGAAATTGATTGATTTACCATTATCAATTATTTATCCTTTTGAAAATTATGGTTAAGGTATGATTTTAATTATGCGTGATCTTTATATATTTATGAGGGATAATGGATACAAGCCATGCCCTTTACTAATTTTGAGAGGGACGCATACCTCCACTCTATATTGAGTTAGCCTTTTGCTCTTCTCCCTTTATTCTTATTGAGTTAGCCTATTTGTTACTCTTCTCTTTTATTGAGATAACTTAATGCTACTTTTCTCCTTTATTAAGTTAGCCTTATGTCACCTCTCTTTATGACTTAGACTTGTGTCTTGGGATTCTAAAACTTTCATGGTTCAATTTATTTTTCCTTTGGTGTAAGTGATGTGTTAGAGGTCTTACATCTAGTAATTCATATATTTTATCGTAGACGTAATGCACTTTGGGTAGTGACCCTCTTGGTCGACGTATAATTCTATTGATTTTGGGTAGTGGTGCATAAATCGATGTAAGTAATCCGTAATGCGTGTTACATCCCTTTCAGGATTGGATGTCGTAAATAGTCACTACATGAACAAATCGTATCACGTAATTCATCTGATCCATGTGTTGTGCCGCCTTAAGGTGTTCACATAAATTCACGGTAGCGTTAGACATGCTGATGAATCTCTGTAATTATAAGATGAGGGGCGAGCCAGGTTTTCTATGAATTATATTCCACATTGCAATGATCACTACGTGTGATGGACCACATACACTTTGCTAGGCATACATTCATATATATATATATATATATATATATATTGGTTGTGCATACTGATACTACTCGTAGTGGTGGAGTATGAGATGTATTAGAACCCTCACATTATTCTTAGGAATCTCTTGAAATATTGTTAATCTTAAATGATAACCGTCATTAGAGTAGGGCATTGACCATCTTTAACCATACAGATATTACAGGTGAATTACAAGTTGATGATATGGACGATAGTCATTCTATGGAAGATTCTTTCAAATAAAGAAGGATATCACTGCAAATTGTTTATTTATTTTCTGCTGTAAACTTTGATAGTACAATAAATTTTCATTAAGAGGACATTAAAGAATTATTTATATGCTTTTTACTCTAATAGAATAATAAATATAATTGATTTTATTATCATGAATGGTTACCTTCTTGAATGTAACTAGATGTGATCTAATTGAAAAAAAAAAAAATAAGGTGCAATTTTGAAGTATCCAATATTTACATTATTAACACCTGAAATTCTCAGGCATGAGTATGTACTCGGGCCACGAAAAATTAGGACTTTACATGTCGTCCCTTCTCTTCTTGCTGTTGACGGTGAGCAACTCCCTTTCCTCCTTGCACTTCCTGTCCTTAGCCGAGCTACTTGTGCTCTGAGTGATTTTCTGCAAGCTGAATAGCTCCTCTGTGTTAGAGTACTTTTGGGCTTAATTAAGGAGATCAAACAAGGTAGTCGAGGGTTCTTGCTAATTGAGAAGAGGAACTTTCCCTCCCGCAGACTGGATATTATGGCAGCCAAAGCTATTTGGTCGAAGGAGCCATCCACTTGTACCACCTCCTCATTGAAGCGGATAATGTAGTCTTTTAGTAGCTCGTCTTCCCTTTGGGTAATGGCGAGAAGGTGGGTGGCTGGTTTCCTTTTATCCTTACCCCTGATGAACTATTTGATGAAGGTCTTGTTGAGCTAAGAAAATGAGCTAATGGATTTTGGTTTCAGCTGTTTATAAACACTTTCATGCTGCTCCAGACAAGGTCAGAAAAAATGCTCGGCACATTACAGAGTACCGGAACCCAAGCACAATATGCTTGTTGAATGTCACCAAGCTATCCCTAGATTTCTCTAAGCTTAACTTCCCATGGGACCTCATTCTCCACGACAATCTCGAGGCCCTTCCCGCGCCTCCTTTTCTCAAGGGTGTGGTGCAGTTCAAAATCTCTAAGTACGGTTGTTCCTATGGTATGGGCGGGGGGTTGGTTGAGTTGCCCTATTCGTTGCTTCATCGCATGAGGCTCATGGGAACCTGAGGAGGTCAGGACAGCTTGATTGATGCATCTACTTAGTACCATGATCAGGGCGTGGTTGTTGTCTTTCCAGAATTCGTATTATGCATTCAACGTTCCTAGTTGGGGGTTTGACCTGGTTTTCTAAATATATGAGATGACCTCCCCTATTGCAGGACCTTTGTGCAACCCTCGTAGGAGGAGGGTTGGTATGATGCTCTGAAGACAAATTCTAGAGACTTTCAAGCTATGGTTTTGGTGCAGGGATTGATGCAGTGATAGCAACTAAGGCCCACTTCTTTCCTTTGGCCATCATAAGGTAGGCGAAGATAGGAGGTGTTTAATGGCTTTATTGTCGTTTCCCATAGATGATGCCAAACTATTGATGCTAAGATCTAGTTGTCCCTGTTAGATCGTCGTGTACCTACAAAACCAAGTGGCAATGGGGGCCCTTTTTGTAGCCTAGGACCCTCCAATGCCTAAGTTAGAATATGTACACAATAGATCTAATCGAATTAGGGTAATTTTACTTAACTCCTCCTATGAGATAGGGTTCTTATTTATAACCCCTTGAGGTCTCTTCTGTGTTTAGTAATGAATCCACTGTATAGATACGTATCACAGTAAGGATCTCCCTTTGGATGTATGACACTTACCTCGGCAAGATCCTTGGCAAAGATCTCATGAAGGGAATCCTCTCTGTATATTAAGGGGATGTTTCCTAACAATCTTCCTTAGTGGTCGGAATCCAGGGCCGAGGTTGACCACCTGAGGAAACCTATATGGCGTCTGGTCGAGGTCTTACTGACCGAGGTCGACAGCTGAGGTTGATGACTAAGGTTGGAGTCAAGTTTTGAGGTTAAGGCCTTTAGTCAAGGCCAGGTCGACGTTCATAGTCGTTCATTGGTCGGGATAGTGGGATGTCAACTGAGTGGCTGAAGCCACTGATTATAGTTGGTGCTCGAGTTGGTTGTGGAGGTCGTGCTCAACATTTAAGGTCGAGCTCTCACTTGACCTCCTCATCCGAGCTATTTCCTTGCTTTTTCTATCTCTGTCATACCCCGAAATTTGGTACCCAAGTTGGCCAAACCAGACACCAAATTACAGGTCATGATATAATATTGAAATATTCACAACCACATTTAATGAAAAAAAAATCATTTCAATACACAAACATTCATCCAATACATTGTATAACATTATCAATCTAGACTCATTTCTAAATTTTTGCTTTACATTTTTTTTTTCAAATACAAATTGAGATATAATTACAACTAAGCCAATGGTTAGATCTTCGTTTTGCTTCGTCTCGATTAAACTCTGAGCCCTGAAACACTTTTATTATGTGTGTGAGCATAACAGCTCGTAGGATTTTATCCAATCAAATCTGAAATTTCTAGATTTATATCAAACGAATAAATAATAAAAGTACTTTCTTGAAATTCAAAACATGAATCAAAATATTGAATCTTAAATATGACATGAATATGTTGCTGGAATCATAAAGACATACTGAATGTCACACTATCTTGAATTCAATAATAAAATTAAATAAACATCGCATCTTACAACACCGTACTCAGGTGTATGACCATGTTGCATTAACGCTCACACACTAGTACCTCGTGGTGAGGGACCCATTTATACGTTAGCTGGTCAGACTACTACTCCAGTTGTACCTCTGACATATGTCCGCGCACACAATCGTACTCATACGACATGCACAAAGGAGACTCGAAAGAATCTAACTGGTTCTAAGGTCTTTCACCTAAGAAACACGATTGTCCTACTTGCTAGCTTTAGAGTCTCTCACGCAAGGGACATGATTGCCCTACTTGCTGGCTTTAGGGTCTCTCATCCAAGGGACACTATCGCCCTACTTACTTTTACCATTCTTTTTTTTTTTTCCACAATTCAATAATTAATATAGGAGATTGAATGACATGAATAATTCTAAAATTAGGAATACAATAATTTAATAAATCAAATTTCTACACTATAATTCAGGTTCTATATAAGGTGTATAAATTCGATGTTGTAAAAATTCAATTCATGAAATTTACTGAAACATCGAGCTATTTTCTTTTCTTTTTTTTTCTTGAATCAAAATTTAGAGATCAAATTAGTTAATATTATTCTAAGCCAACTAATTTAAATTAATTACTTTCACACACTTGATTTCATAAATAAAAGTTAGATTATAATCTAACTCTACAAGTTAATCAAATTTAGTAAATGCTAAAATTTAGAAAAGTAGATATCAAGTATAAATGAATTTGACAATATTAATTTAAAGTCACTGTGTCAAAATAAATTTTAGAAAATACATAAAATTATAAAGTTCAGAAATGGAGGAGAATTATCCACCTGATGTGTTGAGTTGACCCAAACGTAACCTGGACTCGACCCAAAATCAGAACTCGACTCAGCGAACAAAATTATGAACAAGGCAATAGGTGCAACCCAATTATTCTCTCTTTCTCCAAATTCTCTTCAAATTAAACTATTAGAGTTTCTAATCTTTTTTTTAAAAAAAAAAAAAAAAAAACATGCTGATGAGATTTTATTAACTCCCTAACTTCAAAATCCAAGCTACATAAAGAGTCTCACGAATAGGAGTTTCTAGCTCTAATCGACTATTGCAACACACTGATGGACAGATCTGATCTTAGGTTATACTAGGAGTGATGGTGGGTGTCATGCCCTAAACTCGGAAACCGGGCTCACAAATTCCTGATCGCCAAATCCGGTGCCGATAGCCTCCGTAGTACCCCATTCTCGGCTCACAGTGTCCGTACACCAGATTCTGATCTTGGGATCCTACAAGGAGGATTTTTCAATATGCATTTAACTTGTAATAAGCATAACCACAAGTTTACCCAAATCACAAAGGCAGCATCATCATCACATATCCACCAATATAAAACAACTGAATACAATGTTGAAAGGAAAATACATATGTCAAAATCAAAGCTCCAGGAGTCCACTGTACGCTCCATGCTCAATGCTGCGCAACCTAACGCCATTTGCACGCATCTATCATTTATAAGCTTATAGAAAGCTTAGAGGGTGGTGAAAGTGTGTGTACAAGGTAAGTGTTGAGTATGCAATTCAATGCCATAAATCATACAATATCAGAATAAGCAGAAATACTGACAAGATCATGAATCATACGATATCAGAGTAAGCAGAAATATAGTGGTAAGTCCATGAGTACCATCAGCTGTATCAAGGCCATGCGATGTAAGGCATGAATGTTAATGGTCATATCAATGCAGAAATATGGCAACCCAAAATACCATATGCCGCGGATGTAATGCAATATGTGGTGTGAATGAAATGACCAAGCTGGAGTGAAGTCAGGATGATAGTGCATAGTATCACAGGCTACTTAAATTTGGATAACCAGACTCGATATAGTAGACACCCGATCTCAAGTTAGTCGCGCACCCCAACTAAATCCTTGCCATTACGAAGGTATACAATAATTAGTTGCACACTACCAGCCCGAGTGGATAGTGAATGAATGAATGAGTATGCCAATAAGGTGGGCCCCACCCTCACACATGCCATACGTGTGAGGTGGACCCACATCCAAGGAAAAGCGAACGAAAGGTGTGGATGTACACATACATCTTACTGGCCCACACATTAATTGGATGGACGGTGTATATAAAACGCATACATCAGGGTGTTCCACCATCTAGTTCACTACGTCAAAACTGGCAATTTGTGATGGACTTTGTCCGTCGCTAAAATCTCTTGGTTTAACGACGGATTTAATCCGTCGCTAAGGGAAAACGTCCATCGCTACGCCCGTGTTTGTCGAAAATCCATAGTTTGGACGTAGCTGAATTTAGCGACTGACCAAAATCCGTCGCTAAAATCTGATTTACGACGGATTTTGGTCCGTCGTGAGTAAGCGACGGACGAAATCCGTCGTAAATTTACCATTTATACCTACATTCCCACCCAAAACACCAATTGGCGCGCTTTTCAGTTGCTTCTGCAACGGATCATGTTCCGTCGTAAAAAGACTTTTGCGACGGATCATGTCCGTCATAAAAGGACTTCTGCCTAATCCATTAATTTTTTTTTTTCATTTTTATAAGAATATGGTGGAAAATTAAGTTTTTTTGTAGTCTAATAATTATTTTTTAATCGAATTTCAGTGGTTTAATTGTACATATTTGTATCTAAGATTATTTTTTAACAATTGATTAAATGCAAAAAAAAATTATTTTATTTTTATATGAAATGAGTGAAATTTTTATTTTTATTTTTTAATTTAAAATTAATATTTTAATGATTTGTAATATCATATGAAAAAGAATATTGAGAAGTCTAAAAAATTTAAAAATGTTTGAGAAAAATAATTAGATTTTGAAAAAATAAAAATAGTGATTTAATAAAAATCTATTTTGTGAGAAAAAGGAATTTTGAATAAAGTTGATAAATTTGAAAAAAAAAGTATTTGATTTTGAGAAAAAATAATATCCTGAAAAATAGAGTAAAAAAAATTTTAAAATGTGAAAATTTTCACAATGTGGGCCCCACCATAATATTTTATAAAAGCAATGAGATTTTGAAAAAAAAAATATCATTTTAAAAAATAAAATTGAAAAGTTGAAAACAAAATGATGCTTTTAAAGAAAAAAATCGGCATTTTGGAATTTTTGGGGAAAAAAATTAAAATTTAGGAAATTTTTTGAGATTTTGAAAAAAAAAATTCAGAATTTATATTTTAATTTTTTTGAAATATTTTATAATATAAATGATATTTTGTTAAAATTTTTCAAAGAAAAATTAAGAGTAAAAAAATAAATATTTTGAAAAAAAAATGTTATTTTTAAATAGAAATTGAAATTTATATGTGAAATAAAAAATATTTGTTAATAAATTATTAGGTACATCCACTAATTGAACCTTTAAACGTTAAAATTAAATTTCACTTAGATTGTTGATCAATCTTGTATGCCCAATATCTTCCTCATATGTAGCTTGATCGAGGCAAGTAACTAGTCAAATTGTGGGTATTAATCAGTAAAGTAGAGTAAATGGACCAGACATGTAAAATGGGCCAAATATTCTGGTCAAAATTATGACCCGACTTAGTAACACCATGAGAACCTAAAAATTGATGTAAGTTTTGTGGGCCCCATCATGATGTGTGTCGAACATCAACACCATGCATTCGATATGTCCCCTTTAGGTTATGAGATATCTCAAAAATCATCCGTATATGAAACTCAGGTGAGCCATACCATCTAAAACCATGTGAAGACATCCTAAAAAAAAAAAAAAAACACTTGGTGAGGCCCACATGAGTTTTGGATGTGGCTGAAACTCGGTTTGACCCCTTATCCAAGTGGGACACACATAATGAGTGGGTTGGATATGTGAATTACATTTAGGCAGGCCCAATATATGATTATGAATGTTTCAAGGAATCCCCTCTGCTATATTTAGGTGAGCTGCTCATTACCCTTACCAGAGTAAACTCTATGGGATCTATCATTATTTATTTATTTTATCCACTCCGTTCATCCATGTAAACAGATAATTTGAGGTCTAAAGAACAAAAATGAAGCATATCAAAAGCTCAAGTGAACCAAACCACAGGAAATAGTGTGATTGAACCTCTACCATTGAAAAATTCTTGGAGGCCATAGAAGTTTTGGATTAAGATGATGTTTGTGTTTTATCTTCATTCATATATTTTTGATATTATGAACAGGTTGGATGGAAAATAAACATTACTGTGGGCCCAAGGAAGGTATCAACGTGGAAATCATTATTCCACACTGTTCCATGTGGTATGGTCTGCTTGAATTTTGGATTTACTGAAAATTTGGAATCAATCCACATTATTCATCCATTTTTTGAGATCATTTTATAGAATTATCTAAAAAATGAATCATATCCAAAGATTAAATGGACCACGCTACAAATAAGGAGAACGAATTGGCTACTCCCCTTGGCACCCGCCAATGCCTGGTGGTTGGTGCTTTGTGGGCCCCACCATGATGTATGTGTTTCATCCATGTCGTCCATCTATTTTTAAAGATCATCTTATGGCATGAGACCAAAAATGAGATATATCCCAATCTGAAATGGACCATATTACAGGAAAGAGTGTTGAATGAGCGTCAACTATTAAAAGTTTTGGATCCAGATGATTTTTGTTTTTCCCCTTCATCTAGGCCTATATGACCTAATAAATAGATTGGATGTCAAATAAACAGTACAGTGGGCCTTAGGAGGATTTTAATGATGGATATCCAATCATTGTTATTTTCATGTGGTGTGGTCTACTTGAGATTTATACACCTCTCATTTTTGGAATAAATTCCTATTTATTCCAAAAATGATATTTAAAAATGGATTAATGCAATGGATGAAATACATACATTATGGTGGGGCCTACAGAGCATCGACCACCAGCCAAGGGGATGGCTAGGCTAGGGAAGGGGCTACTAGGCTAGGGTTGAGAATTTCTTACAAAAGCCTCTATCAGCATGTTCCTATGCAAGGATGTTGGGTGGGGCCCACCACGATGTTTTTAATCAATCCACCCAGTCCATATATTTTTATAGCTCATTGTAGGATGTCTAATAAAAAATGATTTGGATCCACAACTCAATTGAGTCACACAAGATGGAAATTTGGGGAAAGAAATTTGTACCGTTGAAACCTTCCTGGGCTCCATTCTGATGTCTATGGGCCATCCAAACCGTTTACAAGGTCACTCTCAATAGGATAAAGTGAAAGAACCGAAAAAATATCTTGATACAAAACTTTCATGTCCATAAGAATGTTTCAACGGTGCTCACCAAATCCCCATTGTTTCCTCTCTTGTGGCTCACTTGAGTTTTGGATACACCTAATTTTTGGTCGCGTGTCCTAAAATGATCTCCTAAAACGAATGAACGGAGTGTATTTCTCCAAAATATCTCGGTGGGCCCCACCTAGCATTCTTGCGCAGGAAGTTTCTGCGAAAGGCTTTCCCAGGTGGCTCGCGTTCAAAGAATTGCTATTGAAGTGACCTTAGCAAACTCCGTAGGCCCCACCATGATGTACATTTTGTATCCATGCCTTCCATCCATTTGGAGAGATCATTTTAAGGCAATATCCAAAGAACGAGTTATATCCAAAGATTTTGTGGTCCACCCAAGATTTAAATCCAAAGCTCCAGTGGACCCACGTACGTCTAACCAATAATGTTTTCTAATTGTATGGTCCACCCAAGATTTATTTCAATCTAGTTTTTTGGGATCTTATACAAAATGATGTCGTGAAATGGATGGACGGCATGGATGAAACAAATCTATCATGGTACGACCCATTGAGCGATGCCAGGTACAAACGTCAACCTACCGTTTTGAATCCAAGTTTTACAATGTGAGTCTTGTATTTTATGTAAAATAGTGGTGACTCGTCCGTAACAATAGTGGCTGAGATAAGGAGTTATCCAGACCATTCAAATAATTAGTCTATGTGCAAATTGTAAATATTTATAATTTTATTATGTAAAAATATCCTAACCATGCAGAAAATGGTCCCACGTATGTACGACCATTAATAGAGCTTGTGTTATAAAATATGTTAAACTGACAATATATGGATTTAAAAATTTTCCCTAATTTACAACAGGAAAACCATCCCATGCCCGCTCCTCTTCTCCGTCTTCCATTCCCTCGTCTTCCATGGAGAAATCCTCCCTGCGCCGTTGGCAGCGTCATCGTCCATTAACCATCACCTTTAAACGGAAGGCCCTGCGTTCCGTTTCACCTCCACTGAGGTATATTCTACTTTCCTATTTCATCCCTCCCTCGAATTGCATTACAACAGATTTCTCTAATACATCTCTTCCTTTTCTTCTCTTTACTATCCTTACCAAATTTCTTGCATGCATTTCCATCAAAATGCTGGAACATTCATTCGTCTTCTTTTTTCTCCTTTACATTCATCTCTCAATCTCTCTCTCCCAACGCCATGATTGGAAACCCCCTAGATTCGGAACCCCCATGATTGTAAACCCCCTGTTTTTTTTAGTCTTGGGTTTATGTGTAATTGTTATGGGAATTGATATTTTCAGCCCCTTGGTTTTGACAGATACACCCCCTTTTTGAACTCATTGTCATTGTAATGTTGCCATGCACTATGGGTTTATGTGTACTTGGTTTTGGAAATGATATTTACACCCCCTTGGTTTTGATAGATACACCCTCTGTGTGGACTCTGTCATTACAATGTTGTCATTCACCTTTTGTCAGATGTGGGTTTTTTGTTCTTTGTTTGGGAATTGATATTTACACCCTTTGGTTTGAAGATGCACCCCCTTTGGGGACTCATTGACATTGCAATGTAGGCATGCACTTTGTGTATGTGTATATCAAAATAGTGGGTGCAAATAAAAAAACTCATGTTTGGGTACCTCTGGATCATGTGTTTGGGTGATGGGTTTTGTTGGTTTTGTCAGATATCTAAGTATTTGTGGAATTCTGAGCTTGGGTTTTGTTTCCATTTACATCACCTGTATGTATATGTACCTTCCATTAGGTTAGCTCATTGTTCTTTCATAACAGTTGAAACATTATAGCAAAAGAACCTCATACAGGTGAAATAGTAGACCTAACAAACAGTTCATACAGGTGAAAGGATTTTTAGAAAAAAAAATATATATTTTATCCTTCTACCATTGATGTACTTACTAGAAAAAGAATTACGATGATAGAATTGGGCATGGTCTGGTCATAACACTAGCGGCTACTATAGCAAAGATAGTGTAGGATAGGGCAATGACAACCTTATGGAAGGCCCGGATCGAAAGAAATAATTATGGGCTTAGGGATAAAAACTGCCTAATGCCTACTTTAAGTCGCTTCAATGATGATGACCTTGCAGCTATTTATTAAACCATGTATGTAAGATATTGTTGGAAAACTATCGAAAAGCTCTATTATATCTATGTAGTTAACCATGTTTCATTGATTTTGAAAGATTTTACAAATAAATGTTTTATTTTTATTTCCTTTGTAAATACTTTTAAAAGAGAAATGGTCACACACAACTAGTTGAACCGTGAGTTTTGGTCCAACTAGCTCTAGGCATTTAATGAAAAAATTCTCCTTCTATACAATGCATACACCTATATTGAGGAATTTTAGAATGTATGTCATAGTTATGTAAAGTTACATATGTGTTAAGATCTAAGCCATTCATCGGTTAGGATCGACTAAGGAGAACTTAAATGCTAAAAACTAAGAAACTACACTTTTGAGAAAAGTACAAGTGTGTGCATATTAAATCTAGATCATTGGACTATTTTTTTTACAACCCATTATTTTCATAAGTATTTGACATGTTTGATCATAAGATCATCATTTATTTTTTTTTTGCCCCTAACAAGTTGATAATGTAATTTATCTAATGTACAGATCTGATTTTTAGTTGGATGGTCCAAATCTATAATAAGTGTGTAGTCCATTCTACATTTAATGAAAAAAAAAAAAACTCTCGTAATTAATGCAAGTAAATGCTTCCATGGTAGACTAATTACATTTTGGCATGGAAAAGGGCCCACAGCTTGAGTTGGCCCATCATTGCGTTAATGTAAAATCAACCCTGTCCATTAGGTATGTCACCCCATGTTAAATCAAGGTCTCAAATTTCATTCCCATCCTTAGTTCAGGTGAATCACATGATTAGAAACAGTGTATATGGAAAGGTTCACCCTCTAAACTATTTCCATCAGTGTGGCTCACATGAATCATATATGAACTTCAATTTTGAGACTCAGGCTTAATTTTGGTGTGATATCTAATAGCCGGAACAAATTTCATAGTTTCTTTACGGTGGGCCCTGAAAAAAATCAAGAGCGGATGTCTCTCTCCTAATAGTTTCTATTGGTGTAGCCCATCTGAACCACTGATTAGCCTAATTTCTTTGTTTTGAGCCTATCACTAGATTACATGTTTAATGGTCGGAGTGGATCTTACATACATTTAAGAGTGGGCCATAAAAAAATCTGAGGTGGGAGTGCGTGTGGTACCTATTCCCAAAATATTACCATTTGGCATAATTAATGCTAGCAATGCCGACATAGAGGTGGCGTTGTGGATGAGGATTTCCTGCGAAAGCCTTTTGTAGGAAGTTCCTGCGCAAGGATTCCGGGTGGGGCCCAGTGCAATGTATGCGAGAAATTTATTCCGTCCATCCATTTTGCGAGCACATTTTAGGATGTTATACCAAAAATGAGGTGGATATAAGACTCAAAGGGGTCACACGAGAGGGGAAATTGGGGAAAGAAATTTCCACCATTGAAACTTTCCTTGACCCCACCTTGATGTTTATATGCAATCCAAACCCTTTATAAGGTCATTCCAGATTGGATGAAGTGAAAACACTAAAAATATAACCTGATACGGAAATTTTATGGCCATAAAATGTTTCAATGGTGCTCACTGAATAACAACTATTTCCTCTCGTGTGGCCCAGTTGAGTGCTTGATACATCTATTTTTTCATCGCACATCCTAAGATTATCTTTCAAAAAGGATGGATGGGATAGGTTTCACACAAACATATCGGTGGGGCCCACCTAGCATCCTTGTGCAGGAACTTCCTATGAAAGGCTTTTGCAGGAAATTCGGGTCCGTTGTTTTGGTAATTAATCCTCTTAATGCCGATCCTTTGGAAAAGAGTGGCCCCTTCGGGTAGGCCGACTATGGTGTTAATTTTAAATCTACCCCGAACATCTGATGGGTCATGTAACACCCTGAAAATCGGGGGTCGTGTATAAACCCGACTCCCGAGTTCCAGACTGTCACTTATGCAACAAATATGATTATGATTCCCTGTTGTCTGAGTTAAAGCATTCGCATGAGTAAAATTATACCAAAACTACAATCCATACTCCAGATTCAGTGATAAAAGCAAGCGGAAGACTGAAGAATATATATATCACTGTATATAAAATAAAATAAATCTCAGTTGTCTCCAAAGTATGAATACATCTCTGAGTCTCATATACATGTAATAAAATAAAATCAAAATGTCAAAAGTCCAACTAGTATGTCTCGCCAATCCAGGCCACCTATGCAAAGCCGTCGTGAAACTGCATATATGAGAACTCGTCCTGGTCCTCATCATAATCTGGCTCTGCCTCCTGAATCGCTGCCTCACCTGCATCTAAGACAGGGTCTGGTGGGTGTTGCAAACACCATCCCGTAACGTGGGAGTGAGTGATCAACTCAGTGGAATAATAGAGCAGAGATTAGCATGTTCTCAAATCAATCATGCGTAATAGTAAAGAAATTAATCAAACATTCCTAAATACTGTTGTTAATGCAATATGACATGACATGATGGATGCCCTCACCGACGATCTCCCTCATATGGCACCATCTTACGTCCGCGACATGCTTTCTTCCCACAGTGCTCCACATCTTCTAGGCACTTGCAATGTGATGGTGATATGATTATCGAGTTATTATTAGTCCATTCATACAGCAGTATTAGGAAACTAAGGTACCTTACTTATATCAATCCCAACATAGATCCTGTCTAGGGTCGTCACTCCTAGTAATCTCATACGATGTATATTTTGTAGGTCACTGTAAGGGCTGCCAGGGCTATTGCTCGCACGCGTTGCACCGCTCCCCCATCACCTTATTAATATAGGCCTACTGTACTCTCATTGCTACGGAAGGGTTCCCGTAGACTCAGAATGCGCTCGCGGTCACTACAAAGGGTTCGTCACCTGATCAGTGTAGGCCGACAGTAAAAATATAGTGTCCCATACCACCATAATCTGCTCATGAGTCGTATGTGCACACTGGTCACTACGGGGAGGTTTGTGGCCCCAGCGTAGGCCGACAACTCGACCACGGTGTCCCATACCACCATGTCCAGGTCATGAGTCTTTGTGGATCAAGGTACCATGGTTAACAAGGTTTTCAACGGTAAGTTCAGTACCCTAGGTTCAAGCAGTTATGATTCATATAGGGTGAACAATAAACGGCCAGTCGGGTTACTTGATGGGCTCGACTAGCACGAGTGCATTACAAGTCGAACGACATGAAGTGTGTGAAACACTCCGCGTAGCCTAACCACTGCCGCCGACTCCAAACATGACTCGCGTTCATCGACGCGTCCTTCGTGGAAAATACAAGCTAGCCACGAATTATCTCTGTTACCGACTACCTGGACTAAGTATAGCCCCAAACATTTGTGAATCCACAACATCAATCATATAAGAGTAATGGAAATGAAATACAACAATATAAGCATGTTGAAACATGTTATAACATACAACTTAAGTGAATCATCTATCACATGCATTTCATACAGATAATGAAATCATGCATATCACCAACATGAAGGAAATCATTTACATCAGCATATTATATGAGAATTCAATCTCAAACTAATTCACAACACCATTTAATTCAATACATACTAATACAAATATTTATACAAACACTTAGTCTACACACTTAAGTCTACATAGTGTATGTTGACTCAAAGTATGCATTTGGGTGAATCTCTTCACCAATCCAATTATACACGCATGCCTAATATCCTAATGCAATAAAAAGCCATGTCAACCATTTCAGAAAAATATGGATGTATACAGCATTTCCTACAAATGACTAAAATACCCTAAATCTCATATTTTTCCTACGTTTATGAAACAGGAAACGGACAGCATGTTGTACATGTCAAACGGCATTGTCGTCGATAATCTACTATTAAACGACATTGAAATCTTTGAAATCAGTCAATCAAAGCGTCTAAAATCCATACCTTTTTCCCTAAAGGTGTATCGTTTCGAACAGAGCGTATACGCTTCGTCTACGGCGAACAGACAACCTAATACACAAGATTCGTAAGCTACATTGCTAAGGAATCGATGGAACCTTAAATCAGCAAGTAGTTAGGGTCTTTTCTTACCTAGAAATGCGGCGGAATCACCGGGAAAGTGATTGAGATGCGTTGCTTAAGCACGTGCAACAGGTAGTGCAAGTGCAGGAAGATCACTCCCACTTTCTCTCACAAACTCTCACTTTCTCCCTCACACCAGCTAGGGTTTATAGCAAATTCGGATGGATGAGATAAGTGAGGGTTTAAAGCCCTTTTATAAGCTAAAATATTTCCAAAATAGGCTTGGGAACAATGTTTACTTGAGGTCTAACAAAATCGGGACTGTTTTGGTCCAAAAAGGCATTTCGGGAGGTCCCCTGGCCTAACGCGATCAGACTTAAGCTCTTAGTCGCCGGATGTTGCTCACATCCCATTTTCAGACCAGTAGTGTTCGTAGATCGCACGTGGCGGTCCAGTTTCAGTTCAGCGGTCATCGCACGTAGATCAGGTCTACAAGTCTCATGATATGAAAGAGAAATTTTTTCTGATCCAAGGGTATAATTTGGCTGAATTCTGACAGTCAAAACGCTTAATAATAACACGCCAAGTCACGTGCCAGATTTGAATTTAATTTCTTAAGCATTTGCCCTATTCTCACTCTCTTCACTCCAGGCTCAATGAAATAGCCTCTGAACGTCGGTTGGGCTTGATTTTTGAAATGATTGTCAAGTCCAGCTAAGCGGTCATAATGGTCTAAGATTGTAAGTATCGGACTTTCGACGCGCGGTCTAGATCCAATACAAAGTTTCAAAGGGTTCCTGAGGACAAACCGGTTTAGAGTTTGATCCTAGGTTTCAGGATATTATAGCGTCATGAATTCTACAAGTTTTGGGTCTTGTAGAACGTATTTAAAGTGATCAGGGACTATTTCACAGCTACTCTAGCGTTGCGCTAGCTAACTTACGCTTATTTTCTAAAGGAATTAATCCTACGTGATTTCTGGTCGAGTTAGTACTCGAGTTTCAGTACGAATTTTTCCAGGGCGTTACAGGTCACCTCACTTTACACCTAGGGCTCAAATTTCACTTTGAGCTTTGGATTTACCTCATTTTTTGGTCCATGACATGAGCTGACAAACAGATGGAGAGGATGGATTTCTCTCCAATATCAAGGTGGGTGCCACATCACTACACTAAATTTTTTTTTAAAAATATTTGATGGTGCTGAGTTTTAAAATTGAAAATTTGACTCAGTACTTGTGTCTGGTTAATCTGAATTAGTCAGCCAAGTTCTTTGCCACTTGCCAATATTTTGGTTTTAGGAATAAACAGCCCCTGCCAATTACAAAGATTTTATGTATCTATTGAACAAGGTTTATATGCACCATCTTAATCATGACGTTTGAAAAATATGCTGATCAGATAACGATAGCCATCATTTATCCTTACTTTCAGGCACCTAATGCTGACCATTCACTAGTTTTTCTTTCCTGCTGTCAATTGAAGCCCAACACTTAGATGGGCAGGGTTATCCGATCCATACATATCTTGAATCACTTTCCATTCTTACTTATTAGTGTCATGAACTGGGTTGCCTTAGAAAATGTTCTTGTGCAACTTATGCTTATACTAATGTGAGTTGTTCGGTATCTTGGAAATGTCTGGTTTGTGTTGGGAATTTGATTTTTTTTTTTCAGAAAAGAGGGTCATGCCCCTATGATTTTGAATATATGAACAGGGGATATACAAAAACAGAGATTCAGATGGGCTACACGAGATCGGGCCTCATCCATCATATATCCTAAAAAGCAAAAATACATCATGTGGCCCTCAAGCCGGCCACTCCTACTGATGAAAGAGCAAACCCCTGCTCCCCCACATACTGGGATTGGAAGCATAGCCCACTCCTCAGCCTGAGAGCCAAGAAACCTAGAAGAAAAACACCAAGCAGCCCCAAGGCCATATGCGTCTTGCCGGTTCTGAGCTAGGTATGTTTGTCTCTGTAATTTTATTTTCTTGGTTGGATAATAGGATACAATTTGTCTTAGCAGCATAAGCAGTGGATAGTTGACTGGAGCAGTCCATCTGATTGGGTGCTATTTTGGATGGGACATGATGCCAAAATCACACTTTGATCTTGACCATTCTCTCTCTCTCTCTCTCTCTCTCTCTCTCTCTCTCTCTCTCTCTCTCTCTCTCTCTCTTTTCACCATCTGTTTGAATATAAACAACATATTTGTGATCCATGTTAGGGCTGGATTTGACATTTCCAACTGTCCATGTGCGGCCCACTTGATGACTGCATTTTCATGGTGGGTACTCCTGGTGAATGGCTAGGATCTTGTGCACATGTGCCATATTGGCATTTATAATCCATGTTTCTTTAGCAAACAAGTGCTACTATTTATAACTTTTCAAAAAATACAACTGTTTGTCTTTATATGCAACGAAGTAAAGAAAGCAGAATTTGCATCTAGAGGATGAATATTTGCTTGAAATAGTAATAGAATCCTAATTTTTTTTTCTATGTTTCTATTTGAAGGGATAGTTAATCAATCCTGATCAGAAACTTCTCAGAAAATCATCTGTTTCAGACTCTCTTTCCCTCTCTCTCTCTCTTGTTGCTTTGGGGAAGATCTCTTCACTCAGAATATGGTAGAACTCTATCCAAACAAGGCTGAAAAACTAAACAATTGGTGGGATCTAAACTAAAAAACAGAACCCAACAAATCTTAAAAACAGAATCAGATTTGGTTTCAACCAAATAATCCAAGATGGTTATGATTGAACTACAAATTGGTATAAATGTGTTCAATTCCCCAACATTCTTGGCACTGCTGGACAGGTTGGAGCATAAACAGAGACAACTGAAAGAGAAGAATTTGAGACTAGAAGATGCTCTTAATGCATCCATGCACACAAATGATTTACCATTACTGCCATAATGACAGTGTTAACAGTTGGAAGTGGGCCTCCATTCTAACTGTTTCCTACGGTGCGGCCCACCTGAGTTTCCCTTTAGCCTATTTATGGAGGCCATGCACAAATGAGGCAACGCATGCAAGATGGTTGGAGTGGATGTCTTACATGCATCCCGTGGGGCCCATTCTATAATTTTACCACAACAATTATGGTGGTAATGTTACCATGGAATCATTTCCCTGTATGTATGTATGCATGCATGTAGACACACATGCTCACGAGCTTGTGTGATGATGTGATGGTATTGAGCTCTTTTCCTTCTGCCTGAACTGTTTTCTGCTAATGGACTGTGCTGAATGAATTTCTGTGATGTATTTTACAGGGAACTGTTGAGGCTGTGAGGCAGTATTTATGGCTGTTTGAGGAACACAATGTCATGAAATTCCTGGTTCTTGCTCTGAGATCATTTATATCGTATGGATTATGAGAGGTTCATTCAAGCGCACAGAGAAACTGATGCAGATATCACTGTGGCTACATTGTCAATAGGCTTAATATATAAAGACCCATACATTTGTTATTCAAGAAGCATGGTGGAAATCAAAGCCTTTGGTAGTATTAAATGCACATTGGCTTGTCTTATGGACACCTCATGATCTTTTCCATGATGCAGGGTGGTAGACAAGGACTGGGGAGCTGATTTTAGGAAGTTATCTGCTGGTACAGCTCTTTTTGGCCTTATTTTATGGCTTGACCATATGCAGGCGAGTCTTTTTTCACTGATTTTTGTTTTTGTGTAATTGCTAATTTTCATATGAATTGAATTTGTTGTAAATGCATGCAGCGGGCTGGCATTGAGAATAAGGAATGGTTGTCGACACCAGATAGGAACTGGACCATTTTGAATTTTCAGGCATGCTGGACCATTTTGAATTTTCAGGCATGCTGGCACCAGATAGGAACTGCTCATCAAGTGGAATCTGTACTAAAGTACTTCCTTGATGTATCGTAACAGGATATGTTGGTAGTCAAGCCACTAGATCAGGTCCTTTTCAGTGACCCAAAATGTTTTATGTGATGGGCCTCAACATAATTGATACATTGTTCTATGGATGTTTTCAGAGTTGCCATTTTCTTTAAATTGATGCATCGTGCACTGCTGATGGATTTTTAAGCTTGGTATGCAGATGCTACATCTTAGGCGAATGACGGTGAATTGCTTGGCCATTTGAAAAAAAATTAGTTAGTAAGTCCATTATTTTCACGTATTCCAGTATGTGCTTGCTTACTACATTAAAATGTGCCCGGTAGCTCTTGGCCCATCTTGAAGAGGACTTCATTTTCTCTTGCAATTTTCTTTTTCTTTTCTTTTTCCAAAGATTTATCTTCTTTTATGATTTCGTCAGATTTTGTTTTCTTTTTTGCTAAATTGTTATAATAATGTGGATGCATAGGATTTTATATCTGAAGATGCTCGTGTCCATAGTCTACATGAGATAGTTTCACTAGTGGGAATTCCGGTATGTCTTCAATGCTGACTCTTCATGGTCTCATTCATATGCTCCATTTCTTGTAAAGCATTTTCTGATTGATTCCTTAGTTTCAGGCATTCCAAGAGTATGATAGTTTCATACTCTTGGAATGGGAGCCCTTCCATGGGTTATAAGGAATTTTTTTCCCCTTCTTTTTTATCTTTTAAATGAAAAGTTAAATTACTCTTTAAATTTGCCTTGATTCTATTGATTTGTAATGCCTTGGCATTTAGTCTTCTATTCAAATTCGTGGATGTTTTTTTCCTGAATACCGAGTCATGTTTTTCTTTTTCCAAATATTTGCATTGAACCAATGGCCATCAACAAAAACAGGCATTTTGTTTAATTCATCCACTTCCCGAATTGAGTTCACTTGTCATTTTGAGCTAGTTTGATGGAATTTCCCCACTCTGCTTAATGTTGGTGTCTGTACTTAGCAAGTAAAAGCACATCTGAAAAGGCAAGTCAGAGCCTTTAAATAATAATGGCATATGCACATCTTCACTCTTTCCAAACTGGGCCTATAACTTTCTTCTGTATATGTAATTTTATACAAAATGATGGTGACATCAAAGCATTTAACAAGCAATGTGCATGAGTATGATGCTGTGTGAATCAGTAAATAATATTAAGGAACCGCGCGATGCTCGAGTGCACGTGTACTAACATAGCAAGGAGGTTGGTGCAAGATCCAACTGGGTTCACTTTTGTCGACACATATCAATTGGATATTGTCTTTTGTGTTCATCTATACAAAATCTTATGGTTTCTATATTATTGCATGACTACATAAATAGTCCATACAGTTGGTATATATAGAAGTTAGCATAGCTGGACATTCTTAGTTTTCATATCTGTCTATTCTTTTTTCTTGCAAGTTGAGACAAACTTGGTAATGTATTGGTATGTATTAGCTATGGAGTCATATGTATTGATTATTGGGGACAGAATTGTAGAATTTAGTCTTTTCTTGTTGGTCAGTTTGGGAAGATTATTTTAAATCAGTCCAGAAATATCTACTAAAGTTTATTTTAAATGAATCATTCTATCCTTTCTTTTCATGTTGATTTTTCTGCTCATTCTACTGCCCAATACAATTTTCAGACAAAGGATCGACAAACTTCTGACATCTTTCATTAAATATATTTAAAAGTTGGTTTTTCTTTCCTGGGCCTGGAGGTTAGCTAGCAATTACAAGTTATGGAATGGGTGTTTCAGGGGCATTTTGATGATGTTCAAAGGGCACCTAGTTTGCCGTCTAAAGCACCAAAAGAACTCAAAGAGCTGGTATGTGTTATTTTTTAGAGATAGCAACTCACAGAAGTGCTCTTAAAAGTCCTCATGAAATGGGTTTTTGCAAGTTTGCATTTATGTGGAATGTTGGACTAAAAACTCCCGTTCTTAATCTTTCTTAATATCTACAGGATGAGAACAAGAGCCAGAAGGGGCTACTTCATTTTTTGCCTAACAGATTTTTGTCTGTTTTCTTTCTGTTTTATTAGAGAGATTGTTAGTGAAGAACAAGTGATGTTCCAATGCATTCTATGTAACTCGCTGATTGTCACGGGTTCCAAATTGTTTGTCTCAGAAGTTGGAGGTTTTTTCATGCAAAAGCTGAGTCAATGGAAGGTAGGCTCATGGATTGCATAATTCTCCAACCGGATTTTGGTAGCATTTCAAGATTTCGCCATTATGCTCAGGTGATTAGGCTAGCACTTGATATATTAACAGGGGCGTAGCTATTTTTAGGAAGCAATCTTCTGTTCATGTTATTGAAATTTAGGCCTGTTTGTGTGCTGCTTGAAAATAACTTTGAACTCATTTTAGTTAATGGTGATAATGTTTCAGAACATGAAAGTCTTGAGTTGCAAAGCTGTGAAAAACTTCATGTACTAGAGAAATCATCCTAGCTTTTGCTGAAATATTGTCTTTTATCTACTGCAGGCTATATTTAAGCCACCAAAAGCAATGCGAGGAGGAATCCCCATTTGTTTCCCGCAGGTTCATGCGTGCTCATATCTTTTCCTCTGGTATCTAATTCTGAGTTCCTAACTAACATCATGTCTTGGAAACAGTGGATCATTGGAGCAACATGGGTTTGTAAGGAACAAGATTTGGACCATTGATGATGATCCTCCACCTCTTCATCCTGTTGAGTACATTAGCAAATCTGCTGTAGACTTGCTACTGAAACTATCTGAAGGGGATCTGAATTGCTAGCCCCACTGGTATGAACCCAAAACCTATAGACAGTTGGGCTGTTGTTGTTATTGTCTTTAGAACATTTGGGTAGTATTGGACTTGCAATAATTGAAACTTGATCAGGTCATTGGAATTTGGAACTCTTTTGTAGGGCATGTTTGCATGTGGGCGGCACTAATGAAATCAGATAAGATTAGCCTGATGTATTTTATTTTCTATGAGTAGACGAAATGAAATGAATTGATACGGTTGACCCTTTTAAGGTGTTTCCCCTTTAATGGGGCTGTTTTGCATTTACCTTGTTTGATTAAAATCTTCTTTCTATTAAAAAAAAATATGAAAAATCTTGGGAATTGCCGCCCTTCCAACTGGCCCTTAAATAGTTCAAATGAAAAATGATGAAACGTTTGTATCTTCTTTTCTATTCTCTTTTTCGTGTCTCTTTTATTTATTTATTTTGTATGCGATGTCTTGCTAATGAAAACATTTACCGTGGCAGTTCAGTTTTGAGTTCCGTCTTAGTTTGGCTCGTGTGGAATGGAGATCTCACCATGATATCGTGGATTAGGAACCTCGACAGCAAGCCATTTAGTTTCTCCTTTGCTTTCCACACATATTTCTCTGTTTCTGACATTAGGTACAGAAAAATCTCTATTGGATTAGAATTGACATCCCTGTATTGGATAGGACCATAGAACTCATCTTCATTTAATCCACTGATTGAACTATCATTTGATATTTTTGTCTTGTTGTTCAAACTTTAGTGTTCAAATTCAGAATTGAATTTTTTATATGAAGCTTCTTAAACTCACATGCAGTCCTCCACCCACACCTCTACATGTGACCACACATGCCAACCTTGCAAGTGCATGCAAAAATCAAGCAGTGTGTCAAGTGGGCCCCACATTTTAGATGACCTGGCCTAAAATCCAATCGGTGTGATTCTTGGTCATGGCTTGCTCCCTATGTTACTATTGAATGAACGGTCCGGATTGATGATCGGGCACCCCACGTGTCACATCGGGGACATGTGGGACCCACCATGGTGTTTGTATGGCATTTTGTCCATCCAACTATCAGGTGGGGTACACCATAGAACTGTGTGTGAACACATGCACACACAACCCTTAAGTCCAACCAGTTGGACAAGTTATACTCCACCCAGCTGATAACTTCTAACCAGTTAAGAGCATGTGAAATTTAGCCCAGCCCCCCAAGTTATATGATGCCTTTTGAAACTCATTGCATATACAATGTCCTTTTAAGCAGGAATTTCAATGGGAGTTGTTGCTGGAATCTCTGTTGCTGCAGTTGCCATTATACTGTTTCTAGAATTGTCTATACATTGGTGTATCTAGAAGAAAGAAACTGAAGAAGGCATCATTGCTTCAACCACCTTTCGAAGATAACGCTATTCACCATGGATAAGGTAAATCTCTTGGTTTGGCATTAATCTCTACATTTTCCTTTTAGGAATGCTCCAAGGTTCCACCGAGGCCATGGCAATCTGAAAGTGATTCATGTTAGGAAAGATTGAATAAGGTGGTTTGTCACTCCCAAGGTATTCAATAACGGTAATGGCCAGCACAATAGGTGGTTGTTGAACTGTTTTATGGGCTGTAATGGTCGATTATTCTTACTTATTTCATCAGTAGCTAATCTAATTTTGACTCTTTACTATATATTTAGTTCAGTTACTTATTAAGACCTACTGAGCATCCAAACACATTAATATTTAGTCCAGCTTCATATTCAGCCCAATCTTTTGAATCTTGTAAATGTGATTCTTATTAAACAATCGTGTGAATTATTTTTTTAATGACCATCAGGTTTTAAGATTCAAAATACACATATATATATATTTATATTAATTTACAGATATTTTAGCGACGGACCAAATCCGTCGCTAATTTCTAACAAGAAGCTCTCCTCAGATTAGCGACGGACTTTATCCGTCGCTAATATTTTTACTGACGAAGTTCAGGTGGTTTTTTAAGAATTTCAGCGACGGATTTTCAATTTTATGCGACGGATCTTATCCGTCGGTAATGTACGACGGACCTTATCCGTCGTAGATTCAACGATGGATTGTATCGTCGGAAAATAAAAAAACGACCTAGTAAATAGCGACGGACCAAGTGACGGACAAAATCCATCGTTTATTTGGTTTTACGACGAATTTGGTCCGTCGCAAATCCACGATTTTGGCGTAGTGATTGTTGGACGGCTGGGATAAAACATATAACATTAAGGTGGGGCCTCGCCCCACATGTGCAACACATGTGGGTGGGTCCCACTCCATTAAAGGGATAAACAACATGCATAAAACGCATACATCACAGTGGTGGTCCGCACCGTCTAGACCACTGGACAGTGTGGTTGTAAAACATATACATATCATGTGGGGTCTAGTCCACATCCAGGGACTGGACAGCCCTTAGATAAAACACATCTATCATGGTGGGTCCACGTGGTGGCACACCACCGTTTGAATCAAGCTGACATTTGTGTTTTCTCTTCTGTCTAGGTTTGTCCAAGCGGACAAGAAGGTGGCATGCCGCTAGACGTTAGTAAGGTGGGCCCCACAAAAGGGACAGCTCATGGTGGCCACATATTAAAAAGGGAGAGAGAGAGAGAGAGAGAGAGAGAGAGAGAGAGAGAGATATGGAGATCGGAGTAATGGAGGGACCCTGCCACTATGGGTCCCTCTTTGATACAAATCGTACATCAAGATAGGTCCCACCATATATGGGCCCTCAAATCATCAAAGCCACACAAATCAACACTAGAAAACACCCACCGATCATCTTCTTGGACTTCTTCTCCCACTGATGTGTCCTAGAGCTTCATAGAATGCATTTCAACGGTCAAAATGAAGTTTGGATGGTGGAGATGGGAGGCAGGAAGGTGGGCCACACTAGCTTCTCCTCTTTCCCATGGAAATGTTGGATGTTTGGGTTGCTTGGGAAAAATTAGAGAGAGAGAGATGAGAGAGGGAGGTGTAAGAGAGAGAGATGATGGGAGAGAAGTGATGGGAGAGAGGGATGGTGAGTGATGGATCGGTGTACTTGAATAGGTATGGGTTGTAAGAGAGAGTTGACTTTGGGATTACTTTTGGGGTTGGGACATGTACTTGACATTTGATGTGATTGATGGGACATTCTCTTGAGTTTGCAAATGTACGGCATTTTTCTCGAACTGCACGCAGGCCCACATCTCCTGGCCCGAGTATCGCCTCGATGTACGAGACAGCGTCAAAACTGCAGAGATGGTGCAGTCACAAGGGTACAAGTTTCGAGTCAAGTCAACTCTGATATACGGGACTCGACTCAGGATCGTGCGTGAACGCCGATAACAGATCGCAAGTCGTTGGAATTCGACCGGGAAGACCGCAGAGGCATACGGAATGGTACAGGTTAGGATATAGGTCTCACAGTGGGTTATTCTCGATGAAGATGATGGTGACTTTTATGGTAAAACATGACTCGAGAAGCATCTCTTCGAACAGAAGATCATGGATTAATGTAGAGAGCTTGCCATCTGGTCATGCACATCTACATAACTTCCTTTTTGCTGACATCATCATGGAAAGAAATGCACCTCTCCTAGCATCTCACGTTCTCACTCCTTCGGATTCCCGTTACGTGCTCAACATCTTCCCTCTACTAATGACTTGTACATGCTGCCCCTAACCAGTGCATGTGCCAAGGATATGGTGAAATGAGTGGATAGCTAAGATATATGGGTTTGAATGGATGACCTTGATGAATTGGATGAATGAATTTGATGGAAGGATGTTATATATGCCATGTGATGATTGGTTGAATTAAATTATTGGGTGAGAGGTTGAATGGATGGTCATAATCAAATTAGACAGATGGACAACTAAAATTTCAATGAATGACTTGTGCGGCATGATGGTATTATGCACATGTATGCTCATGTGTGGGGTGGTACATGATAGATAGGTGAGTGTGTGAAGGATGACCATATGAAGCTGTACATGGCCCATTGGTAATTGTCTAGTGTGATGAATAGGTTGATCCAGTGAGTATACCTTATTGCTAATCTAATGCAAATGCTTCTGACTAATCTAACGTAAATAGTTTTACATGCCAAGCTTGGTATTTGATGCAAGGTTGGGATGGACAGATGTACACCTTAGGTTGGGTGGGCATAAGATGACCATTGATGGATGGCTTGGATCTTGATGAGTATGTGTAAGGCCCGTATCTTAGACTGTACCATTTCGTAAGCTTCCGCAGTCCTCCTGGTCGAATTTGACAACCGCGATCTGTAATCGACATATGCATGCAACCCAGAGTCATATTCTGTATTACAGAGTTAGCTCAACCTGAGACTTGTATCCTTGTGATCGCGCCATCGTTGCGGTTCTGACGAAACATCTTACACGTTGATGTAATACCCAGGCCAGGAGATGTGGGCCTACAATCATTTCTAGGAAAACGCTGTGCATTTACAAAACCTAAGAGAACTTTTCAAATCAATCCCATCAATCAAGTACACATCACACCTCAAGTCAAGTACAAGCAACCCATACCCTACCTTTACCTCTCTCTTACACAAGTACCCTAAAGCCAACTCTCCCTCTCTCTCTCTCTCCATCCATCACCTATCCCTTACATCACCTCTTTCTCTCTCATCTCTCTCTTCACTCTCAAGCAACCCCACCATGAGAGAGAATGTCCAAGCTCTCCATGAGAAAGAGCTAGGTGTGACCCACCTTCCTACCACCCAATCCCTCCCTCCAAAGATCATCTCAGCCATTGAAATTCATCCCTTGAAGCTCTAGAACACATCGGTGGATAGAGGAGTCCAAGATCTTACGGTGGGTGATCTAGAATTTTTCACCATGGATTTGTATGATTGAGGGCCCACTTGTGGTAGGACCCATTTGATGTATGCATTGTAAAAAATGGAGGGCCCATAGTAACGGGGTCCCTCCCCTCCATCCCGATTTCTCTCTCTCTCTCTCTCTCTCTCTCTCTCTCTCTCTCTATCTATCTCCCTCCTTCATTGTTGATGACCCACCTGACGGATACATTATCCCCACCACACTTCTGTCCAATAGTTATGTGGACCCACCTTGATGTATTGCTGGATCCACACCGTTCAAATCATAGTTTGCAGTTTGATCCAAAACGTTGTGGCCCACCATGATGTATGTGGTTTACCTTCACTGCCCATTTATTTTTAGGGTGTGGGGACCCACCTCACATGTGTGGCACATGTGAGGGTAGGGCCCAGCAGATATATACTTTATATATTCAAGTCGTCCATCCAATAAAGCTTGGATGGTGGGTCCCATTGTTTGGATGTTAGCTAGCTATGTGGCTCCATCATAGGGTATATGTTATATCCATACCCATCAGTCCATTTTTGGATGTGTGGGGCCCACATGTGTTGCACGTGTGGGATGGGACCCACCTTGATATATGCATTTCATCCCAGTCGTCCATTAGCTTTCAAGACAGTGGGACCATTGCAATGATGTCAGCACTAGGGTCTGATCGTCCAAATTGTCCATCTTGTGGACCCCACCGTAATATATGTGTTTCTTCAATGCTATCCACCCATTTTTCCTGGTGGGTGGGACCCACCCACATGCGCTTCACGTGTGGGATGGGCCCACCTCTATGAATGTATTCTCTATCCCCACCGTCCATTTGATTAGGACGGTGGGATGACAATGTGATGTATGTGCTTTAAGCCACATCGTCCATCTGTCTTGAACGTGGGACCCACCCACACATGTCACACGTGTGGGGGTGGGGCCCACCTTGGATGTATGTATTCTAAATTCACACCGTCTATTGGTAGGGATTGTGGATCCCATGCCAGTAACACCTAGCTGCGGAGATGTGAGCAAGTTTCGTGGATCCAACATGGAATATGTGTTGTACTCCACCGTCCAGTACGTGGATGGTGGGGTCCTGATGTATGTGTTTTATTTACGCCATCCCTGTTCATGGGACGATGTGACCCATCGTGATGAATGTTCTGATCCACACCGTCCACTGTCCAGTACGTGGACGGTAGGTCCCATAATGATGTATGTGTTTTATCTATACCGTTTATAGGATGGTGGGCCCTACCGTGGTGTATGTATTTTATGGGCACTGTCCTGTTGGGATAGGACCCACCTAAGATATGTTTTGTACGCATGTCATTCGTGGGCTACGGTTCAGGATGGTATATATGTTTTATCCTTGCCATCCATCAGTTTTCGGGCCCATGGGATATGACCCATTACGATGTACGTAAGACCCATGTTTAAAGCCCATTGTGATGTATATGTAGCCCATGTACTGAGAGCCAGTGTGATGTACTTGAGGCCCAGTTGATGAGGCCCATTGTGTTATATTTGCGGCCCATGTATGAGGCCTATTGGTGCAACCCGAGTAATGGGGCCTGTTGAGAAGTATATTAGGCCCAAGTAATGGGGCCCATTGTGATGGGTATGAGGACCATGAGATGTAGCCTACTTGATGTATATAATGCCCATTGTTGCGGCCCATATATTCCAGCCCACTGTGATGTATATTGAAATAGTGGTGAAGACCGTTTTAGTTGAAGTAGGAATGTGTCAATATGTCCTAGAGGGGGTGAATAGGACTTTTTAAAGTTTATAGTTTATTTTAAAAATCCTATTACACTAATCCTATCAATATGCATTCATCAGAATTACTCAAAAGTAATTCTACTGGCTTCTAAGCCCGGTAGAGGATCCAATCACAAATTATTCAAGAAATAGCAATATGTAACCTAGTTTATAATGGATATGACTGTGTATGTGTGTGAGGTGTGATCTCAGATATACAGATATGAAAGCACTGAAGTAAATCACACACATAAAAGAACAGCAATCGCAAACACAGTCATTTTTAGAGTAGTTCGACTACTTGTCTACTCCACTCCCGGTAACCACGCTCAACCCTTGAGTGTACCAGATTTCACTAGTTCACCTCAAACCTAAGGTTTTAAATCAGGTACACTAAGGCTGACTGTTTATGCCCTCACAAGTAAGGGTCAACACAATGCACCCACTTTTAGGCACACTGGCTAAGGATCTTTCATAAGACCCTAACAGAGGTTTCACACGGTTCACCTCAAACCTAAGGTTTTAACTGGTTCACCTTTAACCAGATGTTTATGCTCTCCACAGAGAAAGGGTCCACACAACGCACTCACCACGTACACTCCCGCCGGAGGCCTCCTTAAGGACTTGCAAGGGTGAGAAACACCTTAGATCCAATCCTACAAAGAAACGATCAAAGGGTCCTCTGGACTCTAGATACTTACAGATAAGTGGATGAGTCTCATTCAGCACGTTGAACTCCTTGTTGATGAAGAATCTTCCGCTTCCTTGACCCGCAACTCCAATGATGTACCAATAAATGGTAACGGGTTGGTCAACGTTATGATGGAATCCTACTCTCTAAATGTTTTCCTATTAGGAAGATAGAGCGATTCCAATCATCTATGGATTCAAGGCATCCCAGCTTAATGATTTGTCATTAAGGTAGTAACTAGAGGATCCTTGAATGGGGAAGTTCCTTTCTCAATCCACTCTATTAAATATTAATAATGAGGGTGGATTGGAGAATGAACTCCCTTGAGAGAAAGGGCTTTGGATAAATGATCTAAGGTTAAACACTCAAAAGAACTCTCTTCTTTCTCTGCCAGCAACAATAGACAAGCTCTCTTTATATAGACAAAAGGTTCTAACGGATATAAAACGGTCACATTTATGATAAGTTCGATATCATTGACCAGGTTCGATATTATTAAGCATATACTCTCGATTACATCGATGGTCCGCTTGATGACACAAACTCAATATCATACGCTTTTGAAAGCCTCTTGCCAGCTAGTCGAGGGAATCAAGATTTGTTTGTTGCCATCGGATTTCGAACTCCAATTTTATCGATGTAAGGTTCGATTCTTCGACATTTGAAAATGAGAGAGACTTGCTTGATATATTTCAAGTTTATAAGAATGATCAAGGGACCTTTGATATCATCAGAATTTGAATGTCGATGATATTGATAGCTGTGTCAAGGCATCGGTAAATTCAGAGGATTTTCATTTTAAGCTTACTGGATAGTTATTGTCCCTCTTCGATGCATCGATCCACCTATCAATATTCATGATATTTGAATATTGATTCTATCGAGTGACTCTCGATCATAGATAAACTAACTTGAAGTATTTGCTGGAAAATTTCGCTCCCAAGACCGATATCATCGAGATTTGAACTTTGATGGTATTGCGGACGGATTTGAGATATCGAAGCATATATGATTTTCTTTAGAAAAAAATAGGGGTGTCAGAGATCTGCTTGTCGATATTATCAAGCCCACTTCGATGGACTCAAGATTCAAATATCGATGGTATCGATAGGTATTTCGATACATCGATAATTCTGTCTAGATATTCATGTGGTTGCTGGACAAATTTTGTCTTCATTCCGATGGAATCGATATGTCATTGAGGACATCGACAGCGCAGGTCGATCATATCGATACTGTATCGATAGAACCGATAAAGTAAGAAAAGCTTAGCAATTTTCTGTTTTTAAAAAAGTTTTCTCACTTATAAACCCTATAATGTTCTAACTTGTTTTAAGGGTTTTATTCACCTGGTGTTTTGGGACATGGGATGTGAGGCTTAGATTTACCTATGGCGAGCTTGCACGTATCCTTCTGAGGCAGACGCTTTTAATTGATCTTCTTATGAGGCTCTGTAGTCTGACTGACCTAACACTCACGTTAATTAACAAACCAGGGCACTTTTAATCTTCCCCTTTGTCAATTACATGACAAAATACCAAAACACCCTAGAACAAATTCTATACTGACATCCTAAATTGTGTGCACATACACTTTACACAATTTTACAATGCTAACAATGTCACACACACAACATATTCAGAAGCTGCTCCCCCTATGTGCAAACTCTCCCTCGCTTGGTGCAGTTGCTCCCCCTAACACCTGCAACACCATACTCAAGCGCAGATATACATGTTTTGATAGGGTGTTTGAACTGTTCTCCTTCCTTTTGTCAGTCATTGACAAAGATCGCATGACAGCAGATAATGACTGAACATTTTAACAACATGTAGGAGAACGCATAGATATAGATATATAGAGATAAAATCAGTGTAAGCATACATTATTTTCAGAAGGTATGGATGCATATTAGATTAATTACAGTAGTAGATAAAATATTCATAAAAACCACATGCACTCATATCAGAGACTAGATAAACAAGGGGATCACATATATCAGATTGGCAGAAAAGATGATAATTATATCTAGCCACATTCAACAATATCTAATATATATATATATATATATATATATATATATATATATATATATATACTGCCCAAGGTTAGTAGTTGTTTAGCATTCATCCCAACAAAAACTTCATGGGCAACCATAATCAAACATTAGTTTTTAGCCCATCCATGGGCAACCAGAAGTAACCAGTAGTATCAAGCCCACACGGGGCATATACAACATCCAAATTTTTTTTCCAAACTGTCAGGAAGCTATCACATCCACTCATGAGAGTGTAGAGCACCAAAAAGATACTTATGCTCATACGTTGACATAAGTGTGGGTGAATGTGACAGTGTTCAAAGTCCCGTATTATGGCGAAGGAGCAGAGGTTGATGGCACCGTATCGTCTGGACGACAGGTGATTATCTCGACCAATTGTTGCACTATCTGCTGCACTCCTTGGACCAGCTAGACAGTAAGCCTCTCGTGCACCGAGTGGACATCCCTCTGAATTGCACTAATCCGATCCTGGTGGAACTTAAATTGTTTAGCATGCCCAGGAACTGAGGTCAATGGTGCTTAATGCAATCCAAAAGCTTCTTCTTCAGCCGTCTTAGTCCCTTCCATGGAAGCATCGCCTGCCCCACTTTCCCTCTCAACATGAATGCCCTCTCCAGGTGGATCCTCAGGATATTTATGAAACTTCAAATCCATTCTTCGAATGTTACTTTTATTGAAGGTTTGGAGAGGACATACATGATCATTTGTAGTTAGAAAAGATATGACATTGCAAATTGTATTTATGATCCAAGGATAAGGTAGGAGAGTATCCCTTGCCATATGAAAGGCATAAACTAACTGATACAAGATGAGGGTAAGCAGACAAATCTTGATCCCGGTGGCAATCGAATAAATTATCATAGTCATGAAGCCTGTGAGATCTACCCTGTCGGAACCCCGAGAGTAAATATTTAAAACAAGAATACCATGCAAGACCCGATAGCACGGCTCCATGAATTTGACTTTTAGGGCATTCCCTTAGTGCCACTGGACATCACGATCATGACAGAGAAATTTGGTGACCTTGGATCGAAACCTTAATATTTTCCATGTCTATATCTGGGATTCTTTCAGGAGATAAGGTAAGATTGAATATCCTTACGACAGATTTCGGAGTGATCAGCAAATCATCACCATAGATGTTTACGGTGATGGATGGTGGATCAGATACTGGAGAATGATAGGAAGCAAAGAAATTCCATGTCCGTTCAAGTTGATACGGTCCCTCAAAGTCAAGAAGTGGTAACCAATCTATGGTAGTGAATAGTGGTTCCAGATTATATGGAATCAGACAACTTCGGTCGACTCTTCTCTTAGGAACAACCTTTCTCCCAATGAATTTTGCCAAAATCGGATTAACTTGTACTGGTGGGGCACCTGCGCCTCAGACTAGGGCCCACGCTGCCTTGTGCGTTGCCTAGTGGGGTCCCACGTTCTAGGGCCCTTTCTCTTTCTTTTGGAGTAAGTATCTTTTTTCGAGCGGATCTCGAAGATTCACTTGGACCTGACACTTTTCCCTTGTCTTTTCCCATGTGGACAAAGAGGATTTAAAGGTATTTAGGAAAAAAGGAACATAACCCAAGTGAAAAGGAAATACCCAAAAAAATGGAATCTTTATGATTAGAAGGGTATCACCATATTTTGGAACTTCTGGGGTTGTCTAATAACGTTCCGAGCCGTTCGGTTGAGATAAGCAAGCGGGGAAGAAAAAAATGAAAACCGTGGAATAAAATTCCTTTTTTGCGCTCCACCAGTTTATATCGGGCGGCATCTATCGATATCATCGATCCTCATCTCGATGATATCGATGGACCCTGATCAATATCATCGATCTTATCTTCAATATCATTCTCGATCACACGACTTTTCTTATTCCAAGGAGTCGTCGATGACATCGACCCTTAATCGATTAATCGAGAATGACACATCGATAGTCGTATCGAAGGTGAATGATTTTTCATTTTCAGCATTCAAACGACCCTTCAAGTACACTTTTAGTATTTCTATGAATCTATAGTATACTCAGCAAAATTATGTACAATCATTGTACACAACAAAATTATAAACATTTGAATGTTTATATACAAAAGATTGAGGTAAGGAACCTTAAATATATCATTTGAAGCTCAGCAAAAATTTGCATCATTTCAGCAAATATCTAGATCTAGATGCATGACTTGGAGTTGTCTTTCTATGCTTGACATTTCAGGGTACAGAGTTTAGTTTTTCTTTCACTATCCATTTTGAGACAGAATTCTTTATTGTGGTAGATTTTGTTTTTATATTTATCTCACCCACTTGATCCAGTGATTCCTTCATTCTGTCTTTCTTTTTAGGTGGTGATGGATGAGTGTTTCTCCTAGATGGAATTTTGACATTCTGTATTTCTCCGGCTGGTTTGAATATACCAATATGATTTTGATCGGAGTTATATGAAGTCTTTCTAGGAGTTAAGCATTCAACCTTATAATGACCCATATCACCACATAAATGAAAAATTGGAGAAGTTCTCCTATTGCTACCTGAAGTAGCAAATTTTCTAATTGTTGGGTCTTTATTTTCAGTTTTCTTTTTAGTTTTCTCATACCCTAGGCCATTCTTGTCTTTTCCTTGTCTTCCCATCCTTAACAACTTTTCTAGCTTTTCACCACTCTGGAAAAATTTGTAATTTATTTCAGCAAAATTTTTGAATTTCTCTAAGTCACAATGGAGTGTGTGATTCTCATTCTTGAGTTGCTCATTTTCATCTTTTAATATTTCAAATTGTTTCATAAGCTTTGATGATTCCATTTTCAAGGATAGATTGACTCTTTCAAACTTATCATGGTCTGAGTGATATTGCTGTAAATCATTGATTAAATGTGTATTAATTTTTAAGGTTTTATCCAAGTCTTTTTGCAGTAATTCCTTTTTATTTTCAGACATTCCAAGTCTTTTAAGTATATGGATGCTATGAATATAGAGTTGATTATAGGCATCTTGCAGTTTATCCTTTTCTACCTCTTGTTCTTTAGTTTTCTCATTATCATACGGAAATGATTCAGTGGCTTACTGTTCTTCCATGTTTTCAGATTCCGTGGGAATGATTGGAGCAGTGGAGACCATGAGAATTTTTAATGATTTCTGATCTCCATCACTCCCTAAGTCACTAGATTTTGAATTTAACTCTTCTGTATCATCCCATGTGGTGGCCATTGTCTTGCCCTTAGTTTTCCTGTTTGGGCATTCAGTGGACAGGCTGACAGGCATAACATTGTGGTTCTTTGGCCTTTTTACCAAATTTATTTACAGGTCTGTTGTCCATATTTCTTCCTCTGGAAGAACGACCACGATTCTTCTAAAAGAATCTTTTGAATCTTTGTGCCAACAAAGCCACTTCTTCATCTTCATCTTCCTTTTCACTTCCACTTTCCTCATGTATTGTTTTCTTTGAAGTTTTTATGATAGTTGTTTTGGATTTTTGGGTTTGCTTGAAGTGTAGTTCGAAAGTTTGTAGGGAACCTACCAGTTCTTCTACTTTCATCTCGTTTATGTTCCTAAACTCCTAATTGTTGTAACTTTGGGATTAAATCATTTCGGTAGGGATCTTGAAATTTTTCTACAAATTTTCAGTTTCGGAACTTTTTCTCCCAATCCACCCATGGAGTTACAAATTATATTCAACTTTGTGAAAAACTCCATAAACGTCTCATGCTCTTCCATTCTGAAACTTTCTAACTGTGAAGTCAGAAGTTGCAGTTTGGACCTCTTCACAGTGCTTGTGCCTTCATGGGTTATTTCTAATAGATCTCATGCTTCCTTGCATGTCCCACACATACTTATTTGATTGAATATATCTTGGGACACAACACAGTAGATGGCGTTCATAGCTTTTTCTTCAGCAGTCTATTTTTCTTTGTTGAACATCATCCACTTTTCTTTGGATTTGGGTTTTGTGATGGTTGTGTCACTATCAAGTACAATTTGTTCAGATGGTGGCACATATCCACTTCCAACTATATCTTAGACGTCATGATCCAAAGATCTCAGAAAGTAGTGCATCCTAGCCTTCCAGTATGCATAATTTGAACCATCAAATACTCGAGGCCTAGTGAGTGATGAGCCCTCCCCTTTGGCTATATTCTAAACTTTAGTTAAGATCACTCTCTAGGCGGTGAAAGTCTTAAAGAGAGACCCGCTCTGATACCAATTGAAATAGCGGTGAAGATTATTTTAGTTGAAGTATGAATATGTCAATATGTCCTATAGGGGGGTGAATAGTATTTTTTAATATTTTATAGTTTATTAAAAAAATCTTATTACACTAATCCTATCAATATGCATTCATCAGGATTACTCAAAAGTAACTCTACTGGCTTCCAAGCCTGGTAGAGGAACTAATCATAAACTATTCAAGAAAAAATAATATGTAACCTAGTTTATGATGTATATGACTGTGTATGTGTGAGGTGTGATCTCAGATATATAGATATGAAAGCATTGAAGTAAATCACGCACACAAAAGAATAGCAATCGCAAACACAGTCATTTTTATAGTGGTTTGACTACTTGTCTACTCCACTCCTGGTAACCACACTCAACCCTTGAGTGTATTGAATTTCACTAAGGAGGTTTCAAAGTGGTTCACCTCAAACCTAAGGTTTTAAATTAGGTTCACCTTCAACCTTTACAACCTACACAGAGGCTGACGATTTATGCTCTCATAAGCAAGTGTTAACATAACGCACTCACTTTTAGGCACACTAGCTAAGGATCTTCCATAAGACCCTAACAGAAGTTTCACACGGTTCACCTCAAACCCAAGGTTTTAACTGGTTCACCTTTAACCTGATGTTTATGCTCTCCACAGAGCAAGGGTCCACATAACGCATCCACCACATACACTCACCGGAGGTCTCCTTGAGGACTTGTAAGGGTGAGAAACACCTTAGACCCAATCCTACAAAGGAATGATTAAAGGGTCCTCTAGACTCTAGATACTAACAGATAAGTGGATGAGTCTCATTCAACACGTTGACGAAGATCTCATCCTTGTTGATGAAGAATATTTCACTTTCTTGATTCACAACTCAAATGATATACCAACGGGCTAGGTAAAGGTTATGATGGAATCTTATTCTCTAAATATTTTTCCATTAGGAAGATAGAGCGATTCCAATCCTCTATGTATTCAAGGCATCCTAGCTTAATGATTTACCATTAAGGTAGTAGGTGAAGGATCCTTGAATGCGCAAGTTCATTCCCCAATCCACTTTATTGAATATCAATGATGAGGGTGGATTAGAGGATAAACTCCCTTAAGAAAAAGGGCTTTGAATAAATGATCTAAGGTTAAACACTCAAAAGCACTCTCTTCTTTCTCTGCCAACAACAATGGACAAGCTCTCTTTATATAGGCACAAGGTTCCAACGGATATAAAACAGTCACATTTATGATAAAGTTCGATATCATCGAGCAGGTTCGATATTATCGAGCGTATACTCTCGATTGCATCGATGGTCTGCTTGATGACATAAACTCAATGTCATATGCTTTTAAAAGCCTCTTGCCAGCTGGTCGAGGGAATTAAGACTCATGTTGATGCCATCGGATTTTGAACTCCGATTTTATCGATGCAAAGTTCGATTCCTCGACATTTGAAAATGAGAGAGACTTACTTGATATATTTCAGGTTTATAAGAATGATCGAGGGACCTTCAATATCATCGAAATTTGAATGTCGATGATATCGATAGTTATGTCGAGGCATCGGTAAATCCAGAGGATTTTTGTTTTAAGCTTGCTGGACAGTTTTTGTCCCTGTTTGATACATCGATCCACCTATCGATATTATTGATATTTGAAAATCGATTTTATCGAGTGACCCTCGATCATAGATAAACTAGCTTGAAATATTTGCTGAAAAACTTCGCGCCCAAGACCGATATCATCAAGAGCCTTCCGATATCATCGAGATTTGAACTTCGATGGTATCGAGGACGGCTTCGAGATATCGAAGCATATATGATTTTTTTAAGAAAAAACAGGGGCACTAGAGATCTTCCTATCGATATTATCGAGTCCACTTTGATGGACTCAAGATTCAAATATCGATGGTATCGATAGGTACTTCGATACATTGATAATTAAGTCCAAATATTCATGTGGTTACTAGACACATTTTGTCTTCATTCTGATGGAATCGATATGTCATCGAGGACATCGATAGCGCAGGTCAGTCATATCAATACGTGTATTAATAGAATTGACAAAGTAAGAAAAACTTAGCAATTTTCTGTTTTCGAAAAAGTTTTCTCACTTATAAATCCTACAATATTCTAACTTGTTTTAAAGGTTTTATTCACCTGGTATTTTGGGACATGGGATGTGAGGCTTAGATTTACCTATGGCGAGCTTGCACACATCAGGTTGAGGCAGACATTTTGAATTGATCTTCCTATGAGGCTCTGTAGTCTGACTAACCCAACACTCACATTAATTGACAAACCAGGGCACTTTCATATATGATGCCCACAATCGAGGCCCAATGTGATGCATATGTAGCCCATAAGTGAGGCCCATCGTGATGTGTATTAGGCGCTCGAGAGAGGCCCATAGTGATGTATATTAAGCCATTGAGTGAGGTCATAGGCCCACTATACGTTTGGTTCTATGTGGGCCACTCCTTAGAGGTAATGTTGGTTAAATGTCCTCATTGATGAGAAATGATGGTAAATGTCCACATTGTAACCTTCCCTTAGGCCGATTGTTGAGGCCGATTATCGAGGCTGATTATCAACGCCGATTATCAAAGCCGATTGTCGATGCCCATTATCGGTGTCGATTATCGATACCGATTATGAGTATATGATAGCATAACATTATGATACATGTCCATACACATCATCCACATGTTTGTTATGAGATGTGATTGACCACTACGTATGTCATAGGGAAGGTTGTTTATGGGACTCCCTGAGAGATAGATTTGTACACATGAGTGAATGGTACGCGCAAGATAGCTGCATGACTGGATGGTATGACTCATACATCTCGCATTTTATGATATGAGCATCGTACACCCTAGTGATATAAGGGTCGTGGCCTCCACAGGCATGTCATAGATGGCTAGATAGGACACCGAAATGTTTGGTTATAGCATATGGGCGACATAAATGTCCTTAGGTGAAAATTCCTAAACTTCCATATCTAGAAGATGCCCCAACGTCTAGATCAAGTGGATATATATATATATATATATATATATATATATATATATATATATATATATATATATATATATATATATATATATATATGAGCGCATAAAGACCGTATACCAGTAAGCTGCATCTCTCACTATGTCATGGTCGGTTGGGAGAGGGTGTGACCTTACCTGTCTGAGTGAGGGGATAACATTTAGGTTAAGTTTGACTAACTTGAGGAATGGGTTCGCTATAGATGAACTGGTCCCGATATCGGCAGGTGGATAGTGAAGTCTCTTCCACTTACCTAGTTGTGCACTTGGATAGGGGCACCAAGCTGGCGTAGAGTGTAATAGACCCCGATGATGATCCTAGAGATGTACAATACTGATATGTGGACTTATTGAGGAGTTGCATACTCATTTCATTCACTATCCACTCGGGTTGGTGGTGAGCAACTAATTATTATGTGTATCTTCACAATGACCAGGATTTCGGTTGGGGGCGCTACCAACATGAGATCAGGATTCTACCACATTGAGTCTATTTATCCAAATTTAGGTATGAGACTGGTTTGAATAGAAGTCTCTTGTGATGGACCCCATAAATTACGATACTACGTACTATCATCCTAACTTCACTCCAGCTTGGTCATTACATTTACACCACATATTGCATTCGTGGCATATGCATTTTGGGTTGTTATGTTTCTGCATTTATATATCCTAGATGATCCTGACAGTATTTGTGGACTCATCAGGATTTGTATATTGCATTGCATTCTTAGTATATGATATTTGGCTTATTATGTCTCCACATTACATAGCTGATCTACATTGCTTCCTCAGTATATGATATTGGCTTATTATGTTTTTGCATCGCATGACTTGTATAAAGCTGATGATATTTATGGACTTACCAACATGTTTCTACTTACTCTGAAATTATATGATTTATGGATTGTCAGTATTTCTACTTATTCCGATATTTATATACTTAGCATGTGCATCACACACACTTACACCACCCTTTAAATTTTCTATAAGCTTATGTACGATAGATGCATACAGACGACACTAGGTCGCAACATCGTTGAGCTTGGAGCGTGCAGCTGTCTTCTGGAGCTTTAAATTTTGATATATATATATATTATTATTTTTTTTCTTCTTTCAGCACTATATTCAGCTGTTTATATTAGTGGATATATGATGATGATGTTGCCTTTGTGATATAAATAAATTTGTGGTTATGCTTCTTACGAGATAAATGTATGCTGAAAAATCCTCTTTGTAGGATCCCAGGATCGGAACCTGACGTATGGGCACTGGGAGCTGAGAATGGGATACTACGGAGGCTGTCGGCACCAGATTTGACGATCAAAAATTTTATGAGCCCGTTTTTTGAGTTTGGAGCATGACAATACATATTTGAGAGCTGATTAGATTATTATTATTATTATTATGTTTAAATGGTCCAATGGTTGTGCAATTCGAATAGATGACTGCTAAATTGTGAGTGGCAATTTCATGGGCTAGATTGATAGTTTTAAGTAATTGGAACGGGATGAATTATTTGAATGGCTTGTTCAAATTTACACACATGAGTAGATAGTTTTTCCATTTATTAGTGGTTGTGATTGAACGCATGTAAATTAATGGTCTCGCTGGACGACTTTGGAGCTCAAATAAAAGGTCATATGTGGGTAGATTTTTAATACGAAATCTAACTGTTTGAATTTGGCAAATTTAAAATGCAAGCTAATGGTTGTTCTCGATGATGACAATGATGATTATTATTATTATTATTTAATAACAATCTAGTGGTTAAGATCAGTTTAATCTTAGTGCACAGTCAATATTTGATGTTGGTTAAATTTGGATTCGTTAGTAATTAAACACATGGTCTTAAGTATATGAGTTGAGAGAGTGCACTATAAATAAACTTATATATATTCTAGACAAATCACGTAATTATCAATGACGTTAATTAATAGTTTGCACTAAACAAAACGATCACACATATCAATGGTCACAATTTGCATGAGCCGATAGATGCATGTATGTGTGGATGCATGGATGTATGCATGGATCTATGTGTGTATGCTCCAATGAATGCAAATGTACATACATGTATGTGCATGCACGTGTACCAAAATCCTGGATTGTTATAATCTCATTCTAAGTTGTTTGGTGAGTCCAGTTTTATCCATAACATCTTATATTATTAAAGTAATATTTAGCAAATAAATAGGCCCGAATATAATCTATGCATAAACCATTGAGTCCAGTTTTATCCATAACATCTTATATTATTAAAGTAATATTTAGCAAATAAATAGGCCCGAATATAATCTATGCATAAACCATTTTAGCGTTTTCTAATATCCATTGGATTTAGCACCTCAACTTGCTACTCTTCCCAATTTTTTAGAACTTGTGCCATCCGAATTATCAAAAGCTTCGACCAGAACCGGTCGCCTTCCTAGCTCAGGTCACTATGTTACCTTGGTTTATATCGGAAGTGCCCATGACAACCTTGTTTTTTTATTTTTTTTCCAACGGCTAAACCGTTCCATCTGGACTGTTTGGACCTGTGTCAGATCTATTTCCTTTAGACGAAATTTTATTATTTTAACCAATTTATTTTTGACATCCCAATGACATTATCATTGACCAAACTGGACCGACGGTGAACTGAATAAGAGGAAACCACCGACAAAAATGGGTTAGAATCGGAGTTTTTCGAACAATGCTTCTTCCTCTTGACAACGTCGAAATTCCATAAACGTCTTTGTTCTGAAGAGGAAGAAAAGAAAAATATCAAATGACTCCAGCGGCACCAAAACATTCAAAGGTGATAACTACCGATGCCCTCTTCAAATGAGTACAAAACCGACCAAACTTGTCCTTGTCACGTTCCCTTTCTTAAAAAAATATAAAGCAGTTCATGGGCCAACTAAAGTGATCGTATTATGGATTGGTGTATGATCGTATTATACAGTACCATTCATATTTCAATTTATACAAGTGGTCCCATGGTTCAATTATCTAAACCGTTGATACCACAGCTCTCATCGTGGATTGCCCATGTGCAAGAAATACTCAAAATGGGCAATATCCTTATATGTATGAAACTCGTCCATTCTTTTCCTTGGTTCAGTGTAAACTGTTGTTGTTGGCTCTTGGGCCATCCATTGTATGATCTGTCTCCCAGTATTAGTGAGCCGTCTATAGGCAACGAGTGCCAGTGGAGTTTCTAGTATTATATATACTATTTGAGCAAATGTCAGGTAGCTACAAGCATGGTTGATCCCTCATAGCATAAATTTGAAACCCAAATGGTCTAGTACAACACATGGCTTTCAACATTGAGATCTCGAGCTCGTGCTCATTCTTAGAGTTGGTTTGGTAACACTGCCAGAAGCTACCTCCACTGGCTTCTTTTACAAAATAAAAGCTATTCTAATGTGTAGAATGGCTTCAATTTTAAAAGATAATGTGTTACCAAACACAACCTTCCCTTCCAAAAAAAATAAAAATAAATTATAAATAATAAATAATTTTTTTTAAAAAAAAAAAAGGAAGAAGAAGAAGAAGATAAGGAAAGAAAGAGAAACAACTACGAATGATCTGGTACAACCTTATGCAGGAGCATTGTATATTTTCTTGTTTTGGATTTTGCAAAATGGTCCACTATTTTTGAGGTTTTCCAAGCCCACATTCGAGGGTCTCGTTGGGGTGGCAATTTGGTGGGGCGAGGTTGGCCCTGGCCTAGCATTAGCATTAGAGCTTTAATCCTTGGCCCACTTCCTCTCCTTAGAGGTCCAGGTTGGGCTAGGGCTGAGCTAAGGCCAGGGATGGGCTAAGCTGGGCTGTGTAAGTTAAAGACAAGTTACATGTATGTTATGCATGCAATTAGCTAGAATTGGTAAGACGCTACTTATTTTAACCTTCATGCCTTGCAGGAGAATCAAGGTTTTTTATTTTTATTTCTATGGCCTGCCAGTTTCAAAGAAAATTATTTATCAACCAAAATGTATACCCCACTAATTAGCAACTGTATTTATGGACTTAAATACTTGCTTCAATGCATTGTTACCATCTAAAGTAGGGTCCACAATTTAGGTAGTTCAGAAGTGCCCGTGCATCATCCATCATACTCACCAGAGTATCAAAGTTCATCATATTACAATATACATTGGTACATGAATTCATTGACATATGTTAACAATGCCTATGTATGATATAATATGCACGTAGTTGTTCATCATTGTCACTGTCATGGTACATAGCTCGAAAATTAGGCCATGATTTCAGGTCCTATCCAACCCACGAGCCAAGCTTGGCCTAAGTCCTAGCCCTTTAAGGCTGGACAACCCAGCCCATCGCCACCCTCCAATCTACATGGTAACACGTGTCAAATACTGTTACAAATTTAAACGAGATTTTAAAATCTGATGATATTTTCATAAAAGACTAGCCGAACCATATTTTCGTGATAATATTGCTTGATATTCAAAATGTCAGCAGATTTTATCTCATGATCATCCAGATATTAGTGTCAAAATCTTTCAGAAATTCTAACTAGTTTAATTATTTATTTAAAATTTATAATCATTGATTAAATTATAGTAATTAATTTTATTTTCATTAAGATTTTCTCAATAATCTCTTGATTAAGACCCAGAATTTAAAATCTCCAAGAAATTCCCAAACCAAGAAATCCTCCCAAAAAGATTTTGTCAAGGTAGACGTGAGAAATCCCAGCTTTCCATTAGGTAGCCACGCTTTACAGGTAGACCACATTGTACAAAGTAAACTTCTTTTTCTTACATATTTCGTTTCTACATTTTGGCCCACGAGATGAGCCACATGGCCCAGTCTTTTATGCTAGACAATCATAACACTGTAGCCTGCCCCACGTGAAGCTGGGATCTCACACAAAGGTTCTATATTGGCACGTGTGCTAGCATAGTGTTCCAATCGCATGGCCTTAGGAAGCCCCTAATGTAACAGTGGTATTATTTTACAATGCTCCGGAGAAACCTTTCTGATTATAGCCCCGGTGATTGACGGTGCAGGAACAAAGTGCGCCGAATTGGAAGAATGGTGACAATGTGGATGGCCAACAAGTTGACGGTTAGAAAAGAAAAACAGAATTGTATAGTACCTCTTCACCCGACGGAAAAGAAAAGGCCTGCATATTCTGCATCTACGATCCTGCTATCTGCAGGATTTTTTGTGCATGGGCCATCTACAGTGAGTCCCATTGTATCAACGGTTCAGACAGATTACATGATGACGGTCATTCAAATGGTTGCATGCAAACTCTAGCAAGAGAATTTTATAGTACCTCTTCACCCGAACAATATTGTGCATAATAAACAAACAAAAAAATAGGGGTATATCAATTGATTTGGACCATTGAATCAGCATTGGGTGTATCAACCTGTAACATCCCAAATTTTTATGGCTCGAGTGTATACCTGTACTCGAGAATTTCGGGTGTTAATAAAGTAAGGATTTGGATGCTTCAAAATCTTATTTTGGTTTTCTTTCCATTTAGATCACATCTAATTATATTCACGAAGGCAACTATTTACGAGAGTAAAATCAACTATATTTATTATTTCATTAGATTAAAAGAATTTAAAAAATTATTAAATGCTCTTTCAATAAAACCTTATTACATTATCAAAGTTTGCAGCGAAAATAAATGAAACTGAACATAAAGCTATCTCTTTATTTATTCAGAATAATCTACAATCTGCATATCATTTACATCATTATATGGTTGGAGAGAGTGCATACCCTACTCTTAGTAATGGTTATCCTTTAAGATTAATAATAATTTAAGAGATTCATAAGAATAATGTAAGGGTTTCAATACATCTTGTACTCTACTACTACGAGTGGTATTGGTATGCAGAACCAATATATATGAATGCATGTCTATCAAAGTATGTGCAGTTCATCATACGTAGTGATCATCACAATGTAAAATATAATTTATAAAAAATCTGACTCGCCCCATATCCTATAACTACCACTACCAAAAAAAATGAACAAAGGCTACAGACTATAAGGGCTTTTAGCTACGGATATAAACCGTAGTAAAATTACTATGGCTTTAATCCGTAGCTAAAGCTACTAACCCCATCAAGTCTTGGTTAGAGCCGAAGGGGCACTATGGACCCACTGCAATGTGTATATTTTTATCTAAACGTCCATCCATTTTGAAAGCTCATTTTAATACATGAATCCAAAAAAGAAGGCAGATCAAGGCTCAAGTGAACCACATAATAAAAAACAATGGAGATTAAATGCCTACCATTAAATCTTTCTTGGGAGTGGTGTGGTCCAACTGGGTCTTCGATCTTCCTAATTTTTGAGATCATGTCCTAAAATGAACTTTAAAAATTAATGGACAGCGTGGATAAACCACATATATCACTGTAGGCCCACAGAACCAACGGTTGAAACGCCCACACCTAGTTCCGTCTAATAAGTGTAATCCCCAATCCGCACCCAAAAAGAGCCCGCGAGTTTTTTATTTTTTTCATTCTCGCGGGCTGAAAGCTTTCTCTATACCTCTCCCTCCCTCCCTCTCTCCCTCCCTCTCCATCTCATGCTAATAGTAATCTGGACAGGAGGAGATGTTTTCTCCATGCGGTGAAGAAAGAATCGAATGCTAACAACAATTTGCAGAAGCTTAACTAGAAACTCCAATCCCTCTCTCAGAATCCTTGGTAAGAATGCCCATCCCTACCTCCAGCCCTCTCCTTCTTACTTTAGTACTCCTCTCTCTCTCTCTCTCTCTCTCTCTCTCTCTCTCTCTCTCTCTCTCTCTCTCTCTCTCTCTCTCTCTCTCTCTCTCTCTGCGTGTGTGTTTTTTCATTTCTCTTTCACCCATGGAGGATTTGAGGGTTTGTGAATCTTAGGAATTGGGGAGTTGTGGATTTTGGAAATTGGGGATTTGGGGATTTTAGGGATTTGATGATATCGGGGGCTTTAATACTGAAGGAATTTGGTGCTACAATATTTACAGATTATTCATTATTCATAAATTATGGAGGCAATACAATGATTGTTGGGATGAAAGAGTATGAAGGTGACTCATCAGAAATGAGATCGTTAAACATTCTTTTCTACTGACAGATGGGCTTATAATAGCATAGGGGAAGAGCTCTACAATGCTGTTATCTGGTCTTCAGGGTCTTGGTAATGTTTCTTTCTTTGTCTAAGCCTCATAGTATGGTGTTGTTATGATTCTATACATTATGGTGGCTGTATATCCTTTAGTCAATAAAGTTCTCAAATTTTTTGTATAAAATTTTTCTTAAAAATTTCAATGGAAATGAATGGTATAGATTGTTTGTTCATGAACTAGAACCACATTGAATACCAGAAGTTGAAACTGCCGAATTCCTAGGTTGAGTTTAAGTGAAGCTTTAAAATATGCAAGCTCAACGCCCTTGTATTGTGTACTGATTAAAAAACCTTTTTTTTTTTTTTTTTGTGTGTGTGTGTTCTGAGATGCTTCTATGCTAGTTTGACGCTATTTTCTCATCGTTTGAGTCTGTGTAGCCATGTTTTTCCTTAATGGAAGGTGCCGAGGAAACTTTCCTCTTTTATGATTCAAAGAGGGGTCTTGTCTTCCTAAATTCCTGTCCAATATCAAGTTTGCCTTATTTTCAATGGTCAAGATGTTAGTGAACATGTCTATCATGAAAGAAACTAATTGAGTTCAATGATTTTTCGTGTTTTCCTTTCTGATGACATTTGCCTGGCATTTATGATTCGTTGGAATTGCTTAATACCTATTTGCAGCAACTTTTTTTAAGTAGTTGGGATAGGAAATGATTCTAGGAATGATTAAAATGAACTTACCTCTATGTTCCTTTCATTTTCAACTTAGTGTAGTAAATGTTTACTTTGTGAATGGAAAGTAGCAGGGGAAGCAGCTGCTCCTAGTCTTTCTCTTGTTGATGTTACTGCAGAAGCAAAGTATGCGTCTGAAATGGTGGGAACGATGGGTGCCACCCTCTCTGTTTGTACACTTCTAGGCCAGGTTGCATCAGATCGTTTAGGCTCAAGAAAAATGGAGCTAGGTCTTAGAATCGTAAGTTGTTAAATAATCTCATTTTCTTGCTATCTTAATTACAGTTTAATCCATTTCAGGTACCTTTAATGATCAAGCAACCTGAATGAAGATCTTCCAATGATTATCTTTATATGTATCTCAACCACTAGAATATAATTTCTTGGGACCCTGCGATGGCTACTTGAGAATAGGACTTCAGAATTTATGCATCAACATGCACCACTATGGCTTTCATAAATTGGTTCTTTGACTTGAAAATATTTCTCACACTACAGATTTGCTTTGTGTTAGATCATTCCAATTGGTTGACATCATCCTACTGATTGGCTGGTGTAATGACATGTATTTCCTTTTACAGCATGGGGAGCCTGGGGCCGCTGTTACTGACATCCAACCTGTGGATGTAGTGGTATCCCATGTTCTAAAGCAGATTTTATCAATGGTCTATTTCACTTGATCACTAATTATTATACTGCTACTTCTATATTCTGTTTTGTTGCTTAAAATATTGGATAACAGGTCCCATGATAAAACTGAAACTCAATTATGATTACATGCTAAATCTAGTTCTCTTTTCTCATCTTTTTATCCTTTCTAGACATTATTGGAATCTTTACTAGTCCCAATAGTGTTTAGTTCCTTTAATTCTTTTGCATTCTCTTCTTATATTTTACTATTGGCACTAGAGAGAGTGCTACTATCTGGTCTTCAGGGGCTTGGTAATGTGGAATTTTGGATAGTTTCTTCATTTTTCTGTGCATATTGGTGTTATATATATATATATATATATATATATATATATATATATATATATATATATATATATATATATATATATATATATATATATTGAAAACCTTGCTTAAGGGTATTTTTGTTTTTCATCACATCTGAAAAATGAATTGGACTATATTGGGGTTTTCTCGTTTTTCTAATTACCCATTACAAAACATGGATTACAAATGAAAGATCTCTTATCTTGGAGAAATGAGATTGTTCTTCATTCATGGAATGTACATTGTTTCTTCTCTCATCTTAATGGGTGTGAAGAGTGATATAATTGATATAAGAACTGCAGTGGAAATTGCTACTTTTGAAAGAAATAGAGTAGGTAAGTTCTTGTAATATTTAGTCATCAAACAAGGGTGATTTGGATAACTTATTCAATGGACCATAGCCCAAAAATGAAGTCAAATGGACTGCAGTGGCCATCCATTCAATGGCCTGCAAACAAATCATTAACACAAAGTTGAGAGAAAAAGATAGAAACTAAGAAAAGAGAAGTGAAGTGGTTTACATTCAACTAGAAAACTCATAATGAGCATATTGTTTGGATAGTTTCAATTAGCATAGAAGAGATGGAGACTGGTTCTTTTGCCTGCCTAGTGGGCTATCTGGTCTTAGAGAAACTTGCACTCTTTTAAAGATAAGAAGGGTTTAGTTGGGGGGAGTGCTTCAGTCCATGAAGGAGTGGGCTCCTTCATCTTCTATGGGTTGGGTTTGAAGCCTTGATGTTCACATTTTTCTGTTTATTTGTTTCTATTTTTGTCTTTTTCTTTTGGCTATTGCCTATAATTTGTTCATCTTTGAACGGAAAAAAAAGTTTCAAGCAACATAGTTTTTTGGGCTATTGTCCATTCACACAGTAGCACATGTATGATGGTGACCACGGACTACATAACTACCATTTCTCTTGCTGTGAATTGATGATGAGGCATATTTTTAACCTAGTAGCAACTTATTCAATCATCTAATAAAATGTGGTTTTATTTGTAACTTAGTACACATTTCTAGTTGCAGCCAAACATGCCAACATGGCAAAGGTTTAGGATGTTGTTGTATAAACTTTGATTGGTTAAGTGTAATTAATATTGCTATAAAATCTTACTGTTCTCATATAGCTGTTGAAAATTTGATCTGGGTTCCAATTTCCACTATGGCCCATTGTCCTGGTTGTTGACGTAAGTTTTGAGGGAAGGCAATTGAGTGAGGCGATTGGGAACAACGGGTGTTCCTGGTTTAGTGCTTTTCTTCTGTTGCAGTCTTCTCCTTGTAATGTAGCTCCTTATCCAAGGAGTCACGTCCTCACTGATCTTGATCATAATGAAGAATAAGAGGTGGTAGATGATTGGCATACTGAAGAGAACCGGCAGGTCCAACCATTTCGAGTGGTCAACGTTGATCTGGAAGACATATTCTAGTATGTATTCACTAAAGATCTTTGGGAGATCTGGTGTTTGGTTATCAAATTCCAGGCCCCTCAAATCATTCTGGTATTGGCCCTAAGGAGCAAAAAGAACATTTTGAATATTGAACCTTTTAATTGAAAATTTTACATTTTAAGAAGAAAATTGTTGAGGGCCCAAGTATTCGAGATTAGGAATCTTTCATTATAGTCTGATTCTCCATGGTTTAAAGTACTTTATCCATATATATTTTTAAAATTTTCTAGATGAATGGGTCTTCCTATATTTCAAGGAATTCCAAACAACACCTTAGTTCCTTGTTCTAAAAAACACAGATTCAGATGGTTTTGTGTACCTGAAGTGCCCAGAAACGAAAACTGATGTAAGACATTGGATATCGCCAGACAGGTTTTTGGATGTCCTTTGGCAATGGCAAAGGATAAATGCGGTGTGCATGTCTCGAATGAACGCCCAAACACTTTATTCTTATCTAATTTCAATTTCCTTGCAACGTGTGTGTCTCGAATGAACTAGAGGCTGGCTTTCCAAAAGCAGCAGAGTTTTCAGTAGTGGTGGTTGTTTCTATGTCAGCATTTTCAATCCTTCAATCCGCTTTCCCCTCTCTCTGTTTCTGAAATCTAAGGGCCCGTTTGGCTTGTTGGATTGGAAGGGATTGGATGTTATTGGAAGGGATTGGAAGTTAAATCCTGGGATTGGCCAGGCGTGCCAAACAAAATCGGTGATCTGATCACAATACCTAAGACGTGTTTGGCTTGAGGGATTGGAAGGGATGGGAAGATTTAATCCCGGTATTGGCCGGGTGTGCCAAAAAGACTGGATATATCAATCCAGGGATATAGCAATCCCATGTATCTGAAGACAATCCACTGACAACACCATCAATACCTAGAAATCCAGGCCATCCACCCTAATACCATTCAATCCCTTAATCCACCCGGCCAAATAGGCCTTGAAAATGCTTTGTGGGCTCCACCATAATATGTGTATACAGGCCATTCATTTTTTTCAGCTCATTTTAGGGCCAAATCTCAGGTGGACTACACCATAGAAAACTGTGGTGATTGAATGCCCACCATTAGGGCCTGTTTGGCTAGGCAGATTGGATGGTATTAAAGTGGATTGCACAGATTTCAAGGTAATGATAGCTGCGTCAGTGGATTAGTGCAAGATCTATGGGATTGCTATATCTTGGGATTGTTATTTCCGGTCTGTTTGGGACACCCGGCCAATCCCGCGATTAAACCTTCCAATCCCTTTTAATCCATTGAACCAAACACGTCCAAGAAATTTTGAAGGGATTAGGGTGGATTGGATGGCATTTAAAGGTAATGATGGTGATGTCAGTGAATTGTCTTAAGATCCTGAAAGGGTGGATTAAAACCCGCTCTCTTTGTCCGTTCAATGAATTAGGTAGGTAGTCATGGACCAGACATTTGACATTGTTAAAACTTAAATCATACCTTCGTTAAAACCAAGCCCTGACATTGTTAAAACTCAAATCATACCTTCGTTGAAACATAACACATTTATTTTGGGACTTGTGTCAACTAGGAGTGTGGCTGAATGTGGTATCCACTTGTGAAGTTGCTAAAGATCATGTGACGAGTATGAGTATGCATGAAAAAATAATAATCTTGGACATACTAGGTATTTAAATATATATATATTTATGGGTGTGAATATTCATGTTTATTCAATAAAGATTTTATAAGTACTTGGTATATTAGAATTACATGCGAGACTTTTCATCTATACAAGTGGTTTAAGATTTTACTTATAAATTACATTATTAATTTATTGTAAAAATACAATGATTGCAAAATCCCTAATACATTGTATTTGGTATATAATATCTGTTTCGGTCTAATCATCTGATAGCACTTCCTTCATTTCCAACTTTGAGGAGGATGGTGCATTAGGCTAATTTCTAACTATAATTTTTGGTAAGGTGCAAGTTGTAAATGGACCCCTTGGTTAATCAAGATTCGACTGTAATGAATAGGGAGTGAATGACACTAAGTTTCTCAGACCCACGTTTTATTTCTGGAATAAGAAGTTTTATGGTTTTATGGTTTTATGGTTTTACTTATAGATTCCTGTATTGATTACTCAAGCATGACTGTTATGTACATTCTTTCAAGTGGATGTTGCATGTGGGAGGATTGGAGCTGCATATTTTAGATTCAAGCATCTGGTACGTCTCTTGTCAAGAATGCACATGATTGGAGTGGTTTGGCCATTTGGACAAGCCGTATTTATGTATTTGCTTGAAATTGATAGAGCAGACCCAGATGTGCGTCGGAGCTATCCAGAAGAGTGGGGGTCCTTGGAAGGTGGGAACCACTGTTATGACCATGATGAATTTGTCCATTTTTTATGGACGACATTAGAGGAGCCTGGCCATTTGGATAGGCCGTATTGATGTATTTACTCAAAATTAATGGAGTAGACATGGAAGTGTGTCGGAGCTATCCAGATGAGCGGGGGTCCTTGGAAAGTGGGAACCGCTATTATGACTATGATGAAGCTGTCCATTTCCTATGGACAACATTGGAAGGGCCTGACCACTTGGACATGCCATGTTTATATTTGTATTTGTAGGGACCACACCCTTAACCTAAACCCGAACCCATTCTTAAATCCAAAAACCTATAACATAAGCCTAAATCTTAACCTAAACCTATAACCCATATCCTAAATCAAAACCAAAACCTATAACCTAAACCAAAACTAAAACTTATAACCTAAACCCAAACCCATTCTCAAATCCCAAAACCTATAACCTAAACTAAAACCAAAACCTATAACCTAAACCCGAACCCATTCTCAAATCCAAAAACCTATAACTTAACCCAAAACCAAAACCTATAACCTAAACCCGAACCCATTCTCAAATTCAAAAATCTATAACCTAAACGTATAACCTATAACCTAAATTAAAACCAAAACCTATAACCAAAAATAATAACCTAAACCCGAACCCATTCTTAAATCCAAAAACCTATAAACTAAACCTAAAACTTAACCTAAACCAAAAAATGAAAACCTATAACCTAAACCCGAACCCATTCTCAAATCCCAAAACCTATAACCTAAAACAAAACCAAAACCTATAACTTAAACCCGAACCCATTCTCAAATCTAAAAACCTATCACCTAAACTCGAACCCATTCTCAAATCCAAACACATATAACCTAAACCGAAACCTAAACGTAGAACCTATAACCTAAATCAAAACCAAAACCTATAACCTAAACCAAAACCAAAACCTATAACCTATAACCCGAACCCATTCTCAAATCCAAAAACCTATAACCTAAACCAAAACCAAAACATATAACCTAAACCCAAACCCATTCTCAAATCCAAAACCTATAACCTAAACCTAAACCTTAACCTAAACCTAAAACCCATGACCTAAATCAAAACCAAAACCTATGACCTAAACCAAAACCAAAGCCTATAACCTAAATCCGAACCCATTCTCAAATCCAAAAACCAATAACCTAAACCTAACCTTAACCTAAACCATTAACCTATAACCTAAATCAAAACCGAGAACCTAAACTAAAACCAAAACCTATAACCTAAACCCGAACCCATTCTCAAATCCTATAACCTATAACCTAAACCAAAACCAAAACCTAAACCTATAACCTATAACCTAAACCAAAACCTATAACCTAAACCGAAACCAAAACCTATAATCTAAACCCAAACCCATTCTCAAATCCCAAAACCTAAACCTAAACCTAAACCTAAACCTAATCCTATAACCTAAACTCAAATCCCTAAACCTTAACCTATAACCTAACCTAAACCTATACTTATAACCTAAAAGTATTCTCAAATCCTAAAACCTATAACCTGAACCTAACCTCTCCCTAGACATATAACCTAAACTCAATTCCCTAAACCTAAACCTAGACCTAAATCTAAACCTATAACCTAAACTCAAATCCCTAAACCTTAACCTGTAACCTAACATAAACCTATACTTATAACTTAAAACTATTTCCAAATCCCAAAACCTATAACCTAAACCTAACCTTTCCCTAAACATATAACCTAAACTCAATTCCCTAAAGCTAAACCTACACCTAATTCTAATTTTAACTCCATAACCTAAACCCAAACCTAAACTTAAAAACCCAGACTTAAACCCAATCTCGAACCTGAACTCGATTTCTTAAACCTAAACCATAACCCAATCTCAAATCTAAAAATCTATAACCAAAACCTAAACTAAAACCAAAACCTATAACCTAAACCCGAAGCCAATCTCAAATCACAATACCTATAACCTAAACCAAAACCAAAACCTATAACCTAAACCTGAACCCATTCTCAAATGCTAAAACCTATAACCTAAATGTAAACTTTAACCTAAACCTATAACCTATAACCTAAATGAAAACCTATAACCCAAACCAAAACCAAAACCTATAACCAAACCCATTGTCAAATCCCAAAACCTATAACCTAAACCTAAACCTAAACCTTAACCTAAACATATAACTTATAACCTAAACCAAAACCAAAACCTATAACCTAAACTTGAACTCATTCTCAAATGCCAAAACCTATAACCTAAACTTAAACCTTAACATAAACCTCTAATCTATAACCTAAACCCGAACCCATTCTCAAATCCCATAACCTATAACCTATAACCTAAACCTAAACCAAAACCTAAACCTAAAACCTAAAACCTAAACCAAAACCTAAACCTATAGCTTAAACCTGAACCCATTCTCAAATCCAAAAACATATAACCTAAACTAAACCTTAACCTAAAACGTTAACCTATAACCTAAATCAAAACCTATAACCTAAACCAAAACCAAAACCTATAACCTAAACCCGAACCCATTATCAAATCCCAAAACCTATAACCTAAACCTAAACCTTAATCTAAACCTATAACCTATAACCTAAACCCAAACCCAAACCCAAATCCAAACTCGAATTCCTAAACCTTAACCTAAACGTATAACCTATAACCCAAACCAAAACCAAAACCTATAACTTAAACCTGAACCCATTCCCAAATCCAAAAACCTATAACCCAAACCTAAACCTTAACATAAACCTATAACCTATAACCTAAACCAAAACCTATTAGCTAAACCTAAATCAAAACCTATAACCTAAACCTAAACCAAAACCTATAACCTAAACCCAAACCCATTATCAAATCCCAAAACCTATAACATAAACCAAAATAAAAACCTATAACCTAAACCCTAACCCATTCTTAAATCTAAAAACCTATAACCAAAACCTAAACCTTAACATAAATCTATAACCTATAACCTAAACCAAAACCTATAACCTAAACCTAAATCAAAACCTATAACCTAAAGCAAAACTAAAACCTATAACCCAAACCTGAACCCATTATCAAATCCCAAAACCTATAACCTAAATCGAAACCAAAACCTATAACCTAAACTCGAACCCATTCTTAAATCCCAAAACCTAAACTTAAACCTAAACCTATAACCCAAACTCAAATCCCTAAACCAAAACCTAAACCTAATCCTATAACTAAAACTCAAATCCCTAAACCTTAACCTATAACCTAACATAAACCTATACTTATAACTTAAAACTATTCTCAAATCCCAAAACCTATAACCTAAACCTAACCTTTCTCTAAACCTATAACCTAAACTCAATTCAACCTAGACCTAAACCTAAACCTATAACCTAAATCCAAATCCCTAAACCTTAACCTATAACCTAACTTAAACCTATACTTATAACCTAAAACTATTCCCAAATCCCAAAAACTATAACCTAAAACTAACCTTTCCCTAAACCTATAACCTAAACTCAATTCCCTAAAGCTAAACTTACACCTAATCCTAATCTCAACACCCTAACCTAAACAAAAACCCAAACTCGAAAACCAAGACTTAAATCCAATCCCGAACTTGAACCCAATTTCCTAAACCTAAACCATAACTCATTCTCAAATCCAAAAACTTATAACCAAAACCTAAATTAAAACCAAAACCTATAACCTAAACCCGAACCCATTCTCAAATCCCAAAACCTATAACCTAAACCAAAACCAAAACCTATAACCTAAACCTGAACCCATTCTTAAATCATAAAACCTATAACCTAAATGTAAACTTATAACCTATAACCTAAACCAAAACCTATAACTTAAACACGAACCCATTGTCAAATCCTAAAACCTATAACCTAAACCTAAACTTAAACATATAACTTATAACCTAAATCAAACTTATAACCAAAACCAAAACCTATAACCTAAACCTGAACTCATTCTCAAATCCCAAAACCTATAACCTAAACCTAAACCTTAACATAAACCTATAACCTATAGCCAAAATCAAAACCTATAAACTAAACCCGAACCCATTCTCAAATCCTATAACCTATAACCTAAACCTAAACCTAAACCAAAACCTAAACCTAAAACCTATAACCTACACCAAACCTATAACCTAAACCTAAACCAAAACCAAAACCTATAGCCTAAACCCGAACCCATTCTCAAATCCAAAAACATATAACTTAAACCTAAACCTTAACCTAAACTGTTAACCTATAACCTAAACTTGAACCGATTATCAAATCCCAAAACTTATAACCTAAACCTAAACCTTAACCTAAACCTATAACCTAAACCCGAACCCAAACCCAAATCCAAACCTGAATGCTAAACCTTAACCTAAACATAAAACCTATAACCTAAACCAAAAACAAAGCCTATAACCTAAACCCGAACCCATTCTCAAATCTATAAACCGATAACCTAAACCTAAACCTTAACATAAACCTATAACATATAACCTAAACCAAAACCTATTACTTAAACCTAAATTAAAGCGTATAACCTAAACCAAAATCAAAACCTATAACCTAAACCCGAACCCATTATCAAATCCCAAAACCTATAACCTAAACTGAAACCAAAACCTATAACCTAAACCCGAACCCATTCCAAATCCCAAAACCTAAACTTAAACCTAAACCTATATCCAAAACTCAAATCCCTAAACCTAAACTTAAACCTAATCCTATACCCTAAACTCAAATCCCTAAACCTTAACCTATAACCTAACCTAAACCTATACTTATAACCTAAAACTATTCTCAAATCCCAAAACCTATAACCTAAACCTAACCTTTCCCTAAACCTATAACCTAAACTCAATTCCCTAAACCTAAACTTAGACCTAAACCTAAACCTATAACCTAAACTCAAATCCCTAAACCTTAACCTATAACCTAACCTAAACCTATACTTATAACCTAAAACTATTCCCAAATCCCAAAACCTATAACCTAAACCTAACCTTTCCCTAAACCAATACCCTAAACTCAATTTCCTAATGCTAAACCTACAACTAATCCTAATCTCAACTTCCTAACCTAAATCAAAACCTAAACTCGAGAACCCAGACTTAAACCCAATCCCAAACCTGAACCCGATTTCCCAAACCCAAACCCGATTTCTTAAACCCAAACCCATTCTTAAATCTAAAAACCTATAACCAAAATTAAAACCTATAACCTAAACCCGAACCCATTCTCAAATCCTAAAAACTATAACCTAAACCTATAACCTATAACCTAGAACCTAAACCAAATCCAAAACCTATAACCTAAACCCGAACCCATTCTCAAACCCCAAAACCTATAACCTAAACCTAAACCTAAACCTTAATCTAAACATATAACCTATAACCTAAACCAAAACCTATAACCTAAACCAAAACCAAAACCTATAACCTAAACCTGGACTTATTCTCAAAACCCTAAACCTATAACCTAAACCTAAACCTTAACATAACCTATAACCTATAACCTAAATCAAATCCTATAACCTAAACCCGAACCCATTGTCTAATCCTATAACCTATAACCTAAAGCTAAAAGCTATAACCCAAACCAAAACCTATAACCTAAACCAAAACCAAAACCTTTAGCCTAAACCCGAATGCATTCTCAAATCCAAAAACATATACCTAAACCTAAATAGTTAAACTATAACCTAACTCAAAACCTATAACCTAAACAAAAACCAAAACCTATAACCTAAACCCAAACCCATTATCAAATCCCAAAACCTATAACCTAAACCTAAACCTATAACCTAAACCCGAACCCATTATCAAATCCTAAAACCTATAACCTAAACCAAAACCAAAACCTATAACCTAAACCTGAACCCATTCTCAAATCTAAAAACCTATAACCTAAACCTAAACCTTAACATAAACCTATAACATATAACCAAAACTAAAACTTATAGCCTAAACCTAAATCAAAACCTATAACTTAAACTAAAACCAAAACCTATAACCTAAACCCGAACCCATTATCAAATCCCAAAACCTATAACCTAAACCGAAACCAAAACCTATAACCTAAACCCAAACCCATTCTCAAATCCCAAAACCTAAACCTAAACCTAAAATTATGACCTAAACTCAAATCCCTAAACCTAAGCCTAATCCTATAACCTAAACTTATATCCCTAAACCTTAACCTATAATCTAACTTAAACCTATACTTATAACCTAAAACTATTCTCAATCCTAAAATCTACAACCTAAATGTAAGGCCTACCCCCACAGCACATAATATTATCCGCTTTGCCCGGTGGGCTCACGGCTTTAAAATGCGTCATGTTTGTTAAGGGAGGAACCCAACACATAACCACCACAACTCCAGACAACTCTTTCGATGTGGGATAAGGTTCCGCCTTCACTGTGCGCACAGTAGCCTGCTAGCACAGTAGCTTGCCAGCCTTCCTTGGGGCCCGCCCACATGTGCGCCTGCCCACGTGTGCCCGCCCACATGTGGCCACAGTGACGGGGCGTCACAATATTCCCCACCGAGGGTAGAGTTGTCCTCGACTCTGATACCATTTGTAAGGTCTACCTCCACAGCACATGATATTGTCCGCTTTGCCCGGTGGGCTCACGGCTTTAAAACGCATCATGTCTGTTAAGGGAGGAACCCAACATATAACCACCACAACTCCAGACAACTCTTTCGATGTGGGACAAGGTTCCGTCTCCACTGTGCGCACAGTAGCCTGTCAGCACAGTAGCCTGTCAGCCACACAGTAGCCTATCAGCCTTCCTTGGGGCCCGTCCACATGTGCGCCCGCCCACGTGTGCCCGCCCACATGTGGTCACAGTGACGAGGAGTCACACTAAACCTAACCTTTCCCTAAACCTATAACCTAAACTCAATTCTCTAAACCTAAACCTAAACCTAGACCTAAACCTAAACCTATAACCTAAACTCAAATCCCTAAACCTTAACCTATAACCTAACCTAAACCTATACTTATAACCTACAACTATTCCCAAATCCCAAAACCTATAACCTAAACCTAACCTTTCCCTAAACCTATAACCTAAACTCAATTCTCTAAACCTAAACCTACACCTAATCCTAATCATAACTCCCTAACCTAAACCTAAACCTAAACTTGAAAACCCAAACTTAAACCCAATCCCAAACTTGAACCCTATTTCTTAAACCTAAACCATAACCCATTCTTAAATCCAAAAACCTATAACCTAAGCCAAAACCAAAACCTATAACCTAAATCCCAAAACCTATAACCTAAACCCGAACCCATTCTCAAATCCCAAAACCTATAACCTAAACCTAAACCTTAACCAAAACCTATAACCTATAACCTATACTAAAACTTATAACCTAAAACAGAACCAAAGCCTATAACTTGAACCCGAACCCATTCTCAAATCCCAAAATCTATAACCTAAACCTAAACCTATAACCTATAACCTAAACCAAAACCTATAACCTAAACCTAAACCTTAACATAAACTTATAATCTATAACCTAAATCAAAACCTATAACATTTATGAAAACTAAAACTTATAACCTAAACCCAAACCCATTCTCAAATCCAAAAACTTATAACCTATAACCTATAACCTAAACCAAAACCTATAACATTAAACCAAAATCAAAACCTATAACCTAAACCCGAACTCATTCTCAAATCCCAAAACCTATAACCTAAACCTAAACCTTAACCTAATCCTATAACCTAAACTCAAATCCCTAAACCTTAACCTATAACCTAACCTAAACCTATACTTATAACCTAAAACTATTCCCAAATCCCAAAACCTATAACCTAAACCTAACCGTTCCCTAAACCTATAACCTAAACTCAATTCCCTAAACCTAAACCTACACCTAATCCTAATCTCAATTCCCTAACCTAAACCTAAACCTAAACTTAAAAACCCAAACTTAAACCCAATCCCGAACCTGAACCCGATTTCCTAAACCTAAACCATAACCTATTCTCAATTTCCTAAAGCTATAACCTATAACCTAAACCTAAACCTAAACCTAACCTAAACCTATAACCTTTCCCTAAACCTTTAACCTAAACCTAAATGTATTCTCAAATCCTTAAACCTAAACCTACACCTAATCCTAGTCTCAACTCCTTAACCTAAACCTAAAACGATGCACTTCTTTCACTTTATCTTTCTTTTCCCCAAAGGGCATTATAATTTATGAATGACATGACTGTTTGTAGGATGATGGAATATATGATGCTGTTGAAATTTTAGGGTGAAGTCGAGCACATTTCTCTAATGAAGCCAAAGATTTGTACTTTTAGCATTATTGTAATTGTAATTGATTGAATAAATTAGATCGTAATTGATTGAATGAAGGATTGTAATTGTAATTGATTGAATGAAGGATTATAATTGAATGAATCAATGAATGATTGTACAGGTGGTAATTGAATGAAAAAATGATTATATATAATTTTTTAATTTACAAAATAGCTACAGATATTGACTGTAGCCACTAATCTGATAAGTGTAGCCTTTTCAATTTTTGCATATTACTACGGACTTTTAGCTACAAATAATATCCGTAGCTATTTAAGTTTTCACTATAGATATAATTGCTACGGATTATATCTCTAGCTATTACATCCTATAGCTACAGATTAAATCCGTAGCCATAGGTTCAAGACCTATTGTTATGGCACCTACAGCCATGGTCAAGCTTTGGACCAAAACCGTAGCCATAGGTCTATGGCTACGGTTTTTATCCATAGTGTTAGCCCTATTTTTTAGTAGTGTACATAGATTCATTGGCGTGTCCAATACTACCATAGATTTATATGAACACCTTAAGACGACACAACACATGGATTAAATGAATTACATGATACGATTTGTTCTTAGAGCAACTATCTGCAACATCTAATCCCGAAAGTGATGTAACATGCATTGCGAATTACTTACATTAATTTGTGCACTACTATCCAAACCTATGAAATTACGCGTCGACCAAGAGGGTCACTACCTAAAGCGCATTACGTTCATGATAAAATATTTGACTTACTAGTTATGAAGCCTCTGTAAATGCTATTATGTAATTCTATCACCTGTAGTGTTATCAAATTTTGCTGTGTCAAACCATTTAGTATTTTGACTATCATGGTGATCCTATTTCCTATTTTATTTCATTTACTTCTCTTATCTTTATCTATCTTTCCTTTGTCATATTGTGATAAAAAGGAGGAGAAATTGTAGAGATGTGTGATTGTGGAATATCGTATGTATGAATTATTAATTTATTTTTTCTTCTGCAAATCACCTCTCCTAGATTGAGGGGAAGTAGTGGAATGAAGGGGAGTTATGTCTGTTGATCATTTGTTACTCAAATGATGCATGATTCTTTATTGTGTATGTATAACTGATGCATGATTTTTTATTAATTCATGATTACTGCATGATTCTTTATTGTGCATAATTCTTATTTGGTTTTGTCACAAATTTGACAAAGGGAGAGATTATAAATGCTATTATGTAATTCTATCACTTGTAGTGTTGTCAAATTTTGTTATGTCAAACCATTTAGTATCTGTATCATGCTTTGAATTAAAGTGATCAGGTTCATACAGTTTAAAATTCTCTAGATCTTCATCGAACTTGCCTATATCTTCAAGTTGATGTGAAGTATGTTGAAGTTCCTGGTTTCAAGCTAAATTAAAGAACTCAAGTTCAAGTTTGAAGTTCAACTATTGTACGTTAAAGACTCAAGAACTCAAGCGTGACTCAAGCTCAAGTTCAAGAGATCGAACTCAAGCTTCAAAGTATCACAAGATATCAAGATTCAAAAGCGAATGATGTTTCATTTGTTTCTACTCACAAACAGGTTTGGATGACCCTAGATTGACCTTAGATTTTGTCACATTCATTGCATATTATATGTGGGTCATTTCATATGTTTATAGGTCATTTTCTCGACTAGTCTTAGATCATGTTCGACTAGTCCAAGTACTGGCTCGACCAGTCTAAGAGTTTTCTCAACCAGTCCAAGGTTCATTGCTAATTTTTAGAATTTTCTGTTGAACTCTCAACCAGTCGAGTGAACAGTTCTCGACCGGTAGTGCAGGCTCGACTCAAAGTTCGGCAAGCTTTTTTGGTCCCACTCAACTAGTCGAATGCATTGCTTGATCGGTCGAGTAAGCTACTCGACCAGTCAAGCAAGCCACTAGACCAGTTGAGTAATTGCCCTATCTTATCGTGCCAGAAAATTTGAAATTTTGTTAGTCCTTCGAACAATCGAACTATCCCTTAAACCAGTTGAGTGAACAATATTTTTACCTATAAATAGAGCACGAATTTCAGAGTTTATTCATTCATTAAAGCTAAATCAAGACACCACTCTGAGAGATAAGTTTGTGAATTTATTAAGCTATATTGTGCTCATTTTATATTCTCTTTAATTAGCTTTTATAATTTAATTTTGAGATCTTTATTCCAATCTTATATTAAGAAGGGATTTGTGAATTGCCCTTTCTTAACATCAAAATCAAATCTAGTTACCCCAGGTTGATTTAATTAAAAATAATTTAGAATTAGAACCTTTTCATCTATAAGACTGGACATTAAACCTCTTCTTCTACATCAGATTGGTTCTATCGGGCTTCTTCAAAGGAGAATTTACAGATAAGTACATTTACAATTTTGTATATCCTTTTTGGTTTTTGAGGTTGTGCCAGAAAAATCTCTTTTTGATTTTGTTTGGGGTGATCCAGAAAATCTCAGAGTGTGGGGTTTTAATAATTGTGAAAGCACAATCAAAGACACAATTGTGAAGGTTTTAATGTGAACCTTGGAAAACCTTTTTTCATGGTGAACACTAATATCCCGGGGGAGTGGATATTAGGATTGGAGTAGATGTGTGGCTGTTTTCTAACAGTTGGTGTACACACAAGCGAACCACTATAATTCTAAAAGTAGTGGTGATTGATTGAATGTGCCAATGTGAATGTTATAATTTATTTTAAGCATTTGTGATGAATGGTGTAATTTATTTTATGCACTTGTGAGAATGTTGTAATAACTTAGTTTATTTTATTTGCTATTTCCTTTGCCTCTTTATTGGTTTGGGTTTTTGATACTTACAAACGTTCTAACAAGGTTGTCCTACCATAAACCTTTAGTTTTTAGTGTTAGGTTGTCCTTAAAACTAAGTTTGTATTAACCTCTCAAGACTAGTACATTTGAGGTTACTATTTACTTATGCTTATTTATTATTTGATTGCGCTATCTTTTTATTTTAATTTTACATTTATTTTTTAATTTGGCATAGTCCTATTCACCCCCCTCCCTCCAGGACGTTTAGCTCGGCCTTTTTAAGTAGTATTAGAGCCTAATTGCTCTTTTTATTTGAATTTATTTCCTAAGCTAACCGATCTGAGCTTATAAGATGTCAAATTTTGATAACCTCTCAATCACTAGGCTTGCACCTTTTAATGGCTCTAATTATACCTATTGAAAAGCCAAAATGAGGATCTTTCTAAGGTCCATAGATGAGAGCGTGTGGCAAGCCACAGTGACTAGGTAGACCCCTCATACCATTGAAGTTCTAGGCACTGATGGAACCAAATCTATGAAGGTTGCACCTTAATTTTCTTGGACTACACTTCAAAAAAATGAGAGTAGCGTCAATGCAAACGCTTTAAATGCAATTACTTGCGCACTATCACCAGATGAATTCAAAAGAATTATATCATGTGATTCTGTAAAGCCCGCTTGAGACATTCTAGAAATGACAGACGAGGGTACGACTATTGTCAAGAAATCTAAACTTCAAATCCTCATCACCACTCGGTTTGAGGAGATATGTATTGAAGAAAGTGAAACTTTCATGGACTTCTATAGTAAGTTAAATGACATAGTCAACTCTGTGTGAAGTCTTGGTGATAGCATCCCAGAAAGAGTCTGTGCAAAGATATTACTCTCATTTCCTAATATGTTCAATTCAAAGGTCATTGCCATTCAGAAACTTCATGATACAGATAATATGAGGGTTGAAGAGCTGGTTGGTTCTTTACAAACCTATGAGTTAAACTTTAAGGCTCCTAAAGGTAAGTCCATCACCCTTAAGTCTTCTAAAAATATTTATCATGAAAATGTTAGTAATTCTGATTTTAAAAACTCTAAAGATGATATGACACTATTATCCAAGAAGTTTTATAAGATTTTTAAAAGCAAAAAGAGGGTAAATTTTTAAAAACCTTCTAAAAAAAAAGGCATGTTGGCTACATGGGATGAATCGTCTTACTTTGAAGCCTCTTCTGAGTTAGATGATTCTGAACCTGAGTCTACTAATGAAGTTAAAGCCTTAATTACTCTAGCCAAATTCACTTTCTCAGACAGTTATGATTTAACTAGTGAAGAAAATCTGAAAAGTGATCCTGAAAATGATGAGGATTTACAAGATGCATATGTTGCCCTATACAGGGAAAGTTGCAAGATAGCTGTAAAACTAAAACTTCGAAAGGAAAATTTTTTGAAACTAAAAGAAAATTTTGATAATCTAGTTTTAGAAAAATCATACCTTTTAGATTGTTTTGAAAAAAGCTAAGTGTGATTTAGATTTCAAAACATCTCAAGTTGAAAACCTTAAATCAGAAAATGAAAAACTAAAATTAGAAGTCTCTTCTCTCTCGAGTTTGAAGGATACTTGGAGGTATGCCCAGGGTGATCCTAAACTAGAAAAAATACTAATCGGATCAAGAAAATGTGGCGATAGATCTAGTCTAGGCTACGATAAAAATACACCTCCTAAAAGCAAGTCCACTCACCTAAGTTTGTTAAAGGGGAGTCTTCTAACTCAAAAGGGAAAAGTCTGAATCAAAATAGTTTTAAAAATCTTAAAAAATTTTAAACTATGAAATCTAAAATCAATCATATCAACTATAGAAATCAAAATCATAACTACTTAGTTGAGAAAATTGTTGATTTACTCAAGGAGCTTCTAAAATCTAACTCGAATGGTAGAACACATTTATTTTTTATTACTCCTCGTTTCTTTTTTTTGTCAAACTACTTGGAGAACGCGCTTATATAGGCATTGGCAAGGGTTTTTGCATTGAAGAGATTTTTTAGCTCTAGTTACGCAGTCGTGCGAAACTTCTTTTGCACGGCTGGATGTTCGATCGTCCACGTCACACTGTTGTGCCATTCTTTCCTCTCTTGCTTATGCAAATCATCTACTAAGATTGTAGGCCACTTTGTGATTGGTTAAGATCAAAAAATGGTGGCTGGATAGCTTCTAATAACTGCCACTTCTTGGTGAAGAAGATAGCCGACATCAATGGCAGGTTTATAAGCTGGGGTTTTCCTTCAATCCGATCACCAGGGATGGTTTAGAATGACACAAGAAAGCTTAGGATAGCTTATGATTGAAGCTTTGGGCCAATCTAATGGGGTTTTCCTCCTTAGTTCAGAGGAGAGATAAAGTAGCTGGTTGTAAAAAAATGGATCTTTCACTACGCTGATCAACCGGTCAAATGGTCTGCTCAACCAGTCGAAAGGTGCTGCTTGACCGGTTGCAGACTGCTCGACTCAAAGTCCAGCGACCAAGTTTTTTATTACTCAACTAGTCGAGCACCCAGCTTGAGTAGTCGAGGGTTACGCAGATTCAATCTGGATTTAGTGCGGACTGTATAAATTTGCGGCAGTTTTTGTAGAGGTGCGAAAAGGAGTTTCCTAAACTATAAATAGGGGTTCCTAGGGCATTTCTAGGGTATTGATAAGGCTTTCTAAAGTTATTGTGCTAAAGGTTTTGACGGCCATGGTGAGAGAGAGAGAGAGGAAACTTCTGGAAGGGAAGATTGTGCTCGTACAGGTGATCTACTTCGCAATCGACGTCTCAGCGCTTCTACGTCCTTGTGATCAGTGAGACCTCTCCATTTTCATTATTCTCTTATTGTTCATTCGCTCCTATGTGAGTGAAGAAGATTTGATCCAAGCGATGTGTGCTTTTGATCGGTTGTAATGTTCTACTTCATAGTGGATTGTTGCTCTCGACTAGGTCCCGTAGTTTTAATCTCTTCAATGGTTTTCCACGTAAAATATCTTCTGTTATGTGGTTTATGTTTTGATTTATTTCATTGCTTCATTACATCTTATAATTCTGGTGTTTTGGGAGGTGAGATCCTAAGGTTTGTGTGCAACGCTCCCAACGCGATCTTCTTAGTAATTTGACAATCAGCCGTCATGTCAATTTCTCTTGCATTCATAAAACACGGCTTTTGTTTAGGATTGGATAGGTTTCTTAAGGTGGAGTCCGGCATTGGAATGCTTGTTGTGGATCCCACGATCTCTATGAGGGAGAATCTTCTGGGATTTCTAACTCCAGGAGATGCCACCGCAGTTTCCATTTTGAATTCCTCCTGCGCATTCTTAGCTTCTATTGACAATGACTGTCTACGACTCAGGTGGGGTCCACCATGAGGTTTGATTAGAGCTCCTTGTAATGCAGACGTTAAAGATAATCTCTATGATCATTGGAGATGGGTCTCATGATCCGGTGAAACGGCTTGGTCTTACGGGCAGAGTCGAACTCAGACGCCACTGGTGGAAGGATTTCTCACCCACATGAGCTTTTCTCAAATGTTGTTAAGCACGTAAAAGGCTCTTACTTCACATTTGTAGGTTTGGGTCCACTTTGATGTACGTAAGAGCATCCATACCATCTATCAGTTTTACAAGGTCGTGTTGGGCAACATGCCCAAATATGAAGTAAGTTTGAGTTTTGGGTGGGCCACATATCACAAAAAACATGTAAGTGAAACTCACCACAAAGCTTCCATGATTTAACATATGCTGCTGCGGAAATAAGGATTTGGGTTTCTAATTTCAAACTTGCCCTTTTTCCTTATAACAAAATTTGTCATCCGTTCCTCCCTACTACACCGTCCAAAAGAAGCTAAACTTTACCACTAATCCTTATTTCTTAAGATCTTTCAACTGGTTAAATTTGGGTCCCGATCTTTCAAGGATGACCGAGATGCTCTTTTAAATATCTAATATACTTCGTGCTTCAGAACTACGGTTGTACACATCTAGATAAGTAGTTTGGACATATACCCTAAGATCTTCATAATGATCGATTTATCTTAATATATACGTGTCTCGTTTGGCGGATCTAAACATAATAGATGGTCATATGACTTGCTCAAAATAAGGGGACTTGATGGTTAATATTTTGACCATGTATGTAGGTGGATGTACGATCAGTTTCATAAATGACTGGACATAAAGTGAGTTTTTGAAGTGATCAAGAGGTAGGACATGTCCACCGTTAGATTCAAGTGACTCATTCATATATGTAAGTTCCTAATATTATAGTTTCGATGGTGAGTTAAGCATGTTCATATGTTGTGAACAAGATGGATGGATCAAAATCTCAATTTAATTTTTGTACGAGCAGATGTAAAGATCAAGTATTTAGTTTACTATGATTGGGTGATCAAAAATCAGAGTGGACGGTCAGATATCCTTATCTAGCGGTGAGTAGTTGTAACGCCCTGAAAATCAAGGGTGGGTAGGAGCTCAACTCCTGAGTTCCAACGCATCACTTATACAACATATCTAATGATGATTAAATGTTGTCTGTATTAGCATATTAAACATAAATGGGATTACACTAAATTAACTGTAAGGCCCGTATCCTAGCCTGTATTGTTCCGTATGCCTTCACGGTCCTCCCGATCGAATTCCGGCGACCCGCAATCTATTATCGACGTTTGTGCATGATCCTGAGTCGTGTCCCGTATATTAGAATCGGATCGACTCAAGACTTATATCATTGTGACCGCGCTGTCGCTGCGGTTCCAATGCCGCGTCTCGCACGCCAAAGCGATTCTCGGGCCAGGAGATGTGGGTCCGCATTCAGTTTGAGGAAAACGTCGCGCGTTGCAATTTTGAGAGAATCTCTACGAAACGTCACATCAATCAATCAAGTCAAGTCAAGTACAAGCAACCATCCCCAAGTACAACCACCCCTCACCAAAGTCAACTTTCCCTTACATCAAGTACACCCATCACCTTTCACCCATCCCTCTCCCATCACTTCTCTCTCATTCCCTCTCTCTCTCTCCCACATTCTCCATGCAAGAATCGTCCAAGCAAAACTCCTTGAGAGGCTTTGTGTGGCCCACTTCCTATCTTTCATCCCCACCCTCCAAAAAATAATCTCAACCGCAAAAGTTCATCCTTTAGAGCTCTAGATCGCATTGGCGGAAGAAGGAATATGAGATCTAAAGTGGGTGATTTTATATTTTTTTTTATTTTGGTGATTTAAGGGCCCACTTATGGTGGGACCCATCTTGATGTATACATTGTATAGGGAGGGCCATAGTGGCGTGGTCCCTCCCCTTCTCACCAATATCTCTCCCCCTTTTTTTTTCCTGGAATGATGGCTCACCTTGTGGTGTGTATTTCACCCACGTTGTTCCACCCCGTGAGCCATCCATGTTGTCCATCAAGTGGGCCCACATAGGTGATGAAATTCCACCACAAATGTGAGTATGGGCTATGTAACGGGCGCTGCTGCCAGCGTCCATGGGACGCTGCAGGGAGCAGCGTCTCGTGCCATATGGGTTTGCAGTGAGGAGTGTGGGACCCACAACAGGCTCCGCCCAAGATGCATGTATTTAATCCACACCATCCACCCTTTTTCCCAGCTCATTTTAGGCGTTGAGCCGAAAAATGAAGCCATTTCAAATCTCTGGCGGGCCATATCATAAGAAATAACGTATATATTGTTAAACAGTTTTGATAGGGCTCACTGTGATGTTCTGTGCATAAAAAGATATTAAATATTGGACTTGTTAGATGCGTCCCGGGGCATAAAATCTAGTGGACGGACTGGATGATCCTAATGTGAGCCCTACCTATAAAATTCCTTACAGAATAATTTTTTTAAAAAAAAGAAGAGATGACGTTGCTGCTGTGTAACACCCCAAATTTTTTTCAACCTGGGATTAGACGTTCTTAGGCAATGGGTCAATCCTAACACCTGATTAACTTCTTAAAACTTAATCCAAAAGTCTCAAATCCCTATTTCCTTCAAAAATCTCACCTTTCACTACTTTATCCTTCAACATTTTCTAGGAGCTTTCATATTAGACACAAATCTTAAAGTTTAGGTGATGTTGATCAATACTTAAACTAAAAAGTACTATGAATAATAAATAAATAAATAAAAATAATTTTTAACCATTAAAATTTTGGAATCTCATGAAATAAGTAGGCTATTTGGATAGATCAGCTTCTCCTACCCCAAAATTATATATTGCATGTCAAATAACTCATCCTAGGTTCTAAAATACACTCATTTTAAATATCAGAAGGTAAAATCACCCCAAACAGGTCAGCGAGCGGCGATGGGATCGCTGGTTTGGCGATGCATCGCCGAACCCGTCCGTACAACGGTCTGGCAGGCCGGTTTTTGCACTTTTTCCTACATGTTTCTTCCAACTTTAAAAAATCATATCTCCTTCGTTATAACTCCGATTTAGGTGATTCAAAAACTAGATTGAAGCTAAATGAGTCTAATTTTATATAAAAATATGTGAAAAATATAATAAAATATTTAATATGGTTTAAATTAGGTCATTGTGAGAAATTATCCGATAATCACTTGTTGGACAGCTGCTGCTTCTGGAATTTTTAGAATTTTTTTACAACTTAAAATCTTATGAAATTTGGTGGTGTCAGGGTAAACTTAATGATGAACTTTTAAAAAAAATAATAAAAATAATATAATAACTAAAAGTGCCCAAAATGGGGCATAGAATGGCCCTAGGACCGTATTCTGCCCTATTAGGGTAGAATTTGATTAAGTACCAAACTGAATACTCAGTAAAATTAACTTGAATCACTTTAAATATAAACTATAAGACCCAAAACCTCTAGAATCGTTGACGCTACATTACCCTAAAATTCAGGATCAAACTCTAAACCGGTTTGTTCCCAAGAACCCTTTGAAACTTTGTATTGGATCTAGACCGCGCGTCGAAAGTCCGATACCTACAATCTTAGACCATTATGACCGCTTAGCTGGACTTGACAATCATTTCAAAAATCAAGTCCAACCGACATTCAGAGGCAATTTCATTGAGCCTGGAGTGAAGAGAGTGAGAAATGGGTTAGATTTGGAAATTTAATTCAAAATCTGGCACGTGATTTGGTGCATTATTATTAAGCGTTCTGACCGTCAGAATTCAGCTAAATTTCATCCTCGGATCAGGAAAAATTTCTCTTTCATATCATGAGACTTGTAGACCTGATCTAGGTACGATGACCGATGAACTGAAACTGGACCGCCACGTGCGATCTGCGAACTCTACCAGTCTGAAAACTTCGTGTGAGCAACATCCAATATGCATAAGCTTAACTCCGACCACATTCAGCCAGGGGACCTCTCGAAATGCTCTTTTGGATCGGAACAACCCTAATTTGGTTATAACTCAAGTATACCTTTGTCCCAAGTCTGTTTTGGTGAGATTTTAGCCTATATAAGGGCCTCAAGCCCTCTCACAACCCTCCCATCCGAATTTTCTTGAAACCCTAGGAAAAGAGAGAGAGAAAGTGAGAGATTGTGAGAGAGTGTGGGAGAGTTCTTCCTGCCACCTGCTGCAGCTGCTACGCGTGCCAACGCACCGCACTCCAATCACTTTCCCGGTGATTCCAACGCACTTCTAGGTAAGAAAAATCCTAACTACTTGCTGATTTAGGATTCCGTTGATTCAAATAGCAAAGCAGCTTATACATCTTGTGCATTAGGTTGCCGCTACGCCGTTGACGAAGCGTATGCGTTCTATTCGAACCGATACACTTCTATGACAAAAGGTGAGGATTTTAGATGCTTTGATTGACTGATTTCAAAGCTTTCAATGTCGTTTAATAGTAGATTGTCTACGGCAATGCCGTTTGACATGTACAACATGCTGTCCGTTTTTCATTTCGTGAATGTACGGTAAATAGGAGATTTAGGGTATTTTAGGCATTTATAGATAATATTGTATACGTCCGTATTTTGCTGAAATGCTTGACATATGAATTTATCGTGTTATGATATTAGAAATACATGTATGATCAGTTTGGCAAAGAGATTCGCCCTAATGCGCACTTTGAGTCGACATACGTTTTGTAGACTAAAGTGTGTAGACTAAGTGTTTGTATAAATGTTTGTACTAGTATGTATGGAGTAATTGTTGTTGTAGAGTAGTCTTGAGATTGAAATCTCAAGTAATATACTGATGTATATGATTTCCACCATGTTGTCTATATGAATTGAATTCATTATATATACGGAATGCATGCGTTGGTTGATTTGCTTACATTGTATGTTATAACACGTGTCAACATGCTTGTATTGTTTATATTCATTTCTGCTACTCTCATATGCTTACTGATGTTGTTTACAAATGTTTGGGGCTATGACCTAGTCCAGGCAGTCGGTAATTGATTGAATTCGTGGTTGGTTTCTATGTACCACGAAGGACGCGTCGATGAACGCGAGTCGTGTTTTGGGTTGGCTACAGTGGTTAGGCCACACAAAGTGTTTCATGCACTTCATGTCATTCAGCTTGAGATGCGATCATACTAGTCGAGCTCGTCAAGTAACCCGATTGGTCATTGTATGTTCACCATGTATGAGTCATAACTGCTTGAACCTAGGGTACTGAACTTACCATTGAAAATCCTATCAACCATGGTACCTTGATCCATAAAGACTCATGAGCCGGGCATGGTGGTATGGGACACCATGGTCGAGCTGTCGGCCTATGCTGGGGCCACAAACCTCCCCGTAGTGACCAGTGAGCACCCAGACTTATGAGCAGATTATGGTGGTATGAGACACTATATTCTTGCCGTCGGCCTACATTGATAAGGTGATGGGGGAGCGGTGCAACGAGTGCGAGCAACAGCTCTGGCAACCCTTTGTAGTGACCTCGAGCGTATTCTGAGTCTACGGGAGGCGACGATCCTTCCGTAGCGACAAGAGTACAAGTAGGCCTGTATTGAGAAGGTGATGGGGGAGCGGTGCAACAAGTGCGAGCAACAGCCTTGACAGCCCTTGCAGCGACCTACAAATATAACATCGTATGAGATTATTAGGAGTGACGACCCTAGACAGGATCTGTGTTGGGATTGATATAAGCAAGGTACCCTAGTTTCCCAATCCTGCTGTATGAAAAGGACTAATAACAACCCGGTAATCATTATCCATATCGCATTGCATGTGCCTGGAAGATGTGGAGCACTACGGGAAGAAAGCATGCCGCAGACGCAGATGGTGTCGCATGAGAGAGTATGTCGATGAGGGTATCCATCATGTCATTTCATGCATGCATTAACAACAGTATCTAGGAATGTTTGATTGACTGCTCTACTATTATCGCATGATTGATTTGATAACATGCTAATCTTTGCTCTATGATTCCACTGAGTTAATTACTCACTCCCACGTTACGGGACGATGTTCCAGACACCACCAGACCCTTTTGTAATTGCAGATGATGGCGCGGCCTGCGAGGCAGAGCCGGACTTGATGATGATGAGGAGGATCCCTCCTTTATGCGTGATCTAATCGACGAGATTACAGGGAGGTTGAGTAGATGCCTTGACACAAGTCATTTTATATTTTTGGAGCACTCATGTATATTCTTTTCTTTCCATTTTTGGAGTATACATGTATTTAATTAACCTGGTAACATGTTTACACTCTGGAGACTAACAATCAATTATATATTTTATGTATTTATCAGTCTTTCGCTTGCTTATTTAACTGTCTCTGGAGTATGATATGCTGTTTTGGCTTAGTCTCAATCTTGTTTAATGTCATTCTACAAACAACATGCATTTATCATTATCTATGTTGCATAAGTGACGTTCTGAAACTCGGGCATTGGGTTTCTACCCGACCCCCCAATTTTCGGAGTGTTACATGCTGCCAGCGTCTTGCTGCTTCCAACGGGCTGGACGGTGGGCCCCACTACAGGCTCCACTATGATGTATGTTGAACATCCACACCTTGCATTTGATGAGTTCCCTTTGGGAAGTAGGCTCCTCCAAAAATCAACCATTCGTAGAACTTAGGTGGTCCACACCATCAAACAGCATGGATTGAACGTTTACCATTGGATTCCTTTTTGGGTCCCAGAAGTTTTGGATAAATATGAAATTTATTTTTCCTCTTTATCTAGGTCGATGTGACCTTATCAACGGTTGGGATGGAAGATAAATGTTATGGTGGGCCCCATGTGAGACCCACCCGCCAGAGGAGTGGCTAGTGTACGAACACATCAGCCGCTGTAAAGGAAGTCAGCAAGTTCCATAGGTCCCACTGGCATTTGTGTTTCACCATGCTGACCATCCATTTTGCTGTTGGGACCCACCTGCCAATTGACGTAGCAGGTCTTGTGGGTCCCATGTGATGTGATACACCCAAACCGTCCACTGGATTGGGACGTGTGATGGCAGCCACAATGTATGTATTTTAAACGTGTCATACATCCATCCTTTGACAGCGTGTGGGGCCCACTCCACACGTGCTACACGTGTGGGATGGGACCCACCTGGATGTATTTATTTATTTAATATCCACACTGTCCATGTCTTAGACGGTGGGCCACGTCAATGCATGAATTTTATCCAGCGTCCATCTGTTTGGACGTGGTTGCTGTCATAAAATAAATAAATAAATAAAAAATAAAACATATAAATATATAATATATATCTTATGTGGGCCACACCACGTGGGAGCCACCCAAGTATGTTTACTCCACGCTGCCCATCTGGACGCTGATGCATGCCCCCCCCCCCTTCCCTTGATTCATGTGTTGTGTGTGCACACCGTCCATCTGGACGGTGCTACGTGGGCCACCACGGTGATGTATGTTTTGTATTCCACACCGTCCTTTTGGACAGGCTATGGGGACCCCATCATGATGTATGAGGTATATCCATACCGTCCAGCCATCTCCAGTAGCCCCACCATGATGGACATGTTCCATCCAAACCGTCCATTCATTTGGTGAACTCGCTTTAAGGCTTGAGACTAAAAATGAGATAAATTCTGGTATCAGGTGGACCACACTACAGTAAACAGTGGGGATTGAATGGCTACCCTTGAAACTCCCCTTGGGAGCACAGTAGCTTGGGGTCAACATGATATTTATTTTCCAATTAATTCAGGTATTTGTGACCCTATGATTAGATTGGGTGGAAAATAATGTTATGGTGGGCCCTACCTTGATAATGTGTTGTACTCACAGCGTCCATATGGACAGGTGGTGAGGGACGCCAACATGATATTTGTGTTTCATTCATGCTGTCTTGTAGCGTGGCCCCACACACGTGTGAAACCCCCCCCCCCCCCCCCCCCCCCCCCCCCCACACACACACACACACACACATGTTGTATGTGCCGTGTGGGGCCTGCCTTGATGGGCCGTCTAGATTATGGATTCCACCGTAATATATGTACTATATTCACACTATCTATCCATTTGTGGTGTCAGCCCACCATGATGTTTTATCCACTCCGTCCGTCCAGTAAGGGGACACGGCCCCACCATGATTCATGTGTTTTACCCACAACGTGTGGGATGGCCATGTATGGACCCACCTTTAATGTATGTATTTCATCCATGCCATCCTAACGCATGGGTCCCACCTGTAGTGACGTCCGCAAGTTCCGTGGGCCATCTGATGTATGTATTCTGGCCAGCCGTCCATCTGGACGTTTTGTTGGGTGGGGCCCACCTTGATATATGTGTTGCATGAGCCACTCCATAATGTATGCGTTTCATCCATGCCTACTGTCCATTTGTTAGGTGGGACCCACTTTAATATTGTGTTGTAGATTCACATCGTCCATCACATGATTGATGTGGCCCCACCATGATGCATGTATTGTAGATCTGCACTGGATGGTGGGGCTCACCTCGATGTATGTATTTCATATCCACACTATCTACCCATTTTGATGGCGCAGGGTCCACTTGCTGCATGTGTTGGGTCCGCCTACACCGTACAGACCCAACGTGCTGTGTGTGTTTCATTTATGCCCTCCACTTGTACGGCCCACCGCGATGTATGTTGTACCCCCCACTTGTTGTGTATACGAGGCCCATTGGTGCAGCCCGTTAATGCGACCCACTCGACGTTTATAGGGCCTATTGGTGCGACCCTTTGATATGGTCCACTCAATGTTTATGAGGCCCATTGGTGCGACCCGTTAATGCGGCCCACTCGACGTTTATAAGGCCTATTGGTGCGACCCGTTGATGCGGCCCACTCAACGTTTATAAAGCCTATGGTGCAACCCACTCGATGTTTATAAGGCCTATTGGTGCGACCCATTGATGCAGCCCATTCGACGTTTATAAGGCCTATTGGTGCGACTCGTTGATGTGGTCCACTCAATGTTTATGAGGCCCATTGGTGCGATCCGTTGATGCGGCCCACTTGATGTTTACGAGTCTCATCGGTGCGACCCATTTGATATGGCCCATTGAATGTATTTGGGGGCTCATTTGGAAGGGCCTGATATGATGTATATGAAGACCTTATATAAGGCCCAATATGATATATTTGAGGCCCATGCGTCGAGGCCCATTGAGATGTATTTGGGACCCCTGGGTTAAGACCCATTGAGATATATTAGAGGCCTAGGTGCAAAGTCTACCTATCGCGTATTTGGAGCCCATGTGATGAGGCCCATCATGATTGTATGCGAGGCCATGGGCCCACTATATGTTTGGCCCTATATAGGCCATTCCTTGTGAGCAATGTTGGTTAAATGTCCACATTGATGAGAAATGATAGTTGGATGTCCACATTGTGACCTTCCCTTAAACCTTGTTAGGCCTGTTCTCATCATTCTCTTAGTGGGTTAACTCAAATAAGTGGGCCCCGCTATTGGATTTGATATAATCACGGCCGAGGGCCGATCTTTATATTATGATTGATCGGCTGTTCGCCTATGGACCCCACCTTATTTATATGATGATTATCGATGATGATCGTCAGTGCTGATTATAAATGTTGATTATCGGTAAAGATTATCGAGGTTGATTTCCAATTCTGATTTGTCATGGCCGATTGTTGATTATCGATCGAGGCCGATTATCGATTCTGATTTGTCATGGCCGATTGTCGATTATCGATCGAGGCCGATTATCGTAGCCGATTGTCGATTCCGGTTATTAATACCGATTATGAGTATGTGGCAGCATAACATCATGATACATTTCCATACGCATCATTTGCATGTTTGTTATGAGATGTGGTTGATCATTGCATATGTCATTAAGCATGTTGATATGAGACTCTCTGATAGGCGGAGGTTATCTCACATGAGTGCACGACATGTACAGGATTGATGCATGACTGGATTGTATGACTCATGCATCTTGCATTGTGTGTTATACGCCCTAGCGACATCAGGGTCGTAACCTCCACAGGCATATCGTGGATGGTCAGACGGGACACCAAAAATGTTTGGTTCTAGCATACGGGTGCCATAGATGTCCCTGTGTGAAAATCCCTAAACCTCCGTGGCCAGGAGATGACTCTAACGTCGAGACCGAGTGGATATATGAGTGCATTTGAGGGCCGAATACCAGGAGGCCGCGTCTCCCACTGTGTCGTGGTTGGTTAGAAAGGGGTATAGCCTTACTCGCCCAAGTGTAGGGGGAAATACTAGGCTGAGTTTGACCAGCTCGTGAATGAGTCCGCTATTGACGTGTTGGATAGGTATTGACAGACTATTGGCCAGGCGGATAGTGAGGTTTCTTACGCTCTCTTGGACTGTGCTGCTGGGAGAGAGATAGTGCCATTGGAGTGTACTAAACCCCGGTGATGATTCCAGAGATGAACCGTACTGATATGTGGACTTATTGAGCAAGAGTTGCATACTCATTCATTCATTCACTCACTATCCACTCGCGCTGGTGGTGCGTAATTATTTGTTACGTGTACCTTCGCAACAGCTAGGATTTCGGTTGGGGCGCGTGACTAACCTGAGATCAGGAGTTTACCACATTGAGTCTGATTATCCAATTTTAGGTATGAGATTGGTTTGGATAGAAGTCCTCTGTGATAAATCCCATAGCCTATGAAACTACATACTATCATCCCGACTTTACACTCCAGCATGGTCATTTCATTCACACTGCATGTTGCATTACATCCACGGCATGTGGTACGGTTAATGTTGTTTGTGTTACTCACCAGGAATGTATAGTTCATTGTATCCTCTGCATCTTGTATTTGGCTCTCTTTGATTCCTCATTTGCATAGTTGATTTCTATTACATATTTTAATATTGTATGACTCATGGACTTGTCAGTATTTTCGCTTACTCTGTTATCGTATGATTTGTGATCTTGTTAGTATTTCTGTTTACCTTGATAATTCCTGATCTTATCAGTATTTTCATTTAATCTGTTATCATATGATTTGTGATTTTGTCAGTATTTTTGTTTATTCTGATAATTCTTGATCTTGTCAGATTTCTACTTATTTCGATATTGTACGATTTATGGATTACCGGTATTGTATGATGATGGCATTGTATTGAATACTTGGCACTTACCTTATGCACACACTTATACCACCCTCTAAGCTTTCTATAAGCTTATGCATGATGGATGCGTGCAGGTGATATTAGGTTGCAGCAGTGTTGAGCTTGGAGCGTACAACGGTCTTTTGGAGTTTGACTTTTATTTATGTATTTCCTTCCAGCATTGTACTCAACTGATTATATTAGTGGATATGTGATGATGTTGCCTTTGTGAATTGGGTAATCTTGTAGTTATGCTTATTGCAAGTTAAATATACTTTAAAAAAAAAGTATGTCATCCTTGTAGGATCCCTGGATCGGAATCTGGCATATGGATGCTAGGAGCCAAGACGGGGTACTATGGAGGTTGTCGGCACCGGATCCGGTGATCGGAATTCCTGTGAATCTGATTTTTAGGTTTGGGGCATGACATCAACATATCATACTTAAGCAGAAGACTGTGATAAATATATAAAGCATACGAGTGATTGTAAGTCCCCAGAGTATGAATGTCGCCAGGTTAAATATTTACATGTAAAATTCTAAAATATACAAAATGGTAGAGCGTAATGTCATTCAATCATATCCCTATAGCCCTAGTGGTGTAACTCAGATCTACATAGACCCGCCGGAGAGTTGCATGTAGGAGAACTCCTCCTCATCATCAGAAAAATTCGGCTCCACTTCATAAGCATCGCCCTCATCTGTAACTAAAATAGAGTCTGGTTGGTATTTAAAGCACCGTCCCAGAATGTGGGAGTGAGTGATCAACTCAGTAGAGCTATAAGGCAAAGGTTAACATGTAATCAATTTAGTCAAGCAGTAATGATAAAGCAATACAAAAAACATTCCTAGGTACTCTAGTAAATGCAAAGATTATATGTTATAATGATGCATGCCCTCTCCTACATTCCCTCTACGACATCATCTCACGATCGCGGCATGCACCCCTTCCTCTGTGCACTTCCTTGCCAAAGCACCATGTAATACGATGCATGGTCGTGTTAGCCAAGTTCTTAATTTAACATATTCATACAGCAAGATTGAGAAGCTAAGGCACCTCCCTTTATATCATATACCCAAACAATGATCTTTCTAGGGTTGTCAATCCTAGTTAGTCACATACAATAGATAGTTTTAGGTCACTACAGAGAGGCTCGTTACCTCAGTGCAAGCCTGGTTTGTACTCTAGTTTACTATGGGAAGGCTTGTTACCTCAATGTACTCCTAGTGTATACTCGAAGTTACTACAGGCTCATCACCTGATCATAGGCCGAGCTCAAATACAGTGTTTCATATCATCGTATTCGGCTCATAAGTTTAGGTTGCTCACTGGACATTACGGGGAGGCTCGTCACCCTAGCTGGGCCAACATCTCGACCATGGTGTCTTATACCACTATGTCTGGCTCATGAGTCTTAGAAGATTGTGGTATCAAGGTTGAACGGGCTTTGCACTGGTAAGTTGGTACCTTAGATTCAAACAGTAGCATCCATATATGGTGAATATACATTAAGCTAATTGGGTTGCTTAACAAGCTCGATTAGTACGAGCGTACAATGAGTTGATTAACATGGAGCGTGTAAGCACCCTGCGTGGCCAAACCACTGTCGACAAGAAGCCTATGACTCGAATTCCTCGAACCTATCTGGTGTGGCAAGACGACCTCGGCCACTACCTCGAAAATTATGACCGATGGCCTGGAATACGTTGTCGCCCCAAAGCACACTCCAAACAATAGTATTCACATGTAGTAGCCAGAGACATCATGTGACAACGTAAATCAAATATAAATCCTACTTGAGCAATTCGACAAAACACATACTACACATATTACCGTACATAGGCATTTCATCCTTAACTCACATAGCAGTAAGATAGGTTATATAAAGGATACTGTAACCATAGATAAGAGAATTGAGGATCCCATCTCAACACCCTCATTACATGCATTTAAACAAGCATTTTCACATTCAGGCATTTTATCAAACACTTAGGCTACACATATCATGTACCTATAAAAAGTATTTATAACAGGTATTATAGAAAATCCGTTTACAAAGGGTTCACCATACTTACAACAATCATATATTCTCAGTCAATGAACATGGCAAACATAAATCATAATTTCATACTCATTCAAACATTTCAATAAACACGTGGAATGCATTAAAAATCAACATAGTCTCTCTCTCTCTCTCTCTCTCTCTCTCTATATATATATATATATATATATATATATATATATATATATATATATATATATATATATATATATATATATATACACATATATATATATAGTATATGGAAAATGTCATATCTATGCACACGTGACAACAATCAAGTCAGTCATAAATCATTACTGACATTAAAAGCCTTGAAAACTATAACTTTAACATTTATAATCCGCACCTTTCGCCAGTACACTAGTAACGAATTCAGTTTAAATACTAAGTCCTCACGTATGGCACAACGATAATCTATAGCTTGAAATAGGTTAGCTACTTCAACATTTACTCTATTTAAATCCTTAAAACAGATTAGGGTTAGGATTTCTTACCCAAGGACGGAGTCGAAAATGCCAGGATAGCGATACAAACAGACTGTTTTGGCACATGGAGCAAGGGAATCGAATCCCAAGATATAATTCCCGCTTCCTCTCTCACTTTCTCTCTCTTTCCTTCTCCTTTTCTCTTTTCTCTCTCCTAGGGTTGCAAATTCGTATGTGAAGGGAGAGAAAGGGTTTAAGGCCCTTATATAGGCTTAGAACTGATGGGAATGGCCCCAGGGTCATGGTATGCTTAAGTTATAACCAAGGAATGACCATTTCAGTCCAACGGAGCACTCCGAAGGCCCCTTTTCTGCATGCGGTCAAGATTAAGCTATCTGACATTGGATCAAGGTTAGGTTAAGATCTCGACCAAATCAGATCAGTGGATCGGCCACGGGGGACCTATTTCACTTCAACGGTCACCGATACTCGATTAGGGCTACAAGTGTACTAACATGTGTTGAAAATATTCCCTGATTCGAGAGTGTAAGTGGGTCAGATTCTGACAGTCTGAATACTTAGATTTGTTCTGTAAGCAAATGACTCAAGTCACTTAAGTTTTAGTTCATTTTCTAAAGATATTCGTATTTCTTACACGCTTCACTCTGGGCTCAAGTTGTGCATTTTTGGATATTATTAGGACTTGATTTTTGAGGTGGTTGTCAAGTCCAGAAAGGTGGTCATAATCGTATAGTTTTGGGGTAATCGAACTTTCGACATGCTGTCTTGGTCCAATACGGAGTTTCATGACGCTCCCAAGAGCAACTGGGTTTTGAGATTGATCCTAGATTTTTAGGTAATGTAACGTTAGTGATTCTGCTAGTTTTGGATCTTGGAGTTCACGTTTAAAGTGATTAGTGCTAATTTTACAAGTAATCTATTTTCGCACTTAGTTAATTCTTATTTAATTTCTAAAGGATTTAATCCTTAGTGATTTTTGCCTAAGGTGGTACTCAGGTCTTTGTATGGATTTTTTCAAGACGTTACAATCTACCCCCCTTAAAGAAAAATTTTATCCTCAAAATGAGTACATTTTCGTTCTCTTCGAGAATCTGAGGGTAGTTCTTTCGGACCTCAGCTTCTGTTTCCCAAGTAACCTCTTCCTTAGTGTGGTGCGTCCACAGAACGTTCACAAGTGGTATCACTTTACTGGGCAACACCTGCTCCTTCTTATCGAGAATATGCATTGGTCGCAGAACATAAGTAGCATCCTCACTCAACTGTACTTACTCTCATTTAATAATGTGGGAAGGATCAGGAATGCATTTCTTCAACATCGACACATGAAATACATTGTGCATGCCTACAAGTGGTGTGGGCAAAGCCAGGCGGAATGCTACCACCCCCACTCGATCCAGTATCTAGAATGGGTCAATAAATCTCCGTGTGAGCTTACCTTTCTTGCCAAACCAAAGAACTCCCTTCATTGAGAAAACTTTCAGGAATACATGGTCCCCAACCTCAAACTCTAGCTATGATCACCTCATATCGGCTTAACTCTTCTGTCTACTCTGTGCAACCAGAAGTTGATGCCTGATAATGTCGATCTTTTCTGATGTCACCTAAACTAACTCTGGGCCAATCAAGCTCTTCTCACCAACCTCCGCCCAGCAGTGCGGTGCTCGACAGGGACGCCCATATAAGGCCTCATAGGGAGCCATGCAAATACTTGCCTAAAAACTGTTGTTATAAGTGAACTCTGCATAAGGAAGACAGTCGTCCCAACTGTCCTGGAAATCCATCATACAAGCTCACAGCATATCTTCCAATACCTGATTTACCTGTTCCATCTGCCCGTCAATTTATGGATGGAACGCAATACTAAACTTTAGTTTCACACCCATTGCTTCCTGGATCTGAGTCCAGAAGATAGATGTAAATCGCGTGTCTCAGTCCAACACGATCTCCATAGGAACTCCATGCAGATGTACTATCTCCTTGATATATAGCCTGGAAAAATCATCTGTAAAGTTCAAAACTCTGATAGGGGGAAAATGAGCCGATTTCATCAACCGTTCCACGATCACACATATGGAGTCATGCCCCTTCCTCATCTTCGGTAGCCAAGAGATAAAATCCATATAAATGAAGTCTCATTTCCATTCAACTATGGGCATGGGCTGAAGTGGTCGAGGAGGTTGGCAATGATCTGCCTTGATCTGTTGGCACGTGAGACAATGGGACACATACTCTACTATGTGGGCCTTCATGTTGTCCTACCAGTACGAGTGCTTCATGTCTCGGTACATTTTATACTGCTAGGATGCATTTCCATCTTCGAATTGTGAGCATCCTCGAGGACTTCCCTTCTAAAGTCATGAAGATTTGGGATGCATAGGCGACCACAATAATGTAACCCCCCATCCATACTAACTCTTCATTCCAAGTCCTCGTCATCGCTAACCTACTCTCTCATCTTAGCCAATAATTCATTGTCTCTCTGAGTCGCAATGATCCTGTCATCAATGAGTGACTGCACCCGAATATGTGCGATGCTCTCAAACGGCTCCTCTACCGTAAGTTTCTACTCAAAGTCTCGCATAAACTCTATCATATCCCACTCTTCTATCATCATTGGAGCTGCAAATGCTATCGTCTTCTTGCGGCTCAACGCGTCTACCACAAAGTTGGCCTTGCCAGGATGGTAGGAGACCTCGAACTTAAAGTCCTTCAAGGTTTCTATCCATCATTGATGTCTCATATTCAGGTCCCTCTGTGTGAATATGTATCTGAGGCTCTTATGGTCGAAAAAGAGCTCAAACTCCTCTCCATAGAGGTAATGTATTTAGAGCTTTAATGCAAAGATGACGGCTGCTAATTATTGGTAGTGCGTAGGGTATTTTTCCTCATGTTTCCTCAACTGCCGCGATGCATAGGCAATAACCTTGTCCCTTTGCATCAGAACACAACCCAAACCAACACGAGAAGCATCGATGTAGATAGTATACTTGACCCCTTGCTCTGGCAATACTAGTACAGGGGCGGACGTCAACTTGTCCTTTAGTTCTTGAAAAGTTGCTTCTGCTTTCTCATTATAGGAAAACTTGAGATCCTTCCAAGTTAACTGAGAGAATGGTCCGGCTATCTTAGAAAAGTCTCTAATGAATCGACGGTAGTAACCTGTCAGGACAAAAAAACTCCTCACTTCAGTAACCAGAAAGGCTACTCCCAGTCCTGAACTGTGGCTACCTTAGTAAGGTCCACAGCTATCCCTTCCTTAGACACCACATGTCCCAGGAACTTAACTTCTTCCTTCCAGAAGTCGCACTTCTTATACTGTGCAAACTACTGGTTCTCCCTGAGAGTATCGAAAATTACTCGCAGGTGCTCCTCATGCTCCTCCTGACTCTTGAAGTATATCAGGATGTCATCTATAAACACAATGACGAATTGGAATAGATGCGACCGAAACACCCTGTTCATCAAGTCCGTGAACACGGCTGATGTGTTTGTGAGTCCAAACGACATCATAAGGAACTCGTAGTGTCCAAAACTGGTCCTAAAAGTTATCTTCTGCATGTCCTCATCCCTGACCCATAACTGGCGATACCTTGACTGTAAGTTGATCTTCGTGAAATATTGTGCCCCATTCAACTGATCAAATAGATCATCTATCCTGGGCAAAGAGTACCCGTTCTTCACCGTCACTTAGTTCAATCTGCGGTAATCAATGCACAATTGCAGAGATCCATCATTCTTCTTCACAAACAGCATAGGTACTCCCCACGGAACACACTAGGCCGTATGAATCTAACATCCAACAGATCATTGATCTGTTTCCTCAATTCCTCCATTTCACCCGGAGGCATATAGTAAGTTGGTAACGAAATGGGTATTGCACTAGGCACTAGATCAATGGTAAAATTGATCTCGCGCTGAGGCGGCAATCTAGGTATCTTTCTGAATATATCCTCAAAATTGTAAACGACTGACGTGTTTTCAAGTGTCGGACCATCAAAATTCTCCAATAAGGAAGCATAACAACTCTCACGGCAGGGCCAACTGACCTGAACTGGAAAAGTAAAGGCCGTACCCTCAAGTCCATGGGCTGTCACCACTTTGGTATCGCAATCAATTTCCGCCTTCATCTCGATGAGTCAAACCATACCGAGAATAACATCGTAATGCCATAGTGGGGAAACAATCAGGTCGATGAGTACCAACCTGCTCCCTAAATCTACCGAGCAACCCTCACAAATTCTGCTAACGTCTGAAAAAGTTCCAGTAGCTGTAAGGATCCTCACTCCCTTGGTAGGAGCTGTATTCAACGCTAGTCACTTGACTGGTGCGCATGATATGATGGAGATAGTGGACCCAGTGTCCACCAATAAAAAGAAGGGAGTACCTTGGACATGGGTCGTGGCTTCAAAAGCCAGCGGTGCTATGACTGCTGACTCGGATGCCTCAGCTGTAAGTGAATGCACCCAAGCCTGTTGAGAATGGTTCGGCTGCGGTACCATGGGATATTGAGGTGGATTGAATCGAGGTGCAGGCAGTCGAAAAGATGGATGCGTTGGTGCTGTCCGTAGGGGTGGGGCTGCAATAGTCTGAGGAAGCTGGCGATTGATCCTCTGAGGTGGCGAGAAGCCGTTTTCCATCATCTTGGTGAAATAGTGGGCATCAATGTGGCCATATCTCTTGCAATAGGTGCACCACACGTCCGCTAGCCTCATCGGGGCTAGTGGAGCTGTAAGTTTGGGTGGCAAGTCTGCACGGGGCCTCTTGCCGAGGAACGGCCTGATCGACAACTCTGGATGTGGCCTAGGGACCATAGGCATTCGTGTGTGAGACAATCTATCCCCATCATACTTAGCTCACAAAGACATGCCCACTAACTTAGCATAGGTAGATATGCTAGCGCAACACATCTTCAAGAGTATCTTGGGTCACAGGCCCTCAGAAAACCGCCGCATCTGCATCGGCTGGTCTACCAATATCAGGAAAGCATACCTAGCCAGCTTCGTGAACCTATTCTCATACTCTGCCACTATCATTCCTCCCTGACAAAAGTGAAGAAACTCACTCTCCTTCTCATGCCGATACGTGAGGAGAAAGTAATCATGGAAGTTCTTCTCGAAGGCCTCCCACATACATACATATCCAACAACAATGGTCCAAAGGATGTTGTCCCATCAGAGGCTGGCCTCCTTCTCAAACATGTAGGTGACCAACTCCACATGCTCTGCCTCAGTGCAGTGCAGCAACTTCAACATCTTAGAGATGCGGTCAAGCCAATACTCGGCCTCCTCAGGTCTGTGAGTACCAACAAAGGTAGAAGGTCGGAAGTGCTGGAATCGCTCATATAAGCCACTGTCACTCATATTCCCAATAGGCTGCACGAGTGGTGCAGGTGGAACCACACCCATACTCTGGGCAAAGACCCTTGTAATGGTGGCCAAAAATTGTTGTTGTTGCTGTTGCTGCTGCTATTGTTGCTGCTGCATCAAGAGCATCATCTGCTCCAACCTATCAGTGGGAGGAGCAGACTGAGGCACGTGTGGTGTCGAAGTAGATGCATGGTTCTACTCAGGAACCGCTGGTGCAACAGGTGTCGGCCCATTTGTGGGGCCAGTAGCCGGCTGAGAATCTGGTATAGTATCGTGAGTGGGGCCCGAACTGGGGTCCGTATGGCTATCGCTTAGGGGAGGTGCCCCGTCAATCGAATCACCAAGTGTGAGACATGCCATACTCCATGTGGCCTTAGGTGGCATTCCCTATATACAATATAAGGTGCAAGTCAGGTTAGATTCAGCATACTCACAAACTCAGCTACACAAAATTTACATTACAGCTCAAAGAAACTTCATGCATTTCATTTAACAAAATTGTTACAATACATGAGATGCAGCATTACACGGATTATGACAGAAGATGCATGTGAGCTAATCTAAGAAAAGTTCCACACACTAAAACCTATAAACCAATCTACCACATTACCAAGTCTATCGAGGTTGTACCTAGAAACAAGCAAACAAAGCAAAATAGAAGACGACTACATGTACGACTAGTCGTCTAAATCTGATGATGGTGGAGGTGCTCTCTTATCCTGCAGATAACACAAGATAGCCTTTAAGGTACGAGACACCTTCTTGATTTTTTATTTCACAAAGGTCCGGGTCTCATTAACCTCCTATCGTAGGGTGGCCTGGTCCTCCTCAAGCTGAGTGAAGTGGGCTTCTATAGAAGCCCAATCACTATCACGCTCTCGCGTAGCAGGAGGAGAGCCCTCACTAGAACCCTGGGCCTCATCTTCTTCTTCCTCACTCTCTCCTTCTTCACCTCCTCCCTCCGACTCATATTCTTCCTCTATCTCATTACCTTCTCCCTCTTCACTTTTTGTCTCATTCCCATACTCGTCAAGTTGGGCTTGACATTGTCGAGGGCAAATCTTCATATTGTTGAGCATAGTTTCATTAATGTAGTGAATCAGCACAAAGTCATCCATGTTAAGTCTGTAGGTGAACTCTCGAGCAATCTTGCATACGAGTTGGCCAAATGGAAGTGAGATATCATTTATAGGAGAACGTGCAGTTTGGACTATCTATAGTAGGACGAATGTAGGTAGACACAGCTTGTCTCCCTGCCCAGCTCTATACAGGAAATCCACCATCAATCAAGTGCATTCGGTATGGTTGCCCCACCTAAGTTACACGTTATAAGTGAATATGTGGTGAAGTAAGCGAAAATCGTCTGTCAACTCCATCGATGGGAGGCTTCTACCTTCCTTCCACTGAGTTAGTCTGCCGCAGAGGTAATGCGTGTGGCAATCTCTTTCTCGCACATTCTTGAGATTCTTATCGCTAGCGTGCACCTCTCCACATGGGATTCCCATAATTTAGGATACCAAATTTGCATCAACTGTTACTTCCCGCCTTCCCATAGGAATCTTGAACTGCAAAGGCTCCAACGATGGGTCCCATATATGCGCATAGAAGGCTTGAATCATGTTCTCACATGTGTAAGATTTTCCCTCGAATATGGGACCCCACCTAGCGTCCACTAGGTAATCCATCATTGGATACAACCCAGATAGCTTCTTGTCTACATGAGCTTCAAGCACAACCCTACCACCATCAAACTGACCATTTTCAAAGCCCACCGATAGAACCCTCTTAAGTGGGAGTTGGGGATCGAGATCCCGCTTTAACCTTCACTCTTGGGCGTCGCTTGTGCTTACTTCGGTGCCCGCCTTCTTCCTTGGATGAGTAGGACGGCTAGGCTCGGCTTCATCTATAGGAGCTCTCTTCTTCCTCGTGAGAGAAAGAAGTATGGAAATAGAGAAAATCACTGTCACAAGCTCGAAAAGAGCCATTAAAGTGCAATAAAATGGAGAGATGAGATGGGTTGTGATACCTTGAGATGCTTGAGCCACACAATAGGGTTTTTGTGCTCAAATGGGAAGAAAATGAGGGAGAATAAGAGATGGATTTGAGGGGTAAGGTGGAGAATGGGCATATGGTGAAGAAGATGAAGAGGATGTGAGAATGGAGGAAGACTTGAGAGAGGAAAATCGGATTTTTTTTTTAAGAGCTTAGAGAGGTTTTGAAGCTTGGAAATGGAAGAATGAAGCAAAAGGGGGCATATAGAGGGGTCCCACACGTGTTTCATGGGCCCCACATATGTTTGGATGTCGGGCCAGATGAGCCTGGGCACAATGCACCGTTGTTGGCTCGGCGCCACTTTGGTCTGTTGGACCCGGGCGTGGTGCCGCTGTGGTCTGCTGGAGTCATCGGGATGCCGCCATGATTGGGTGGTGGCCACCCCCTCCCGAGTGCCATATGTGTGCGGGGACACCCTGGGTCCCACCGTTTGGCATGATTCGGGCCCCCTTGGCCGTTTAAAGTGGTCTCATATCCCATCTCACGTATATTCACGTGTTTCAGGTTGTTCGAGCATGGAATTTGTCAATTTATCATCTAAAACCCATCGATTGACGGTCTAGAAAGGATCTGGGGTCACCACGCATGCTCACAGATGCATATGGGCCCCAATTTCAACAGTCAGTTTCACTCATTGTGAAACTGGGAATCATACGATCATTTGTATGTTTCATGGCTCCCCCTAGGTCAAAGTACGTCAGTGTGCATCGTGTTACCATAACCCAAGTCCAGTTTAATCCAAATCATGCTCTGATACCAACTTGTAACACCCTGAAAATTGAAGGTCGAGCAGGAGCTCAACTCCTGAGTTCTAATGCATCACTTATGCAACATAGCTAATGAGGATTAAATGTTGTCTGTATTAGCACATTAAACATAAATGAGATTACACTAAATCAGCATATCGTACTCCAGAGATAATTAAATTATATAAGTGGAAGACCGTGATAAATATATAAAGCATATGAGTGATTGTAAGTCTCCAAAGTAGGAATGTCGTCAGGTTAAATATTTACATGTAAAATTTTAAAATATATAAAATGGTAGAGTGTAATGTCATCTAATCATATCCCTCTAGCCCCAGTGGTGCAATTCCAGATCTACATAGACCCGCCGGAGAGTTGTATGTAGGAGAACTCCTTATTGTCATAAAAATTTGGCTCTTCTTCATAAGCATCGCCCTCATCTGCAACTAAAATAGAGTCTGGTTGGTGTTTAAAGCATCGTTTAAGAACGTGGGAGTGAGTGATCAACTCAGTGGAGCTATAAAATAAAGGTTAACGTGTTATCAATTCAGTCAAGTAGTAATGATAAGGTATTGCAACAAGCATTCCTAGGTACTCTGGTTAATGCAGAGATGATATGTTATAATGATGCATGCCCTCGCCTACACTCCATCTGCGACATCATCTCACGATCGCAACATGCACCCCTTCCTCTGTGCACTTCCTTACCAAAGAACCGTGCAATACGATGTATGATCGTGTTACCCAAGTTCTTAATTAGACATATTCATACAATAGGATCAGGAAGCTAAGGCACCTCCCTTTATATCATATACCCAAACAATGATTCATCTAGGGTCGTCAATCCTATTTAGTCACATACGATAGATAGTTCCACGTCACTATGGAGAGGCTCGTCACCTTAGCGCAGGTCTGGTTTGTACTCTAGTTTACTATGGAAAGGCTTGTCACCTCAATGTAGTCCTAGTGTATACTCAAGGTCACTATGGGCTCGTCACCTGATCATAGGCCAACAGCTCGAATACAGTGTCCCATACCATCGTATTTGACTCATGAGTCTGTATTTCTCACTGGACATTATGGGGAGGCTCATCACCCTAGCGTAGGCCGACAGCTCGACCACGGTGTCCCATACCACCATGCCTGGCTCATGAGTCTTAGCGGATCATGGTACCAAGGTTGAACGAGCTTTGCACTAGTAAGTTGGTACTTTAGATTCAAATAGTAGTGTTCATACATGGTGAACATATATTAGGCCAATCGGGTTGCTTAACAAGCTCGATTGGTACGAGCATACGTCGAGTTGATCGACATGGAGCACATAAGCATTCCGTGTGGCCTAACCACTGTTGACAAGTAGCTTACGACTCGAATTCCTTGAACCTATTTGGTGTGGCGAGACGACCTTGGCCACTCCCTTGAAAATCATTACCGATCGCCTAGACTACATCGTAGCCCCAAAGTACACTCCAAACAATAGTATTCGCATATAGTAGCCAGAGACATCATGTGACAACCTAAATCAAATATAAATCTTACTTAAGCAATTCGACAAAACACATACTACATATGTTATTGTACATAGGCATTTCATCCTTAACTCACATAGTAGTAAGATATGTTATATAAAGGATACTATAACCATAGATAAGGGAATTGAGGATCTCATCTCAACACCCTCATTACATGCATTTAAATAAGCATTTTCACATTCAGGTATTTTATCAAACAATTAGGCTACACATATCATATATATATAAAAAGTAGTTATAAGAGGTAATATAGCAAATTCCTTTACAAAGGGTTCACCATACTTACAACAATCATGTATTCTCAGTCAATGAATATGGCAAGCATAAATCATAATTTCATACTCATTCAAACATTTCAACAAACATATGGAATGCATTAAAAATCAATATAGTCTATATATATAGTATATGAAAAACGTCGTATCTACACACATGTGACAATAATCAAGTCAGTCATAAATCATTACTGACATTGAAAACCTTAAAAACCATAACCTAAATATTTATAGTCCACACCTTTTGCCAGTAGACTCGTAACGAATTCAGTTTAAACATTAAGTCCTCGCCTATGGCACAACGACAACTTATAGTATGAAATAGGTTAGCTACTTCAATATTTACTCTATTTGAATCCCTAAAACACATTAGGGTTATGATTTCTTACCCAAGGATGGAGTCAGAATCATCGAGATAGCGATACAGACAGATTGTTTCGGCACGTGAAGCAAGGGAATAGAATTTCAAGATCTAACTCCCGCTTTCTCTCTCACTTTCTCTCTTTCCTTCTCCTTTTGTTCTCTTCTCTCTCCTAGGGTTGCAAATTCGTATGTAAAGGGAGAGAGAGGGTTTAAGGCCCTTATATAGGCTTAGAACTAAAGCAAATTGTAAGACACGTATCTTGGTCCGTACCTTTCCTTAGACTTCCGCGATCTTACCGGTCGAATTCCGGCAACCTTCGACCCTTAACCAATATTGACGCGCGACCTTGATTCATATGCCGACAACCGGAGTCGACTCAACCCGAGACCAATACCATAGCGACCGCGCCGTCGTTGCGGTTTCGATACCGCGACTCGCGCGCCGATACCCTAGTCAAGAGATATGGGCCAACGTTCGGTGCGAGAAAACGCCGCGCATTGTGAAAACTAAGGAAATCTCTACGATGTGTCACATCAATCACATCAATCCCATCAATCAATCAATCCATCAAGCCATCACATGTCAAGTACACATCACTTTATTCCATTTTCCCAAGTAACCACAAAAGTCTTCACCAACCATACCTCTCTTACACAAAAAGCCATAAAAGTCTTCATCTCCCATACCTCTCTTACAAAAAAGCCTCAAAAGTCAAGTTTTTCTTACACAAACATCACTCACCACATCCATCCATTACTCTCTCTCTCTCCCTTTACATCACTCTCTCTCTTTCTCTCTTTCTCATTTCAAAATTTCCAAGCAACAAAAAATTCCAAGAGCCCATACGTATGAAATTCTCCCTCTCTTCCTAAACTCCAAGTGGCTCACCTCTTCATCCCAAGATCTCCCATCTCAACCCTCTATTCCTCATCTTAACCGTTGAAAACCAAGCTAAGGTGCCAAGGAACTCCTAGGAGCAAGAAGATCGGACGGTGGGTGCTAGATCATTCTAGTTTTTCTTATTTTTATGGTGGACCAAGTGAGGCCCACCGATCTATGGTGTGGATCTCACTTGGGACCCTAAAAGGTGGTCGATGGACCACTTGGATCATCATGATCATTCCATGATGGGGCCATTCTCCATGGACCCCATCATGATGTTTATTTTCTTTAGAAAGGTCATCTAGACCATCCATATTGGTGGGAAAAGGATCCCCACCGTTGATCTTCAGTTTCGATGGTCACATGTGCAAAATGACCCACTTGATGTATGATTTCATGAAAGGGAGGGCCCATAATGACGGGGTCCCTCCATCACAAGCCGTGTCCCACTCTCCATGTCTCTCTCTCGTTTATTTTATTTTATTTTATTTTATTTTATTTTTATGCAAGAGGATTGTGAGGCCCACTTGAATGGATCCCACCTTGAGAGTTATTTTGTGCAGGTCTTTATTCAAGTGGGGCCCACCATATGCGTTGTACACACATCACCCATCCGTGGTGGCCCACTTCATTAGGGCCCACCACAACTATTTTTTTTGAAGAGCAAACCGTCCAGCGTATGGGACGCTGGACATTTCATAAGAAAGAAAAAGAGAAAAGGGAAAGAAGGAAAGGGGCTTTTTGGTGGCCCACTTGCATAGGCCCCACCCTGATGTATCGCTCTAATCCAAGCCATCCATCCCTCTCACCATCTCAGTTTAGGCGTTGAGCTAGAAAATGAGATTGAACGGAGCACCTGGTGGGCCATAGCGTCAAAGATCGCACCCTCACCATTCAAACATCATTTTCGTATTTTATTTCACTTCCGTAGCATTTTAAAATTTGAACTCTGGACTTATTTGGACGGCCTCGAGCCACTGATCGCAATGACCGAGGCGAATTTTACTTTAGCAGGCCCCATGTGCGAAAAACCCCGAGGAAAAGGGTTTTTCCTCTTTTTTTGTAAAACGAAATGGCAGAGGCTTTGCCTCTGCCTCTGACTACGGCAGCGCTGCACGTTGCTGCGTGCAGCTGTGAAGTGGGCGGGCAGCCGCTGGCCACCCACGGCTCTGCATGTGGGCCCCACAGTAATGTTTATTTGTCATCCGACCTGCTCATGAGGTGGGTCACCCTAGTGGTGGGCCCCCCTCTAAAAATGAGATAGATCCAAAACTCAGGTGGCCCACACCATGTGAAACAGTGTGAATTGAATTCTACCTTTTGAAGAGTTTTTGGGGCCCACAGAAGTATTGGATCAAGCTGAAATTTATGTTTTCCCTTCGTCCAGGTCAGAGTGACCTTATGAACGGGTTGGATTTCAAATAAACATCACGGTGGGCCACATACGTAGGACCCACAGTGATTTATGTATTTTATTCACACCGTCCACGATCCGTGGACGGTGACACCCACTGTGATTGTTGTGTCGTATCCACACCGTCCCCACTAGACGGTGGGGCCCACCCCCACGTGTGGGTGCTGAGTGCCGCATGTGTGTGTGTATATATATATATATTATATTATATATATTACATATAATATTGTATATATGACATATATTATATTATATGTAGTTTATATATTATATAATATATACGATAGTACGCCTTCTTGTGGGCCCCACCATTGTCACAGGCGATGTATCCAGACCGTCCATCCACTTAAAAAGATCATTTTAGGCCTGTGGGTTAGGCCCATTTGAATTTCAAAACGGCTATGGGTTAGGCCCATTTGGTTTATGAAATGCTTATGGGCTAGGCCCATTGGATTCATTTAAGGCCTAAGAGCTTAGGCCCATTTGATGTGTTGCGAGTCCATGGGACTAGGTCCATTTGATGTACTTCAAGGCCCATGTAATTGGACCCTTTTGTTGAAATTTTAGGGCCCATGGAAGTAGGACATTTGATATATTGTGAGGTCCATGGGACTAAACCCATTTGATTATAAAAGGGTCCATGGGATTAGACCCACTGGATTTATTTGAGACCCATGAGTTAGGCTCATTTTGTTTGATTAAGGCCTAGGGGTTTAGGCCATTGAACTCATATAATGCCTATGGGTTGAGGTCCATTTGATGCACATGTGGGGGGGGCCTAATTGGTGTGGTCCATTTGATACATATTAGACTCATGTGACTAGGTCCAATTGATGCAATCCAAGGTCCACGGGTTATGACCCATTGTAATATACCTAAGGCCCATTGGTGTGGTCCATTTATGTGGCCCGTTTGACAAATACAAGGCCCATATATCATGGCCTATTAGATATATTTAAGGTCCAATGGGACGTACCTAAGGTCCATTGCAATGTGTGTTCCCAATACAGATTATGTGGCTGTGTTTACGACAATCGTGCCTTGGGAGCAATGTTGGTTTGACGTCCACATTGCGAGTGTAATGTTGGTTGGATGTCCACATTACGACTCTCCTTAGGGCCCATTATTAGGCCGTACTTGCCCAGTATAGGCCGTCTAGGACCATCTGCGTTGTAAGAATGGTTCATCACTCATTTACATGTTTAGTATAGTTTCATGACCCATGATCATATGCATCATATGTATGCCTGATATGAGGATTGACTGATCATAGCATTTGCCTTCAGGCAGGTTATTTATGGGCACCCGGTTAGGTGGTGTTGCCCTACGTGAGCGCACGATATGCGCAGGATTTGATGCATGACTGGATAACGTGAATCATGCATATCGCATTTGTATGACATGGATATTGTATGCCCTAGCGACATCAGGGCCGTAGCCTCCACAGACGCATCGTGGTTGGCAGGATTGGATACCAGAAATCATGTTCTACATGGGGTGCTATTGATATCCCTGGGTGAAAGTTCTTAAACCCTTATGATACCAAGAGGTTGCTCCAACGTCTAGACTGAGTGGGTAGATGAGCATTGAGTGCCGATTACCAGACGGTTACGCTCTCCACTGTGTCGTGGTCGGTTGGAAGGGGGTGCTGCCTTACCCGCCCGAGTGTAGGGGGCAATGCTATGCTGAGTCTGACCAGCTCGAGGAATGGGTCCGCTATCGACGAGTCGCGCCCGATATTGGCAGACGGATAGTGAGGTCTTTTCCACTTACCTTATTACGCGCGATGTGGCGGTAATCTGGTTTAGAGTATACTAGACCCCAGTGATATTTCATATTTTGAGCTATATTGATGTGTGGACATAGATGAGGATCTGTATGCTTGAGTTGCATTGCACATCGCATGGCCTTGGGGTGGCCGACACCATTCATGTCTTGCATCGCATAGCCTTGGTACGGCTCATGATATTATAGATCCATCTGCATATTCCGCTTTACTCTAACATTGTATGTTTATATTACTACCTTGCGCACACACTTTCACCATCTTCTAAGCTTTCTATAAGCTTATGCACGACCGTTGCGTGCAGGTGACGTTGGATCGCAGCAGCGCTGAGGCAGGAGCACGTTGCAGAGCGTTTGGAGTTTTTATTTCTTACCATTGTATTTTCCTTTATGCTCATTGTACTTGTAAAGTTTTTGATCATAGTAGAAATGTAATGGAGTACTTGGTTGTTGTTTGTGGGTTATGCCTTTGGTTATGCTTTTTACGAATCAAACTGACATTTAAAATCCTCCTCGTAGCATCCCAGGATCGGAACCTGGCGAATAGAAGCTAGGAGCCGAGAATGGGGTTCTACGGAGGCTGTCGGCGCCGGATTCAGCGATCGGGAATTTTGTGAGCCCGGTTTTCGAGTTTGGGGCGTGACAGGAATGTCCCCAAGGCCATGACATACTTAAGTTATAGCTAAGGAGTGGTCGTTTATGTCCAACGAAGCATATCTAGAGGCCCCTTTTCTGCATTCGGTCAGGATTAAGCTCCCTGACATTGGATCTAGGTCAGGTTAAGATATCGGCCTGATCGGATCAGTGGATCGGATGTGGGGGACTTGTTTCACTTTAATGGTCACTGATACTCAATCAGGACCACAAGTGTACTGACGTATGTTGGAAATCTTCCCTGATCCGAGGGTGTAATTAGGTCAGATTCTAACAGTCTGAATCCTTAGATTTGGCCTGCAAGCGAACAACTTAATTCACTTAAGTTTCAGTTCATTTTCTAAAGATATTCACGTTTCTCACACACTTCGCTCCGGGCTCAAGTTGTGTATTTCTGGATACTATTAGGACTTGATTTCCAAGATGGTTGTCAAGTCAAGCAAGATAGTCATAATTGTATAGTTTTGGGGTAATCGAACTTTCGACGCACGGTCCAGGTCCGATACCAAGTTTCATGATGCTCCCAAGAGCAACTGGGTTTTGAGATTGATCTTAGATTTTTAGGTAATGTAGCATTAGTGATTCTGCTAGTTTTTGGTTTTGCATTTTGCATTTAAAGTGATTAGTGTTAATTTCACAGGTAATCTAGTTTCGTGCTTAGTTAATTCTCATTTAATTTCTAAAGGATTTGGTCCTTAGTGATTTCTGCCTGAGGTGGTACTCGGGTCTTTATATGGATTTTTTCGAGACGTTACAGTAGTTGATTGAACAGTTGGTTATATTGGATAAATTAGAATACGATGGCTTGATCTATGGATGAAGATTATTCCCAATGGTCAGATTCATGTTGAAAAATAGATGTAAGGTTAGGATAGCTAAATTGGTATCGTATATATGTATATAATATGTTAAATTTCATGGTAACACTAAAAACTTTCAATACTCTGGTATTGAAAAGTTCGAGGTGTTACACAATCCCCCTGACACACACACACACAAAGGAAATCCATTGATTGAGTGATCATGATCAATTAAATGGTCCAATTTCTTGCTCAGAGCTAATGCCAGAGGTAACCTATTAATTAAAAGATCGTCCCTTTTAACTAAGGGGCACAACACATGGAGAAAATAACAGAGGGAGAATGGGTAGAGCTGGTCACCAACTAAGTTGAGATTGGCACAACTTAGCTCTAATCGGCTAGCAGCCTACCTTAGCTAGAGTTCGACTTAGCTCAGTCCTCGAGCTTAAATGGTTAACTCAGCTCAGTTTAATTAGCAGCTCGAGCCAAGTTCGAGATTTCGAACGTAGAGAGAGAGAGGGGGGGGGGGGGGGGGGGAGTTATTAGCTCAAGTGCTCGGACAAGGACGATTGAGTGGACAAGTATGGCTAAGTGCTCGGACAAGGACAAACGACTGGACAGGTACGTCTAAGTGTTCAAATAGGGAAGGATAACCAACTGGTCGGATAGGGAAGGATGGCCGGAGAGAGAGAGAGAGAGGGGGGGGGGGGGGGTCGGGAGAGAGGGCTGGTTGGGTCGATTAGGGCGTAAAAAGGAAAGAAAGGGGATTTACAAGTTAACTCGAGTCGAGCCAATCGAAACCGAACCAAGTCAATTTCAAGTCGAGCTTCAAGTCGAGTTTTGAATTGGGTTAACTCGAGCTTTGCTTGAAATTTTTTCGATCTAAGAAAAAAGGGAGAGACTCAGCCTGAACCCAAATTTTAATCCGAATCGAGTCGAGCTGGCCTGAGCTGAGTTAAGTGAGCTCAATTCATGTCCATCTCTAAGATGAGGGAAAGGGTGTAAGTGCTATGATTTCATATCCCTTTTGTTGTCAAATTTTATGGTGCCAAAACCTATTTCTATGTCTTGTATATCTTGTGTTTTATGTTTGAAGACTAGTCATTGTAATCAACATCGCATTTCAAGTCAAGATCTTAAAAGAAGAAAGTTTTCAAGTCTTGGATGAAGATATCAAGAATAGAAGTTTTCAAGGTTGCATGTTCAAGGTTTGATCAAGTTCAAGTTTACTAGAAGATTTTGTCAAGTCAAGATCAAGATCATGAAGGCCTACTACAAGTTTTGAATATTCACAAGCTTCACTTAAGGGTCATCTGAGTGTACAGACTTTCAATGTCCATCTCACTTTTAAGGTTTGTTTGACCTTAGATTGACCTTAGGATGGGCTTTATTGCAGTTCATTCCGGATACATAACTCAAATATTTTTATATGCTTGTTTGGAGTGTTCTAAGACCAGTCCTAAGGACTTCAAGACCAGTCCTAGCTTGGCTACGACCAGTTTTAAGTTTTTCATGATCAGTCCTATGTAGTTGAAGATTTTTGGATCTTTCTAGCTGTCCTACGACCAGTCCTGGACATCTTACGACCAGTCCTGTGAGTTCTACGACTCATCCTTCGACCGGTCGTAGCCCTACGACTCAAACTCCAGCAACCATTTTTGGGGTCCTACGACCGGTCGTAGGTGTCTCACGACCAGTCGTAGGTGGCCCACGCTCAGTCGTAGACCACCCTTGACCGGTCGTGGAACTGAAAATTAAATCCCACAAAAATCTTTCAAAAATCTTTGGAGCTACGACCAGTCCTAGGATCCTAAGACCAGTCGTAGACGGGATTTTTCAGTCTATAAATTGAGCATGAACTTCAAAGTTTTAGTACTTCAAATCAATTCTATTCAATCATTCTTTAGGCTATTCTTTGAGATAAGTTGGTGTTTATTTTAAGCTGCTTTGTGCTTATTTAATATTCATTTTACTAGCTTATTCTTATTTGATTTTGATCTACATTCCAATCTTATTAGAAAAGGGGAATTTCTGATATTCCTTCTTCTTGGATTCAAAATCAAATAGATCTAGCCCGTTTGATCTAAAATCAATTAGACTTAGAACTATTCTTAAAGTAAGTATTGGACTTTGAACGTCGAATCGAACTTCTACTCCGATTGGTTCTACCGGGCTTCATCAAAAAGTGATTTAGGTATTTTACATGTTTTGTAATTTACTTTCTCTGGTTTTTGTTTGAGATTTGCCAGAAAAATCTCATTATTTTGGTAATTTGAGGAGAGCCAGAAAACTCAGATGGTGAGATTTTTAGATTGTGTAAGCCCGAGATCAAAGACACAATTGTGAAGGTTTTAGGTGAACCTGTGAAACCTATTTTGATAGTGCATGCTAATATCCCCTGTGTGAGGATATTAGGAGTGGAGTAGCAATCTGTGTGGCTGTTGGATAACAGTTGGTGTACACACAGGTGAACCACTATATATCGTTGTGTTGTGGATGTGCTTTATTCTTTCATTCCTTTATTCATTCAGTTTTGTGATTTGTGTTTGTGGATGAATGTTGTAATCACTTCAAGAAAAGTGTGGATGAATGTTGTAATAACTTAGGATCTATTTTCCGCAAGTTATTTTGATTTCATTGCTTATTATTCCTCTTTGGTTTGTGATATAAGGACGTTCTAGAAATAAGGTTGTCCTACCTTAAACCTCTGATTTTTGGTGTAAGGTTGTCTTTAGAACTAATAAAGTATCAATCTCCTTATTCTAGGCTATTGTAATTGTTTTATATTAAGCATTGTGCTTTATATATTTTATTATTCGGTTGTTATTAATTTTATTTGGCATTGCCCTATTCACCCCCCCTCTAGGGCATATAGCTAGGCCCTTTCAAGTGGTATCAGAGCCTAATAGCTCGTGCTTAGTGTTTATTTATTGAATTTACTTCCTGAGCTAACGATCTAAGCTATATTAAGATGTCAAATTTTGATAGCCTATCAGTCACTATGCCACCACCCTTTAATGGCACAAACTATGCCTATTGGAAAGTCAGGATGAGGATCTTCCTCAAATCCTTGGATGAAAGTGTATGGCTGGCCACAGTGAATGAATGGAACCCTCCTATCACTGAAGTTGCTAATGATGATGGTTCAAAAACTATGAAAATAACGGCTTATTCTCTTTGGACCACACTTCAAAAAAGTGAAAGTAGTGCTAATGCAAAAGCACTAAATGCAATTACTTGTGCATTATCACCAGATAAATTCAAAAGAATCATCTCTTGTGAAAATGCAAAACAAGCATGGGATATATTAGAAATGACACACGAGGGTACATCTATTGTCAAGAAATTTAAAGTTCAACTCTTCACAACTAAATTTGAAGAAATTCATATGGAGGAGAATGAGATGTTTATGGACTTCTACACTAGATTGAATGACATAGTGAACTCTATGTGGGGTCTTTGTGATAAAATCCCTAAAAGTAAAGTGTGCACAAAAATACTACGTTCACTTCCTGAACGGTTCAATTCTAAAGTGACCGCGATTCAGGAACTTCGTGATACGGATACCATGAGGGTTGAGAAATTAGTTGGTTCACTTCAAACCTATGAGTTATCCTTTAAGGCTCCTAAAGGAAAATCAATAGCTCTCAAATCATCTAAAAATATTTCTCAAGAGAGCACTTCGGATTCAGAAAATACCGAAGAGGATATGGCACTTTTAGCAAAAATATTTTACAAAATTTTCAAAAACAATAAAAAGGTTGATTTTCAAAAATCAAATGATAAGAGACGATCTAAACCTAGAACTCGTAAATCCTTGAAAGATAGTCAATGTTACAACTGTCAAGGGTATGGGCACTTATCTAACAAATGTCCTAAAACGGACAAATCGAAAAGGAAAAGCATGATGGCTACTTGGGATGAATCATCTGATTCTGAATCCTCTTCTAAATCAGAAGATTCTGAAACAGAGTCAGGCGATGGTGTTAAAGCCCTTATGACTCTAGCCAAGATTACTTATTCAGATCATGATGATATATCTAGTGAAGAAAATATGAATAGTGATTGCAATAATGAAGATGATCTTTAAGATGCTTATAATGCTTTTTATAAAGAGAGTTATAAATTTGCTGTCAAGCTTAAATTACAAAAAGAAAAATTTTTTAAGCTTAAGGAAGATTATGAGTCTCTTGTCTTAGAAAAATCTCATATTTCTGATTCTTTTGAAAAAACCAAAAATGATTTAGATTTCAAAACCTCTCAAATTGAAGATTTGAAATCCGAAAAAGAGAAACTAAAAAATGAAGTAGCTTCTCTTCTGAGTTTGAAAGACACATGGAGATATCCCCAAGGAGATCCGAAATTGGAAAAATTATTGTCCGGATCAAGAAAATGTGGCGATCGATCCGGGTTGGGCTATGATAAAAATACATCTCCTAAACAAAAGAACATTGCTCCTAGATTTGTTAAAGGAGAGTCTTCGACCTCAAAAGAAAAGAATACCTATCAAGGTTTTTCTAAAAATTCTAGGTCTTTCCAAAAACCTAAAAGTGGTCATGTCAACTTTAATTTTCAAAACCGAAATCAATTAGCTGAAAAAATTATTGATCTTCTCAAGGAGTTATTAAAGTTGAACTCTATAGGTCGTTCTTATAACAATAGACAGAAAAAGACCATCTATACTCCTAAACCCAAAACAGTTATGAAATGGGTTCCTAAAGTTGCCAGCTTGGTTACCCACACTGCTTTCAAAGCAACAAGCCATTCAAAGTGGTACCTAGATAGTGGTTGCTCCAGACATATGACAGGTGACAAAGTTTTATTCACCGATCTTAAAGATATGACTGACGGGTCAGTCACATTTGGTGATGGAAGCAATTGCAAGATTATTGGTCAAGGTACGGTTCAACTTTATAACCTTCCCTTATTTAAGAATGTCTTATATGTTGAGGGTTTAAAACACAACCTATTAAGCATTTCTCAGATATGTGATAACAAACATAGTGTAAAGTTTTCTAATCAAGGTTGTGAGATAGTTAATAAAAGGGGTTCTGTTATATTAACTGGTCGCAGAACTTCTAAAAACTGCTACATCGTTAGTAATGCTAGCTCATCTACTCAATCATGTTATATGGTCCATACCGATGAGACTGAATTATGGCATAAACGTCTTGGACATGTACACTATCGGAACTTATTTAGATTGAGCAAAAGAGAACTAATTAGAGGTCTACCCAAATTACAAAAAGTAGACAAAATATGTTGTGAATGCCAGTTGGGCAAACAAATTAGGAGTTCTCACAAGAAAGTGAACTCTAACACCACATCTAGACCACTCGAGCTTCTCCACATGGATTTTATTGGACTTACCAGATCGGAGAGTCGAGGAGGAAAAAAATACATTTTGGTTATCGTAGATGACTATACAAGATTCACTTGGGTATCATTCTTAAAAGACAAAACTGAAAGCTTGGATGAAGTAAAAAAGGTCATCAAACGAATCCAAAATGAGAAAAGTTCTCATGTTAGCAAGATCCGTAGTGATCATGGATCTGAATTCGAAAACAGTAGTTTTGAAAAATTCTGTAGCAATCAGGGAATATCACATGAATTCTCAGCGCCCAAAACTCCGCAACAAAATGGTATAGTTGAAAGGAAAAATAGAATGCTTCAGGAAATGGCTAATGTTATGTTGAATAGCATGAAGCTCTCTAAAAATCTTTGGATTGAAGCAGTTAATACCGCATGTTATATTATTAATCGAGTTTATACCAGTAAATCTGATAATAAGACTGCTTATGAATTATGGTTTGAGAAGAAACCTACTGTCAAATACTTTCGAGTTTTTGGTAACAAGTGTTACATTTTACGGGATCGTGAAAATTTGGATAAGTTTGATACGAAGAGTGACGAAGGAATTTTTCTTGGTTATTCTTTGAATAGTCGAGCTTATAGGGTTCTAAATAAGAAAACTGGTGTGATTCAAGAGTCCATCAATGTGGTCATTAATGATCATTTGAATACATCAGCCCCAAGTTCAGATGATGATGAAGCTATTATTATTGACAATCTAGATATCTCATCAAGTCAAAAAGAATCTGAACCAAGGACTATCAAAGATCATCTAACCAATCAAATTCTTAGAAATCCTGTCACTGGAATTCGTACTCGCAAACAACTTGAGAACATATGTAATTATGTTTGTTTTACATCCCAAATAGAACCGGTCAACGTAAAAGAAGCACTTTCTGACGAAAATTGGATAGTTGCTATGCAGGATGAACTTAATCAATTTGTTCATAATGATGTCTGGTATCTTGTTCCTAGACCTAAAGATAAAAACATTATTGGAACAAAGTGGATCTTTAAAAATAAGTCTGATGAACTCAGAAATATTATACGAAACAAGGCTAGACTGGTTGTACAAGGGTACACTCAGATTGAAGGCATAGATTACGATAAAACCTTTACTCCAGTCGCTCGCCTTGAATCAATCAGACTTTTTATTTCCATCGCATGTTTTAGAAAATTTAAAATCTATCGGATGGATGTAAAGAGTGCTTTCTTGAATGGCGATTTACATGAAGAAGTGTATGTTGAACAACCTTCAGAGTTTGAAGACCCTAAGTTATCTGACCATGTATTTCGTCTCAAAAAGGCTCTCTATAGTCTAAAACAAGCACCCAGGGCATGGTATGAAAAATTGACTAAATTCTTACTTAGTCATAGCTTTCAAGTAAGTAGTGTTGATAAGACGCTTTTTGTTAAAAAGAATAACAATGATATTTTGATGGTTCAAATATATGTTGATGATATTATTTATAGATCTACTTGTTCTAACATGTCTACTGAGTTTGCAGAGTTAATGAAATCAAGGTTCGAAATGAGCATGGTTGGCGAACTTAACTATTTCCTAGGGTTGCAAGTAAAATAACAACCTGATGGAATTTTCATTTCTCAAACCAAATATGCTTCAAACTTGATTAAAAGGTTTGGATTTGAGAATGGTAAGAACTTTGATACTCCTATGAGTACAACATTAAGACTCTCAAAAGACTCTACAGGTAATGTTATAGATCCTAAACTATATCGCAGTATGATTGGTAGTTTGTTATATCTTACTGCTAGTAGACCTGATATCGCATTCAGTGTTGATATTTGTGCGAGATATCAGTCTAATCCTAAGGAATCACATCTTACTGCTATTAAACGGATTATTAAATATGTCGCAAGTTCTATAAATTTGGAACTTTGGTATCCTTTTGATACTAATATTCAATTAGCCGGGTATTCAAATGCTGATTGGGCCGGAAATATTGATGATAGAAAATCAACCAGTGGTGGTTGTTTTTACATTGGAAATTGCTTAGTTTCTTGGTTTAGCAAAAAAGTAAAGCTCAATATCGCTCTCTACTGCTGAGGCTGTATATATTGCAGCTGGATATGCATGTACTCAACTAGTTTGGATGAAACGCATGCTGAACGATTATGGAATTAATCAAGATTCAATGATTTTACATTGTGATAATTCCAGTGCTATAAACATTTCTAAAAATCCAATCCAGCATTCACGTACTAAGCATATTGACATTAGGTATCATTACATTCGTGAGTTGGTTGAAGAAAAAGTTATCTTATTGGAATATATTCCAACCGAAACTCAACTTGCTGATATATTTACTAAATCGCTCGACAAAAGCAGGTTTAATAAATTAAAATTTGATCTTGGTATGTGCATTTTACATTGAATATTCTTGCTTGCATGTATCATAGTGTATTATATTTCACATTATAATTGTTTAAATTTCAAATTTTTTCATTTAAAATATATTTTTGGTCGATGCTCGACCGGTCGTGGTTTTACACGACCAGTCGTGGTTCGACCAGTCGTGAACCACACATGACCGGTCGTGGATCTCCTGAACATCATATAATTTGGAAAAAATTTCCTTCTTCTTCATTTCCACACCCACCTACGACGAGTCGTGGCTCGACCAGTCATAGGACTTCTAGTTTTTCTTCAAGGTAAGTCCTATTTCATCATTTTTCTTGAAGTTTCATGATCTCTATGCTTTGATTTGTTCATAGTATAGTTTGATTTCATCTCTTGTTGAGGTTTTCAAGGGTTTGCTCTCTATTTGCTGATCTAAAGAAAACTCATCTTTCATTTGTGCATCTTGCTTGTTCTTTGTATATCTTTTTGAATATGGATGCTAGAGAAAAAAAGAAAACATCCCGTGGTCCATATTCATCCAGATCTGGACTAATAACTAGACGGCATCTTCGGTCACCCGAAGATGATACTCAAGATGTACGGGATTTGCGTGCCCGTAACATTATCGTTGAGCATACCGCTGATCTAAATCACATTGCTCCATATGGTGTCATTCCCCTTTTTGAATCTGTAGGTTGGACTAACATTTTACTTTGAGGTGGGTCTGCATACCAGTACATTGCTCAATCAATGGTTGCATGCATTTCAGATTTTTCCCTTGATAACTTAATATTTTCAATTGATACAAGAGAAGGAAAATTTGAAGTAGACCGTCATTTAATATCAGGTATTATGGATATACCTGTTAATGATGAAGGAATACCGATTCATACTTTATACGACAAACCTTCAGAATCGAAAAAACGCATGTTAACTAGAGATTTATGCAAAATTGATGTGCATTGGACTCACAAAGGGAATGCGCTCCCTGCAAAGTATTTGTTACCTAAATACAGAATACTACATCGTTTCTTCATTTCTAATGTATATCCTCGGTCCGGTAATAAAACCGAGTTAACTTCTTTCATGGTTCGTGTGTTGCATTCTATTGCTTCTGGAATCAAGGTCTGTCTTCCTTCTTTGAGTTGTCATTACATTATACAATTTCGTTTCCATCCAGGTCATAGTGATATTCCATTCAGTTATCTTATGAATGTTCTAGCCACTCACATGCTTGTCGATAAACCTGTTAATGAGGCACCAATTCTTCATCTCATTTTCAACAATGCCAATCTTAATAAGATGAAATTGGAATTGCTTCCTGGCCAATTTGATGAAGCTGGTGTTAGTGGTGTTGGTGGTGATGGTAGTGATGCTGAAAATGAAGAGGAAGCTGGTGATCTTCCACAACAAGATGTTAATATAGATGACTTATTTGATGACATAGAAACTGATTCACCTAATAATCCAGATTATGATCCTTCTGGTTTTGATGCACGCCTTCGTGTATTGGAGAAAAAACTTGATAATATGAATATAGCCCATGACATGAGATTCAAGTACATGCGAAAATATCTTCGTCGCATAAATAAGGGCTTACACCAGATTAATCCATCTATTCCTGCTCCCTCCTCTGGATCAGATTAAGTGAATTATCTTCTGAATAGTATAACATTTCTTTTACTCTGGATATGTGGTTTCATAACATTTTGGATATTTTGTGGTATGGATTATGACTTGACACTTTAGATTTATTTTATGTCCTTTCATATCACCTTCTCATTATTTGCTCTCTATATTCTCCTTTATATTGTTCCTTTCCTTTGTCATTTTGTAACAAAAAGGGGGAGTAGTAAGGCATTGCTACAAGGGGAGTAATACGGATAGGGGGAGTAAATTTGTTTGTATTGTATAAGAAGGATATGTGGATTGATGGATATGTGGATTGAAGTTTTGAAGTTTTCATGTTATGTATTGATTATATGAGCAATACTCGTATTACTCAGGGGGAGTAGAGTATTTTGTGGCTTCATGACTTATCATTCCTTATTATCTTTGATGTTATGTGTTTTGTCACAATTTGACAAAGGGGGAGATTGTAAGTGCTATGATTTCATATCCCTTTTGTTATCAAATTTTGTGGTGTCAAAACCTATTTCTATGTCTTGTATATCTTGTGTTTTATGTTTGAAGACTAGTCATTGCAATTAACATCGCATTTTAAGTCAAGATCTTAAAAGAAGAAAGTTTTCAAGTCTTGGATGAAGATATCAAGAATAGAAGTTTTCAAGGTTGCATGTTCAAGGTTTGATCAAGTTCAAGTTTACTAGAAGATTTTTTCAAGTCAAGATCAAGCTCATGAAGGCCTACTACAAGTTTTGAATATTCACAAGCTTCTCTTAAGGGTCATCTGAGTGTACAGACTTTCAATGTCCATCTCACTTTTAAGGTTTGTTTTACCTTAGATTGACCTTAGGATGGGCTTTATTGTAGGTCATTCCGGATACATAACTCATATATTTTTATATGCTTGTTTGGAGTGTTCTAAGACCAGTCCTAAAGACTTCAAGACCAATCCTAGCTTGGCTACGACCAGTCTTAAGTTTTTCAGGACCAGTCCTAGGTAGTTGAAAATTTTCGGATCTTTCTAGCTGTCCTACGACCAGTCTTGGACATCCTATGATCAGTCCCGTGAGTTCTACGACTCATCCTTCGACCGGTCGTAGCCCTATGACTCAAACTCCAGCAACCATTTTTAGGGTCCTACGACCGGTCGTAGGTGTCTCACGACTAGTCGTAGGTGGCCCACGACCGGTCATAGACCACCCTCGACCGGTCGTGGAACTGAAAATCAGATCCCGGGGAAATCTTTCGAAAATCTTTGAAGCTACGACCAGTCCTAGGATCCTAAGACCAGTCGTAGATGGGATTTTTCAGTCTATAAATTGAGCACGAACTTCAGAGTTTTAGTACTTCAAATCAATTCTATTCAAGCATTCTTTAGGCTATTCTCTGAGATAAGTTTGTGTTTATTTTAAGCTGTTTTATGCTTATTTAATATTCATTTTGCTAGCTTATTCTTATTTGATTTTGATCTACATTCCAATCTTATTAGAAAAGGGAAATTTCTAATATTCCTTCTTCTTGGATTCAAAATCAAATAGATCTAGCCCGTTTGATCTAAAATCAATTAGACTTAGAACCATTCTTAAAGTGAGTATTGGACTTTGAACGTCGAATCGAACTTCTACTCCGATTGGTTCTACCGGGCTTCATCAAAAGGTGATTCAGGTATTTTACATGTTTTGTAATTTACTTTCTCTGATTTTTGTTTGAGATTTGCCAGAAAAATCTCATTGTTTTGGTTATTTGAGGAGAGCTAGAAAACTCAGATTGTGGAGTTTTTGGATTGTGTAAGCCCGAGATCAAAGACACAATTGTGAAGGTTTTAGGTGAACCTGTGAAACCTATTTTGATAGTGCATGCTAATATCCCCTGTGTGAGGATATTAGGAGTGGAGTAGCAATCTGTGTGGCTGTTGGATAACAGTTGGTGTACACATAGGCGAACCACTATATATCGTTGTGTTGTGGATGTGCTTTATTCTTTCATTCCTTTATTCATTCAGTTTTTTGATTTGTGTTTGTAGATGAATGTTGTAATCACTTCAAGCAAAGTGTGGATGAATGTTGTAATAACTTAGGATCTATTTTTCGCAAGTTATTTTGATTTCATTGCTTATTATTTCTCTTTGGTTTGTGATACAAGGACGTTCTAGAAATAAGGTTTTCTTACCTTAAACCTCTGGTTTTTGGTGTAAGGTTGTCCTTAGAACTGATAAAGTATCAATTTCCTTATTCTAGGCTATTGCAATTGTTTTATATTAAGCATTGTGCTTTATATCTTTTATTATTCCGCTGTTATTAATTTTATTTGGCATTACCCTATTCACCCCCCCTATAGGGCATATAGCTAAGCCCTTTCAAAGGGGGATGCTTATTAGCTATTGATAGCTTCAACAGTGAGATTGGCTACTAAAGTGATGTCACAAAGTTTTGTAGGCCCCACCATGATGTATGTATTGTATCCACACCGTCCATCCATTTGGAGAGATCATTTTAGGGCTTGAACAAAAAATGAAGCATATCCAAAACTAAAGTTGATCACGTTACAAAAAACAATGGAGACGGTGACACCTACCATTGAAACCTTCTTAGGGCCACCATGATGCTTATTTAAGATCCAACCTATCCGTAAGTTCACACAGACATGGATGAAGGGATAACACAAATATCAGATTGATTGAAAACTTATGTGGCCCTGATAAGTTTTTAATGGTTGGTGTTCAATCTCCACTATTTTCTATGATGGGATCCACTTGAGCTTTGGATCTGCCACATTCTTTGGCTCCTGCCCTAAAATGATCTCTCTAAGTGGATGGACTGTGTAGATACAACAGATACATCATGGCGGGGCCACAGAACTTGGTGTCCAATAAAGGGAGCCGGTACAGGCGATGCGAGCCACATATAAAGAAAAAGGATGATTTGGACCATAGGTCATCCGTCCTTACTTTTTCTGAGTTTGTAGCCACCCCAGCTTTAGATCTGCTTATTTTGAACTGACATTCTAATACAAGCTAGTGCAACCCTCTGTTGACTGGGATTGCACTTGTTACCGTGCCTCAGTGGTAGAATCTATAGAATTAATTTCAACATAGAGTTGTGGGTTTGAGGATCTCTTGTGGTGCAAGTACGTGATAGTGCCTTAGCGGTAGACTATAGAATTAATTTCAACCCAATTATGGGTTCGTGCATCCCTTGCGGTGCGTGTACGTGAGAGTGGTGTGTGGGTGCGTGGGTGTGGGGTGGGTTTGCGTGTGGGGTGTGGATGCGTGAGTGTTTGAGTGTGTGTAAAAAAAATAATAGTTTCTAGTGCATCAGATGTGTGTTATGGATCTTTGCATGGTTATCATGATGGCCCACGTGGCCTTTGTGACGTGGTCCCACATACCCATTGTTACATGGTCTACTCATACATGGCTATGACTAAGCTAAAGGCAAGTAAGAAAAAAGTAGCCTACTTTCGTCATTAAACTGAAAAGAGAAAGTATCCGATGGTTCTGATCTTTTTCTTTTGCATCGGAATGCACACTTGCATTATGGTTTATATACAATGGGAAAATCCACGTGGAAAGAAAAAAGCAAAAGACAGCCTAAATGGCTCTTTTTCAAAAGTAGAGCACTTTATTTTTAAAATGTATGCATCAGACAAGGTAACCCAACTCCTTTGTACGAGGGAGTTGCTTCATACAACGACGAAATGGAACCATATCCATGCAGATGCAAAGGCACTGTACACTTTAGATGGGTCATATCCCGATATCCAAATTGATTAGATGATGGTATAATCTCCATTTATTGGACGTTTGTTTGTTGAATCTGGACCATTGATTAGTTTTCACCTTAACTGAACAATAGTAATTAATGTTTTAATGCATATTTTTGTATTATAGCACGTGATGTGGATTGTGTCCTGCCCCGCCTAGACAGAAATTGGTCCAGGCAGGAGCTCGGTAGGACCAATCATGATGTATGGGATTTATCCATGTTGTTCATCCATTTTATCATGTCATTTTAAGATATGAACTCAAAATGAGACAAATTCAAGGCTCAAGTTAACCACAGTGAAGAAGGAACACCCACAGGTTACAATTACTCCGGGACCTCAAAAGTCTTGGATAAAGCTCACATTTGCCTTTTCTGTTCATCCAAGTTTATCTAATCTTAAGAACAGGCTGGATGGAAAATAAACCTTACCATGGGTCCTAGAAAGATTTCAACAATCGACGCCATTATTACCTTTGCTTCGTGTGGCGTGGTCCACTTGAGACTTGGTTCTACCTCATTTTTTTACTCATACCTTAAAATGATATGAAAAATGGATGTACAACATAAATAAAACCCATACATTACACAGGGCCCTTGCTTGAACAATTCTTTCCATGTTGGGTCAGGCGAAAATCAACTTCCCATCTATATAAGTGGTTCTACCCTATATGAACACTTTTGATTGAGCTACATTTATACCACTGATGTGTCCTTATCGATAGCTTGCCATACACAACGAATATCAAAAGCTTTGCCATCTTCCTGTAGTAAAATCTTTGGGAAAAAAAAATGTGTGTGCTCATTAAGAGGGTTGGTAGGTACATATTTTTCACCATCTAATCATGTTGGGTAAGAATCTTGACCAATAATTTCAAAATGGGCACTTAAAAATTCTTATTCCGACATTTCACCAGTGATTCCTACAGAACATCATTTAACGGCCGGAGATAACGTGGTAGTCACTTTCAATGCCTCGTGCGTTTATTTTATGTTGCCTTCGGATCCATATTCATCTTAGATTAAAAATATAACCATTTTATGTATGCAGGGAGAGGATTAGCTGTTATGCGGGTAACACCTCAGACGGTGTTATCCTTAGCGTGGGGCTTACCTTGATGATTTTATGTATATCCATGCTATCCATCTGTTTTTAAAGCTCATTTCAGGATGTGATCCTAAAATTTAAGAAAATTTAAATCTTAGATGGACCACATAATAGGAAAAAATGGTGATTGAATGCCCACCATTAAAATTTTCCTAGGGTGTAGTGTAATTTTTATTTACCATCTAACCTTTTCATAAGGGCAAGAAGACCTGGATGAAGTCAATTTACTAAAGATCGGCTTGATTCAAAACTTTCGTGGTTCACAAAGAGTTTTTAATGGTCATTTACCATTGTTTCCAGTGCTGTGGTTTAGGATTTAGATCTGGCATGTATATATAATATATTCATCAATGTGGGCCCCACACGGTAAGGGTAATACGCAGTGAGGTATTATCCGGGTAACACCTAATCCACCCCCTGCGGTTTGATCCAAAATGGGCCAATCGCGGGTCAAGTTGATCCATGACGATGTAATGCTGATATCATAATTAAGTTTGGTAATAATAAAAAAAGTTACAGGAAAACCAAAAAAAAATAAAAAATAAAATAAAAAATAAATAAATAACATTTAACCTTTCCTTCAGCTCCATGCATTGGAGATGATATGACAGAGCTGGAAGATCTGGAAAATGGCAAGGGCATCTATCTACTCACATCTCAACCATCTTCCATGTTTTCATGGCTCATTTTAACTTTCAAGCTCCTTGTGGAAATTAGTTATACTTGGCTTTTTGACTACTTTTGGTTGGTAACATGCCCTCTCGCTTGACTTTTTAAGTTCATATGCAACCGCTGTGTGCGATCATTACTTAAAAGTTCTCAATCCTGTTCGGTGGGATATAGGAGAGTGAGAGAGAAGGAAGTGCTTTTTTGCTAAGCTAAATGAGTATGGAACCGTGCCCATTTAGATACATCGGCACGTGCCATTATGACACATGTGAGCATTTCCAACATTTACAGGGTTGGCCAAACTTAGACATTTTTTGCTTTAAAATGAAGCACTTCAAACTCTCTCTCTCTCTCAGACATTTTTTGCTTTAAAATGAAGCACTTCATACCCCCCCCCCTCTCTCTCTCTCTCTCTCTCTCTCTCTCTATGGAGTTGCACCCAAATGGATGACTCATCATGACTCCGGCACATACATATGGTCAAAGCCTCCCTGGGTCGAATTGTTTAGCTATGGAACTGAAACACCGGTTTGACTTGACTCGGGCATTCCCATGTAAAAACGGCTGCACCCAAGTTCAAACCATTTCAACTGACCGGTCTTATATGGGTTTTGAGACACTGAGCCGGATGCTTCTCTATGGCACATGCTTCGTTGGCATGTGTAACCACTGTTTCTTCAGGGTCAACAAAGAAATCAAGGGCAATCCCTATGCTCATATGTTAGTTGAGATCATGATATTAGCCCGCAAAATCTGATGGTATTATAAGTATGTCTATTTGAATTTCATGTATGAATCTTAAAAAAAATAAAATAATAATAATTAAAATAAAAGTAAGAATAATAAATGGGACATTTATCATGAGATCAATGCACAAAATAAATGGAAAACAAAAGTATGTCACGTATGTAGTGTTGTATTTTTAAGAAATATAAATTAAAAAAAAAATGTAATGATAATTTTAAAAAGTAAATAAATATATTATATATGAAAATTTTCTAAAAAAGTTTTCATATAGCTAAGTGAGTAAGAGGAGGGGTTTTCGCCTTGGTAAAACTTGGGTTCACACCGATCGTACGTCATTGGCTGCTTGTGTGTTTTTTACCTTTTATTAGGCACACTTTGCACATGTACATTGTCGCAACTTTGACATGGTTGTACACTTGGAATCAATGTCATACGTCGCACACGTGACCATAATTTTGATTAATAAAATTTGGGTTACAGGTGGCAACAGTTTTTTTTTGTTGTGGTTATCGAGTAATTGTCTGTATATAAAAAGGAAAGAAATAATTATCACAGGACAGAGTCATGTTGATTCATGGCATAGAGTCTAGTTGCTTTAAATGGGTGGGTAGATGTCCCAAAAACGCACAAGAGTATCTCTTCATAAAGGACATTATGTTCCTTTGAGTTCTATATATCCTTGATATCATAGTCTAAAAGAATACACTTCATATTTAAATCAAGCTACTTGAAATCTAGTGCTCTCAAATCTACTGTTTTATAAATATTCTTTTTAGAATATTTTTGTGAGGCATATTAATGTGAAAACTAAATATTTATTTAACACTTAAAGTTGCAAATGTTTATATTGAAATTTAAATATGTGAGTTCATTATATCCTAAAGACAACTTGTCATCTCTTTTTTTCACTTATTACAATATCTGGAAAAAGGTAACAAATATATCTTAAGATATTGGGATGAGTGCACATCTCGATAATAACATGTCAATGGGTTTGCCATGGTTGATGATTGATAATCATAATTAAGTAGGTGATCTAGTCGTGAGATTGATAAGAGAATTCAAAGAATGAACTATTCAGGATCTTGTATAAGAAGGTTGTGGTTTATTTAATGCAAAACTAGATGTTGATACTTATATTCTTAAGTATGGTGATACCCTGTAAGACTAGGATACAATTGTAGAGTACTCTTTTCAAGGGTGATAGCAGTGAGAGTTCATATGATGTGCAGCTCCAGGAAGATCACAAAAGAATTCAATAAAGGCTCAAGCCTAGCAGGACTTAGAGGCATGAAAGTGAATCCTTGTGAACATTGCATGTTTAGAGTTGAATGTAAGAATAACGATGCTTCAGCAAAGCTGATGCAGAGCGGGTTGCTGAAACTTTAATGTCCAATACGGAACAGAAAAGGTCCGATCGCAGGTGGAAGTGATTAGGACTGTCAGAACCCTAAAATAGGCATATCTCGCAAACTAGAATGCATTTTTTGACACATCACATATGATTTTGGGGTAGGAGAAACTACTTTAGCCAACCAACCCAGCCATGCCAAGTTCCCCATGCCGAATTTACGAGATTCCATCAGATCGATGGTTGGAAGTTAATTTTATTTCCATTTTTACTATTTGTATTAAGTTTTAGTTCAATCATAACTTTTGATCCATTAAGTTTTAGGAGTCATGCCCAATATGAAAAGGTGTTAGAAAAATTAGGGGAATAACATGGTTAGGCCAAATTGGACACTATTTTTTGTTGAAAACCATGAAGTCTAGTAGAAATTATGACTGACTATAAATAGTAAGTCATGATTTTAGAGAGTTTGAGTTAGAGTTTGACTCTGAAACTTCTTCATAGGTTTGGTATCACTATTTAAAGGATTGTAAATTCATTTTTATCATCAATCAAGCTATTTTTGAATTTATTAGAATTATTTCTATTTTCTTATTTTCCCTCATGTATTCAAGGAATCTCTATGAGGAGTGCAGAGAAGCTTCGTGGATTAGGGGTAGTCACGTCCATCCCTGCATCAATTGGTATTAGAGCGAGGACTTCTCTAAGACCGATTGAAAATAACAAAGGAATGGACCAAAATCCCATGGACAGTGATTCAAGGATTCATTATCTTTTAGAAAGAATGAAAGTTTTTCACTAGGAGAGTTAGTTGACCATGAAAGGTTACAACAACCCTCAACCATCTTACAGATATACTAATTTTTCCTCGAGCCTAAGGCAATGCTCGACCACATGTGGTTGTTGTATGGCACAATCTAAATTTCCGTAGGGCACTACCAATGGTGAATTGTATGGCTACCCCAGGTGAGTCAAACTCTAGCGATGAGGACATCGATGCTGGCTTTGCCCGATGACCAGTCCATGGAGGTGATTGACTAGATCGTGCTGAAATAGACTATCAAAGTAAGGCTAAACTTTCTAATTTTAATGGCTTATTATGTATAGAAAATTTCTTCAATTGGCTAGCAAAAGTAGAACAATATTTTGATTACATGGATGTACCGTAACATAAAAAGCTGAAATTAATAACATTTAAATTAAAATTTGGTGCTTTTACATGGTGGAAGAAATTATAACTCTTATGTGCCCAACCGAACAAGGCACACATCCGATCAAGGCCACAGATGAGATACCTTCTTCGATCACAATTCCTCTCTAATGATTACGAGTATGGATTGTTTCAGCAATACTAAAATTGCTGACAGGGGAATCAAACTGTCATAGATTACACTGAAGAATTTCAACAATTGGCTATGCAAAATGATCTGTCAGAAACCGAATCACAGAAAGTAGCACAATATATAGGTAGGTTACGATCGATGATTCAGGACCGAGTTCAAATGTGCTCAGTCGGGACCATGGATGAAGCAGCTCAGTTGACAGGTAGGGTGGAAATGTAGCTTTAAAGAGTCCCTACTCGACCTTATCCTTCAACTCCCCTCTCCCCCCCCCCCCCCCCCCCCCCCCCCCCCCCCCCCGCCGCCCCCCCCCCCCCCCCCAATGATGGGTCCCACACAGAATTCAGTGCTGACACAAGGAAAAGAACTAGGAAGAGGACAACCTCAATCTTCTACAACCGCAAACCATGACATGAGGAGCGGCTCATCTAGGCTTCAATGTGTAGAATATACAACAACGGCCTCAAACTCAAAAAATGGGCTCATAAAATTTCCGATCGCCGAGTCCGACACTGACAGCCTCCGTAGTGTCCCATTCTCGGCTCCCGGCATTCATATGCCAGATTTCGATCCTGTGATCCTACAAGAAAGATTTTTAGTATAATTTTTTTTAATGGAGCATAACCACAAGCATAACCAAGTCACAAAACAACATCACCACATATCCACTATCTCAAAAACTTTAAGTACAATGCAGAAAGGGAAATATAGGGTGATCAAAAAGCTTCAAAATGATCTCATACGCACTCCTGCCTCAGTGTTGCTACGATCCAATGACACCTGCATGCAACGGTCATACATAAGTTCACAAAAGCTTAAAGGGTGGTGTAAGTGTGTGTGCAAGCCAAGCGCCAAGTATACAATATCAGAGTAATACGAAAATATGCAGGTAAGTCCATGAATGTTATCAGCTGAACGAAAGCTATGTGATGGAAGGCATGAATGCTATCGGTCATACTAAGACAATGCAATGCGAGGCTTATATAGCCAAATTGCATATGCGAGATGCAAAGCAAGCATACTGGTACTCATCAAGTACATATATCAGTACATTTTCTCTCTGGGATATCATCAGGGTCTAATACACTCCACACTGACTACCGCCTCCATAGCCGCACAACCCAGTGAGCGGAATAGACCACACTATCCACTTAACTAGTGGTCTACCAATACCTACCCGGCTCGTCGATAGCGGACTCATTTACGAGCTGGTCAAACTCAGCCTAGCTTACAACCCTCTCACTTGGGCAGATAAGGTCACACCCCAGATAAGGTCACACCCCCTTCCAACTGACCACGACATAATATGAGACGCGGCCTACTGGTATTTGGCACTCGGATGCTCATGTATCCACTCGGTCTAGATATTGAAGCATCTCCTGGTACCAAAAAGGTTCTGAAACTTTCATCCAAGGACATCCTAAGTGCCCACAGTGCTAGAACTAAGTATTTTCAGTATTCGATATGACCATCCACGATGTACCTATAGAGCCACGATCCTGATTTTACTAAGGCATACAATGATCAAGTCATACATATGCGAGATACATGAGTCACACCGTCAAATCATGCAACAATCCGACGCGTACCACGTGATCATGTGGGGCACTCCGTCTCATAAGGAGTCCCGTAAATGTCTCAGCCCAGCGCCATATGCTATGATCAAACATTCCTCATATCAAGCATACATATGATGCGTATGGACATGAATCGTGGAATTATACTAAGGGTGTTATAAAGTAATGAACTATCCTCACAACGAAGATGGACCTAGACGGCCTGCACATAACAAGTATAAGCATATCAATGGGCCTTAAGGAGAGTTATAATGTGGACATTTAACCAACATTGTACTTACAATGTGAGTGTCAAAACATCATTACTCCCAAGGTATGGCCCGTTATAAGGGTCAACACATAAACCACGGTGGAATCACATTACAATGGGCCTTATATACATCTCATTGGGCCTCGACCCATGGACCTTAAATACATCAAATGGGCCTCATAACATGAGCCTCATATATATCAAAGTGGGCCTCAACAACGGGCCACAAATACATCAAATGGGTCTCATAACATGGGCCTCATATATATCAAAGTGGGCCTTAACAATGGGCCACAAATACATCAAGATGGGCCTACTCACATGAGCCTCATGTATATATCAAATGGGCCACACTCAAATATAAGTGGTGATAATGACTTCCACCATTAAAACTCCCAAGGCCCACCATAACATTTATTTTCCATCCAATCTGATCATAAGGTCACATAGACCTGAATGAAGAGGAAAAATAAATTTCCTACTGATCGAAAACTTCTTCACCCCCAAAGGATTTCAATGGTAGACGTTCAATAATCCTCACAGTGCAGTGTGGTCCACTTGATAAATAGATCTGTCTTATTTTTGCTTCAAGCCTTAACATGAGCTTACTAAAAGGTTGGACGGTTTGGATGCAACACATGCATCATGGTGGGTCCCATAAGGATGGACGGTATGGAGAGAACAAATACATCATTGGGGGGTCCCACCATCCAGTGGTGTGGATAGTTTGGATAGAACACATACACCATGGTGGGTTCCACCGTCCACAGAATAAAACACAAACATCATTGTGGGTCCCACGTGGGGCCCACCGTAACGTTTGTATGCCATCCAATCTGTTGATAAGGTCACACGGACCCAAATGAATATGAGAAAAAAATTTCATAACGATCCAAAACTTCTTAACAACCCAAAAGGGTTTCAATGGCAGACGTCCAATTCCACTATTTCCTGTCGTGTAGGCCACCTGAGTTCTACCTTTGGCTGATTTTTGGAGGGCCCACTGCCCTAAGGGGCTCCATCAAAATGCACGGTGTTGATGTTCTCACACATCACAGTGGGGCTCACGGCCAGGACCCACGGTCCCTGCCTCTTCACCCGTCACAGCGCAGCAGCATCCTGCGTTGTTGTATTTTTTTGTTCAAAAATCAATTTTTATGTGGTTTTTCGTATGTGGGGCCCGCATCAGGTGAATCTACTCTAGCCATTGCATTCTACAGCTCATAATAGATCCAACAAGCCCAATATTGAGCATGTTTTGGTGTTAGAAATATCAGAGTGGATTTCAACGGTAAAACCACTATCTTCTATGCTATGGCTAGCCAGATGATCGGACTGGCTTCATTTTTCAGCTCAACGCCTAAAATGAGCAGGAGAATGGAATGGACGACGTGGATTAAGTCCATACATCAAGGTGGGGCTTGCATGAGCGGCCCACTAAAAGAGTTTAAAAAATCAAACTAATATTTTTTTTTTGTTTTCATCCCAACGTCATACACCATGCTGTCAGTCCACACTTCCACGTGCACGGCCACGTCTAGCATCCCTAGACGCTGGACGGTTTGGGTAACACATTTATAAGGTGGGCCCCACCTACAGATGGTGCCTAGGTGGGCCACCAATGGTTTGATGGTGTGGATAAGACATACATCAAAGTGGGTCCATCCGAGTGGGTCACTCAACTACATCATCACCAAAAGGAAGAGAGAGAGAGAGAGAGAGAGAGAGAGAGAGAGAGAGAGAGAGAGAGAGAGAGAGAGAGAGAGAGACGTGCATGGAGGGACCCTGACACCATGGGCCCTCCTTTTCAAGCATTCAATCATACATCAAGTGGGTCTCATTACATGTGGACCCATCAAATCAAAAATCAACGGTGGAGATCCTTTCTCCACAAAAATATAAGGTCTAGATGACCCTATGCATGCAAGGAGAATAAACATCATAATGGGATCCATGGAGAACGGCTCTATCATGGAATGATCATGAGAATCAAGATGGGTCATCGGCCACATCTAGGGTCCAAAGTGAGATTCATACCATCAATCGGTAGGCCTCACTTGGCCCATCATAAAAATATGAGAATCTAGCATATAAAGCACCCACCGTTCGATCTTCTTGGTCAAATGGAACGCCAATCTCCTTGTGCTTCTCTTTGATGGAAGATGATGAGAGATGAAGGGTTAGGATGATAGATCTAGTGATAGGAAGTGGGCCACACACATAGACTCTTTTCTCACATAGAAAGGCTTGGACCTTCACTCTTTTGCTTGGATTTTTATTTTTTTTCTTGGAAAATGTGAAGAGAAAGAGAAAGAGAAAGGGTTGTAAGGAGAGAGAGTAATGGTTGATGGATGTGAGGTGAGTGATGGATGTGAGGTAATAGTGTACTTGACATGAGAGTTGACTTGGGAAGAAAGAAAGCATGGGTGTGTACTTTGATTGATTGATGGGATGGGTTATAGAGATTCTCTTAGGATTACAAACGTGCGGTGTTTTCTCGAACTGAACGCTGGTCCACATCTCACTGCCAGGGTATCAGATTGGTGCGCTAGTCGAGGTATTAAAACTGCGATGACGATGCGGTCACAATGGTACAAGTCTCGGATTAAGCCGACTTAAATCTACAGGATACGACTTAGGGTAGAGCGCAAATGTTGATTATCGGTCGCGGATTGTCGAAATTCATCGAGAAGGATCGTGTGAGTTGACAGAACAGTATGGATTAGGATACGGGTCTTACACAGTCAAAAAATGATCCTTGCCCCTATAGAACTATAGAACCACCATGAAGCTTCTAAAGTGAAGGGTAGTTCCATCTTAATTATTCATGATTTCATGGAGGAATCCAAGAAAATCGGTGAGGTGTACATCATGGTAGTAAAGGGCAAGGAGTAAGAGCCCTTAAACATTCCTCCAAGTTTAATGTCATTACTAAATGAATTTAAAGAAATTTGGCCCGATGACCTTCCCGATGGGTTGCATCTCATGCGAAATATTCGGCACCATATCAACCTTATCCCCAACACCAATTTACTTAATCGTCTTATCAGATGAGTCCGAAGGAGTGAGATATTCTATAAGAAAAAGTGGAGGAATTGATCTGTAAGGGTCTAATATGAGAAGGTATGAGCCCATGCTCCATACTGACCCTATTAACTCCAACGAAATATGGAAGTTGACGTATGTGTGTCGACAGCCGGGCGATCAACAAGATTATTATAGAATACAGATTTCCCATACTATAGATGGACGATATGTTGGACATGCTTGAGGATGTGAAATTATATTTTAAATTAGATTCAAAGATCAACTAACATCATATTTGAATACAGTTGGGTGATGAGTTGAAGACAACTTTTAAGATTAAGGAATGGTTGTATGAATGGTTGGTCATGCCCTTTTGTCTTTTAAAAGCACCTAGTATATTCATGAGGTTGATGAACTAAGTTCTAAAACAATTCATTGGACGTTTAATAGTAGTCTATTTCGATGACATTCTGATATACAATCAGGATGAAGCAAGTCTTGTGGAGCAGCTCAAATAGGTCCTTCAAGTACTCATCGAAAATAAGTTGTATCTCAATATAAAAAAAATGTGATTTTTTTTTTTTACCGATAGCATGTTGTTTTTGGGCTTTGTCGTGACATTCACAGGCATCTAGGTGGGCAACAAAAAGGTGAAAGTCATCAAGGAATGGCCGGTTCCAATAAACATCCAGAAAGTACAGTGTAACGTCTTGAGTTTTTAGAACCTGAGTATATGACTTATTTTTCAAAACCCAAGTGTTAACCATTAAAGATAACCAAATTCCATGTATATTTATTTAATTTTTTTCCTTATTTTTGGTTTTAAAGTGAGCATTTAGGCAAAATAGGAACAAATCAAACATAAAGAGAATTGCATTTACATTTAAATTATACAAGCGACTGCCTAAATGACTTATACAAACTAATGTCTCAATGTTAACAATTACAAGAAATACACAATTTAAGACATGAAAAATATCGAAATGCATATAAACTTAAGCCGCAAGATCACGCAGCTTCTCTTGGTAGATATAGCTATGCATCCTTGACAATTATACCATGCTCCTCATTAGTTTAAACATGAATATCATTTAAGCCACTTATACTACCTGTACGGTTATACATTCGATGAATGAGTGCCAGCTCAATGTGAATTCTTCTCAAGATAACACATCACCGCATTAGCTGAGCATAGTTATAAATAAAAAAGCATTCAAAACAATATATGATGCGGTCTTATTAAATGCATGGATGCATGAGTGTACATCAACTGGGGATGCTCATCCAGTTAGCTTTTGGGCAAAACCTATACATATGTCTGGTCACCAATGAAAGTACATCGTACATGCGTAGTGCCAAGCTCACTGAAAGTGGGTCGATAGTCGGTGATCTAGGAGCTAGCGAAACGATACCCCAACTAAATCTTGTAGGCCTATGCTACAACATCTAGAATTAGCCACCTGTCATTGCCCGTATACTATAAACGCATGATTACCCCATCCATTATTATTCCATTTACAACTAGCCATTTTAATAAAGCTCAAAGGTCACTATGGGGGGTTCATCACCTAGCGTAGGCCGACAGCTCGGACATAGTTTCCGATGACCACCATTCCCAGCTCATGAGACTATAACCTTAGGATGTTTAATGGAAGCCCATTGACTAGTGGTCAATCATAGTTCAACATATGGAACTTACCATCGCATGGTTATGTAGAAATAAATCATCGAAGCCACATATGGCAAATACTAAGTCGAAGCCACATAGGGCAAATAACAAATCGAAATCATATAGAGAAAATATCAAATTGAAGCCGCATAGAGTAAATATCAAATTGATGCAATAAAAAGACCATCCTCAAAAGCCACACAGACATAAAAACCCATGGATGGTGGGCCCACTTCAATATTCACATCATTTAAGGTAACCATTAGGTCAAGGGCCCATTATAAACACAATCAATCAAGTTACATCCCAAGTATGGGTGTACATTTATAAGTGGGGTTTCCCACTGATTGATGTACTATTTTAAGTTCCATAAGAAATCCACAAGTAATCCGCAAGCATGAGAAAAAATGCAGGATAAATGTTGAGCATGTAATCTAATATTCAATTTCAACAACTAATACATGTAATTATAAGATAAAAATATCAATTATCAACTGAAATTAAAATAAAAACTATCACTTAAGCCAATGGAAAAATGGAAAGCTCGAGGGGAAGAAATCATCACCTTATGTATTGAATCACCAACTAGAGTTGCTAGGAGGTGCATGTGCCCTTAAAGTCAAACCCTACCACGAATGGTGAAATCATACTGTTATATTCAAGTTTTACAAACCATCTAAGGTTAAGATCATAACCTAGGGTTTAAGTTATTTATTTTTAGGATTTTGATGTAGAATTAACGTTTCATCCTGTAGTTTAATTCTAGACTTAGGTTCTAGGATTTGAACGTTGATTGATGTATGATTAATCACAGCATTAATAATGTTAATAATCATAAAATCACCATTAATATTGGCAATGTAATTATTATTAGCTAACATGACCCAATAATCGTTATGATGATAATAAATATTATGATATACTATTAATGATAATATTTAATAGTAGTGTGTAAAATACAGTTATTTACTAATTGTAATTTCATTTATAATAACTAGTTCTAACATAAATTATCCGCTAATGGCTAATCCTATATAATATTAGCAATCCTAATAATAATAGTGGTAATAATGATATTAATACAATGAGACATGTCTAGTCTAAAAAGAAAACATTGACTCACTACGTCGACTTAGTTGATTTGGACTCGACTGGAAAGGTTACCTGATGATGATGCCTAGCACTAAGGTCGAGACTAGGAGCCCAACATCGTTGGTCTGCTGACTGAGTACGGTCCCAAAAGAGTACGGGATTCGGGTTAGCATCGACTCAGTGAGTTAGCTTGGTTTGGCTAAACAACATTCTCCTTCTCTTTTCTTCTCTACTTCCCCTGCTCTTTCTCTCTCTCTTTCATCTTTTCCTTTTCTTTGGAGGTCTAGATATACTCTAAACTAGACCGGGGATAGGATAGTGACTTAGTGGCTGGACTGAGTCACGTCAGTGGATCCAGGTTCAGTAGCAACTCAGTCGGGCTGAGTTGGTGTAACAGACTGCACCTTCTCATTTCTCCTCTCTTCTTTAGTCTTTACATGATTGAGCAAGCCTGGACTCAACTCAGACATGGCCTAAACCCAGAAGGCTCTGTCTAACTCGGCTCGGACTCGTTTCAAACTCGTCATGAACTCGGACGAGAGTGCAGCATCACACTGCGAGCAACAACTCTCTCTCTCTCTCTCTCTCTCTGCATCTCTCTCCATTTGTTGTAGGCCCAGCCAAACCTCTATACAAATAGTTTTAACCTGACTCAAGCTGTGTTGACTCTATTGTAAGACCCGTAACCACTCTAGACCTTCCATACACTTCTACTTAAATAATTGCATGTTCCTAATGGACCAGATCGATGAGTTTTAATCGTTACCCTACTTTTGTACCGCAATATCCTGAGACTTATACCCTAGCGATCACGTGGGCGTTACGATCCTAACGCCGTGCGGCATGCCCATTTCGACCCTTAGATTTGAAGTTACAATTTTGGTACAATCTAAAATGGGTCGCACAATGCACATGGGCCCAACTTGAACAATTCCCCATGTTGTCAAATCAATTAATCCATCAATCCATCAACCCATCCATCAATCAAGTCATCCATCACTCATGTCACTCTCTTCCCATTAGTCAAACAAACTCATGCCATTCTCATGCAACCCATACCCCTACCTATGCTAGCTATGATTCTTTTCTTCTTTTTCTCCCCATTTTACTCCTCTATCTTCCCCTTATTCCCTCCATATCCTAAAATCTCTACCACAAAAACACTCTAACTCCCTTTCATTTTTACAATTTCCTAGCAAGAATAGAGATGGATTAAAAAAAGAGAGAAAATAAAGAAAGATTAGGGAGAGAGATTAAGAGAAAGAGAAAAGAAAGAGTAGAGAGAGAGTGTAACACCTCAGATTTTCACTAACCTAGAATTAGATGTCCTTAGGCAATGGGTCAACCATATCACTCTTAGAGATCAATCCTAAAGTTTAGAAATCACTTTTCAACCCATTTCCTTCAAAATCTCACCTTTCACCACCCCATTCTTCAAATTTCTCTAAGTGTTTTCATATTAGACACAAACCTAAAGTTTAAAAGGTGAGGAACTATACTTAAGCTAAAACTTACTACAAATAGTAAATACATGCGTAAAATGGGATTTTGACTAGTTAATATTTAGAATTTCATGATGTAAATAGGTTATTTGGATGGATTAGCTTCTTATATCCCAAAATCATATATTGTACATTGCGTAACTCATTCCAGTTTACAAATAAGACTCGATAAACGCCTCGACGAACTCGTGAGCCCAAACGACTCAATTCGAGGGGATTCGAGGTGGGCCCCACATGTTTTCAGCATCCCTGGGGGGTGAGGACCTCACTCATAGGGCGATTCCTCGCCAAATACGTCAGTGACCGGTGAGGCCTCGCCGACCTCGTTCGTACAGCGGTCTGGCAGGCCGGTTTCTGCACTTTTTCCTGCACATTTCTTCTAAATTTGAAAAATCATATCTCCTTCGTTATAACTCCGATTTAGGTGATTCAAAAATCAGATTGAAGCTAAGTAAGTCTAGTTTTATATAAAAATATGTAAAAAAATATAATAAAATATTTAATATAGTTTAAAGTAGGACGTTGTGACAAACTATTCAAAAATCACTTGTTGGACAACTGTTGTTTCAGGAATTTTTAGAATTTTTATACAACTTGAAATCTCATGAAATTTGGTAGGGATAGGGTAAACTTGATGATGAACCACCATAAAAATAATAAAAATAATATGATAACTAGAAGTGCCCAAAATGGTGCATAGAATGGCCCTAGGACCGTATTCTGCCCTATTAGGGTAGAATTTGGTTAAGTACCAAACTGAATACTTAGTAGAATTAACTTGAATCACTTTAAATATAAACTACAAGACCCAAGATTAGTAGGACCACTAAAGTTACATTATCCTAAAATTTAGGATCAAACTCTAAACCTAGTTGCTCATGGGAGCATTCGGAAACTTTGTATCAGACCTGGACCGCACATCGGAAGTTCGATTGTCCCGAACTTAGACAATCCTGACCACCTAGTTGGACTTGACAATCATCTCAAAAATTAAGTCCATACGATGTCCTAAGACCATTTACTTGCGTCCGGAGTCAAGTGTGTGAGAAAAGTGAATTTATTTAGAAACTAAATATAATTTATGAAATCTGGCACATGTCACTAGCGCGACATTTTCTAAGTGTTCTGACCGTTAAAATTCGACCAAATTTCACCCTCGGATCAGGATAGTTGGCCCTTACATGTCCAGGTACTTGTAGTTCTGATCGAGTTTCGGTGACCGCTAAACTAAAACTGGTCCGCCACGGTCGATTTGGATGTCCGATCGGACTGAAAACTCTGCCTGACCTAGATCCAATATCAAGGAGCTTAAGTCCGACCGCATTTAGTAACAGGACTGCCAGAAGTGCTCCGTTGAATCGGAACAAGCCCGTTTTGGTTATAAAATAGGTATCCCTTGGCCTTGAGGCTATTTTCGTTGATTTTGGGCTTATAAAAAGGCCTTAACCTCTCTCTCACAAATCCCATACGAATTTGCAAAAACCTAGGAAAGAGAAGAGAGAAAAGAGAGAGAGAAAGTGAGGAAGAAGTTGGGGCTTTCTCCTAGGATTCTTTCCTGCTGCTCCACGTGCCAGATCCTTCCACCTGCATCGCTATTCTGGTGATTCCAACGCCGTTCTAGGTAAGAAAATCCTAACCCTAACCTTTTTTAGAGATTCCTTCGATACAAGTAGCGAAGTAGCTAACGTATCTTGTGTTATATGTCGTCATACAGGTGTTGACGAAGCGTACAGTTTCTGTTCGATCCGTTACGCTTTTACGGCGTAAGGTGCGGATTTTAGATGCTTTGGTTACCATTTTTCAAAGCTTTCAATGCCGTTTAATGGTAGATTGCTGATAAGGATGTTGTTTGACATGTTAAACATGCTGTCCATTTTTTAATTTGAATACGTACGAAGAATATGAGATTTAAGGTATTTTGGGTATTTGTAGGAAATACGGTATACGTACGTATTTTGCCGGTATGATTTCCATGAGTATTTACCATGTACCTATACTAGTTATACGTGTATAATCTGTTTGGCGAAGAGATTCGCCCTAATGCACATATTGGTCGACATATGCTATGTAGACTAATGTGTGTAGACTAAGTGTTTGTTGAAATGCCTAAATCAATATGATTTATGCCTACCATATGTTTTGAATGTAAGAACATAATTGTTGTGTATTAGACAACTCCTTGATATAAGGATCTGTCATATTATATGTTGGAATCAATATACGTCAAGTACGTTGGAGTTGAGTAGTCTAAGTGTTTGTATAAATGTATGCATTAGTAAGTATTGAGTAAATGGTGTTATAGATTAGCGTTGAGACTGGATTCTCAACTACTTTGATGATGCACATGATTTCCTTCATGCTTGTTGTATTTGAATTGATTACCTTGGGCGTGAAATACTCGTGTATGGTTAACTGCTTATGATGTACGTTATAACATGCTGATCTAGTCCAGGCAGTCGGTAACAGTTTAGAATTCGTGGTTGGATTCTATTCACCATGAAGGATGTGTTTGACGAACCCGAGTCGTACTAGAGTCGTCGGCAGTGGTAAGGCCATACGAAGTGCTTGTGCACTTCATGTCGGTCGATTCAACGTGCGCTCGTGCTAGTCGGACTCATCAAGTAACCCGACTGACCATTGTATGTTCACCTTGTATTCGTCATAACTGCTTGAATCTAAGGTACTAAACTTACCATTAGAAAGCCCCTCTAACCTTGGTACCTCGATCCCCTAAGACTCATGAGCCTGGCATAGTGGTATGGGACACCATGGTCGAGCTGTCGGCCTACACTAGGGCCATAAACCTCCCCGTAGTGACTAGTGAGCACCCTACTCTAAGCAGATTATGGTGGTATGGGACACTATATTCTTGTTGTCGACCTACATTGATAAGGTGATGGGGGAGTGGAGCAACGAGTGCGAGCAACAGCCCTGGCAGCCCTTTGTAGCGACCTTGAGTTTATCCTGACACCACATGGGGGCGACGAGTCCTGATGCAGTCTTAAGGATATAAACTAGGCCTGTATTGATAAGGTGATGGGGGAGCGGTGCAACGAGTGGGTGCAACAGCCCTGACAGCCCTTGCAGCGAGCTAGAACCATACTTCGTATGAGATATGCTAGGACTGACGACCCTAGAATGGATCATTGTTTGGGTATTGATATAAGGGAGGTACCCTAGTTTCCCAATCCTGTTGTATGAGAAGGACTAATAACAACTCGATAATCATATTCATATCGTACTGCATGTGCCTAGAAGATGTGGAGCACTGAGGGAAGAAAGCATGCCACGGACGTAATATGGTGTCGCATGAGGGAGTATGTCAGTGAGGGCATCCATCATGTCATTTCATGCTTGCATTAATCACAGTATTTAGGAATGTTTGATTTGCTTACTTTATCATTATCGCTTGATTGATTTGATAACATGTTAACCTTTGCTCTATGATTCTACTGAGTTAGCTACTCACTCCCACGTTACAGGACGGTGTTGCGCACACCAAATAGTCCCTGTTTTAGTTTCAGGTGATGACGCTACTTGTGAAGCAGAGCCGGACTTGTTTGATGATGAGGAGGATTTCTCCTATATGCTGGTTCTGATCGACGGGTTTACAGGGTTACTGATTAGATGTCAATACACTTGGCGGTTTGCCTTTTATTTACACACCCATATATATTCTTTTCCTTCTATTTTGGAGTATACATGTAATTAGTTAACCTGGTAACATGTTCACACTCTGGAGACTTACAATCATTCATATATTTTATATATTTATCACAGTCTTCCGCTTGCTAATTTAACTGTCTCTGGAGTATGATATGTTGTTTTGGCTTAGTCCCAATCTTATTTAATGTCATTCTGCAGACAACATGCATTCATCATTATCTATGTTGCATAAGTGACGTTTTGGAACTTGGGAGTTGGGTTTATGCTCGACCCTCGATTTTCGGGATGTTACAGAGAGAGAGAGAGAGAGAGAGAGATTAAGAGAAAAGTGAGATTAAAGAATATTAGGGGTGAAGAGGAGCTTGGTGGACCATCCAAGCCATCTGATCGACGGTCTGGGCCGATCCAACCATCAATAATTCCAAGTGAGTGCCTGGGAGGGTTAAAACTCTCCCATTCTTTGTGATTTCTCTATTTGGTGGGCCCATAAGGGTGGACCCACCTTGATCATGTATTGATTATGTGGTGGACCCCATAGTGGCGAGGGGCCTCCCCGATGGCCGAATCTCTTTTCCTTTCTTTTCCCATCTTTTCTTACTCTCATGGTGTTGTGGGACCCACAAGTGGGCCACGCTACTGGAGTGTGTCAAGCACGCAATCATAATGTTTACCATCTTGTGTGGCCCACCATAATATTTATTTTCTATCCAACTTGCTCACAACTTCACATAAAATCTGGATGAAACACAAAGTTTAGTTTGATCTAAAAAAAAAAAATAAATAAATAACTATAGGACCACTATGGCTTGGATGAAACTGATGAACGGGGCGGATTGGGAAAGTGGACCTGAAGCAGTCCCGTAAAATAAAAATAAAAATAAGAAGAAAAGAAAAGAAAAGGGAATGAAAAGAAGGCAACAGCGTTTAGACACTGTCTGGTTCTAGAATAGCATCTAGACAATGCTGGACTCCATTGGTCACTAGGTGTGACCCACTTCATAGGACCCAGCATGATGTATATATTTTATCCATACCGTCCATCCATTCTGTCACGCCCCAAACCCGGAAATCGGGCTCACAAAATTCTCAATTGTCGAATCCGGTGCCGACAGCCTCCATAGTACCCCATTCTCATCTCCCAACGTCCATACGCCAGGTTCCCATCTTGGGATCCTACAAGGAGGAATTTTTTTTTTTTGTAACTTACATTTATCTCGTGAGAAGCATAACCACAAGTATACCCAAATCATAAAGGCAACATCATCATCACATATCCACTAATATAACCATTTGAATACAATGCTGAAAGGGAAATACGTATGTCAAAATTAAAGCTCCAGAAAACCGCTGCACGCTCCAAGCTCAACGCTGCTGCAACCTAACGCTACCTGCACACATCTATCATGCATAAGCTTATAGAAAGATTAGAGGGTGGTGGAAGTATATGCGCAAGGTAAGTGCTAAGTAAGCAATATCAGGGAAATCAGACTAAGGAGAAATACTAACTATCTCATAAATCATACAATATCAAAAATACTGGCAAGTTCATAAATCATGCGATATCAGAGTAACGCGAAACTATATTGATAGGCCCATAAATACCATTAGACTTATCCAGGCTATACGATGCAGAAATATAATAAAAATAATATCATATACTGATGAATAAATGTAGATCAGATAAGCGATGCAGAGACAACAAGCTAAATAACCGATGTTGATGATGCAATGCAATATACAAATCTTGATGAGTCCACGAATATCGTCAGTTGTATTTAGGCTGTATAAATGCATAAACATAGTAACCTAGAATGTCATATGCTACGGATGCAATGCAAGATGCGGTGCGAATGGAATGACCATGTTGGAGTGTAAAGTCAGGATGATAGTACATAATATCACAGGCTATGGTGTTCATCACAAGGGACTTCTATCCAAACTAGTCTAATACCTAAATTTAGATAATCAAACTCAATGTGATAAACTCCTGATCTCAGGTTAGTAGCATGCCCCAACTGAAATCCGGACCATTACGAAGGTACACGTAATAAATAGTACGCACCACCAGCTCGAGTGGATAGTTAATGAATGAGTATGCAACTCCTACTCAATAAGTCCACATATCAGTACGGTTCCCCTCTAGGATCATCACCGGGGTCTAGTATACTCAACACCACCTACCGTCCCATCAAGCGCATAACTAGGTAAGTGGAAGAGACCTTAATATCCACCTAGCCAGTAGTCTGCCAATACCTACCCGGCTCATCGATAGTGGACCCATTCCTCGAGCTGGTCAAACTCAGCCTAACTATGCCTACTACCTTGGGCGGGTAAGGCCACACCACCTCCCAACCGACCATGGCATAGTGGGAGACGTGGCCTCCTGGTATTCGGCACTCGAGCGCTCATGTATATCCACTCGGTCTCGATGTTGGGGCATCCTTTGGTACCAAGAGAGTTTTAGAGATTTTCACCCAAAGCTATCTATGGTAGCCCGATGCTTGAACCAAATATTTTCAGTGTCCCATCTAGCCATCCACGATATGCCTGTGGAGGCTAGGACGTACAGTAATCACAACACATAATGCAAGATGCATGAGTCATGCAATCTAGTCATGCATCAATCCTGCGCATACCATGCGCTCATGTGAGATCACCTCCGCCTATCAGGGAGTCTCATAATAACCAACCCAATGACATGCAATGGTCAACCACATCTCATAATAAACATGCAGATGATGCACATAGGCATGTATCATGATTTTATGTTGTCACATACTCATAATCGGTATTGATAACCAGCACTGATGATAAGCCTCGACAATTGGCCTCGACAAGCAGAATCAGTAGTCAGCCAAACAAGGACTGAAGGGAAGTTCACAATGAAGACATTTAACCATCATTGCCCATTAATGTGGACATTCAACTAACATTTCTCCCAAGGAGTGGCCCTCGTAGGGCCAAACTTATAATGAGCCTAATCATATGGGCCTCATATATATATATATATATATATATATATATATATATATATATATATATATATATATATATTGAATAGGCCGCACCAACTGGGCCTTACATACATTGCAATGGGCCATAACCCATGGGCCTTGCATACATCACAATGGGCCTCATAACATGGGCCTCATATATATATATTAAGGTGGGCCTCAACAACAGACCTCATACACATCAAGTGGGCCTCAACAAAAGGCCTCATACACCTCAAGGTGAGCCTCAACAACGGGCCTCATACACATCAATGTGGGCCTCAACAACGGGCCATAAACATATCAAATGTGGGCCTCATAGATGGGCCATAAACATATCAATGGTGGGCCTCACAAATGGGCCATAAAAATATCAAAGGTGAGCCTCACAGATGGGCCATAAACATATCAAAGGTGGTCCTCACAGATGGCCACAAAACATATCAAAGGTGGGCCTCACAGATGGGCCATAAACATAGCAAAGGTGGACCTCACAGATGGCCACAAAAATATCAAAGGTGGGCCTCACAGATGGGCCATAAACATATCAATGGTGGTCCTCACCGATGGCCACAAAACATATCAAAGGTGGGCCTCACAGATGGGCCATAAACATAGCAAAGGTGGGCCTCACAGATGGCCAGAAAACACATCAAAGTGGGCCTCAATGGATCATCATATCACGGAGTGGCCCACCGTGATGTGTTTAAGATCCTAACAATTCATTAGTTAACATAGAGCTAGATGAAGTGAAAGCAAAATATAAGCTTAATTGGAAGCTAATGTGGCTCCTAAGAAGTTTGAACGGTGGATGTCACTGTCTCCACTATTTTCAATGGTGGGGTCTTCTTAATCCTTAGATCTGACTCATTCTTATTCTAAGTCCTAAAATGAGCTTTCATAATTGTTGGATAGTTTGGATGCAATACATGCATCATGGTGGGTCCCATAAGGATGGACGGTGAACCTAGAACACATACATGAATAGACCCACGGGCGCATGCTAACGTTAGTGTTGTTAGTGGGAGTCCACGGATGGACGGTATGGATGAAACCCACATAACTCTGCTGAGGTCATTACATGAGCAGGCCCACTATCCAGGACACTCATATCTCATGATAGGGGCCACAAAACTTGTTGACGTCAGCGGATAGCAGCTGTATTGCTAGTGTGTGGCGTACACCAACTAATCCTCTAGAAAGAGGTGGGTCCCACGTGGGGCCCACCATAACGCTTATCTTCTATCCAATCCATTAACAAGGTCACACGGACCCGAATAAGGAAAAAAAACAAACTTCACAATGATTTAAAACTTCTATGACCCAAATAAGGTCTCAATGGTAGACATTCAGTCCCACTGCTCCTTTCCGTGTGGGTCACTTGAGTTGAGTATACGGCTGATTTTTGGAAGGGGATCTCTGCCCTAAATGGGCCAGCAAATGAATGGTGTTGATGTCCACAAAAATCACGGTGGGGCCTACAACTGGGACCCAGGGTCCTTGGCCGACCGTCCAGCGCAGGACGCCGCTGGCGTCCTCGAACTTGTCAGCAGCAGCAGCTGCTGCTCTCTCTTATTATTATTTTTTTGAAAAATTATTTTTTCTTAGGAATTTTCTAGGTGGGGTCCGCGTTAGGTAAATCCACTCTGCCCATTGGATTCTATGGCTCAAGACAGATTAGACGAGTCTAATACGCGATAGGTCTTGGTGTGTAGAAAAATTTAAGTGCATTTAAACGTTGAAAATCACTGTTTACTAAGGTATGGCCCACTAGAAAATTGGATCAGCTTCATTTTTTGGCTCAACACCTAAAATGAGCCAAGGAATGGAATGGACGATGTGGATTGAGTTTAGACATCAAGGTGAGGCCTACACAAGTGGCCCACCAAAAAGGTTAGAATCAAAGTGATATCTCAGTTAATGTCCAGCGTCCAGGGATGCTAGACGGCTTGGGTATACACGTATATAAGGTGGGCCTGCTCAAGTGGGCCACCAAATGGTGGGTGGTGTGGATACAATGCATATATAAAGTGGGCCCCACCTATAGATGACTTCTAAAATACATGCTTCATGGTGGGGTCCATCCGGGTGGGCCACACGGCCACATCATCACATGAAAAGAAATGAAAAAGAGAGGGAGAGAGAGAGAGAGAGTGGGACACGTGTGATGGAGGACTCCGCCACTATGAGCCCTCCCTTGCAATAATTCATACATCAAGTGGGTCTCAATACATATGGTCCCACCAAATCAAAGATCAACGATGGAGATTCCTTCTCCACCAAAATGGAAGGTCTAGATGACCCTTATCAAACTAGAAAGAAAATATCATGATGGGGTCCATGGAGAATAGCCCCATCATGGAATGATCATGAGAATCAAGGTGGGCCATCGGCCACACCTAGGGTCCAAAGTGAGATCCATATCATCAATTGGTAGGCCTCACTTGGCCCATCATAAAAACATGAAAATCTAAGCCTATAAAGCACCCACCGGTCGATATTCTTACTCCCTTGACTTCCTTTACTCCTTAGCTTCGATTCCAATGGAAGAGATGGAGTTTGGATGGTTGAGATGGGAGATGAGAGGGTAGGAAGTGGGCCACACACAATCCTTTCATGGAGGTTGGAAGATGCTTGGACGTGTGGAGTTTTTGGTTGCTTGAGAAAGTGGTTTGAGAATGAGAGAGAGAGAGGGTTGTAAAGAGAGAGAGAGTGAGAGAGGGATGGGTGATGGAGTGATGGATGTGGTGAGTGATGGGTGTGTAAGAAACTTTTGACTTTGAGGTTGCTTGGTGTAAGAAAAGTATGTGCTTGTGTAAGAACTTTATGACTTTGGAGTTGCTTGAGAATGAGTGAAAGGTGATGTGTACTTGATATATACCTGACATGATGGTATTGATGGATTGATTGATGTGACAAGTCATAGAGATTCTCTTGGGATTGCAAATACATGGCGTTTTCTCAAACAAATTTCTCGCCCACATCTCCTGGCCCGGGTATCGCCTTAGCGCATAATACGTCATATCGAAACCGTGGCAATGGTGCGGTCACAATGGTACAAGTCTCGGATTAAGTCAACTCAAATCTAGGGGATACAACTTAGGATCACGTGCAAACATCGATCATAGGTTGCGGATTGTCAAAAATCATCGGGAAGGATCACGGGAGTTGACGGAACAGTACAGACTAGGATACCGGCCTTACAGCTCTCCCCGCCTAATAAAAATTTTATCCTCAAAATTTAAACCACAACATAACCAATATAAAGCTTACCAAGGGAGGGAGGAAACTACACCACTATATATATAATCAGAACACAACATACCAACATAATCAAACATCTAAGAGATGGGGATAATGCCCACAAATATCAAGCTCTAACTCCCAAGATGCCTCATTCATGAACAATCTAAGAAGACCGTGTAGGGGCCAAGTCACAAAAATCATCGACGACTCCTCCTGATGTCTAAGGATCATGTTACTGCTGTTGCCGCCGATGGGGTCCTAGCGGCAGATATTGTCATTACTGCTGCTGCTGCTGAGGACGGGGACACTTGCTCCTACGATGCCCTATCCCGCAGCATCCAAAACAAGGACCTGAGAACGGTCTGGGTGGTAGGGGCTTGCCGAGGGTGGGAGCACTCCTAGATGCGGTGCCCCGTCACACCACATCTGAAGCATACACTTAAGGACTGACGTATAGGTGGTGCAAATGCTCAGAAGGATGGATGGTTCATATGCCTCTGTGGCTGTCGACGTCATTGCAGTTGGGAGCTACTGGAGGGGGCCTTCCTCTTCTAGACTCCTCTCTGAAGAATGGCGGTCATTTCTTGCAACATCTGCTGTAGCTGGTCCGTACTTATGGACACGGTCGGTGCTGCGCTAGACTCGGATAGGGGTGCAGAAGTCTTAGGTGGGGGAACAGGAATCTCAAGCGAGAAAATGAAAGTTGCTTGAGTCACTCTCTTGGGTGTCATGTCCTACAGGAAGGGACAAGGGCCTATCATCCTTGGGCACTCTTGAATGCACACATGATAGGGAGCTATATCAAAAAGTTTCTAAGTTGTTCCGACTCGGGGGTCTAACCATTCTATGTTCTTAACAATCACACAGTGTAGTGTACCTATTAGTAGATATGTGATGTTATCCTCAGGTATTCCCAAGTTATGCTCTGATCCAACTTCTATCACGCCCCAAATCCAGAAATCGAGCTCACAAAATTCTCGATAGCCGAATCGGGTGCCGACAGCCTCTATAGTACCCCATTCTTGTCTCCCAGCGTCCATACACCAGGTTCCGATCCTGGGATCCTACATGGAGGATTTTTTTTAATTTTTTTTTTCAACGTACATTTATCTCATGAGAAGCATAACCACAAGTATACCCAAATCATAAAGGTAATATCATCATCACATATCCACTAATATAACCATTTGAATACAATGCTGAAAGGAAAATACGTATGTTAAAATCAAAGCTCTAGAAAACCGCTACACGCTCTAAGCTCAACGCTGCTGCAAGCTAACGTTACCTGCACACATCTATCATGCATAAGCTTATAGAAAGCTTAGAGAGTGGTGGAAGTGTGTGCACAAGGTAAGTGCTAAGTAAGCAATATCAGGGAAATCAGAGTAAGCAGAAATACTAACAAGCTCATAAATCATATAATATCAGAAATACTGGCAAGTTCATAAATCATACGATATCAGAGTAATGCGAAACTATACTAATAGGCCCATAAATGCCATCATCCTTATTCAGGCTATGCGATGCAGAAATATAATAAAAATAATATTGTATACTGATGAAACAATGTAGATCAGATATGCAATGCAGAGACAGTAAGCCAAATAATCGATGCTGATGATGCAATGTAATATGCAAATCCTGATAAGTCCACGAATACCGTCAGTCGTATCTAGACTGTATAAATGTATAAACATAGTAACCCAGAATTTCGTATGCTGCAGATACAATGCGAATGCGATGTGAATGGAATGACCATGCTGGAGTGTAAAGTCAAGATGTTAGTATGTAATATCGCAGGCTATGGGGTCCATCACAAGAGACTTATATCCAAACCAGTCCCATACTTAAATTTGGATAGTCAGATTCAATGTGGTAAACTCCTGATCTCAAGTTAGTCGCTCGCCCCAACCGAAATCCTAACCTTTACGAAGGTTCACGTAACAAATAGTTACGCACCACCAGCCCGAGTGGATAGTGAATGAATGAATGAATGAGTATGCAACTCAATAAGTGCACATATCAGTATGGTTCCTCTTTGGGATCATCACCGGGGTCTAATATACTCAACATCACATGCCACCCCATCAAGCGCACAACTGGGTAAGTGGAAGAGACCTCACTATGCACCTGACCACTAGTTTGCCAATACCTACCCAGCTCATCGATAGCAGACCCATTCCATAAGCTGGTCAAACTCAGCCTAGCTATGCCTACTACCTTGGGCGGGTAAGGCCACACCCCCTCCCAACTGATCACGACACAGTGAGAGATGTGGCCTCCTGGTATTCGGCACTCAGGTGCTCATGTATATCCACTCGGTCTCAATATTGGGGCATCCTCTGGTACTAAGAGGGTTTTGAAGATTTTCACTCAGGGCCATCTATGACAGCCCGATGCTCGAACCAAACATTTTCGGTGTCCTATCTGGCCATCCACAATATGCCTGTGGAGGCTACGGCCCTGATGTCGCTGGGGCGTATAGTAATCACAATACACAATGCAAGATGCATGAGTCATACAATCTAATCATGCATCAATCCTGTACATACTATGCACTCATGTGAGATAACCTCCGCCTATCAGGGAGTCTCATAACAACCTGCCCAATGACATGCAATGGTCAACCACATCTCATAACAAACATGCAAATGATGCGTATGGGCATGTATCATGATGCTATGCTGTCACATACTCATAATCGGTATTAATAATCATTATTGATAACCGACACTGATAATCGGCCTCGACAAGCAGAATCAGTAATCAACCTAACAAGGACTGAAGGGAAGGTCACAATGAGGACATTTAACCATCATTGCCCATTAATGTGGACATTCAACCAACATTGCTCCCAAGGAGTGGTCCTCGTAGGGCCAAACTTATAGTGGCCTAATCACATGGGCCTATATATATATATATATATATATATATATATATATATATATATATATATATATATATATATATATATATATATATATCGAATAGGCCACACCAACTGGGCCTTACATACATTGCAATGGGCCATAACACATGGGCCTTGTATACATCACAATGGGCCTTATAACATAGGCCTCATATATATATTAAGGTGGGCCTCAACAATGGACCTCATACACATCAAGGTGGGCCTCAACAACGGGCCTCATACACCTCAAGGTGGGCCTCAACAATGGCCTCATACACATCAAGGTGGGCCTCAACAATGGGCCTCATACACATCAAGGTGGGCCTCAACAACAGGCCATAAACATATCAAAGGTGGGCCTCACAGATGGGCCATAAACATATCAAAGGTGGGCCTCACAGATTGACCATAAAAATATCAAAGGTGGGCCTCACAGATGGGCCATAAACATATCAAATGTGGTCCTCACCAATGGCCACAAAACATATCAAAGGTGGGCCTCACAGATGGGCCATAAACATAGCAAAGGTGGGTCTCACAGATGTCCATAAAACACATCAAAGTGGGCCTTAATGGATGATCATATCATGGAGTGGCCCACCGTGATGTGTTTAAGATCCAACCAATTCATAAGTTAACATAGAGCTAGATGAAGTGAAAACAAAATATAAGCTTAATTGAAAGCTAATGTGGCTCCTAAGAAGTTTGAACGGTGGATGTCACTGTCTCCACTATTTTCAATGGTGGGTCCTCTTGAACCTTAGATCTGACTCATTCTTATTCTAAGTCCTAAAATGAGCTTTCAAAAATTTTGAACGGTTTGGATGCAACACATGCATCATGGTGGGTCCCATAAGGATGGACGGTGAACCTAGAACACATACATGATTAGACCCACGAGCGCGTGCTAACGTTAGTGCTGTTGGTGGGATTCCATGGATGGACGGTATGGATGAAACCCACATAACTCTACTGAGGTCATTACATCAGCAGGCCCACCGTCCAGGACACTTGGACGACAGAGAAAAAACACGTGTATCTAAGGGGGGTCCCACCGTCAGTGGACGGTGTGGATATCACACATATGTCATGATAGGGGCCACAGAACTTGTTGACATCAACGGACAACACCTGTATTGTTGGTCTGTGGCATACACCAGCCAATCCTCTAGAAAGAGGTGGGTCCCACATGGGGCCCACCATAACACTTATCTTCCATCCAATCCATTAATAAGGTCACACGGACCCGAATGAAGGGAAAAAAAACAAACTTCACAATGATCTAAAACTTCTGTGACCCAAATAAGGTCTCAATGGCAGACGTTCAGTCCCAGTGCTCCCTTCCGTGTGGGCCACTTGAGCTGAGTATACGACTGATTTTTGGAAGGGGCTCTCTACCCTAAATGGGCCAGCAAATGGACAGTGTTGATGTCCACAAAAATCATGGTGGGGCCTACAACTGGGACCCAGGTTCCCTGGCCGACCATCCAGCACAGGACGCCGCTGGCGTTCTCTGACGAGTCAGTAGCAGCAGCTGCTGCTCTCTCTTATTATTATTATTTTTTAAAAAATTAATTTTTTTAATGAATTTTCTAGGTCAGGTCTGCGTTAAGTAAATCCACTCCACCCATTCAATTCTATGGCTCAAGACAAACTAAATGAGTCTAATATGAGATAGGTCTTAGCGTGTAGAAAAATTTAAGTGTTTTTAAACGGTGAAAATCACTGTTTGCTAAGGTATGGCCCACCAGAAAATTGGATCAGCTTCATTTTTCGGCTCAACGCCTAAAATGAGCCAAGGAATGGAATGGACAGCGTGGATTAAAGTTTAGACATCAAGGTGAGGCCTACACAAGTGACCCACCGAAAAGGTTAGAATCAAAGTGATATCTTAGTTAATGTCCAGCGTCCAGGGATGTTGGACGGCTTAGGTATACACGTATATATGGTGGGCCTGCTCAGGTGGGCCACCAAATGGTGGGTGGTGTGGATACAACGCATATATAAAGTGGGCCCCACATATAGATGACTTCTAAAATGCATGCTTCATGGTGAGGTCCATCCAGGTGGGCCACATGGCCACATCATCACATGAAAAGAAATGAAAAAGAGAGGGAGAGAGAGAGAGAGAGAGAGTGGGACACGTGTGATGGAGGGCTCTGCCACTATGAGCCCTCCCTTGCAATAAATCATACATCAAGTGGGTCCCAATACATGTGGGCCCACCAAATTAAAGATCAATGGTGGAGATTCCTTCTCCACCAAAATGGAAGGTCTAGATAACCCTTATCAAACTAGAAAGTAAACATCATGATGAGGTCCATGGAGAATAGCCCCATCATGGAATGATCATTGAGAATCAAGGTGGGCCATAGGCCACACCTAGGGTCCAAAGTGAGATTCATACCATCAATCGGTAGGCCTCACTTGGCCCATCATAAAAACATGCAAATCTAAGCCTATGAAGCACCCACCGTTTGATCTTCTTACTCCCTTGGCTTCCTTTGCTCCTTAGCTTTGATTCCAATGGAAGAGATGGAGTTTGGATGGTTGAGATGGGAGATGAGAGGGTAGGAAGTGGGCCACACAAAATCCTCTCATGGAGGTTGGAAGATGCTTGGATGTGTGGAGTTTTTGGTTTCTTGAGAAAGTAGTTTGAGAATGAGAGAGAGAGGGTTGTGAAGAGAGAGAGAGAGAGAGAGAGAGAGAGAGAGAGAGAGAGAGAAAGAGAGAGAGAGAGAGAGAGGGATGGGTGATGGAGTGATGGATGTGGTGAGTGATGGGTGTATAAGAAACTTTTAATTTTGGGGTTGCTTGGTGTAAAAAAAGTATGGGCTTGTGTAAGAACTTTTTGACTTTGGGGTTGCTTGGGAATGGGTGAAAGGTGATGTGTACTTGACATGTACTTGACGTGATGGGATTGATTGATTGATTAATGTGACAAGTTATAGAGATTCTCTTGGGATTGCAAATGCACGACATTTTCTTGAACAAATCGCAGGCCCACATCTCCTGTCCGGGGTATCGCCTCAGGACGTAATACGCGGCATCGAAACCATGGGGACGGTGCGGTCACAATGGTACAAGTCTCGGATTTAGTCAACTCAGATCTACGGGAGACGATTTAGGGTCGCACGCAAATATCGATCATAGGGCGCGGGTTGTCGAAATTCATCGAGAAGGATCATGGGAGTTGACGGAACAGTACAGACTAGGATACAAGCCTTACACATCCCTTCAGGTCATGTTAGGCCTTTTACCAAAGAATGAGATAGATCTAGATCTCATGTGGACCACAATGCAATACACAGTAGGATAATGAAGTCCATCGTTGAACTATTTCTAGGCCCCACCCTGTTGTTTATTTACTATCATAACCTCAACTGAATCACATACAGGAAATGGTGAGATTGAACGGCCACCATTGGAAGCCTCCTAAGGCTTATAGTACTGTTTATTTACCATCCTAACCTATTGGTCTCACAGACCTTGATGAGGGCAAATACAAATGCTAGCGTCATCCAATCAGTTTGTGGGCCCCACTGTGGAAAGTGGAGGAGATCACCGTTGAACTCCATGGGGCCTACCATGGTGACGAGTTGGCAAGGTCATCCAGACTTAGGATAACTTAAAGGATACCCACCGTTGAAAACTAGTGAGGATTGTATACTTACCATTGGAATCCTGGAGGGACCCACCCTGATGCGTTTTAGTCCATCCATCCTATCCAGGAGGCCACTACCCTAGACATGGAGAGGGCCCCACATCTTGGAGATGATCTAAAGCCCAAATGGGCCCTACCAACTTAAATAATGGAGATTGAACATCCACCATTAAAAATAAAAATAAAAAATCCTAGGATCCACCGTGCTGGATACTTGTCTATAAAGTTACGTGGACCTAGATGTAAGGACATCACAAACGTCAGCTTGGTCTAAAAGCTCTTGTGGACCCACCATGATGAATTTGTTTAATCCACTCCATCCACCATCTTCCCCATATAATTTAGGTCATGTGTCAAATTTTGACGTAAATTTGAGTCTCAAGTGGACCGTACTAAGGGTATTAATGTCCATCAGTCGAAACCTTCTAGGGCCCGCACTACGCCAAAATGGCTAATTTGCGATGTCCATCGCAAAAATCTCTTGGTTTAAAAACGAATTTAATCCGTCGCCAACGTAAAAAGTCTGTCGCTAAGCTCATCTTTCTCAAATATCCGTAGTGTGAACGTTGCGAAATTTAGCGATGGACCAAAATCCGTCTCTAAAATCTGATTTATGACGGAGTTTTGTCCGTCGTAACTAGGTGATGGACGAAATCCGTCACAAATTTTGATAAAGCGACGGAAATTGAACACGCGCTTTTCAATTACTTTTGCGATGGATCATGGTCCATCGTAAAAGGACTTTTGCCTTAACATTATTTTTCTTCTTTTTTTTTTTTTTTAATATGGTGGAAAATTAAGTTTTTTCATAGTTTAATAATTATTTTTTAATAGAATTTCAGTGGTTTAATTGTACATATTTGTATCTAAGATCAATTTTTAACAATTAATTGAATGCAAAAAGAAAATATATTTTTATATCAAATGAGTGGAATTTTTTTTTTTAAAAATTTAAAACTAATATTTAAATGATTTGTAATATCACATGAAAAAGAATATTGAGAAGTTTAAAACATTTAACAATGTTTGAGAAAAAAAATAGATTTTGAAAAAATAAAAATCGTGATTTAATAAAAATCTATTTTGTGGGAACAAAAAAAAAATTTAATAAATTTGATAAATTTGAAAAAAAAAAAGCATTTGATTTTGAGAAAAAAATAATATCCTGAAAAAGAAAATTAAAAATATTTTTAAAAATGTGAAAATTTTCATAATGTTGAAAAATTAAAATATTTTAAAAAAGAAAATGAGAGTTTGAAATTTGAAAAATAAAATAAAATTGTGAAGTTCAATATAAATTGACAAGTTCGAATAAAATGCTTTTCAAAAAATGAAAAAGTGAAAAAGAATTGAAAATTTTAAAATAAAATGATATTAAAAAATCATTACTTTATCAAAAAATAAACATTTTGAAACGAAAAATAAATAAGTTGAATAATTTTATGATTTTGAAAAATAATTGAAAATGTTCAAAATTTGAAATTAAAAGAAAAAGTTATTTATAAAAACACTAAGATTTTGAAAAAACTATATATAAATTTTTTTTAAAAAAAATGAAAAGTTGAAAACAACATGATGCTTTTGAAGGAAAAAATCGGCATTTTGGAATTTTTGGGAAAAAAAATAAAAATTGTGAAAATTTAAGATATTTTGAAAATATAAATTCAGAATTTGTATTTTTATTTATTTTTTGAAATATTTTATAATAAAATGAGATTTTGTTAAAAGTTTTCAAAGAAAAATTAAGAGTAAAAAAAATATACATTTTGAAAAAAAATGTTATTTTTAAATGGAAATTGAAATTTATCTGTTAAAAAATATATTTTTTAATAAATTATTAGGCACATCCACTAATTGAACATTTAACCGTTTTTGGACAATCGAATTAGTCCAGATTGAAGAGTAAATAACTTCATATGTTTAACTCAAATTTCACTCAAATTGTTGACCAATCTTGTATTCCCAATACCTTTCTCGCATGTAGCTAGCCTGATTGGGGCGAGTAACTAGTCAAATTGAGTGTATTGATCAGTAAAATAGAGTGAATGGACTGTAGATATAAAATGGGCTAAATATTATTGTCAAAATTGTGACCCAACTTATTGACCTCGCGAGAACCTACGAATTGATGTTAATAAGTTTTGTGGGCCCCATCATGATGTGTGTCGAACATCAACATCGTGCATTTAATGTGTCCCCTTTAGGTTATGAGATATCTCAAAAATCATTCGTAAATGAAACACAGGTGGGCCATACCATCTAAAACCATGTCAAGACATCTCAAAAAATATAAAAGCACTTGGTGGGGTCCACATGAGTTTTGGATGTGGCTAAAACTTGGTTTGACCCCTCATCCAAGTGAGACACATAATGAGTGGGTTGGATATGTGAATCACATTAAGGCAAGCCCAATATATGATTACGAATGTTTTAAGGAATCCTTATACATTTAGGTTAGTCATTACCCTTACCAGAGTAAACTCTGTGGGGTCCACCGTTATGTATTTATTTTTCCACTCCGTTTATCCATGTTAACAGATAATTTAAGGTTTAAAGAATAAATTTTGTGATTTAATAAAAATCTATTTTGTGGGAAAGAAAAAAGTATATTGAATAAATTTGATAATTTTTTTAAAAAAAGAATTTAATTTCAAGGAAAAAATAATATCATGAAAAAGAAAATTAAAAAGATTTTTTTAAAATGTGAAAATTTTGACGATGTTAAAAAATGAAAATATTTTGTAAAAAGAAAATGAGAGTTTATATTTTGAAAAATAAAATAAATGCTTTTTTTTTTTTTTATCGAGAAGTTAGAAAGAATTGAAAATTTTAAAATTAAACAATATTAAAGAATTGATACTTTAACAAAAAATGAACATTTTGAAATAAAAAATAAATAATTTAAAAATTTTGTGATTTTAAAAAATAATTGAAAATGTTAAAAATTTGAAATTAAAAGAAAATTTTATTTATAAAAACACTGAGATTTTAATATATATATATATATATATATATATATATATATATATATATATATATATATATATATATATATATATATATATCATTTTTTTTTTAAAATGAAAAGTTGAAAACAAAATGATGCTTTTGAAGAAAAAATTGACATTTTGGAATTTTTGAGGAAAAAAAATTAAAAGGTTAGGAAATTTTTTGAGATTTTGAAAATAAAAATTCAGAATTTGTATTTTATTATTTTTTAAAAAATATTTTATAATTAAAATGATATTTTGTTAAAAAATTTCAAAAAAAAATTAAGCCTAAATAAATATACATTTTGAAAAAAAAATGTTATTTTTAAATGGAAATTGAAATTTATTTGTGAAAAAAAAAAAATTAACCCGATCGGGGCGAGTAAATAGTGAAATTGAGGATATTGATCCGTAAAATAAAGTGAATGGACCAACATATAAAATAAGCCAAATATCCTGGTCAAAATTGTGACCCAACTTATTGACCTCACGAGAACCTAAGAATTAATATTAGTAAATTTTGTGGGCCCCATCATTATGTGTGTCGAACATCAACATCGTGCATTTGATGTGTCCCCTTTAGGTTATGAGATATCTTAAAAATCATCCGTATAAGAAACTTAGGTGGGCCATACCATCTAAAACCATGTGAAGACATCCTAAAAATTGTAAGCACTTGGTGAGGCCCACATGAGTTTTGGATGCGGCTGAAACTTGGTTTGACCCTTCATCCAAGTGGGACACACATAATGAGTGGGTTGCATATGTGAATCACATTCAGGCAAGCCCAATATATGATTATGAAAGGAAACCCCTCTCCACTCCATTTAGGTGATTTACTAATTACCCTGAGTAAGCTCTGTGGGGTCTACCATTATTTATTTATTTTATCCACTCTGTTCATCCATGTTAACAGATGATTTGGGATCTAAAGAACAAAAAGGAAGCATATCCAAAGCTCAAGTGGACCACACCACAGGAAATAGTGTGATTGAACCTCTACCATTGAAAAATTCTTGGAGGCCGTAAAAGTTTTGGATCAAGCTGATGTTTGTGTTTTCTCTTCATTCATATATTTTTGATATTATGAATAGGTTGGATGACAAATAAAGATTATTGTGGGCCCAAGGAAGGTATCAACGGAGGAAATCATTATTCCACTTTGTTTCGTGTGGCATGGTCCACTTAAGTTTTGGATTTATCAAAAATTTGGGATCAACCCACACCGTTCATTCATTTTTTGAGATTATTTTAGAGAATTATCCAAAAAATGAATCATATCCAAAGATTAAATGGACCGCACCACAAATAATGGAAACAGATTGGTTACTTCCCCTGACACTGGCCAATGGCTGGTGGTTGGTGCCCTGTGGGCCTCACCATGATGTATGTGTTTAATCCATGTCGTCCATCTATTTTTAAACATAATTTCACGGCATGAGACAAGAAATGAGGTATATCCCAATCTGAAATGGACCACATTACAAGAAATAGTGTTGAATGAGCATCAACCATTAAAAACATTTTGGGGGCCATAAAAGTTTTGGATCGAGATGATTTTTGTTTTCCCCTTTCATCTAGGCCCGTATGACCTAATAAACAGATTGGATATCAAATTAAACAGTACAGTGGGCCTTAGGAGGATTTTAATGATAGATATCTAATCACTATTATTTTCATGTGGTGTCGTCCACCTAAGATTTACATACCTCTCCATTTTGTAATGAATCTTTAAAATGATCTTCAAAAATGGATGAACGTAATGGATGAAATACATACATAATGGTGGGGCCCATAGAGCACCAACCACCCCGTGGCTGGTGTCAGGGTAGTGACGCTAACCATTAAAAACTTCTATTGGCCACAAAAGTTTTAGATCAAGTTGTTATTTGTGTTTTCCTTAATTCATGTATATTTTTTATAAAAAACCTTTTAAATAGGTTGGATTTCAAATAAACATTGTGATGGGCTTTAGGATAGTTTCAATGGTGGGAATCACTCTCCCCGCTATTTTCTGTGGTGGGGTCCACTTCAGATTTTTATCTGCCCCATTCTTTGGCTCAAGACTTAAAATGATATCTCAAAATGGATGGATAGTGTGGATATAACAAATACATCATAGTGGGGTCCACAGAACTTGGTGACGTAACTTAGAGTACCATATAAGGGGAAGCGGATTGCGTAGTGAGTAACTCACTACGCTTAGCGTACTAAGTAAACTCTGTGAGGTCCACCATGATTCATGTATTTGATCCACTTTGTTCAGTCATTTTACTAGATAATTTATTGCCTGATCCCAAAAATGAAGCATATATAATGTTTAAATGGACCACATCACAGGAAACATTTGAATTGAATGTCTATCGTTGAAAAAATATTGGGGGCCATAGAAAATTTGGATCAAGCTTATATTTGTGTTTTCCCTTCATCCATATCTTTATGATCTTATGAACAGGTTGGATGATAAATAAACATCACCGTGGGGCCTGGAAAAGTTTCAATAGTGGAAATCTTTATCCCCACTGTTTCCTATGGTATGATCTACTTGATCTTTGGATATGCTTCAATTTTGGGCTCAACCCCTTAAATTAGATGGAAAAATGGATGGACGACTTAGATAGACCACATACATTTAAGGTGGGCCCAATTGAATTTACAGCGTACGATAAGAGAGTACTGAGTAACTCAGTACGCAATCCGATTTCGGTATTAGGGCATCCAGAGAGATGCCCTAATTCTCGCACCCTCTCTAACACCCTCTCCCTCCTCTCTCTCTCTCTCTGTCTCTCGCACCCTCTCCCTCCTCTCTCTCTTTGTCTCTCTACTCCTCTCTCTCTCTGATCTCTCCACCCTACCACGCGTTGCTGCACGCCGTACCCACGCACGCCCTCTCTCTCTCTCTAGCTCGGTTGAAGGCTAGCATTCACAACCGTATCTCTCTCTCTCAATCTCTCTCAATCTCTCCCAATCTCTCCCAATCTCAATACCGATTTAGGGATTTGGGGATTTGGGGATTTAGGGATTTGGAGATTTAACAATTTATGGATTTTAGGGATTTGGGGATTTTAGGGCGCATTACTTCACATTGTTGAGGTGGTGCATCCAAACAACCCTAAATCACTGGCCCAAAGTCAGGTTCCACAAGCAACACCCTGGGCCCTAAATCACATTGTTATCTCTCTAATAAAAATGCTACTAGTTATATGTGCTATGTATGGTATTATGTGGATATATGAATAATGCATGATGTGGGTTTTTCTCGTGTTGTGTGTAGTAGTATGTGGATATATCAATAACACATGATGTGGGTTTTTCTTATGTGTTTCAGAGAATCATAAGCTCATTGACTGTGGGATGTGTTTTGTTTCTTTCATCTGTTCTTCTCCAATCACTAATAATCTGGGTAACCCTGATTCTATTATAGATTGCCATTGAACTAAATAACTTCAGATCCGATAAAACAACTAAACACAATGTGAAGCGCACTTCATTGCCAGACAGTGCACCCAAAAATAAACAATTGTTGCTATTAAAACTTGAAAGCTCAGATTGAATTGGCTTGAATTGAGAGAGATTCAAGATAAAGAAGTCTAAAACAAAGAAACTTCATATGGTAGGCTTTCAGTTTGCACGACTATGCTAGCCCATGGTTTGGTGATCCAAGCCATTGATATTGTTTGGCCGACTATCCGTGGCCAATGCACCTAAAATCTCTCACGCAAAAAGATGAAATCATGATCCTTCAATAGGTTAAGGATGCTTTTAATGATATTTGGTGCAACCAAACACCCTGTTAAGAAAGATAATACAACAATAATTCATGCTTCACATTGAAAAAAGGTCAAACAATCTGCTTTTGATGATATTATTGTTGTTCTCAATACTGACTAGTAGTGCCAAATTGGATTGGACTCTATCGAGTCCGAGTTGACTCGGACGAGTCATATATCCACATAATACCATACACAACAACAACCCTAAATCACTGGCCCAAATGAATTCAAGGAAATTTGAGGAAATCAAGTTTGTCGTTGTTTGCTATCAACTTAACAATTATATAAATTATTAATTGATATTTTATCAATTGAAGTATGACAGTATTCAACTTTTGAGTTAAAAAATAAATAAATAATCAAATATCTATTTGATTGTTAAAGTACTTTTTCTCTTGATGTATTTACCTACGGACTGAAATTTCAACATTGATGTGTTGCTCATGATGGGAATTGGAAGAGTTTACATGGACCCTGCATGAATTCTGGTTAGTTAATCTTTCACTTACAGTGTCTTACATGCACAGCCAAATTAATTCGTAAATGTTCCATTCACTTAAAAGAAATAGTTAAATTGTGATTGAGATTATTTCCTAACCTACCATATTTTGTGTGTATGTTTCATCAATCTGGCCTTGTTGTTGATGTTCTATTCAGAAAAACATAGCCAGTCAAATTTGTATTTAGGACCAAATGTGGTGAAGCTTAGGCTAATGTGATACGGACATGAAAAGAAGATTTAAGCATCCTAAATCCAGAAGCTAATGTATCCCTTTTTTTCCCTGTAAGTTTTTGTAAACTGTATGGCAAGTTAGGATAGATCTCTGTCCAAGCATTATGAAGCTTATCCCACTGAAAATTCCGTGGTTTATAAAGTTTCATGATAGATAACAAATGTAATCTATGAGAAGGGATACGCCGTGCAAACTATTGGTTAGTGGCATCGATGGTCTGTTTATCATATGAAACATCCATCCCTGTTGTTAGTAGTGAAATCAAATTATCTCTAGTTAATGTGGAACTCCACCATGAAATTTTTTTTTATTGATTTTGTCATGTTTTGTAAGTGCTAGCTTCCTTGTAACCTGTGTAAATCTTTTCAAGGGATTGAGAGGGCGGGAGGGATCATTGCATGTTATGGGTTCCATGTCTTGTGTCTTCCACTTGTAGCATACATGTTATGGTAATTGTTTCATTACAGCATGCCAATTTTCCAGGGCTTGATTTCATGCATTTTGTTATTTCAGCATGCATACTGTTATGGCCGATTAGTAGAAGTGGTACTACGCCATATTGGCGCTGAAGATGGAAACATTGTGATAGCTAAAGATATTAGGTTTGGCTTTGCTTTGGCATCACTTTCTCCAATTTTTCTTTTGGTATTCAAGCACACTATCTGGTGCATTTGTATCCTTCTACTTACATTTGTTTCTTACAAAATTCATGGTTCTCTAAGGCTCTCAGACTTAGGAGGTTGCATCTATAATGGGTGAGCTGAGCTTGTTGAAAAGCTTAAATGTAAGTTTGATGTCACAATTCTGCTCTACCTCTTATTTTCTGCACCTTTTTTTCATTTTTCTTATGTACAAAGTTTTTCTAGCCCACACTCCCTTACATCACCCACCTGTTAACATGGTTTTAAATGAAGTCTGATACAACTTGGTGCCGTCCAGTCTTATCATTTTTGGTTTGACCTGAAATGAGTCACCTGACTAATTGGGGACTGAAACTGGGATAGAAATGGATCTATGTGGGATTCAAATGGACGAGATGGGGTGTAATCATTATTTGGTTCAGACCAAAAATTAAATAGGAATTCAAGTTGTTAATGGAAATGTGCATCTCGATAGTGCTTGCCTATAACATTGGACTTGCTCTTGTACAGACATTAAGCCGAATGTTCATTATTAATGCTGGACTTGGTTTTACGCTGTTGTGGAGGACAATGAAGTCTTTTATCGATACAAAAACAACTTCAAAGATTCATGTACTCTCAATGAGTCTTTTCTTCTATTTGTATTTAATTAATTAATGTTCCATATTCTAGAAATACTGTGATAATTATTGATTTTATCATGTTTTATAAGTGCTCTGGAAGAAAGAAGTGTCCCATCAAAAGCTCCCGTCTCTTAGAAGTATGCAAGTTTATATTAGATTTCATTAGGGAGTTGTAGGCTTTTGCAAGTCAATGGTTATATGTTGTTACATGAGGTATCATATTTAGTGGATTCCATTTATGTGCATGTATTTTTCATATGAGGTATCATATAATGCTTTGGCAGGGAATTTTTATTTTCAGTATGATTGAACTTTTTAGTTTGATGAATAGGATTCTTATTAAACTATCATGTGAATAGGATTTATTTTTTGAATGACAATCAAGTGTACGATTCAATAATAATAATAATAATAATAATCCAATGATATATTTTTTTTTAATTTACAAATATTTTAGCGACGAACCAAATCCATCGCTAATTTCTGAAGAAGTTGAAATTTAACAACGGATTTAAGGTCCGCCGCTTATTCATATTAGTGACAGATCTTACCCGTCACTAATATTTTTAATGATGATGAATTTTTTGAATTTTTGGGACGGATTTTTTATTTTTTGCGACGATACGATGGACCTTATCTGTCGCAAATTAGACGACAAATTTTATCCGTTGGAAAAAAAAAGACCAAGTAAACAGCGACGGACCAAGTGATGGATGAAATCCTTCGTTTATTTGGTTTTACGACAGATTTGGTCCGTCGTAAATTCATAATTTTGGCGTAGTGCTGCTTTGGAGTCCCTGATCATCTAAACCAGTCCTAGTCAGAGTCTATTTGACCTCATTCGAGGTGGCCAAGATGTTGAACATATTAGATCATACACTTGGGGCCCATATTAATAGTGTATGCAAAACATACACCAAATATAATAATAACAAAAACAAAATGCATGAATGCCATGCACTTGGGTAGTGACCCATTCCTGGTTAATTATGGGTTTCACAAGTGGGACTCCATTCTGATGTTTATATTAAATCCACACTATCCACTGACTTCTTAAGATCATTTTAGGCCATGGGCTAAAAGATGAGACAAAATCGAGTCTCAAGTGGGCTGCAATGAGGAAAACAAACCATTGTTGTTGAAATCTTCCAAGGCCCACTGTGGAGTCCCTGTTCGTCAAAATCAACCCAAATCAGAGCCCATTAGACCCGCTCAAGATGGACTACGCGGTGAATGGAGTAGAAAATTCACACGAGGCTCACACTGATGGTGCAAAAAAAAAAAAAGAAAAGAAAAAAAGAAGAAGAAGAGAAATAATAAAGAAAAGAAATGTGTTACTGGGCAGTTTTGCCTAGTGATGTGAGGGAGGGAGCCTCCCTTAGGTTGCCCCACACATGGGACCCTATATGATGTATGTTTCATATTCACTTCGTTCATCCATCTCATCAAACTATGTTAGGCCATGAGCCCAAAATTAAGGTTGATATATCTCAGGTGGGCCACACCGTAGGGGAATATGGGCTAAACACCTCTTAGACTTTGGGATTTCTTGGTTTTGGGATTCCTTGGACCTGGAAATCCCTAGTTTTTGGATCCCTTAGACTTGGGAATCCCTGGAATCGAGATCCATTCGGTCTTTGGTTATATTTGGCATCTTTAATTCAAATCCTTATATTAGTTGACATGTGAATGTTGAAACTATGTTTTTATTAAAATCCATTTAGGCACATAATTTGCCCAAACTAATGAAGTCCCAAGACTCAGATGGGCCATGAGCATATGATCACTTCCTAGTGACTAACCAATGATCTATAATGGTCAATTTACATTAGCAATGATTAGACAGTGTAGATCATCCAACTAAAGTAATTATAGTGATGTCATTGATAATCTGATTATTTTGGGACATCATTAGTGAAATTGCGATAAAGACCGCTCTAGTTGAAGTAGGAATATGCCCATATATCCTGGAGGGGGGTGAATAGGACTTGTTAATGATTTTATGACAAATTAAAATCCTATCACACTAATCCTAACAACAAGCATATATTAGGATTACTCAAGAGTAACTCTACTGACTTCCAAGCCTGATAGAGGATCCAATCACAACCTATTTGAGAGATAAACAATATGCAAACTAGTTTATGATGGATATGACTCTGTGTGTGTGTATGAGGTGTGATCTCAGATAATCAAATATGACAATATTAAAGGAAATCACACAAACACATGAATAGCAATCTCAAACACAATCATTTTTATAGTAGTTCAACTACTTGTCTACTCCACTCTTGGTAATCGCACTCAACCCTTGAGTGTACCGAATTTCACTAAGGAGGTTTTCCACGGTCCACCCCAAACCTAAGGTTTTAAATCAAGTTCACCTGGGCTGACTATTTATACTCTCACGAGCAAGGGTCAACACCATGCACCCACTTTTAGTCACACTAGCCAAGGATCTTCCATGAGACCCAACTGTTTATGCTCTCCACAGAGCAAGGGTCTACAAAATGCACCCACCACGTGCATTCCCGTTGGAGGCCTCCTAGAGGACTTGCAAGGGTGAGAAACACCTTAGACTCAATCCTACAAAAGAATGATCATAAGGGTCCTTTAGAATCTGATAACTTACAGATAAGTTGATGAGTCCCTTTTAGCTCATTGTCGAAGATATCCTCCTTTGTTGATGAAGAATCTTCTACTTCCTTAAACTGCAACTTAGCAGATATACCAATGCATTATGATGGATTGGGTCAAGGTTATGATGGAATCCTACTCTTAAATATTTTCCTATAAAGGAGATAGAGTGATTCCAATCATCTATGCATTCAAGGCATCCCAGCTTAATGATTTACCATTAAGGTGGTAGCTGAAGGATCCTTGAATGCGAAAGTTCATTCCTCAATCCACTCTATTTAATATCAATGATGAGGGTGGATTGGAGGATGAACTCCCTTGAGAGAAAGGACTTTGGGTAAATGATCTGAGGTTAAACACTCAAAAGCACTCTCTTCTTTCTCTACCAGCAACTAAAGACAAGCTCTCTATATATAAGCAAAAAGTTCTAACAAATATAAAATGGTCACATTTATGATTGAGTTTGATATCATCAAGCAGGGTTGATATCATCAGCGTATACTCTTAATTGCATCAACTGGCCGCTCGATGACACAAATTCAAAAGTCATACGCTTTTGAAACTTTTTATCAACTAGTCGAGGGAATCGAAATACACGTCAATGTCATCAGATTTTGAACTCCGATATAATCGATATAAGGATCGATTCCTCGACAATTGAAAAATGAGTGAGACTTGCTTTGAAATTTTTCAGGTCAAAAGATATGATCGAGGTACACTCGATATCATCAGAATTTGAATGTTGATGATATCGAAGGTCGTGTCAATGCATCTATAAATCCTTAGATTTTATTATTGAGCTTGCTGGACAGTTTATGTCCTTTTTCGATACAATAGATCTGACCTCGATATCATTAATATTTGAATATCGATTCTATCGAGTGACCCTCGATCTGAAATAAAAATCACCTGAAAAATGTTGCTGAAAAGACTGTGTCCAAGACTAATATTATTAATGGCCTTCCAATATCATCGGTTTTTGAATTTCGAGGATATTGGGGGTACATCGATATATCGAAGGTCTATATAATTTTCTTATAAAAAACAGGGACACAAATACTCTACTGTTGATTATATTAAGTCTACTTCAATAAGCTCAATTTTTAAATACTGATGATATCGATAGGGGTATCGATACATCGATAATTCCGTTTAGATCAATATGTGGTTGTTGGACATCTTTGGTCCTCATTTCGATGGTATCGATTGATCATCGAGGACATCGACATCATTCATCGATTTTATCGAACCTAATTTCGATAAATCGATAGAAGTAGAAAACTTAGAGATTTTTTGATTTTGTAAAAAAGTTTTCTAACCTAAAAACCCTATGATATTCTAACCAATTTTAAGGATTTTATTTACCCGATGTTTAGGGACATGGGATGTGAGGCTTAGATTTACCTGTGACGAGTTTAGGCACACATCTGGTTGAGGCAGATAGCTGATTGATCTTCCTATGGAGCTTTTCTGTCTAGTTGACTCAATACTTATGCTAATTGACAAACCGGGGCACTTTCAATCTCCCCCTTTATCAATTACATGACAAAATACCAAAACACCCTAGAACAGCATCTAGACAAACACATCCTAAATTGTGTGTACATGTAATTTACACAATTTTACAATGTCTAGTGAAACCATACACACAAGTCAGAAGCTGCTCCCCCCTAACAACATTCTCCCCCTATCTTGATGCAGCTGCTCCCCCTAACACCTGTATCATAATTCAGTAGATATGTAATTTTCCTTGCAGGGTGTTTGAATTGTTCTCCCCCTTTTTGTCAGTCATTGGCAAAGGTATAGCAGTTGATACTGACTGAAGATAAAGCAACTCGGGAGAACCAATATTCTGAGAGCATACATATATAAAAGATAGATGTATAATAATCAAATCAGGTTAATCAGACATCATGTTCAGAGACTATATATGCATAATAGACTAAATAAAGCAGTGATAGTAGCAGATAACATAATCATCAAAAACATCACATGCATTCCATATCAGAAGCTAGATAAACCAGGGGATCAAAAAGCATAATCACGACAGTAGAAATGTGAATTAAATCCAGCCATATTCAAAAATATCCAAATAACATATACTGCCCAAGATTGGCAGTAGTATGACAGAAAACTATCAAAGAAAAAGTATTCCTCACTCAGAGGATATCACACCAAAAAGAGACTTTTCAACTCTGTAAGTTTAGTAATGCATCACACCTATGTATGAACGATGTGCACTCAAAAAGATATTTATGCCCTAAGAATTTTAGGGAGAATCCAGGTATGTGATGCATTGGTCGTACTATAAAAAATAAAAAACCCTTTATCAAGCTCATAAGACATTCAGAATTTTTTATGTATTATTTTACAGAGTCGCAAGCATAGTTTTGATCTCTAATAGATAGACTTCACACTCATCTAGCCGTTTCATTATGTATGATTGTCTATCAAGTAGATCCTGTATAGTGTCTTGATCGGTGACAGCTTGAATGTTCTCAACTGAGACAGGGTTGTGCACAGGATAGCCTTTGTCTGAGCTTAAATTGAATTTTCCCCAATGAGGCGCATTGGCAACGATATTACAGATGTCTTCTTGATTGAACCAGGCACGCGGGTGTGGGAGATCGTTAATAGGAGATAGCCCAAATTGTCGTGATAGCTTGGACACAAGACATGGGAATGGAAGTGTAGTGATGGATTCATCTGAAGACACCCAAATTAATTGTTGTAGAATAAGAGTGGGTAACCAGACTTAAATACTCAGATGAACATCATACAAAACATTTAGAATGTATGGAGAAAGCTTGTTCCCAGAGACTTCACAGGGATAGACATTTGTGCTGAAAATGCTGTGAAGGATTTTGTATGCAAGATTGAGGTATTTAACATAAAGAGCATTCTTTGCATTTCTCGATATAGTAGCACCATTACATAGTGCTCAAGTAACTTCCTCCCATACACCAATACCATTCATATTTCATTCTGATACAGGTATCCTAGTGTAACACCTTGAAAATCGGGGGTCGTGTAAAAACCTGACTCCCGAGTTCCAGACGATCACTTATGCAACAAATATAATTATGATTCAATGTTGTCTAAGTTAAAGCATTCACGTGAGTAAGATTATACCAAAACTGCAATTCATACTCTAGATCCAGTGATAAAACGCAAGCAGAAGACTGAAAGATATATATATGACTGTATGGAAAACAAAATAAATCTCATACTGTCTCCAAAGTATGAATATATCTCTGAGTCTCATATACATGTCATAAACAAAAAAGGAAAAGTCAAAAATAGTCCCACTAAGAAGTCCCGCCGATCCAGGTCACCTACGCAAAGCTGTCGTAAAACAGAATGTACGAGAACTCATCCTAGTCCTCGTCGTAATCTGGCTCTGCATCCTGAATCGCCGCATCACCTGCAACTAAGACAGGGTTTGGTGGGTGTTGCAAACACCATCCCGTAACGTGCGAGTGAGTGATCAACTCAGTGGAATAATAGAGCAAAGATTTGCATGTTCTCAAATCAATCACGCGATAATAGTAAAGCAATGAAACAAACATTTCTAGATTCTGTTGTTAATGTATGCATGAAATGACATGATGGATGTCCTCACCGACATACTCCCTCATATGGCACCATCTTATGCCCGCGGCATGCTTACGTTCCTTTCTGTGCTCCACATCTTCCAGGCATATGCAATGTGATGTGGATATGATTACCAAGTTCTTATTATTCCTTTTCATACAGCAGTATTGGGAAACTAAGGTACTTTTCTTATATCAATCCCAACACAGATCCGGTCTAGGGTCGTCACTCCTAGCATTCACATACGATGTTACATTTGTAGGTCGCTGCAAGGGCTGTCAGGGCTATTGCTCGCACTCGTTGCACCGCTCCCCCATCACCTTATCAATACAGGCCTAATATACTCTCATTGCTACGGAAGGGTCGTCGCCTCCCGTAGACTCAGAATACGCTCGCGGTCACTACAAAGGGCTCATCACCTGATCAGTGTAGGCCGACAGCTCAAATGTAGTGTCCCATACCACCACAATCGGCTCACAAGTCATAGGTGTTCATTAGTCACTATGGGGAGGTTTGTGGCCCCAGCGTAGGCCGACAGCTCGACCACGGTGTCCCATACCACCATGCCCGGCTCATGAGTCTTTATGGATCAAGGTACCATGGTTAACAGGGTTTCCAATGGTAAGTTCAATACCCTAGGTTCAAGTAGTTATGATTCATACAGGGTGAACATACAATGGCCAGACAGGTTACTTGACGGGCTCGACTAGTACGAGCGCATCTCAAGTCGAACGACGTGAAGTGCGTAAAACACTTCGTGTGGTATAACCACTGCTGTAAACTCAAAACACGACTCGCATTCATCGACGCGTCCTTCGTGGCAAATATAAGCCAACCACGAATTTACTCTGTTACCGACTGCCTGGACTAAGCATAGCCCCAAACATTTATAAGTCAATATCAGTAATCATGTGAGAGTAATGGAAATGAAATACAATAATATAAGCATGTTGAAACATGTTATAATGTACCACTTAAACAAATCATCCAACACATGCATTTCATACATACAATGAATCAATACATATAGCCAATGTAGTGAAAATCATTCAATCAGCATATTACTTGAGAATTCAATCTCAAAACTTATTCACAACACCATTTATTCAATACATACTAATACAAATATTTATACAAACACTTAGCCTACACACTCTAGTCTACATAGCGTATGTCGACTCAGAGTGCGTATTCGGGAGAATCTCTTCGCCAAACCAATCATGCACGCATTCCTAATATACTAATACGACAAGAAGCCATGGCAAACATTTCAGCAAAATATGAATATAAACAGTATTTCCTACAAATGACTAAAATGCCCTAAATCTCATATTTTCCATACGCTTACGAAATGGAAAACGGACAGCATGCTGTACATGTCAAACGGCGTTGCCATCGATAATCTACTATTAAACAACATTGAAAGCTTTGAAATCAGTCAATCAAAGCGTCTAAAATCCGCACCTTTTTCCCTAGACGTGTATCGCTTCGATCGGAACGTATATGCTTCATCAACAGCGTACAGACTACCTAATGCCAAGATGTATAAGCTACTTCGCTAACGAATCAAAGAAAACTCTAAAACAGCAAGTAGTTAGGGTTTTCCTTACTTAGAAATGCGTCGGAATCACCAACAAAGTGATTGGGATGCGTTGCTTTTGCACGTGTAGCAGCTGTAGCAAGTGACAGGAAGATCACTCCCACACACTCTCACAATCTCTCACTTTTTCTCTCTCTCTCTAGCTAGGGTTTCTAGCAAATTCGGATGGGTGAGATAAGTGAGGGTTTAAAGCCCTTATATAGGCTAAAACCTTCCCAAATTAGGCTTGGGAACAAGGTACACTTAAGTTATAACCAAAACGGGGCTGTTCTGATCCAAAAGAGCAATTTCGGGAGGTCCCCTGGTCGAACGCGGTCGGACTTAAGCTCATGGTCACTTAATGTTGCTCGCACCCAGTTTTCAGTCCGGTAGAGTTCGTAGATCGCACGTGGCGGTCCAGTTTCAGTTCAGCGGTCATCATACCTAAATCAGGTCTACAAGTCTCATGATATGAGAGAGAAATTTTTCCTGATCCGAGGGTGAAATTTGGCTGAATTCTGACGGTCAGAACGCTTAATAATAACGTGAAAAGTCACGTGCCAGATTTGGATTTAAATTTCCAAATCCAACCCTTTTCTCACTCTCTTCACTCCAGGCTCAATGAACGTCGGTTAGGCTTGATTTTCGAAGTGATTGTCAAGTCCAGTTAAGCGGTCATAACGGTCTAAGATTGTAGGTATCGGACTTTTGACGTGCGATCTAGATCTAATACAAAGTTTCAGAGAGTTCCTGAGAGCAAACGGGTTTAGAGTTTGATCCAAGGTTTCAGGATATTATAGCGTCATTGGTTCTTCAAGTTTTGGGTATTGTAGAATGCATTTAAAGCGTTCAGGGACAATTTCACATCTACTCTAGCGTAGCACTAGCTAACTTACGCTTAATTTTCTAAAGGAATTCATCCTACGTGATTTCTGGTTGAGTTGGTACTCGAGTCTCAGTACGGATTTTTCCGAGGCGTTACAATCTACCCCCCTTAACAAAAATTTTGTCCTCAAAATTTGTACCTTTTCGTACTCCTCGAGAAGCTGTGGGTAGTTCTTTCTGATCTTGACTTCTATCTCCCAGGTAGCCTCTTCCTCAGAGTGATGCGTCCACAACACCTTCACAAGGGGGATCACCTTACTACGCAGTACCTGCTCCTTCCTGTTTAGTACACGTGTCGGTCGTAGGATATATATAACATCCTCTCCTAACTGCACCTGCTCCCATCTAATGATATGGGAAGGATCAGAAACGTATTTCTTCAGCATAGAAACATGAAATACGTTGTGAACGCTCGCGAGAGGTGTAGGTAAAGCCAGACGATAAGCCACTGCACCCACACTATCGAGGATCTGAAATGGTCCAATGAATCGCGGTGCCAGCTTCCCCTTCTTCCCGAACTGAAGGACTCCCTTCATAGGGGAAACTCACAAAAATACATGATCCCCAACCGTGAACTCTAGCGAGCGCCGTCTCGTATCGGCATAACTCTTCTGTCTACTCTGCGCTGTGAGAAGCCGACATCTAATAATATCAATCTTCTCCGACGTCGCCTGCACTAACTCTGGGCCAATCAATCTAAGCTCACCAACCTCTGCCCAGCAATGCGGTGCTCGACGAGGTCGCCCATACAACACCTCATAAGGTGCCATACCGATACTCGCCTGAAAACTGTTGTTGTACGCGAACTCCACATATGCAAGACAATCGTCCCAACTGTCCTTGAAGTCCAATGCACAAGCTCGCAATATGTCCTCTAGAATCTAGTTCACCCGCTCTGTCTGTCCGTCTGTCTGTGGGTGGAAGGCAGTACTGAACTTCAACTTCACACCCATAGCCTCCTGAATGCGAGTCCAGAAAATAGAAGTGAAACGCGTGTCTCTGTCCGACACGATCTCCAATGGAACTCCATGCAGACGCACGATCTCTCTGATATATAGTCTAGACAGCTCGTCCTTAGAGTTCGTAACTCTGATCGGTAGGAAGTGCGCCGACTTCATCAGAAGGTCGACGATCACCCAAATAGAATCATGTCCCTTCCTTGTCTTCGGTAGCCCTGAGATAAAATCTATGGAAATGAAGTCTCATTTCCACTCAGCGATCGGCATAGGCTGCAGGAGTCCAAGAGGTTGGCGATGCTCTGCCTTCACCTGCTGGCAAGTGAGATAACGGGACATGAACTCTGCGATGTGAGTCTTCATACCTTCCCACCAATAAGTCCTCCTCACGTCACGATACATCTTGGTGCTGCCCGGATGCATCGCAAGTTTGATACAGTGCGCAGCCTCGAGAATCTCTCGTCTCAAGTCGGGAATGTCTGGGACGCATAGGAGGCCACGATAACATAAGCCCCCATCCGTGCCAACTCGCCACTCGGCGTCTGCATCATCACTGGCCTGCTCTTGAAGCTCAGTAAGACGTGCATCATCCCGCTACGCCTCGATGACTCTGTCATCCATCTGAGATCGCACCTGCACATGTGCGATAAACTCATATGGCTCCTACACAATGAGTTTCTGCTCGAAGTCTCGCAAAAACTCAACCATGTCCCACTCAGCAACCATTCGCGGAGCCGCAAACTCTATCGCCTTCTTGCGGCTCATCGCGTCAGCCACAAGGTTCGCCTACCCAGGATGGTAGGAAACTTCAAAGTTGAAGTTTTTCAAAGTCTTCATCCATCGCTGCTGCCTCATATTCAAGTCCCGCTGCGTGAATATATACTTGAGGCTCTTGTGATAGCAAAAGAGCTCGAACTCCTCTCCATAGAGGTAATGTCTCCAGAGCTTCAATGCGAATATGACGACTGCCAACTCTAGGTTGTGTGTAGGGTAATTCTCCTCGTGCTTCCTTAATTGTCTCGAGACATACAAAATTACCCTGTCCTTCTGCATAAGGACACAACCTAAACTAACACTAGATGCGTCAGTGTATATCGTATAGCTAACCCCTTGCTCTGGCAATACTAGCATAGGAGCGGACGTAAGTCTGTCCTTTAGCTCCTGAAAAGCTGACTCCATCTTCTCATTCCATGCGAACTTCACGTCCTTCCGTGTCAACTGAGATAGAGGTCTGGCGATCTTCGAGAAATCTTGAATGAAGCGTCGATAGTAACCAGCAAGACCCAAGAAACTCCTCACCTCAGTGACAGAACCAGGCTGCTCCCAGTCCTGAATTGCAGTTACCTTAGACAGGTCAACTACCATACCATCCTTGGACACCACGTGTCCCAGAAACTTCACTTCCTACTTCCAGAAGTCGCACTTCTTGTACTGTACGAACAACTGATGCTGTCTGAGTGTATCCAAAACAATTGCAAGTGCTCCTCATGCTCTTCTCGACTCCTGAAGTATACCAAAATGTCATCAATGAACACAATGACGAATTGATAGAGGAAAGGCCGAAATACCCGGTTCATCAGATCCATGAACACGGCTGGTGCATTCGTGAGACGGAACGACATCACAAGGAACTCGTAGTGGCCAAAGCTGGTCCTGAATGCTGTCTTCTGCACGTCCTCATACCTGACGTGCAACTGATGATATCCTGACTGAAGATCAATCTTCAAGAAGTACTGCGCCCCTCTCAACTGATCAAACAAGTCATCGATCCTAGGTAAAGGGTACTTAATCTTCACCGTGATCTGGTTCAGCCTGCAATAATCAATACACAATCGCATAGAACCATCCTTCTTCTTCACGAACAGAACTAGTGCTCCCCAAGGAGACACACTGGGTCAAATAAAACCAAGCTCCAACAGATCATCAATCTGCGTCCTCAACTCCTCCATCTCACACTATGCCATGTGATACGTCGGCAGTGAGACGGGAGTGGAACCAGGCACCAGATCGATAGTAAAATCAATCTCGCGCTGAGGCAGTAAACCAGGGATCTTCCTGAACAGATCCCCAAAATCACGGATGACTGGCGTATGCTCAAGTGTCGGGGCATCAGCGTCCCGTAGTAAAGAAGCGTAGCTAAGTATGTGGAAGGAGAGATTTACCCGCACTGAAAATGTAAAAGGTGTGCCCTCTGGCTCGTATACCGTCACCTTACGAGTCTAGCAGTCAATCTCAGCCCTCCCTATAGTCAACCAATCCATGTCAAGAATGACGTCGAGATAAACGAGAGAAGGGTCGACGACAAGATCAAGAATCATCGTCCTGCCTCCTAGATCCACTAAGCAACCCTCACACATCAAGGTGGCATCAGAAAAATCCCCGTGAGCTGAAAGGACTCGCACTCCATCCATCCGAATAGTCGGTAACCCAATGCGCCTGACTATGGAATGTAATATCAATGAAATCGTGGATCCAGTATCCACCATCATGAGTATAGGAGTACCTCCAATATGGGCGGTGACCTCAAAGGCCAAGGGCTGAGTAGTGTCTGTCTCGGCTGCCTCTGCTGTCAAGGCGTGTACCCGAGCCTGCTGTGGCCGGTTCGTCCATGGTATCATGGGCCATTGAGGCGGCCTGAACTGAGATACGGGAGGTCTGAAGGAAGGGTGCGCAGGAGCCAACCGTAGAGGCGGTGCTGATATAGCCTGTGGGTGTGGACGATCGATCTTCTACGGTGGTGTAACGCCCGTGAAAAATTCGTACTTGGGTTCGAGTACCGATTTGACCCGAAATCGCGTATAAATAATTTTCATAGAAATTAAACGTAAGTTAGCTAGCGCAACGCTAGAGTAGCTGGGAAATAGTCTCTGATCACTTTAAATACGTTCTACAAGACCCAAATCGAGTAGAACAGACAACTCTACAATACTCTATAACCTTGAATCAAACTCTAAGCAGGTTTGTCCTCTGGACCACATTGAACTTTTGTATTGGATTTAGACCGCACGTCGAAGGTCTGATACCTCCTATCTTAGACCGTTAGAACCGCCCAGCTGGACTTGACAATCATCTCGAAAATCAAGTCAAACCGATAATCACAGAGTATTTCGTTGAACCCAGACTGAAACGACCGCGAATAGGGACGAATTGGGAATTTCAAATTCAAATCTGGCACACGACTTGACGCGTCAGTATTAAGCGTTCTGACCGTCAGAATTCATCCAGATTACACCCTCGGATCAGGAAAAATTTCTATTTATTATCATGAGACTTTCAGCCCTGATCTATGTGCGGTAACCGCTGAACTGAAACTGGTCCGCTACGTGCGATCTGCGAACCCTGCCAGACTGAAAACTTAATACGAGGTACATCTGGTACCCATGAGCTTAAGTCTGATCGCAATCGACCAGGGGACTACCAGAAAGCCATTTTTGGACTGAAACAGTCCCGAAATGGATAGGCATCAAGTAAACTTCGTCCCGGAGCCTATTTTCGGCAATTTCAAGCTTATAAAAGGGGTTGAAACCCTCATTTCTCCTTCCCATCCGAATTTCACAAACCCTAGAAAAAGGAGAGAGAGTTTGAGAGAAAGGGAAGAGGAGATTTTTCCCGCTTCCGAGCCCCTGACAGTTGCTGCTTCAACACTTCCTTCCAATCACCTGGCTGGTGATTTCTCCACCTTTTCAGGTATAAAATAGCCCTAATAACTTGCTGATTTAGGGTATGCTTAGATGCACAACATGTTAGCTAACGTATTCCATAAATCAGGTTCTCCTACAGCCGTAGACGAAGCGTACACGCTCCGTTCAAAATCCTGCGACCGTAAGAGACTAAGTGAGGATTTTAGACGCTTTGATTGACGGTTTACAACGCTTTCAATGTCGTTTAATAGTAGATTATCGACGGCATCGCCGTTTGACATGTACAACATGCTCTCCGTTTCCTGTTTCGTAAATTAACGAAGAATATGAGATTTAGGGCATTTTAGTCATATGTAGGAAGTACGGTCTACATGCATATTTTGCTGACGTGATTGACATGGTTTGTCGCCGTATTAGTGAGTTAGAAATGCTTGCATAATCAGTTTGGCGAAGAGATTCGCCAAGTTGCGCACTTTGGGTCGACATACTATATGTGGACTTAAGTGTGTAGTGTATGTGTTTGTATAAATGCTTGTATTAGTATGTATTGTATTGAATGATGTTATGTAGTAGTTTGAGATTGATTTCATGATTTAAAATGCTGACCTAAATGATTTCCTACATGTTGACCTTATGCATGATTGTATTACATGCATAGGAAGTATGCCTTGAAGATTTGCTTAAGTTGAATATGCATGGAAAGTATGCCTTGAAGATTTGCTTGAGTTGAATGTTATAACATGTGCTAACATGCTCACATGATGTGTTTCAATTCCAATACCTTTGTATATAGCGTTAAGGTAATTCCATAGATGTGTGGGACTTGACTTAGTCCAGGCAGTCGGTAACCGAGCGAATTCGTGGCTGACTGGTCATAGCCACGAACGACGCATCGATGAACGTGATTCGTGTTGAGAGTTGGCGGCAGTGGTTAGGCCACGCGAAGTGTTTTACGCACTTCATGTCGTTCAACTTGAGATGCGATCGCGCTAGTCGAGCCCGTCAAGTAACCCGACTGGCCGATGTTTGTTCACCTTGTATGTATCATAACTGCTTGAACCTAGGGTACTGAACTTACCATTGTAAACCCTATTAACCATGGTACCTTGATCCACGAAGACTCATGAGCCGGACATGGTGGTATGGGACACCGTGGTCGAGCTGTCGGCCTACACTGGGGCCACAAACCTCCCCGTAGTGACCAGTGAGCACCCTACTCTGAGCAGATTATGGTGGTATGGGACACTATATTCTAGCTGTCGGCCTACACTGATCAGGCGACGAGCCCTTTGTAGTGACCGCGAGCGTATTCTGAGTCCACGGGAGGCGACGACCCTTCCGTGCAGTAGAGTACAGTAGGCCTGTATTGATAAGGTGATGGGGGAGCGGTGCAACGAGTGCGAGCAACAGCCCTGGCAGCCCTTGCAGTGACCTACGAAATATACATCGTATGAGATTACTAGGAGTGACGACCCTAGACAGGATCCGTGTTGGGATTGATACAAGAGAAGTACCTTAGTTTCCCAATCCTGCTGTTTGAATGGACTAATAACAACTTGGTAATCATATCACCATAGCATTGCATGTGCCTGGAAGATGTGAAGCACTCTAGGGAGTGTGGCATGCCGCGGTCGTAAGATGTTGCCGCATGAGGGTGATCGTCGGTGAGGGCATACATCACGTCATATCATCTTGCATTAACAACAGTATTAGGATTGTCTGATTTACTGCTTTACTATTATCGCGTGATTGAATTGTGAACATGCTAATCTTTGCTCTATGATTCCACTGAGTTGATCACTCATTCCCACGTTACGGGATGGTGTTTGCAATACCCACCAGACCCTGTTGTAGCTGCAGGTGAGGACGAGATCCAGGAGGTGGAGCCGGAGATTGACGAGGACCAGGATGAGTTCTCGTATATGCAGTATCACGACGGCTTCCCGTAGGTGACCTGGATCGAGGGGACTTCAGTGGGACTATTTTGAACTTTATTCTTTTGTTTATTTACATGTATATGAAACTCAGAGATGTAGTCATACTTTGGAGACAGATGAGATTACTTTATTTTTCCATACAGTGATATATACATTGTTTAGTCTTCCGCTTGCTTTTATCACTGGATCTGAAGTATGAATTGCAGTTTTGGTATACTTTTACTCATGTGAATGCTTTAAATCAGACAACATTGAATCATAACTATTTTTGTTGCATAAGTGACGGTCTGGAACTCGGGAGTTGAGTTTATACACGACCCCCGATTTTTAGGGTGTTACAGGTGGTGAGAACCTGCTGTCTCTCATCCGAGTGAAACAGCTCTGCACTGCATGACCCGATCTCCCACAATAAGTACATGATAGATCAGGGCGCCTCATCGGAAGCACTGGCACCTTAGCCCTAGGAGGAGGGTCAATGCAAGGCCTCTTGCCCGCAAAGGGCCTGTCCTGCAAATCTGGTCGTGGCCTAGGAACCATAGGGCCACGAGATCGCGTAAATCGATCCAAATCCTGCTCTGCCGGCATAGACATGTGAATCAGCTCAACGTAGGAAGGAATGCTAACGCAACACATCTTCGACCGAATATCCGGTCGCAAGCCCTCCGAAAAGTGCCGTATGCGCATCTGCGAGTATAGTCGGGACATATCTGCCCAACTCAGTGAATCGATGCTCATATTCTGTCACTGTTATGCCTCCCTGTCTGAGGCATAGAAACTCATTCTTTCTCTCATGCATGTAAGTCTGGGGATAGTATTTCTCGTGGAAACGGAACTCGAAAGCTGCCTAGGTCCAGATATAATCGACAATAATAGTCCGCAAAATGCTATCCCACCACAGACTGGCCTCCCGCTCAAACATGAACATAGCCAACTCTACCTGCTCAGACTCTGAGCAATGCAGCATCCGTAGTATCTTCGACAAACGGTCGAGCCAATACTCAGCCTCCTCGGGTCTGTGAGAACCCATAAAAGTGGGAGGCTGTAAGCGCTGGAATCGCTCGAGTAAGCCCCGTGTATCAGCGGCATTCCCCGTAGGGTAAGCAGGCGATGCAGGTTGAGCCATGCCCTCATCCTGAGTAGAAGTACCGGCATCCTCAGCTGGATGCACAGGGGGTGTAGGTGGAGTCGCACTCCCACCCTGGGCTAGAGCCCCTGCTATCGTAGTCAAGAGCTGCTAGTGCTGCTGATGCATCATGGTCATCAACTGCTCAAATCTATCTAGAGGTGGAGCAGGCTGTGGCACATACTACGTCGAGAAAGACGCACGGTACTACTCTCTGACAGGTGGTGTGAAAGGCGGTGGTCCAACTGCAGGACCTGTGGAAGGCTGAGACTCACGTGCAGTCTCAGGAATCGGGCCCACAGCAGGGTTCGTATGAACATCAGTCTGGAGAGGAACCCGATCCATCGGCTTTCCCAATGTAAGTCGTGTTGTGTTCCGCATAGCCTTAGGCGGCATTCCCTATATTCAAAATAGGGCGCAACCTTGTCAGTCACAGCAATAGCACATACACACCACCACACAGTCATTCACATAACAAGCGAAAAATATTCCATGCATTTCATTTAATCAAAATTGTCACAATACAAGAGATATATCCTTACATGCATCATGACCAGAAACACATAGGAACTAAGCCAGTAAGCCATTACAGTAACATAAGCACACTACTAGCCTTATCAGGCTTACACACAGAAAGCAGAAAACAACTAACTACAACCAGTAACATCTGGATCGAGATCACTAATCCGAGTCTGGGGATGGAGGAGGAGCACCCTTATCCTGCAAGCAACACAGGATCGCCTTCAAGGTGCGAGTCACCTTGCCAAATTTTCTCTTCATGACGGCCTTGGTATCCTCAACTTTGGCCCGAAGTTCCTGGACTTCCTGTCGCAAGGCAACCTGATTCTCCTCGAGTCGGGCAATGTGAGCATCTCTAGTAGCCCGAGTCGGAGGAGGGCTCTCATCAGTATTCTGAGCCTCCACTTCTTCTTCTTCCTGGACTTCTTCCTCGATTTCTGCCCCAGCTTCTTCTTCACCAATATCTGCTTCACTATCATAATCGCCCTCGCTATCCTTATCAAGCTGAGCCTCACGCTGCTGAGGCCCTATCTTCATTCTGTTCATGGTAGTCTCGTCGATGAAGTGGATCGGTACAGGCATCTCTGGCCCAAGTCTATAGGTAAACTCAAGTGCAATCCTGCATATGAGCCGACCAAAAGGAAGAGACTCTGACGTTCTTCTTGACTTTTTTATAAGGACGATCTGTCACAATATAAACGTGGCCATGCACACATTTTCACCCTGGCCCACTTGATACAAGAAATCGACCATGAGACGTGTACATTCACAGCGGTTGGTCGACCTAGGATACACATTGAATGTGCAAATGTGATGCAGCAGGCGAAAATCATCCGACATATGGGATACTAAGAGGCTCTTGTTAGGCTACCACGGAACCAAGCCACCACATAGGAACCTGGTACGGCGATCTCGCTCACGAGCACTCTTCAGATTCTTAGCACTGGGATGAACTTCACCAAGAGGCACCTTCAGAATGCGAGCTATCAGTCGAACATCGATCGTAGCCATCTGGTCTCTATCAAAGGGAATCCTGAACTGTAATGGCTCCAACGTAGGATCCCGGATACGAGCATAGAAGGAACGAATGGTGCTCACGTTCGCTCGAGACTGTGCTTCAAAGAGCGGACCCCAGTGTGCAGCCTCAATGCGCTCAAACAACAGATATTCGCCAAAGAGCCACTCCTCCACATGTGCTTCAAACAAGACCTTGCGATCTGTATAAGTGTCATGGGGCAACTCTGCCAACAGTACTCGCCCTATGTGAGTTGAGGATCCAAATCCCGCTTTGTGTGAAACTCACAAGCTGTACTTGGACCTGCGGCGACGCTTGATCTAGCGGCACCACCCCTCGGCTTCCTTGATCATGAAGGGTGACTAGGCCCAGCTTCATCTGAGGCAGTCTTCCTCTTTCCCATCAGAGAGAGAGGATGGTGAAGAAAGAGAAAAAAGCTAAAATGGCTTCAATAAAAGTCATGAAAAATGAGGGAAATAAGGAGAAACGCTGCCCAAATGGATTGAAGCAAATCTAGGCATTGTAGAGGGATGAATCAAGCTTCCAAATGCTAGATTCTCAAAGGGAAAAGAGAAAACTAAATGGGAATAGAGCTCCACACGATTTCAGCCATGAATGGAGGTTGTGGGAGCTTCAAACGATGAAAATAGAGGGAGAGAGGACTGCCTGCTGCTGTGGACGATGGAGTGGGACCGTTTTTGGCAGAAAATGAGCTTGGGAGTGGTTTGGAGACGTGATTTGAGAAGGAGGCAGCAAAAAAAATGAAAAGGGAGAGCTTGGAGGGGGCTGTTGTGAAGGAGATAGGGTTTTGGGGGGGTTTTAACGTGCGAACCGCACATGGGAGGGGTGCCCTACCCCATTTAGGTCGTCCGCCCGACGCACGGCTCACGTGGGGCCCATTTAGGTCGTCCGCCCGACGCACGGCTCACGTGGGGCCCATTGGTCGGCGATGCCATCGCTGGCCGACCATCAATCCGGCCGGTCGGGCCACCTGGGTTGGGTCCCCCTTGCCCTAGGGACCTCAAATATACATGGGGCCCACCCTGGTTCATTGTAATTTGGCCTAGATAGGCCCAAAACTACATTTGGGGCGTTCCAGGCCCAGTCTGTGAACCAGAATGAATTTAGGCATCATGTAGCATATGATTTTGGGGTATGAGAATCTAAGCCATCCAATTAACCCATTTGTTACAAGATATTCCATAACTGGAATGGCCAAAAGTCCAATTCTCACCTATTTTTACTATTTATAGTAATTTTCTGTCTAAGTATGATATGATGTCATTTACACATTAGGATTTTTGCCTAGTGTGAAAAGACTTAGAAAAAAATGAAGAATGGGGTGGTAAGAGGAAGGATTTTGAAGGAATTAGGTGAAACGGGGTTTTTAAGCCTTGAGATTGAGCATAAGGGTTGTGGTTGCCCTACAACCCAAGGACATGCATTTTAGGATTTGAAAATGCTTCTGGGATCATCTCAAACCCACCTTCTAACAACCTACAGGCTACTTAGGTCACCTTACGTGACCAAAAATACGTTGCGGACTCGATGAAAATGATCGATTTGAGTATACTTCGCCTATTGGCGAAACTGCGATCCTATAAGTGTTTCTAGGTTCCTTTCGCACCCACCTAAGTCAAAGGAGTGACAGCATACGGTGCGTGTCCATAACCCAGGTCCAGTTTAATCTCAATCATGCTCTGATACCAACTTGTAACACCCTGAAAATTGGGGGTCGTGTATAAACCTGACTCCCGAGTTCCAGACCATCACTTATGCAATAAATATGATTATGATTTAATGTTGTCTGAGTTAAAGCATTCACATGAGTAAGATTATACCAAAACTGCAATTCATACTCCAGATCCAGTGATAAAACGTAAGCGGAAGACTGAAAGATATATATATATATATATCATTGTATGGAAAATAAAATAAATCTTATGCTATCTCCAAAGTATGAATACATCTCTGAGTCTCATATACATGTCATAAACAAAAAAGAAAAAGTCAAAAATAGTCCCACAAAGAAGTCCTGCTGATCCAGGTCACTTACGCAAAGCCGTCGTAAAACTACATGTACGAGGACTCATCCTGGTCCTTGTCGTAATCTGGCTCTGCATCCTGAATCGTCGCATCACCTGCAACTAAGATAGGGTCTGGTGGGTGTTGCAAACACCATCCCGTAACGTGGGAGTGAGTGATCAACTCAGTGGAATAATAGAGCAAAGATTAGCATGTTCTCAAATCAATCACGTGATAATAGTAAAGCAATGAAACAAACATTACTAGATTCTGTTGTTAATGTATGTATAAAATGACATGATGGATGCCCTCACCGACATACTCCCTCATACGGCACCATCTTACGTCCGCGGCATGCATGCGTTCCTCTCAGTGCTCCACATCTTCCAGGCACATACAATGTGATGTGGATATGATTACCAAGTTGTTATTATTCCTTTTCATACAGCAGTATTGGAAAACTAAGGTACTTTTCTTATATCAATCCCAACACAGATCCGGTCTAGGGTCGTCACTCCTAGCATTCACATACGATATTACATTTGTAGGTCGCTGCAAAGGCTGTCAAGGCTGTTGCTCGCACTCGTTGCACTGCTCCCCCATCACCTTATCAATACAGGCCTAATGTACTCTCATTGCTACAGAAGGGTCATTGCCTCCCATAGACTCAGAATACGCTCGCGGTCACTACAAAGGGCTCATCACCAGATCGGTGTAGGCCGACAGCTCGAATGTAGTGTCCCATACCACCACAATCAGCTCACGAGTCATAGGTGCTCATTGGTCACTACGGGGAGGTTTGTGGCCCCAGCGTAGGCCGACAGCTCGACCACGGTGTCCCATACCACCATGCCCAGCTCATGAGTCTTTATGGATCAAGGTACCATGGTTAACAGGGTTTCCAATGGTAAGTTCAGTACCCTAGGTTCAAGCAGTTATGATTCATATAGGGTGAACATACAATGGCTAGACGGGTTACTTGACGGGCTCGACTAGTACGAGCGCATCTCAAGTCGAACAACGTGAAGTGCGTAAAACACTTCGTGTGGCATAACCACTGCCGCCAACTCAAAACACGACTCGCGTTCATCGACGCGTCCTTTGTGGCAAATATAAGCCAACCACGAATTTACTCTGTTACCGACTGCCTAGACTAAGCATAGCTCCAAACATTTATAAGTCAACATCAGTAATTATGTGAGAGTAATGGAAATGAAATACAACTATATAAGCATGTTGAAACATGTTATAATGTACCACTTAAACAAATCATCCAACACATGCATTTCATACATATAATGAATTAATACATATAGCCAATGTAGTGAAAATCATTCAATTAGCATATTACTTGAGAATTCAATCTCAAAACTCATTCACAACACCATTTATTCAATACATACTAATACAAACATTTATACAAACACTTAGCCTACACACTCTAGTCTACATAGCGTATGTCGACTCAAAGTGTGCATTTGGGCGAATCTCTTCACCAAACCAATCATGCACACATTCTTAATATACTAACACGACAAGAAGCCATGGTAAACATTTCAGCAAAATATGAATGTAAACAGTATTTTCTACAAATGACTAAAATGCCCTAAATCTCATATTTTCCATACGCTTACGAAATGGAAAACGGACAGCATGTTGTACATGTCAAACGATGTTGCCGTCGATAATCTACTATTAAACTACATTGAAAGCTTTGAAATCAGTCAATCAATGCGTCTAAAATCTTCACCTTTTGCCCTAGACGTGTATCGCTTCAATCGGAACGTATACGCTTCCTCAACAGCGTACAGGCAACCTAATGCCTAGATGTATAAGCTACTTCGCTAACGAATCGAAGGAAACTCCAAAACAGCAAGTAGTTAGGGTTTTCCTTACCTAAAAATGCGTCGAAATTACCAACAAAGTGATTGGGATGCGTTGCTTTAGCACGTGTAGCAGCTGCAGCAAGTGACAGGAAGATCACTCCCACACACTCTCACAATCTCTCACTTTTTCTCTCTCTAGCTAGGGTTTCTAGAAAATTCGGATGGATGAGATAAGTGAGGGTTTAAAGCCCTTATATAGGCTAAAACCTTCCCAAATTAGGCTTGGGAACAAGATACACTTAAGTTATAACCAAAAAGGGGCTGTTCCGATCCAAAAGAGCAGTTCGGGAGGTCCCCTGGTCAAACGCGGTCGAACTTAAGATCATGGTCACTGGATGTTGATCGCACCCAGTTTTCAGTTCGGTAGAGTTCGTATATCGCACGTGACGGTCCAGTTTCAGTTCAGCGGTCATCGTACCTAAATCAGGTCTATAAGTCTCATGATATGAAAGAGAAATTTTTCCTGATCCGAGGGTGAAATTTGGCTGAATTCTGACTGTCAGAATGCTTAATAATAACGTGCCAAGTCACGTGCCAGATTTGGATTTAAATTTTCAAATCCAACCCTTTTCTCACTCTCTTCACTCCAGGCTCAATGAAATAGCCTCTGACCATCGATTGGGCTTGATTTTTGAAATGATTGTCAAGTCCAGTTAAGTGGTCATAACGGTCTAAGATTGTAGGTATCGGACTTTCAACGCGCGGTCTAGATCCAATACAAAGTTTCAGAGAGTTCCTAAGAGCAAACGGGTTTAGAGTTTGATCCAAGGTTTCAGGATATTATAGCGTCATTGGTTCTTCAAGTTTGGGTCTTGTAGAACGCATTTAAAGCGTTCAGGGACAATTTCACAGCTACTCTAGCGTAGCGCTAGCTAACTTACGCTTAATTTTCTAAAGGAATTCATCCTACGTGATTTCTGGTCGAGTTGGTACTCGAGTCTCAGTACGGATTTTTCCGAGGCGTTACACCTAGTGACCCCTACCCTAATCAGTCGACTTATCAGTCTAGGGGTAAAGTGCTCGGTCCGATTAATGCCAACGACTGAAATGGCTGGAGGATTATTTTCAACATTGTAAATTAAATTCAAGAACTAATGCACAAGATTATGCTGAAATCCTCCTCCAAAATCCATGATATTGCCCCACCCAATTAGTTCTAAGAGACTAAGGATCCCAAAAGGTTCAATACATTTTCTCTAAATAGTTCGTTCTGCCACAAAGTTGAAGTTGAAAAATGGAGATGAGCCAGTTGCATTCTTCTTACCTTTATTGCTCTCCATTGAGAAATGTTGTGGAAGAACTAGTCCTTTGGACATTTTTTCTTGAGATGAACAAAAGGGAATTGTTCTAAGAAATGCATTGCCATGCTGAGATCAACAAGTGAGCCTCCTTTTCCGTTCTTTCATTTTTAATTTGAGCAGTAATTTTTAATATTATCTAACATCATTTCAATGATATCGGAAATAACTTATCTGATATTTTCAATGACGATCAGAGGGAAGATCAATCGACCCAACGATTTAGCTGCTCAAGAGTTCGTCGATGGTATTGATGCAAGGTCAATGTAATCGAACCGTTCACTCGATGTATCGACAGGTATATCAAAGGTGAAGGTTTTCAATTTTCTATATTCAGACAACCCTTCATGTATACTATTTGTATATCTATGTATCAACTGTATACACAGAAAAATTTAGTACAAGTATTGTACAGATCAAAATTATAAACATTAAGATGTTCATATATAAAATATTGAGGTGAGGAAACTTAGATATATCATTTAGAGCTCAGCAAAAATTGCATCATTTCAATAAATATCCAAATCTTGATGCATGACCTAGACTTGTTTTTCTATGCTTAGTATTTCTAGGCATAGGGATCATCCTTTCCTTTATGTTTGATGACATAGCAGTGGTTATTTGTGCGAGAACCATTCATCATTAATTTTCCTGAGAGGTCCAGGATTTTGCATTTTTCTTTGTTGAATGTAACCACATGCTCATTGTCACGTATTTGAGAAATGCTTAGAAGATTATGTGTTAATCCTTTTATGCAGAAGGCATTCTCATTTTTGAGCAACTGGATTCCTTTAATGATTCCCTGTCCAATTACCTTAGCGGTGCTTCCATAGGTGACTATCCCTTTATTAAGATTTGAATAATTTGTAAGGAGAGATTTGTCACCTGTGACATGTCTTGAGCATCCGCTATCCAGGTACCATTTTATTTCATTGCCTGGTATATAGTTTGAATGAGTAACCAGACAATTCTTCTTTTCTTTTGGAACCCATTTTGTGACAGGATTTTTATCTGTGGTAGATTTAGTTTTCTTGTTCAATTCGACCACTTGATTCAATTGCTCTATGTTAGTCATTTTAGATGGTGGTGGATGTGAATCTAGTTTATCCTTATTCCTAGGTAGACTCTTGACATATTTTATCCTTATTCCTAGCAATCGTAAACACAATCATTTTTATAGCAGTTCGAATGCTTGTCTACTCCACTCCTGGTAACCGCACTCAACCCTTGAGTGTACCGGATTTCACTATGGAGGTTTCCCATGGTTCACCCCAAACTCAAGGTTTTAAATTAGGTTCACCTTTAACCTTTACAACCTACACCTGGGTGAACTGTTTATACTCTCACGAGCAAGGGTCAATACAACGCACCCACTTTTAGGCACACTGGCCAAGGATCTTCTATAAGACCCTAACTATTTATGCTCTTCACAGAGCAAGGGTCTACACAATGCACCCACCACATATACTCCTGCCGGAGGCCTTCTAGAGGACTTGCAAGGGTGAGAAACACCTTAGACCAAATCCTACAAAGGAATGATCACAAGGGTCCTTTAGACTCTGATAACTTACAAATAAATAGATGAGTTCCTTTTAGCTCGTTGTCAAAGATCACCTCCTTTGTTGATGAAGAATCTTCTACTTCCTTGAACCGTAACTCAGAAGATATACTAATGCATGGAGATGGGTTGGGTCAAGGTTATGACGAAATCCCACTCTCAAATATTTTCCTATAAAGGAGATAGAGTGATTCCAATCATCTATTCATTCAAGGCATCCTAGCTTAATGATTTGCCATTAAGGTGGTAGCTGGAGGATCCTTGAATGTGGAAGTTCATTCCTCAATCCACTCTATTGAATATCAATGATGAGGGTGGATTGGAGGATGAACTCCCTTGAGAGAAAGGGCTTTGGGATAAATGATCTAAGGTTAAACACTCAAAATCACTCTCTTCTTTCTCTACCATCAACTAAAGACAAGCTCTCTCTATATATAGGGAAAAAGTTCTAACAGATATAAAACGGTCACATTTATGACTGAGTTCGATATCATTGAGTAGGGTCGATATTATCGAGCGTATACTCTCGATTGCATCAACTGGCCGCTCGATGACACAAACTCAAAAGTCGCTTTTGAAAATTTTTGCCAGCTGGTCGAGGGAATCGAAACACGCATCGATGTCATCGAATTTTGAACTCCAATATAATCGATATGATGATCGATTCCTCGACATTTGAAAAATGAGAGAGACTGGCTTTGAAATTTTTCAGGTCAAAAGATATGAACAAGATACACTCGATATCATCGGAATTTGAATGTCGATGATATCGAAGGTTGTGTCGATGCATCGATAAATCCTTAGATTTTATCAGTGAGCTTACTGGACAGTTTATGTCCTTTCTCAATGCAATCGATTTAACCTCGATATCATCGATATTTAAATATCGATTCTATCGAGTGACCCTCGATCTAAAATAAAAACCACCTGAAAAATGTTCCTGAAAAGACTGTGTTCAAGGCTGATATCATCGAAGGCCTTTCAAGATCATCGATTTTTGAATTCCAAGGATATCGAGGGGTACATCGATATATTGAAGGTCTATATGATTTTCTTATAAAAAATAAGGACACAAATTCTTCGTTGTCGATTATATCGAGTCTACTTCGATAAACTCGATTTTCAAATACCGATGATATCAATAAGGGTATGGATACATCGATAATTTCGTCCATATCAATATGTGGTTGCCAGACATCTTTGGTCCTCATTTCGATGGTATCGATTGATCATTAAGGACATCGATAGCATTCATTGATTTTATCGAACCTGATATCAATAAATCGACAGAAGTAGAAAACTTAGAGATTTTCTGATTTTGTAAAAAGGTTTTCTAACCTAAAAATCCTATGATATTCTAACTAATTTTAAGGGTTTTATTTACTTGGTGTTTAAGGACATGGGATGTGAGGCTTAAATTTACTTGTGGCGAGTTCGGGCACACATTCGGTTGAGGTAGACAACTGATTGATCTTCTTATGGAGCTTTTCTGTCTAGTTGACTCAACACTCATGCTAATTGACAAACTAGGGAACTTTCAATTAGTGGGCCATGTGCCTAAATGGATTGGTAGCATAGTGACACACCTGTTGTACATGTGGGTGTCCATCCGGGTCACTCCTAGTGGGTCCTGCCTAGTTATATATATTCTATTCATGCCTTGCATGCTACATGTAACATCCCAAAAATCAGGGATCGGGTAGAAACCCAACTCCCGAGTTCCTGAACATCACTCATGCAACATTTTCAATGATGGATGAATGTCGGCGGTAATAGTACATAAAACATGAGGTGGATCAAGCCAAAACAGCATATCATACTCCAGAGATAGTTAATTTAGCAAGCGAAAGAATGTGATAGATATATAGAATATATGAACTGTTGTGAGTCTCCAGAGTGTGAACATGTTATCATGTTAAACATATACATGTATACTCCAAAGATGAGCAAAAAGAATATACATGGGTGCAAAAATAAAGGGTAAAATACCACATGTACTGGCATCTAATCAGTAACCCTGTAACCCCGTCAATCAGAACCAGCATATAGGAGGGATCCTCCTCATCATCATCAAGTCCGGCTCTGCTTCGTGAGCATCGCCATCATCTGAAACTAAAATAGGGACTGGTGGGTGTCCGGAACACCATCCTGTAATGTGGGAATGAGTAGCACACAGACCTGAGTGAGAAATGTTCCCTGATTACAACATATAATATGAAAGATCCTTATATCAAGGAGATGTCTAATACACAACAATCATGTTCTTACATTCAAAACATATGGCAGGCATAAATCATATTGATTTAGGCATTTCAACAAACACTTAGTCTACACACATTAGTCTATATAGCATATGTCGGCCAATATGTGCATTAGGGCGAATCTCTTCGCCAAATAGATCATACACGCATAACTAGTATAGGTACACGGTAAATACTCATGGCAATCATATCAGTAAAATACATGCGTATACGGTATTTTCTACAAATACCTAAAATACCCTAAATCTCATATTCTTCGTATGCATTCGAAATGAGAAACGGACAACGTGTTCTACATGTCAAACAGCATGCTTATCAGCAATCTACCATTAAACGGCATTGAAAGCTTTGAAAAAAGATAATCTAGGCGTCTAAAATCTGCACCTTAAACCAGAAATGCATATTCATTAAGATTCAGACGATGTGTCTTCGTCAATGGCAGATACGCTACCTATGGCAAAAAACAGGTCAGCTAGAACTCTTCTACAGCTAGTCTAAGCTTCAAATCAGGTTAGGGTTAGGGTTTTCTTACCTAGAACGAAACCAGAATCACCGAAATAACGATGCAGGTAGGTGGCTTTGGCACGTGGAGCAGCAGGGAAGAATCCCAGGAGATATCACCAGCTTCTCCCTCACTTTCTCTCTCTTTTCTCTCTCTCCTTCCTAGGGTTTCTAGCAAATTCATATGGGTTAGAAAGCTAAGTATTTAAGGCCCTTTTATAAGCCCAAACATAGCCAAAACAGACTTTAAGTCAAGGTATACTTGGGTTATAGCCAAATCGGGTCTTTTCCGATCCAAAGGAGCATTTCGGGAGGTCCCCTGGCTGAATGCGGTTAGACTTAAGCTCATGTATATCGGATCCTGCTCACACTAAGTTTTTAGTCTGGTAGTGTTCCCAGATCGCACGTGGCGGACTAGTTTCAATTCAGCGGTCACGGAGACTCGATCAAGGATTCCAAGCACACAGACCTGAGTGAGAAATGTTCCCTGATCCGAGGGTGTATTTGGGTCAGATTCTAACGGTCTGAATGCTTATACTTAACCTGCAAGCGAAACGTGCCAGATTTATTTAAATCTCATTTAATTTTTAATGAATTTCACTCTTTCTTACACTCCTTGTTCCAGGCTCAATGAAATAGCCTTAGAACATCAGTTGGGCTTGATTTTCGAAACGATTGTCAAGTCCAACAAGGCGGTCGTAATTGTCTAAGATTATCGCTATCGGACTTTCGACGCGCGGTCTAGATCCAATATAAAGTTTCAAAGGGTTCCTGAGAACAAACTGGTTTAGAGTTTGATAATGGATTTTAGGGTAAGATAGCGTCAATGATTCTATAGGTTTTGGGTCTTACAGATCGTATTTAAAGTGGTTGGTGCTAATTTCACAGGTAATCTAATGTAGCGCTGGCTAATTCACATTAAATTCTAAAGAATTAGGTTCTAAATGATTTCTTTGACTTTGGAATTAGGTTCTGAGAGGTTACCAAGGTGTTATGGTCGACCCATTGCCTAAGGATGCCTAACTCTAGGTTGGCAAAAAATCCGTGGTGTTACAATCTACCCCCCTTAAAATAATATTTCATCCCCGAAATTGGCTAAGGGTAATGAGTCCCTAAAGAGACTTTAGTATTGACATTATAAAGATGGTTCAAATCCTATTTAATGACCTAACCTTACGTATAACCTAAATCAACTGTTTCGATCCCGGGCCAGTGGGGAAGAGGCAAACCACGCTTCCGCTGCGCTACTCTGATCCAACGGTTGTATTAGATAATCCTAAGTAGATTGGGCTCAATACGTTCTACCCTCCTTAAATGGGAAACGACCTTTCACTACATTGGTCTTCCTTTACTAACAATGCGTTCTATGGCATTGGTACCTATGGTTGTAGAAAAGAGCTGAAGTGATGGGTGTTGTGGTTGATTTCAAGGACGGATGTGAGTTTCTGGCAAGAGGTCTAATCTCTATTGGCTGTATGTCCTCAACATTTCCCAAAGGCAAAGCAATAACTTTTGGTTGTAGGTGGTCGGGCCAACATGAAAGAAAAGTTGTGTAGTGGGTCTGAGCCGGATACATTGAACCTTCTATCTAATCAGGACAAAACTCGTTGTATCAGTTCTTAATCCAAGTCGATGCCGATCTTCTGCTTGATCAGAGCATTGGATTCATTGGTAACTACTAGGATTAAGAAATCGATTCAAACCGCGAATACATCGCTTACATATACAGTTCATTTACTCTGTGTTCCCGAATGCAATAAGTCTTTGGGAAGGCAATTCTAAGGGGCGTGCTAGTTTATTCTAAGTCCAATCTGAGGGGTTTATAAGTTTTCCCTGAGAGTGAATGGTTCTAAGTTAAAACAACTTTCCTAAGGGTTATAACAGAAGTCTATAAGTATTAAGGGAATTTATCGAAGGGATGAGGTTCTACTCCAACCAATCTAACCTACTATTCCTTAGCATATACAGGCTTTACACTACTTAAGGTAACTAGTAAACTAGTCTGTAACTTACTAGCTGTAATCCAAAGCCTAAGCTTATACGCTAAATGGTTTCATACCATTTCTAATACAGGGAATTGTTCTATCGCTTAGGGTCACGATTGTCTAAATGGAATTGAATTTCCTATATCGTCGGATCTTTCAAATCTAGGAGTACTAACTTTAGGTCCAAAACACCAAGGGCCTATATGGCCAGTAGCATTAAGTTGTATTAAATGGAACTGCATTGTTGATCTCACTTCGAGAGTGGGAGTGACATATTTGGTAGGAGGGTGGGGTGGGATTAAAATCAATTCTTAGGCTTTAGAAAATGGGCCTCATGTTAGAAAGCATGAGATGTAGCATAGCAATACACAATCCCTTAAGCATTCCACTCACTTCATAGAAAAAGGGACTGCATGCATGTCATTTACCAGAATTTGTCACAGTACCTGGAACACGGTGTTACATGAATCATGACAGACGATGCAAGTGAGCTAATGCGACCAAGACTCCCAACATCTAAAACCTCCTAACAACTACTACACTACTAAGCTCATCAACACAAAACGCAAGGATCCTAACATAGCAACAACCAAGCCACAGGGCGGTAGCATCTCTCGGCCTTCCTAACTGGGCGGGGCGACTAGGCCTGGCTTCATCAACGGGGGCTCCTCTTCTTCCCCATAAGAGAGAAAATGGTGGAAATGGAGTAGAAGGCTAAACTAGCCTCTACAAAGGCCATAAAAAATGGAGGAAAGGGGGAGATATAGCTGACCTAGTGGGATAACACGAATCTAGGTCCTATAGAGGAGTGAAATAGGCCCCCAAATGCTAGGATTGCAAAGGGAAAAGGGTGAGATGGGTTGGGTTTGAAGCTTACACGATTTTGGAGCTTCAAGGGAGGATGTAAGAGCTCAAACCCAAGAAAATGAGATGGTATATGAGTGAGGATAGTTGAGCACAAAGAAGGGATGTGGGTTGTGGCAGAAAGTAACGAAGTAAGTGATTGGAGGGGAGGTTTGAGAGAGAAAACAACAATTTGGAAGAAAAAAAGAAAGCTTAGAGGGTGAGATTATGAAGGAGGCAGCAGTTTGGGGGGGTTTTAATGGACGGCCCATATACCAGGGGGGCACCTTATCCCCCAAAGTACATCGGCCCGATGCCCGGCTCGAGTGGGGCCCACTGTACGGTGAGGCCTAGCCGAACCGGCGAGGTCCTCGCCGACCATCTTGTAAAATTGATAATGGCCCGCCATTTGGGCGAGGTGCCCCTGTCCCAGGGACCCCAAATACATGTGATTCCGACCTTGGATCATTCCGGATTAGTGCGGGTAGGCCCACGACTCCGTTTGAAGTGTTTTGGGGCCAATTTGTGAATCAGAATGAGTTTATGCATCCTGCAGCATATGATTTTGGGGTAGGAAACGCTAATCCATTCAACTAAACCATTTATTTCACGAGATTCCATAAATTGAATGGTCAAAAGTCTAATTTATACCTATACTTACTATTTATAGTAACTTTTGTTTAAGTATGATTCTCCATCATTTTTACATTAGGACTTATGTCTATTATGAAGGGACTTAGAAAAAGTTGAAGAATGGGGTGGTGAAAGGAGAGATTTTCAAGGAATTGGATAAAAAGGGGTTTTGGGCCTTAAGATTGAGTGTAAGGTGTTGTGGTTGCCCCACAACCCAAGGACATCCATTTTCAGGTTTGAAATTCTTCAGGGAATGACTCAAACCCATCGACTGAAGGCCTAGAGGCGACTTAGGTCGCTTCACGCGACTAAAGATACGTTACGACCTAAATTATCGTATAGTCACACCTGTCGGCGAAACTTGGGCTTCTAATGTGGTTTCTAAGTTCCATCGCCCCCTTCCTAAGTTAGAGTGCATCAGTGTACATTGTGTTACCATAACCCAGGTCCAGTTTAATCCAAATCATGCTCTGATACCATCTGTAACATCTCGAAAATTGGAGGTCTGGTAGAAACCCAACTCCTGAGTTCCAAAACATCCCTCATGCAACATTTTCAATGATGGATGAATGTCGGTGGTAATAGTACATAAGAAATGAGGTGGATCAAGCCAAAACAACATATCATACTCCAGAGACAATTAATTTAGCAAGCGGAAGAATGTGATAGATATATAGAATATATGAACTGTTGTGAGTCTCCAGAGTGTGAACATGTTACCAGGTTAAACATATACATGTATACTCCAAAGATAAGCAAAAAGAATATACATGGGTGTAAAAATAAAGAATAAAATACCACGTGTACTGGCATCTAATCAGTAACCCTGTAACCCCGTCAATCAGAACCAGCATATAGGAGGGATCCTCCTCCTCATCATCAAGTCCGGCTCTACTTCACGAGCATTGTCATCATCTAAAACTACAATAAGGACTGGTGGGTGTCCAGAACACCATCCCGTAACGTGGGAATGAGTAGCTAACTCAGTGGAATCATAGAGCAAAGGTTAGCATGTTATCAAATCAATCAAGCGATAATGGTAAAGCAAGCAAAACAAACATTTCTAAATACTGTGATTAATGCAAGCATGAAATGACATGATGGATGCCCTCACCAACATACTCCCTCATGCGACACCATCTTACGTCTGCGGCATTCTTTCTTCCCTCAGTGCTCCACATCTTCCAGGAACATGCAGTGTGATATGAATATGATTACCAAGTTATTATTAGGCCTTTTCATACAGCAGGATTGGGAAACTAAGGTACCTCCCTTATATCAATCCCAAACAATGATCCTGTCTAGGGTCGTCACTCCTAGTAATCTCATACGATGATATATTTCTAGGTCGCTGCAAGGGCTACCAAGGCTGTTGCACGCACTCGTTGCACCGCTCCCCCATCACCTTATCAATACAGGCCTAGTTTATATCCTTATGACTGCATCAGGACTCGTCGTCCCCATGCGGTGTCAGGATAAACTCAAGGTCATTACAAAGCGCTGTCAGGGCTATTGCAAGCACTCGTTGCTCCACTCCCCCATCACATTATCAATATATGCCTACAGCAAGAATATAGTGTCCCATACCACCATAATCTTCTCAGAGTAGGGTGCTCACTGGTCACTACGGGGAGGTTTGTGGCCCCAGCGTAGGCCGACAGCTCGACCACGGTGTCCCATACCACCATGCCCGGCTCATGAGTCTTAGGGGATCGAGGTACCAAGGTTAGAGGGGCTTTCCAATGGTAAGTTTAGTACCCTAGGTTCAAGCAGTTATGACAAATACAAGGTGAATATACAATGGTCAGTCGGGTTACTTGATGAGTCCAACTCGCACGAGCACACGTTGAATCGACCGACATAAAGTGCACAAGCACTTCGTGTGGCCTAACCACTACCGACGATTCTAGTACGACTCGAGTTCGTCATACACATCCTTTATGGCGAATAGAATCCAACCACGAATTGTAAACTATTACCGACTGCCTGGACTAGAGTATAGCCCCAAGCGCAAAGATGTGAATCAGTAATCATATGAGATAAACAAAATTGAAATAAAAAGCAATCCAAGCATGTTAGCAACATGTTATAAGATACAACATAGGCAATTAAACCATACACAAGTACTTCACACATAAGGAAATCAATTGAAATACGACAAGCGTAGAGGAAATCATATATATCATCAAATTAGTTGAGAATCCAGTCTCAACGCTAATCTATAACACCATATACTCAATACTTACTAATACATACATTTATACAAACACTTAGACTACTCAACTCCAATGTACTTGACGTATGTTGATTACAACATATAATATGACAGATCCTTATATCAAGGAGATGTCTAATACACAACAATCATGTTCTTACATTCAAAACATATGGCAGGCATAAATCATATTGATTTAGGCATTTCAACAAACACTTAGTCTACACACATTAGTCTATATAGCTTATGTCGGCCAATATGTGCATTAGGGCGAATCTCTTCACCAAATAGATCATACACGCATAACTAGTATAGGTACATGATAAATACTCATGGCAATCATATCAACAAAATACGTATGTATACGGTATTTCCTACAAATACCTAAAATACCCTAAATCTCATATTCTTCGTACGCATTCGAAATGAGAAACGGACAATGTGTTCTACATGTCAAACAGCATGCTTATCAGTAATCTACCATTAAACGACATTAAAAGCTTTGAAAACAGGTAATCTAGGCGTCTAAAATCTACACCTTAAACCAAAAATGCATATTTGTTAAGATTCAGACGATGTGTCTTCATCAACGGCAGATACGTTACCTATGACAAGAAATAGGTTAGCTAGAACTCTTCTACAGCTAGTCTAAGCTTCAAATCAAGTTAGGGTTAGGGTTTTCTTACCTAGAATGAAACCAGAATTGTCGGAATAACGATGCAGGTAGGTGGCTTTGGCACGTGGAGCAGCAGGGAAGAATCCCAGGAGATATCACCAGCTTCTCCCTCACTTTCTCTCTCTTTTCTCTCTCTCCTTCCTAGGGTTTCTAGAAAATTCGTATGGGTTAGAAAGCTAAGGGTTTAAGGCCCTTTTATAAGCCCAAACATAACCAAAATAGACTTTAAGTCAAGGTATACTTGGGTTATAGCCAAATCGGGTCTTTTCCGATCCAAATGAGCATTTTGGGAGGTCCCCTGGCCGAATGCGGTCGAACTTAAGCTCATGTATATCGGATCCTGCTCACACCAAGTTTTTAGTCTGGTAGTGCTCCCAGATCGCACGTGGCGGACCAGTTTCAATTCAGTGGTCACGGAGACTCGATCGAGGATTCCAAGCACACAGACCTGAGTGAGAAATGTTCCCTGATCCGAGGGTGTATTTGGGTCAGATTCCGACGGTCTGAATGCTTATACTTAACCCGCAAGAGAAACGTGCCAGATTTATTTAAATCTTATTTAATTTTTAATGAATTTCACTCTTTCTCACACTTCTTGCTCCAGGCTCAATGAAATAGCCTTAGAACATCAGTTAGGCTTGATTTTCGAAACGATTGTTAAGTCCAACAAGGCGGTTGTAATTGTCTAAGATTATCGCTATCGGACTTTCGACGCACGGTCTAGATCATAAAGTTTCAAAGGGTTCCTGAGAATAAACAAGTTTAGAGTTTGATCCTGAATTTTAGGGTAAGATAGCGTCAATGATTCTATAGGTTTTGGGTCTTACAGATCGTATTTAAAGTGGTTGGTGCTAATTTCACAGGTAATCTAGTGTAGCGCTGGCTAATTCACGTTAAATTCTAAAGAATTAGGTTCTAAATGATTTCTTTGGCTTTGGAATTGGGTTCTGAGAGGTTACCAAGGTGTTATGGTCGACCCATTGCCTAAGGACGCCTAACTCCAGATTGGTAAAAAATTCAGGGTGTTACACTACATGGGAAGCTGATGTTAGTCTAGCATGGGTCATACCAGACTTCTATATTTTTAGTGGGGCATGTCATTCAGTTCCCACTCTCTGTACATGATGTGCTGATTAAGGCAGATTATTTTCTGATATGTCTAATAACATGCTAGTGTACTTGGCCTTGTAGGGCACACTAAGAACATGCTTAGTATAATGACATCATGCCCAGATATATGCCCATACGCATCATTTGTATGCATGTTGTGGGTGGTGATTGATCATAGCATATTGGGCTAAGATGCTTAGGGGACTCCACATGAGATAGGATTACCCCATAAGATCGTGTGGTACACGCAGGTTTGATGCATGACTAAGATGATATGACTCATGCATTTCGCATATTATATGTCACGATCACTTTACGACCTAGCGACATCAAGGTTATGGCCTCCATAGGCATATTATGGATGGCTAGATTTGGATGATGAAAATATTTATTCAAGCATTAAGGCGCTATGGATGTCCTTGGGTGAAAGTCCTTAAACCTTTGTGGTACCAGTAGAATACTTCAACATCGAGACCGAGTAGATAACATGAGTGCCCGAGTGTCGAGTACCAGTAGGCCGCATCTCCCACTGTGTCATGGTCGGTTGAAAAGGGACGTGACGTTATCTGCCCGTGCGTAGGAGGCTATAAACTAGGTTGAGTTTGACCAGCTTGTAAATAGGTCCGTTATCAATGAGCCGGATGGGCATTGGCATACCACTAGTAAGGTGGATAGTGACATGTCTTCCACTCACATGATCATCCACGTGATGGGGTGGTATCCAGTGTTAGAGTGTACTCTATCCTAGTAATGTTTCTAGTGACGAATCATACTGATACGTGGACTAGTTGAGGATTGCTTGCGTTTTATTTCTAGCATATGACATTCATCCATCATTTATGGACTTGCTAGTTTAGCCTTCCATCATTTTCGCTTACTTTGACATTTGTATGCTTGGCACATGCATTGTGCACACACGCACACACTCTTTAAGCTTCGTAGTAAACTTATTCATGTTCGTTACATGCGTGTTATGCTTGACTGCAACAGCATTGAGGCAGAAGCATGTGCCTGACCTTTTGAAATTTTGTTATATGATGTATTTCCCTTTCAGCACTGTACTCAAAGATTATATTAGTGGATTTGTGGTGATGAAATTTTGTGACTTGTGTACACTTGTGGTTATGCTCCTTTACAAAAAAATCACCCTAAAAATCCTTCTTATACGATCTCAGGATTAGAACCTGTTGCATAAGAGCTGAGAGCCGAGAATGGGGTATTACGGGGGCTGTTGGCACCGGATTCAGCAACCAAAAATTTTGTGAGCCTGGTTCCCTAGTTTGGGGCGTGACAGTTGTTGGTATCAGAGCATAACTTGGGAATACCTGAGGATAACATCACATATTTGCTAATGGTCTTAGAATAACTACTCTTCACTATATGATTGTTGTGAACTTAAAATGATTAGGTCTCCAAGCTCGAATACTTAGAAACTTACCTTAAGATCCATTTTGAAACTCAGTTTAAAATAGGATTCACTGATGAGAACTTAGAAACCTTCTGATATAGCTCCCTAACATGTGTGCATTCGAGAGTACTCAAGGCTAAAAGGTCCCTTATTCCTTCTTGTAGGACATGGCACCCAAGAGGTCGAGGAGAGGGGCTCACACATCCCAGACAAGTGCGGCCCCGGCTGTATGAGTGAGTGCAGACCAACTTCAGTAGATTTTGTATGTGATGACATCTAGACTACAGAGGCAGGGTAGGGGACCCATTGATACGTCAGTCCAGACTGAGCAAAAGCATGCGGGCTCCCTTCTGCGTGACTTTAGACGGCTCGATCCCCCACGTTTCCAAGGAGAGCCTGATCCGACGGCAGCAGAGTGATGGAGATCGGAGGTAGAGAACATCTTCGACACGATGAGATGTACGACAAAGCAGCGGGTCCCATTGGCAGTATTCCTTCTATAGGGTGAGGTCGAGCATTGGTGGGCGTTGGTTACCTGAGCAACATGAGCTAATTTTGAGTGGACGTGGGAGGACTTTGTAGACTTGTTTGACCGAAAGTTCTTCCTCAAGCATGTTCGACAACAATGCCCATTAGAGTTCAAGAATCTAATCCAGGGAGACATGACTGTGTCTTAGAACGAGGCTCGATTCATTGAGCTATCTAGATTCGTGCCATATCTTGTGGATGAGGAGGGGCGGAGGGCTCATCGTTTTGAGGGTGGCTTGCGCCTTGGCCTTCGCAATCGTGTCACTGGACACAAGCTCCCATCATTTGAGGAGGTTGTAGAGCAAGCCTAGATCTTTGAAGCAGATTGGACCGATTCACAGCGGATCTACAATCAGAGAGGAGATCGGAAGAGGAAGGCCCCCTCTGGTAGCTACAACCATATTAGTACACGACTTGTCCATCCTTTTGAGTACCGGCAGCACCCTCAGCACCATCTCGGAGACAGTTCTCAGGTGTTTGCTACGGTTTTGGTGGGACGGGTATCGTAGGCATGAGTACCCCCACCCACAACAATAGCCAAGAGCACCTCATCAGCCTCTACAGCAGTAACAGTGACAGCAGTATCCACCGCAAAGACCCCAGTAGCAACAATGACAACCACATCAGCCAATAAGACCTCCCCCACAGCAGCAGAGGCAACAGTATAGGCCACCACAGCAGCAACAGTAGCAACAATGATGACAACAGAGGGGACATACACCTCCTTAACAGGCCCATGACAGGTTTTATGTAGCCTAGCAAGATCCTCAGGCATCAACAGAAGTCGTCGATGGTACACTCCTGGTTTCCTCATGTATAGCACATGTTTTGTTTAATTCTAGTGTATCACATTCACTTGTATCTAAGGATTTTTGTCGATCGACTGGTTTGCCACTAGAGTCTACACGTGAGGGTTTATCAGTGTCGATGCCCTTAGGGAAGACAGACTACAATATTAGGTTATTTTTTCTCATCTTGCCCTATTCTGGTAGGAGAGACCTTTTTGCTAGCTGACCTGTTTGCTTTATTGATGTTCGAATTTGATATTATCCTAGGCATGGATTGGCTTACTGAGTATCATGCCATATTGGACTACTCTGCTAGGACAGTCACATTTTGTATACCCGGTGTGCCGCAGTCTTAGTTTGTATCCAAGCCCAAAGGTGAGAAGCTCTCTTGCCTTATGTTATGTGTTGCAGAGGAGTCAATTGTCTTGAGCATCAACTAGCTGCTGGTCGTTTGTAAATTTTTAGATGTGTTTTAGGAGATTCTGGGGTTGCCACCTCATCGGCATACTGAGTTCTAAATTAATCTCGTGCCTGGTACCACACCTATTTCAAAGGCCCCGTATTATATGGCACCAATAGTGTCATGCCCCAAACTTGGAAACCGGGCTCACAAAATTTTTGATTGCCGAATCCGTTGCCGATAGCCTCTGTAGTACCCCATTCTCGACTCCCAGCACTTATACGCCAGATTCTAATCCTGGGATCCTATAAGGAGAATTGTCTAACATACATTTATCTTGTAAGAAGCATAACCACAAGTTTATCCAAATCACAAAAGCAACATTATCATCACATATCCACTAATATCAAAACTTTTAAATACAATACATAAAAGGAAATACAATAGCATTATCGGAAGCTACAGAAGTCCGCTGCATGCTCCAAGCTCAATGCTGGCACAACCTAACACCACTTGCACGCATCTATCATGCATAAGCTTGGAGCATTTGGGAAACACCTATCATGCTCCAAGCTCAATGCTAGCGCAACCTAACGCCACTTGTATGATTATAGAAAGCTTAGAGGGTAGTGTGAGTGTGTGCATAAGATAAGAGCTAAGTATTTAATACAATGTCATAACCATACAATGTCGAAAATACTGTCAAGATCATGAATCATTCGATATCAGAGTAAGCGAAAAAATACTGGCAAGTCCACGAGTCATACAATATCAGAGTACGCAATGCAGATCATAATGAGACAAATATCATATACTAAGGATGTAATGTAATACACAAATCCTGATGAGTCCAAAAATACTGCCAACCGTATCTAGGTCATATAAATACTGAAACATGGCAACCCAAAATGTTAAATATCATGGATGCAATGCAATATGTGGTGCGAATGAAATGACCAAGCTAGAGTGAAGTTGGGATGATAGTACGTAGTATCATTGGCTATTGGGTCCTGTAACGTCTCGAAAAATCCCGTACTAAGACCCGAGTACCACCTCGATCAGAAATCACTTAAGAATAATTCCTTTAGAAATTAAGTGTAAGTTAACTAGCGCTACACTAGATTAGCTATGAAATCAATACTGTTTTCTTTAAATACGTTCTATAAGACCCAAAACTTGTGGAACTGTTAACGCTATAACGTCCTGAAACATAGGATCAAACTCTAAACCCGTTTGCTCTCAGGAACCCTTTAAAAATTTGTATTAGATCTAGACCGCGCGTCGAAAGTCTAATATCTACAATCTCAGACCATTATGACCGCTTGGTTGTACTTAACAATCGTTTCAAAAATCAGGCCCAACTGATGTACTGACATTATTGTATTGAGGTCGGAGTGAAGAGAGTGAGAAAAGAAAAAGGATTTGGAAAAATAATTCAAATCTGGCATGTCGTTGCGCGTTATTTTTAAGCGTTCTGACCATCAAAATTTAGCCAAATTTTACCCTCGGATCACGAAAAATTACTCCTTCATGTCATGAAACTTGTAGTCCTGATTTAGCTTCAGTAACTGTTGAATTGAAACTGGTCCGCCACGTGCAATCTGGAAGTCCGATCGAACTGAAAACTTGATGTGATCAACATCAGGCATCCATGAGCTTAAGTCCGACCGCATTCGGTCAGGGGACCTCCAGAAGTGTCCTTTTGGACCGGAAAAGACCCGATTTGGTTATAACCCAAGTATACCTTTGTTCCAAGTCTAAATAGGTGACTTTTTATCCTATATAAGGACCTTAAACCCTCTCATATCTCACACCTATGAATTTGTAAGAAACCCTAGAAAGAGGAGGGAGAAAAAGAGAGAGATCATGAGAGAGTTGTGAGAGAAACTTCCTGCCACTCGAACCTGCTACCAAGCGAGCTTATCCATCGTGTTCCAATCACTCTCCCGGTGATTCCGACGCCATTCTAGGTAAGAAAACCCTAACCTCAACCTGTTTTGGGGATTGTAACAATACGAGTAGTGAAGTAGCTGACCTATCTTGTGAATTAGGTCACCATATCGGTGTTGACGAAACGTAGAGTTTCTGTTCGATTCGTTACGCTTCTACGGAGAAAGGTGAGGATTGTAGATGTTTAGGTTGACTGTTTTTAAAGCTTTCAATGACTTTTCATAGTATATTCTCGACAAGAACGCTGTTTGACATGTAGAACATGCTGTCTGTTTTCTATTTCGACTGCGTACGAAGAATATGAGATTTAGGGTATTTTAGGTATTTTTAGGAAATACTGTATACATCCGTATTTTGCCGATATAATTTTCATGAGTATTTGTCGTGTTATTATACTAGTTATACCTGTATGAGCTTTTTGGCGAAGAGATTCGCCCTAATGCACGCTTTGGGTCGACATATGCTATGTAGACAAAGGTGTGTAGACTAAGTGTTTGTATTAATGTCTGTATTAGTATGTATTGAGTAAATGATGTTGTAGATTAGTTTTGAGGTTGGATTCTCAAATTAACATGATGATTTATATGATTTTCCTCCATGTTTGTTATATGAAATTGATTTCCTTATGTATATGGAATACATGTATTTGGTTGATTTTCTTATGTTGTATGTTATAACATGTTGTTAACATACCTTGATTGTTTGTATTTCATTTATGTTATTCTCATATGTTCACTGATGTAGATTACAAGTGCTTGGGGCTATATTCTAGTCCAGGCAATCGGTAACAGATTTGAATTCGTGATTGGCTTCTATTCGCCACGAAGGACGCGCCGATGAACGCGAGTCGTGCTTTGAGTTGACGACAGTGGTTAGGCCACACGAAGTATTTTATGCGCTTCATGTCGTTCATCTTGGGGTGCGCTCATACTAGTCGAGCTCGTCAAGTAACCCTACTGACCATTGTATGTTCACCTTGTATTGGTCATAGCTGCTAGAACCTAGGGTACTGAACTTACCAGTGAAAACCCTGATAACCATGATACCTTGATCCATTAAGACTCATGAGTCAGGCATGGTGGTATGGGACACCGTGGTCGAGCTGTCGGCCCACGCTGGGGCCACAAACCTCCCTGTAGTGACCAGTGAGCACTTTAGACTCGTGAGCCAATTGTGGTGTATGGGACACTACATTCGAGTTGTCAGCCTACACTGATTGGTGACGAGCCCTTTGTAGTGACCTCGAGCGTATTCTGAGTCTATGGGAGGCAACGACCCTTCCGTAGCAACAAGAGTACATTAGGCCTGTATTGATAAGGTGATGGGGGAGCGGTACAATGAGTGCGAGCAACAGCCCTGGCAGCCCTTGTAGCGACCTATAAATATAACATCGTATGAGATTACTAGGAGTGACGACCCTAGACAGGATTTGTGTTGAGATTGATATAAGGGAAGTACCTTAGTTTCCCAATACTGCTGTATGAAAGGACTAATAACAACTCGGTAATCATTATCCATATCGCACTGCATGTGCCTGGAAGATGAGGAGCACTGAGGGAAGAAAGCATGTCGCGGACGCAAGATGGTGTCGCATGAGGGAGTATGTCGGTGAGGGCATCCATCATGTCATTTCATACTTGCATTAACAACAGTATCTAGGAATGTCTGATTGTCTGCACTACTATTATTGCGTGATTGATTTGATAACATGCTAATCTTTGCTCTATGATTCCACTGAGTTGATCACTCACTCCCACGTTACGGGATGGTGTTTGCGACACCTACCAGACTCTATCTTAGATGTAGGTGGCGAGGCGATTCAGGATGTGGAGTCGAACTACGACGAGGACCAGGACGAGTTCTCGTACATGCAGTTTTCCGACGGCTTTGCGTAGGTGGCCTGGATCGGCGAGACTTACTAGTTGGACCATATGACATTTTGATTTTGGGTTTAATATATGTATATATGACTTAGAGATGTATTCATACTTTGGAGACAGATCGAGATTGTTTTTGTTTTACATACATTGATATATATATATATATATATATATATATATATATATATATATATATATATATATATTTCAGTCTTCCGCTTGCGTTTTATCGCTGGATCTGGAGTATGAATTGCAGTTTTGGTATAATCTTACTCATGTTAATGCTCTAACTCAGACAACATCGAATCATAAGCATATTTATTGCATAAGTGATGGTCTGGAACTTGGGAGTCGGGTTTCTACATGACCCCTGATTTTTAGGGTGTTATAGGTCCATTACAAGAGACTTCTATCCAAACCAGTCCCATACTTACTCAATGTGGTAGATTCTATATCTCAGGTTTTTCAGTTATGTTTGAATAAAATAATTTTTCAAATCAAATGCATTTATTTCTTTGTCGAAATAAAATGGCGACTCTGCTGGGGAATCGTTTATTGTCTTATTTAAATATTAACAGTGAAATTGTTATGAACTCTCATCATAGTTTGGCGTCCTACGGATGCCAAAATGGTGACTCTCAGTGGGAAAATCCTCCCCTTCATCTCTAAGATATATTATTTAATTCTTTAAAATGCTGACTGTAACTGTATTTCATATGTGAAGGTTTCTACATACGACTACAACTTACTGCTCATGACAACTCCCGTAAGAAAAGTGAACTTTCGATTCACCCCGACAGGATTCGTGATAGAATGCGTACCAAATCAAATTCTGAAGTACCCAACTTGAACCTATACAAGTGGAGGTAGCATGGCTCAGGTAATAGCTGGGGTTGTTTCTACTTCACCTCAATCATCAGAAGGCGACGCGGGCTGAACTGTTGTAACATCTCGTAAGGCAAGAGCACAAAATGTCAGAAGTTCTAGAATGAATCAGTCTTCATTAGGAATCAGAGGGCCAATAACATGTAATACAGTTAAAAGGAATCCTAAACTTGCTCATCCAGTGATCTATCCTGAGCAAATAGTCCCACAGTCGACAGCGTGTGATTTCCCAGCTTTAAACGCCCCAATAGCTAAATGGACAGGAGAACAAAAAGAAAAAGCACTGGTGATCAGATCACCAATGCCATCTCAGGAAAATTTACTAGTATCAACATCACCTCAGTTAATTGATGCCACAGGGGGCATAGAAAAGTTCAATGAAACTCCATTCCCTCCCTTTTTCGCAAGTCCTGTTATGTCAGCATATTCTTGCTCTACTCCAATTACTACTTCGTCAAAAAGTGGAGAAGCTACAGTATATATGGTTGGAACAAATCCAGATTGTAGAGCAACTACAGAGGATCGCATCAATGAAATGATAAAAGCCCAAAATGCATTAATGAAAGAATGCAGAAACCTTAAAGATGCCTTGGCGGCCTTCATGCATAATGTGGCCCGAATAACAGTTGTTGAACAAGTTATCCAAATAGAAAGGGAATGTGGAATTACTATTCCTTACAGGTATCAAACGCCATATCCAAGAGAGGTGGATGATATTCCCTTCCCAGCCAGTTTCAAGTGTCCGAATTTTCAAAAGTTTAATGGGAAAGGATCTCCAGAGGAACATTTAATGCACTTCATTACCAGTATGGGAGATTTCTCTACAGTACCACAGTATTGCTTACGGTTGTTCGGGGCATCGCTGACGGGTAAGGCATTCCGATGGTATTCCAGTTTAGCTTCAGGGTTAATCCGCACTTGGGAGCAAATGCGATATGTTTTTGCATCTCATTTTTTCTCCCCAAGTCATGATGTTAGTATTGTTAAGTTGGCTTTTGTGCGACAAGGCAAAGGCTAATTAGTAAGGAGTTTTATAGACAGATGGAAGACGTTGGGAACTTCTTGCAAACAGTTGCTAGAAGAAAGTGAACAAGTCAAGATGTGTCTAAACTCTATGAAAAGGGAATTCGTAATTGGACTGGCTAATGCCAACATCTAAACTTTTCATGATTTAGCCGTTGAGGCTCATACTTTGGAATTGGTGAATTGGACAATGTCGACATTTCACCATGATATAGCTCAGGGGGCTCCTAGTAGAATAACAACAAATATTATTGATCGCTATCAGCAACGCAATAGTGTAAGAGGTTTAAAGGAAGAAAATACAAGGTGAAAGGAAGAGTTGATTCAATAAAGAAGGTATAAAAAGGTCAGGACGCTCAATTCGTATGAAGGGTTTGCATTCGATAAGGAAGATACCATTCCAATGATGGACCAATTGTTGAAAGTTGGCACGATAAAATTGCCAGAACTTAAACTCCCTGAGGAGGCGATAAGACTCAAAGAGCAAAAATTTTATCGCTATCACCGTTTATTGGGACATCCAATAGAGAATTGTCATATATTGAAGCATATTATACAACGAACGATAGACAGGAATGAGATAATCATCGAAAATAGAACAAGTAAGGAGATCATAAAAAGTACAGGTTTCGACTGCGAAGACTACGTCAGTTTAAATTACGAGAAAGGAATTCCGATTGGGCTTAGCTAGGAAAGGCGAAGAACATTCAAAGACATGGAGGCAAGGTCGTTAGTAAATATAGTTATGGAAAAAGGGCCAGCGAAAGAAAATACTGAGATAGTTGAGCACCCTAAGACAGCTCCGAAGCAAATGGAGGAGGGGGGGTAACCGACGACGGACAGTTTGGTAGAAATAAACTTGGGTACTAAAGAGGAACCACGAAACATGTTTATTAATGCCAACCTTTCTAAATAAGAGTCTACAGAATACGTTCGACTCCTTAGAGAAAATAAAGATGTGTTTGCTTGGACGTATGCAGAGATGCTCGGATTGGAACCTTCTATAGCATTGCACCGACTAAATATTTCTAAGGTGAAAAGGCCGGTTAAACAAGCGCAAAGGTGATTTCATCCGAACCTGGTTCCCCTCATTGAAGAAGAAGTTAATAAGTTGATAAAGGTCGGATTTAATAGAGAAGTCAAATATCCTAAGTGGATATCAAATATTGTCCCGATAAGGAAGAAAAATGGACAAGTCAGGGTATGCGTCAATTTTATTGACCTGAACGAAGCCTGCCCAAAGGATGATTTTTCACTTCCAATAACTAAATTACTGATTGATAGTACAATTCAGTATGTCGTTATGTCCTGTATAGACAGTTATGCAGGATATAACCATATTCGAATGGCCCCTAAAGACAAAGAGGCAACGACATTTAGAACTTCACTGGGAATCTTCTATTATAAGGTTATGCCATTCGGACTTAAAAATGTTGGAACAACATATCAGAGAGTGATGGAAAGCATTTTTTAAGACATGATGCACAAGCACGTTGAATGTTATGCTGGCGGCTTGGTGGTCAGGTCAGGAGGCCATCAGAAACATCGTGAACACTTGGCGTCGGTTTTTCAGTGACTCAGAAAGAAACAATTGAAGATGAATCCCACTAAATGCGCATTTGGAGTGTCCTCCAAAAATTTTTTAGGTTTCATTGTTTGGCATAGGGGCATTGAGATTGACCCCGAGAAAGTCAGGGCTATTCAGGATATGCCGCCGCCAAAAATATTAAAGGAATTAAAGAGTTTGTAAGGAAAATTTGTAACATCCTGAAAATCGGGAGTCGAGTAGAAACCCAACTCCCGAGTTCCAAAACATTACTTATGCAACATAGATAATGATGAATGAATGTTGTCTATAGAAGGGCATTAAACATGATTGGGATTATACCAAAAATAGCATATCATACTTCAAAAGCGTTTAAACTATGCAAGCGGAAGACTGTGATAAGTATATAAACTAGATAAGAGTGATAGTAAGCCCTCAGAGTATAAATGTCACTAGGTTAACACTTACAAGTTTGATTACAAAATGCACAAAATGAGAAAAAATGTAACGTCTTCTATCCCAAATACTGAAGCCCCATCGGTGTAACTCTAGGTCAAATAGACCTGCCAGAGAGTTACATGTAGGAGAACTCATCATCAAAAGCGAAGTCCGGCCTTCGCTTCACCAGCATCTCCCTCACCTGAAACTAAGACAGGGTCTGGTTGGTGTGTACAACATTGTCCCGTAACGTGGGAGTGAGTAGCTAACTCAGTGGAACAATAAAGTAAAGATTAACATATTATCAAATTAGTCAAGCGGTAATGATAAAGTCGTACAATCAAACATTCCTAGATACTCTTGTTAATGTAAGGATGAGATGCAATCATAATGCATGCCCTCGCCAACATACTCCCTCATGCGACACCATCTTACTTTCGCGACATGCTTTCGTCCCTCAGTGCTCCACATCTTCCAGGCACATGCAGTGTGATATAGACATGAATATCGAGTTGTTATTAGTCCTTTTCATACATCAGGATTGGAAAACTAAGGTACCTCCCTTATATCATTCCCAAACAAGGATCCATTCTAGGGTCGTCAGTCCTAGATAATCTCATACGATGATATGGTTCTAGGTCGCTGTAAAGGGCTGTCAGGGCTGTTACATGCACTCGTTGCACCGCTCCCCCATCACCTTATCAATACAGGCCTAGTTTATACTCTGTTTACTACGGAAAGGCTCGTCGCCTCACCGCAGATTCAGAGTATGCTTGAGGTCACTATAAAGGGCTGTCAGGGCTGTTACACGGACTCGTTGCACCACTCCCTCATTACCTTATCAATGTAGGCTGACAGCTCAAATACAGTGTCCCATACCACCATATTCGACTCACGAGTCTGGGTTGCTCACTGGTTACTACGGGGAGGCTCGTGGCCCCAGCGTACGCCGACAACTCTACCACGGTGTCCCATACCACCATGCCCAGCTTATGAGTCTTAGCGGATCAAGGTACTAAGGTTAACAGGGTTACACTGGTAAGTTTAGTACCTTAGGTTCAAGCAGTAACATCCATACATGGTTAACATACATCGGGCTAATCGGGTTACTTGACGAGTTTGACTAGTACGAACGCCCGTTGGGTTGATCATCATGAAGTGCACAAGCACCTCATGTGGCCTAATCACTGTCGACAAGCAACGCACGACTCGGGTTCGTCAAACACATTCTGCGTGGCGAATACAACTCATCCACTAACTCATCCACTAACTCAAGTCCAGTTACCGATTGCTTGGACTATGGTATAGTCCCAAACACTTTCAATCTAAATCAGTAAGCATATGAACAAACAGAATCAAAATAATCAAGTAATCCAAGCATGATATTGAACATGTTAGAAGATACAACATGTACATGAAATCATACACAAATGTTTCATAAGTAAAGCGATTAAATTAAACACTTGCATGGAAACATCATTAAGATTGTTGAGAATCCTATCTCAATACCACTATTAAATTTAGTTCGCCACACAATTTCTCACACAGGCATCTTATCAAACACTTAGACTACACAACTCCAACATACATGACGTATGTTGATTTCAACATAGAATATGACAAATCTTTATATCAAGGGGTTATCTCATACACAACAATCATGTTCTTAAATTCAATACATATGGTAGGCATAAAGCATAAATCCATATTTATTTAGTCATTTCAATAAACACTTAGACTACACACATTAGCCTACATAAGTTATGTTGGCTAAAATGTATATTAGGGCGAATCCTTTCGCCAAACAGATCATGCATCCATAACTAGCATATATACACGGTAAATACTCATGTCAATCATATCAATAAAATTTATACGGATACGATATTTTCTACAAATACATAAAATACACAAAATTCCATATTCTTTGTATTTAACCGAAACGAAAAATGGATAACATGTTCTACATGTGAAATAGCATCCACGTCAGGAATCTATCATTAAACGACATTGAAAGCTTTGAGAAATGATAACCTAAACATCTATAGTCCGCACCTTATGCCGTAGAAGGGTAAAGAAGTCGATGGAATCTCTAAGTCTTCGTCAACGTTGATATGACGACCTATAACACAAGGTAAGTCAGCTATTTTGCTACTTGCAACTATCGAAACCCTAAAATAGATTAGGGTTAGGTTTCCTAACCTAAGAACGACACCGGAATCATTGGCATAACGATACAAAAACGGTAGATGTGCATGAAGAATGGCAAGAACAACTGCCAAGAACAATCCTCACACTCTCCCTCACTTTCTCTCTCTTTCCTCCTCTTTCTTTCTTCTTTCTCCCTTAGGTTTAGAAAATTTGTATGGGATATGAGAGAGGGGCTTTAAGCCTCTTATATAAGCTCTAAATCGACAGAAATAGCCTTATGGCTAAGGTATACTTAGGTTATAACCAAATTGACCTTGTTTCGATCCAATGGAGAATTTCTAGAGGTCCTGTTACTAAATGCGGTCGGACTTAAGCTCATAAATGCTGGATCTTGATCAAGTTAAGTTTCCAGTCCGATCGAGTTTCTAGATTGACTGTAGCGGACCAGTTTCAGTTCAGCGGTCATCGAAAGTCGATCAGAGCCACAAGTACTATGACATGTAAGGGCCACCTATCCTGATCCGAGGGTAAATTTGGGTCAAAATCTAACGGTCATAATGCTTAGAAATAACTCAAAAGCGACACGTCTCAGATTTCTTAAAATTATATTTAATTTCTTAAAAATCTTCATTTTCTCACACTCTTCACTCCGGACTGAAGGAAATCGTCCCAGAGCATCGTTTGGAGGTGATTTTCACGGTGATTGTCAAGTCCAACTACGCGGTCAATATCTTCTAAGTTTATCGCTATCGGACTTTTGTCGTGTGGTCCAGGTCCGATACGGAGTTTCAAAGTGCTCCCGAAAGAAACTGGGTTTAGAGTTGGATTCTAGATTTTAGGGTAACATAACGTTAACAATTCTACAGGTTTTGGATTTTACAGATCATATTTAAAGTGATGGGTGCTACTTTCGCAAGTAATCTAGTGTAGCGCTAGTTAATTCATGTTAAATTTTTAAGAAATTTAGTTTTAAATGATTTCTTTGGCTTAGGAATTGGGCTTTAAGAGTGATACGGTTGACCCATTGCCTAAGGACGTCTAACTCTAGGTTGGAAAAAATCTGGGGTGTTACAAATTTAGCATACATCCGTCGGTTCATTTCGAATTTGGTAGGAAGATGTCAGCCGTTTTCTCATTTGATGAAAAAGGATACAAAATTTGTATGGAGTCAAGCTTGTCAGAATGTATTTGACTCAATAAAGGAATTGCTGAAAAAGATACCAGTACTGGCAGCTCCAGTGAAAGGGAAACCGCTTATTTTGTACACATCTGCAGTTGAATATTCTTTAGGAGCTCTGTTGGCACAAAAGAATGAGTTTGGAAAAGAAACAGCTCTTTATTACTTAAGTCAGACCTTAATGGCTGCAGAATGCAGTTATTCCCCAATTGAGAAGGAATGGTTGGCATTAATATTTACAGTACAAAAGTTGAGGCATTATTGTCTGTCACACAATATAACATTGGTTTCAAGGGCTGACCCGATAAAGTTTTTAATGACAAGACTGATGTTGTCTGGGAGGTTAGCTAAATGGATGCTGTTATTTTTAGAATATGCTATTACATATGAACCGACAAAAGCAGTAAAGGGGTAGGCAGTGGAAGATTTCCTATCAGCACACCCTGTAGTAGAACCCGAATCCATCAGTGATGACTTCCCGGACGAGCAAGTCATGCTGACTAAATCACAGAACCCGTGACAGATGTATTTTGATGGCGCTTCTCGAACATTAGGAGCGGGGACAGGAGTGATATTCATTACTCCCCAAGGTAATTTACTACCTTACTCCTTTACATTAGGTATTGCATGTACGAACAATGAGGCTGAGTAGAGAGCCCTGATCATTGGAATGGAGATAAGAACACTGCATATTTTCAGGGATTCTAAATTGATTATAAATCAATTGACAACTAAATTCGAAATAAGAAAGCAGGAACTTTTGTCGTACTGTCAGAAGGCACAACAGTTGTTGGAACAGTTTTCCTATGTTGAAATTAAGCATATCCCCCAGTCAGAAAATGTAAAAGCGGATGCCTTAGCTAGTTTGGCAGCAGCTCTGTCTTACCCTAATCGAAGCCCTCTTCAAGTAACTATAGAGGAAAGAAGATTTTTACCATCAGCAGAGGTTATTGAAGAAGTTACTGAAGCTCTTCCTGTATCATTCTTAGATATTACAATAGATGATTGGCGTTAGCCTTTTATAGATTATCTCAAATTTAACATCTTACCAGAAGAACCTGTGTAGAGGCAGCAAATTAGACAACGGTCAAGTAGGTTCATCATATGCAGTGAAGTGTTATATAGAAAATCGTATAATGGGATATTGCTACGTTATTTAGATAAACAAGAAGCAGGCTAGGTATTGCGGGAAGCGCACTCTGGAGAATGCAGAGCACATCAAGCAGGCAGAAATCTATTTCACAGAATACATCAAATGGGTTATTATTGGCCCACCATGTTCACAGACGTGATAGATTATGCGAAGTGATGTCATGAATGTCAGATTCATGGGGATGTTATACATGTTCCTCCAGAAGACTTACATCATCAATTGCCTCTTGGCCTTTCTCAGCATGGGGGCTCAACGTTATTGGTCCTATCAATCCACCCTCGTCCAAATGGAAGCAATATATATTAGCAGCAACAGATTATTTCTTCAAATGGATCGAAGCAGTTACGTTGCACAATGTTAAAGAAAAAGATGTAATAAATTTCATCCAACATGCGATAATATACCGCCACAGTATCCCAAAGAAAATTGTTACAGACAATGGCACCCCTTTCAAAAATAGAGGCATGGAAAAGTTATGTCAGAAATTCAGCATTCGGCATTCGTTTTCAACTCCTTATTATCCACCGGTCAATGGACTAGCGAAGGCATTCAATAAAATAATAGTTAAAATACTGAAGAAGATAGTGACAGGGAACAAACGCGATTTGGACAACAAATTGCAAGAAGCATTATCGGCATACAGAACTACTCATCGCACAACAACAAGAGCAACACTGTATTCACTAGTCTATGGAGTTAAGGCAGTTATCCCGATTGAAATACAAGTAGTATCGCTCAGGGTGACAGTACATTAGTCTATAACGGAGGATGAGAATGCGAAGATAAGGTTGAAAGATTAGATTTGCTCGATGAGAAAAGCCTAGCCGCACAGTAGCGATTGTAATCATATCAGGCAAGAATATCAGCCGTTTTTGATAAATGGGTTAAATACCGCTCTTTCAAAAAGGGGGACATGGTGCTTATGTTGAAAAGACCTATAGTGACCACTCGTAGAACAGGAGGCAAATTTGAGCCTAAATGGGATGGGCCATATATAATAAGAAAAGTGTACTCCAATGGAGCATATCAAGTTGTGGATCAAGATGAGCAAGGAATCAGTATACCAGTTAATGCTCGCTTCCTTAAGAGATATCGTCCGTAAATATATTTGTTGATTTTGCTCCAGAAAATTATCAAAATAATAATTCTGTATCAAAAGGGGGCAAGAAGAATAAAATGAATAAGGAAGAAGTTCGCAAGCATATCAAGATCATATGATGGCAAATATTACAAAAAAAAGGAAGATGAGGAAGATGAGTGCCGGTAAGTGAGCCCTACAAAATTCTTCCTGAAAATGATATCATAATCAAGCTGGTATATTATGAATAATACAGATAAGCGATACAGATAAACAGATGGATATAATTGAAGATATTGGCAAAAGTGATGGTGTGACAATTTTAGTTAGAAATACCTATCATCGTCTTCCAAGGCATTTTAAGACGGCATATTAAGTCATCGCCAAATGAAAAGTGTTGATGATTGCTGTCAAGCGTTAATGATCGCTATCAAGCATTGGCGATCATCGCCGACGCCAAAGATTTCCATCAAGATCACCAGGTATTAATGGTTATCATAAATAAACAAATAAAATAAATAAATATCAACTATCGCTATCACCGATCAATCACTTATCAAAATTGTTATCATCGCCAGGCTGATACACTATTTTAAATATAATACGAAACTTCTCATAACTATTATTAGTAGCAGCGAAATATCAATTATTGATCTACCAATGGAATAAATTATATAGTCAACCACGTATAAAGTTGATGACAGTGATGGTTGTTGGTCATGCTGTGCATGAGACCTATCAAGATCATCATTCAGACAGTGGTGAGAAGCCAGTGGCCCTAAAAAGCCCGTGAAGGCCATCGTACACATACTCATGCGGGCAACTGACGGAGCCAATGACCAAAACCCTGAGGGCCAAAAGTTGACCAAAAGCCTAAGGGCCAAAAGTCCTCAAATGGCTAGTCAGCATAACCCCCATGCCATTTATATAGCTTTCCTGCAGCGTCACGGGGAATGGAGGACAATGCCCTCCCGTGAATGGGCCCGACCTTATAGACAAAGAAAATGAGGGCTACAATGTGAGCTTTAGATAGGCCAACCATGCATAAGACCCCCCAGATTTATGGTTCGATTTCGGTACTAACTCATGAGGAAGGGCTTAAACCTACTCATTGATGGACTGGCAACCATGGATTTGGTACCTCAAAGGTAGCCTTGCGAGCTCTGTGAACTCTAGAGAGTTACCGTGGCCAACCCTGTGCGTAAACCAACCGAGTTCACCGCCCCAATAGCTTCACTGGACCCCTCTGATGGACCGCGGTTTGTGAACTCCCTAGGCAGTGAGAAGTCCAGCGAACTCCTAAGAGTTACAGAGGCCATCACGTGAGACCCGGCTCCACTACTCATGAACTTAAACTGTGTGTGAAATTGACTGAATTGAACTTAGCGTCGCCAATAAAATATAAATAAAATCATCATATAGGAAATCCCACACTAACAAGCATAAAATGTTGTTGTTTTATAATTAGTTCTTTGTTGAATATCATGTTAGACTATGTGCAACATTCAAAATACAGCGGATACATATTCTACTTTATATATGCTCAAATATGCAAAACATAAACTGTGCAACATTTAAAATGCAACAGATACATATTTCACTTTAGATATGTTCAAATGTGCAATTGCCTGATGAAAATTTTAAACAGACAAAATGTAAAAAAAAAAAAGGTGTTTCTCTTGAATCAAGTTCAAATCAGCAAAGATTATTCATCCTACATGTGTATCAACAGGCTTCACTTCAAAAATATTATCTTCTGAAGAAATATTTATGCAACATTGACTTGGAAAGGGGGCAGGATCTATTTCTTCAAAATAATCTATGCCTTAGTCTTTTTTATGATCTCTTATGCACGAGGGAGAAATTCATATGCTGAGAATTATGTCCCAAGACTCCATGTACTAGATCCGATGGAGACAAAGAACAAACAGAATCATTATCACAAAGATCTAAGGAAAAGTTTATGCCAAGAAGCACAAGCTAGAAAAGACTCAGTAAAAAGAAGAAGACTCAGTGGATGAACCTTTGGAGCTGAAAATGGTATCACAAGAAGTGCAGAAAGATCATCACTTAAAAGCTTGGGTTATGCAGATCATGAATAAAGGAAATAATCAAAAAATTTATTGCGGCAGGAGCAGCATTAAAGAACAATCCCAGATACAGAGTTGAAGGAAAGAATCGCTGGAGTTGATCAAAGAGACCATTACAGCAGCAACGGTGTTGAAAGATAGTTCTCTGATTAAATCGCTTAAAGATAAAGTCGTCACAGCTGTTGCAGAAGCGTTCTTCAATGAAAAGAGAATTTTATCCTCTCTAGTGAAACATCTGCTCGACACTGTAGTTCGGGGGCATTCTGGTCTTCTGTTCAAGCATAATTGCTCAAGTCTTTTGGTCGAATGCAATCATTCAAGCCCTTCGTTCGAGCGTGAGCATTCCAGTATTCTGATCAAACGCGATCATTCAATCTTATGGTTAAGAATGATCAACTAGTCTTCCATGCGAGCATCATCATTCGGTCATCCTCCAGTTGCAGTTCATTCAAGTTCTTCAGGTAGAGGAAGATCGATCCTCCATTTGATTTCAAAAATCAATCAAACAAGGATCGAGGGGGCATCTGTTGAGGCATAAAAATGGTGAAGGATTGAAGCAAGAAGAGATAAGGAGATAGAAAGAACACTTGAAAAGAAGAAGAAAGACAGCTTTAAAGGGTTTGTGCAGTACCGCGTAACCAATGTCAGTTGCGCGATACTGCGCAATCAATATTACTTGTGCAGCTCTACGCAACGTAAATATCAGTTGCGTGGGTACCCGAAACACTCTGCCAAAGTAGTCCTTTGCAGAGTGATCTAAAGCACTGAAATATTTGTCTCACATCGCTAAGATTAGGATTTTCACACGTGTGAGGGTCTATAAATACCCCTTCCCCTCCTTCATTGAAGGTAATGGAAGGTTTTCAAGTGGAGCAGAGGTGAGCAAAAGACCGAAGGTAGGAGAGGAGTCTCCTGTCAGTTGCACAGGACTGCACAACCGGTGTTGGTTGCATGGGTCTGCGCAACCAGACTGCCCTGCAGTCTATGAAGATAAGGGGCCGTTATGCTGTCGAAATCTGTGCAAGGCTTTCCTTCTTCAGGCCTTCTTCTATTGACAGGTTCAGGGGAGAAAGATTAGTCGATCGGGTCGACATTCCCCCTAAGTATTAGAGGATGACTAAAACAGGTGTTGTTATGCTGCTGAAATCTCTATTTCATTGAAGATTCATCGATCAGATCGAAATTTCTCCTAAGTCCTAGGAGATGATCAAAATAGGCGTTGAAAGGCTGCCGAAATAAATTTTTGATATTTAAAGCATAAGTCATTTATTTCCAAATGATCTATCTTAGAATCAAGGGATGTAAAGAGGATGTAAATGAACTCATTATCAATGAAATGTGATGAATGTTCCCAGCACTCTTTCTCTGTTATGTTTGAATAAGACAATTTCCCAAATCAAATGCATTTGTTTCTTTGTCGAAACACTGCTAATGTCTCATATCAGCTGAATAGCTGGTGTGAGATACACCAGTCAATCCACCCCTCTTAGCAAGTGGGTCCTACGTGGGGCCCACCAGATACATATAGTATACATATATATCGAATATTATATAATATATTATTTAAATAGTAATAATAATAATAATAATAATTATTATTATTATTATTATTTGAAAAGGATGCAACGTCTAACATCTATTCTGGACAGATTGTGTAGATTAAATCCATATATAATGGCTGGCTCCACGTGCACCATCTAGGAATGGATGGTGCAAATATATACATCCATGTGGGCCCCACACATATAGGTGGTGTGTATAAAACACATACATTATGGCAGAGGGCCCCACCATCCAGAGCACTAAATACATGCTCCACCGTCCAAATTCTGGACAGTGGAGGCAGCACATCAAGGTGGGGTCCACACGTGGCCACCCCACATGCATAAATGAAGAACATAAATCATGGTGGGGTCCACAGGACCAAGTTGTTATTTGTGTTTTCTCTTCATTCACAGTGTCAGCAACACTGCTGTCTATAGTGGATGAAAGGTGTATAATATATATATATATATATATATATATATATATATATATATATATATATATATATATATATATATATATATATATATATATAATGTATATAATTCAAGGTGAGGTCCACGTGGTGGCACTCCCGAGCCGGGATCAGGCTAATATTTGTGATTCCTGTTCATCTAAATCAGGCAGCGGGTTGGCCCAATGGTTGGACGGTTTGAATCATACATGCACAAAATAGGTGGGCCACATCAACAAGGAGAGAGAGAGAGAGAGAGAGAGAGAGAGAGAGAGAGAGATAGAAACGTGAGAAGGGGAGGGACCCCACCACTATGGGCCCTCCCTATACAATGCATGCATCAAGATGGGTTCCACATATGTGGGCCCTCAAATCACAAAACTAAATAATAAAATCACCCACCTTTGATTATGGACTTCTCCTTTCATCAACGCATTCTAAAGCTCCAATAGATGAGATTCAATGGTCGAGATTAGTTTTAGAGGGTGGGGATGGGAGATAGGAAGTGGGCCACACAAATCTCCTCTCATCTCATGGAGCTTGATGATTTCTTGCTTAGAGAATGAGAGAGAGAGAGAGAGAGAGAATGAGTGAGAGAGGTGATGGGAGAGAAGTGATGGGAGAGAGGGATGGTGAGTGATGGATGGGTGTACTTGACGTGTAAGGGAGAGAGTTGACTTGTGAGGGGGTGAGGTGGCATGGGGTATGGGTGATGTATTGAGATAGGGTGTCTACTTGATTGATTGATTGATGGGATAGGTCGCAGAGATTCTCTTGAAATTCGCATGCTCGGCATTTTTCTCGAACTGAACGCGGGCAAATCTCCTGGCTTGAGTATCGGATCAGCACACGAGACATGGCGTCGGAACCGCGGTGACGGCGCGGTTGCAAGGGTATAGGTTTCAAGTCGAGCTGACTATGCAATACAGGATGTAACTCAAGGTCATAAGTAAATGCCGATAATAGATCGAGAGTTGTAGGAATTCAATTGGGAGGATCGCGGAAGCCTACGGAATGGTACGGTTTAGGATATGGATCTTACAATTAGAGTTAGGGGAGCTGCAGAAGCAGTTGGATGAGTTGTGCGAGTTGAGATTTATCCACCCGAACAATTCACCGTAGGGAGCACCAGTACTCTTCATGAATAAGAAGGATGACTCTTTGAGGCTTTGTGTAAATTACCATGAGCTCAATAAGGTCATAATCAAGAATAAGTACATGCTTCTAAGGATTGATGATTTGTTTGACCAACTGCAAGAGGTGCAGTTCTTTTCAAAAATAGACTTGCAGTCCAGTTATCACCAGATTCATGTCCGGGAGGAGGACATCCTAAAGACAACATTTAGGACGCATTACAGTCATTTTGAGTTTTAGGTCATGTCCATTAAACTACCAATTTTGCTCGCAATTTTTATGCAGTTAATGAACAAGGTCTCGTCAATATGGTATGAATGCATAATTAGCTAGATAGTTATTATTCCAGTTACAATCAACTGTTTGAGAAACTCAATGGTCACTACGGGGGGGTCGTCACCCAGCATAGGCTGACAGCTCGGGTATAGTGTTCCATGACCATCATCCCCGATTCATGAGGTTTTCCACCTTAGGATGTTTAATAGGATCCCTCCACAAGTGGTCGATCAAAAATAACTCCTAGTCGAGGGTCCCATTTCTCACATGATCTGTCTAGTTTCATCTCGAGTGTGGCTCACATGTAATAGTGGAATTTTCCACATGTAATGTTGTGAATTGAATTCTATGGTGACTCACAACAATCTACTAACATGTAAAGGTGCATAAAATTATATAATGGTAGTAGAATTTGTAACGTGGCATTATGAAACTAAAGTATGAACTATCAAGTATTATGATGCTTAAACATGGAAATCAATGATCATTGCATATGAACAATATTTATGAATTATCAACTAGTATGTGAACTTATCATGTAACACTTATTTCATGTGGACATGGTTTATCAAGATAGATCAAGATAGGACTGCTAATAGAATTTGATAATTTAACACAAATAATCAGAGTCTTAAACTAGTGACTATAATTTAGATGGATACTACGTTTGAACTAACTTAGAGATGGAAAGCCCAAGGGAAAAAGTCATCACCTTTCGAGTTAGATCCTCTTACACAGTTATTTCTTTCAGTGATCAACCCAAGATTCAACGTCACCTGATTGCACACCTGGGGGCATTCCCAATAAGAGGTTATTAATCAAAGTTTAACAGATGATTTGACAACTCCTAGCTACCCAAGCCCAATCTAACCCTTTTCTTCTTATACAAGGGTAATGAGGCCTGCCTACATACTTCTTGCTTACCACAACTAGGTAGGCTTATTGGGATTTACCCAACCCATGAAATTTGGCTCAAACCTATGTAAATTGGGCCCAAACTGAGATTGGTTTAGCACAGGCCCACTGTGCGGCTGGGCGGCCTATCTGATTTGGACCAGCTTGTTCGGCCCAATTGGATCTTGGCTTATCGGCCTGACCCTATTGTACGGCCCCAATGAGACTAGGCTTAGCCCAGTTCATGGTTCAACTACAGTTGATCTCGACCCGGCCCAGTTCTGGGACTAATTTTGGCCCAATTCCAGGGTTGATTTCGGCCCAACACATGGCCCAAACAAGAGCTGGTTTCAGCCTAGTTCACAACCCAACTAAAGGCTAGTTTCAGCCCAGTTCTAGGACTATTCTTGTAACGCCCAGGAAAAATCCATACTTGGACTCGAGTACCAACTTGACCAGAAATCGCGTAGGATTAATTCCTTTAGAAAATAAGTGTAAGTTAGCTAGCGCAACGCTAGAGTGGCTGGGAAATAGTCCCTGATCACTTTAAATACGTTCTACAAGACCCAAATTGAGTAGAACCAATGATGCTATAATACTCTAAAACCTCGGATCAAACTCTAAGCCGGTTTGTTCTCTGGACCTCTTTGAAACTTTGTATTGGATCTAGACCGCGCGTCGAAAGTCCGATACCTACAATCTTAGACCGTTAGAACCGCCAAGCTGGACTTGACAATTATTTCGAAAATCAAGTCCAATAGACATTCGCAGGCTATTTCATTGAGCCTGGACTGAAGAGAGTAAGAATAGGGTTAGATTTGGAATTTGAAATTCAAATCTGGCACACGACTTGACGCGTCAGTATTAAGCGTTCTGACCGTCAGAATTCAGCCAAATTACACCCTCGGATTAGAAAAAATTTCTATTTCATATCATGAGACTTGTAGACCTGATCTACGTGCGGTGACCGTCGAACTGAAATTGGACCGCCACGGGCGAACTACGAGCACTACTGATCTGAAAATGGGACGAGAGCGACATCCGACATGTATGAACTTAAGTCCAATCGTGTTCGGCCAGGGGACCACCAGAAATGTCCTTTTGGACCGAAACAGCCCCGATTTGGATATACCTTAAGTAAACTTTGTTCTTAAGCCTATTTTAGGCACATTTGGGCTTATAAAAGGGGTTGAAACCCTCACTCCTCTCTCCCATCCGAAATTGGAAAAAGCCCTAGATTGAGAGAGAGAAAAGGTGAGAGATTTTGAGAGAGAGTAGGAGAGAATTTTCCTGCTGCTGCACTACCTGTTGCACGTGCTTTAGCAACACGCTCCAATCACTTGGCCGGTGATTTCTCCACGTTTCTAGGTAAGAAAACATCCCTAATAGTTGCTGATTTGCTGATCCCTTGGTTCCATAGCGAAATAGCTGATAGATCTTGTGTATTAGGTTCACAGTTCGCCGTATACGAAGCGTATACGCTCCGTTCGAATTCTCACACCTATAAGAGAAAAGGTGCGGATTTTAGACGCTTTGATTAACTGTTTCCAACGCTTTCAATGTCGTTTAATAGTAAATTATCAACGGCAACGCCGTTTGACATGTACAACATGCTGTCCGTTTCCTGTTTTGTAAGCAGACGAAAAATATGAGATTTAGGGCATTTTAGTCATTTATAGGAAATACCGTTTTCATCCATATTTTTCTGATATGATTGACATGGCTTCTTGTCGCATTAGGATATTAGGAATACGTGCATAATTAGTTTGGCGAAGAGATTCGCCAAAATGCGCACTTTGAGTCGACATACTATAGTAGACTTAAGTGTGTAGTTTAAGTGTTTGTATAAATGCTTGTATTAGTATGTATTGAATTAAATGGTGTTATGAATTAGTTTGAGATTGATCTCTTAATTAATATGCTGATGTAAATGATTTCCTACATGTTAGCTATATGCATGATTTCATTATATGTATGAAATGCATGTTCTTGAAGATTTACTTAGGTTGTATGTTATAACATGTGTTAACATGCTCACATGGTTGTATTTCATTTCCATTACTCTTACATGATGGCTGATGTGATTCCATAATTTTTTGGGACTGTACCTAGTCCAAGCAGTCGGCAACCGAGCAAGTTCGTGGTTGGCCTATCTTTGCCACGAACGACGCGTCGATGAACGCGAGCCGTGTTTTGGAGTTGGCGGCAGTGGTTAGGCCACACGAAGTGTTTTACGCATTTCATGTCGTTCGACTTGAGATGCGATCGTGCTAGTCGAGCCCGTCAAGTAACCCGACTGGCCGTTATATGTTCACCCTTATGAGTCATAACTGCTTGAACCTAGGGTACTGAACTTATCATTATAAACCCTATCAACCATGGTACCTTGATCCACAAAGACTCATGAGCCGGGCATGGTGGTATGGGACACCGTGGTCGAGATGTCGGCCTACGCTGGGGCCACAAACCTCCCCGTAGTGACCAGTGAGCACCTATGACTCGTGAGCAGATTATGGTGGTATGGGACACTATATTTTTGCTGTCGGCCTACACTGATCAGGCGACGAGTCTTTTGTAGTGACCACGAGCTTATTCTGAGTCTACGGGAGGTGACGACCCTTCTGTAGCAGTGAGAGTACAGTAGGCCTATATTGATAAGGTGATGGGGGAGCGGTGCAACGAGTGCGAGCAACAGCCCTGGCAGCCCTTGCAGCGACCTATAAAATATACATCGTATGAGATTACTAGGAGTGACGACCCTAGACAGGATCTATGTTGGGATTGATATAAGGGAAGTATCTTAGTTTCTCAATCCTGCTGTTTGAATGGACTAATAATAACTCGAAAATCATATCACCATTACATTACATGTGCCTGGAAGACGTGGAGCACTGTGGGACGATTGCATGCCGCGGTCGTAAGATGGTGTCGTATGAGGGAGATCGTCGGTGAGGGCATCCATCACGTCATGTCATATCGCATTAACAATAGTATTAGGATTGTTTGATTTACTGCTTTACTATTATCGCATGATTGATTTGAGAACATGTTAATCCTTACTCTATTAATTCACTGAGTTAGCTACTCATTCCCACGTTTCAGGATGGTGTTTGCAACACCCACTAGACCCTGTCTTAGATGCAGGTGAGGCAGCGATCCAGGAGGCAGAGTCGGACTATGATGAGGACCAGGACGAGTTCTCATACATGCAATACCACGACGGCTTTGCTTAGGTGGCCTGGGTTGACGGGACTTCTCAGTGGGACTCTTTTTAGATATTTGATTGTATTTATTTACATGTATATGAGACTCAGAGATGTATTCATACTTTAGAGACAGTCGAGATCTACTTTGTTTTTCCATACGGTGATATATATATTCTTTAGTCTTCCGCTTGCTTTTATTACTGAATCTGGAGTATGAATTGCAGTTTTGGTATAATTTTACTCATGTGAATGTTTTAACTCAGACAACATTGAATCATAATCATTTTTTTACATAAGTGACGGTCTGGAACTCGGGAGTTGAGTTTATACATGACCCCCGATTTTCAAGGTGTTACAATTCTTGGCCCAGTCCTGGGGCTAATTTTGTCCCAAAACATTTGTTGGAAGTCTGGTTAAGCAAACACCCATCTATCACTATCTATATTCATCATTGTCGGAGAGTTTAGCACGAGTGGTGGGCTGCCTTTAGTCCAACTTTCGGCCCAATTTCATGGCTGTTATCCAGTAGGAAAAAGAGTGCATCATGGCACAAGGATCAGGCCTTCCTTGTCATTTGGGTCACCATCACGGATGAAAAATAGAAGGATGATTGGCTATCCTGATGACTAGAGTGGAATCTTTTTGGCCATGAAATACAAACTAGGGCCCACTTGTTGAATGATCTAGGTCTCACACGCATGGTACATTGAAAATGTGGTGGAACTTGAAAGATGTGGATGGAAGAAGATGTGAATAGCGGTACCTACTACTGGACCCAATGACAAGTCGAGTCAATCGGTCACGATGCTGATAACTCCTTCTTTCTAGCAATGAGGTCCCCTTGGCTTGAACTGACCCAATTCGATCCGAGCTGGTCGGATTAAGTTAGTGCAATGTGGATGCCGAGTTCACTCGCCTCTCACACACTCTCTCTGACCTACTCTATTTCCTTCCCTCTCTTGAATCTCTCTTTCTCTTCCTCCTACAATGGTTAAACTAAACTGCACTGGTTCGACTCAATCCACACAGACCAGGTTGTAAGTGTTATGGTTTCTAGCTCCTATAATTGTCAAATTTTGTAGTGCCAAAACATCTCTGAATCTGTATCTTGTGTAGTGCATCAATATATTCAAGACTGTAAGGACAATGATCTTTACTTCAAGATCTTCAAATGCAAGATTACTTATTCAAGTTCAAGTACAACATCAAGTGTGAATTCTGTTTTCAAACTTCAATAGTTCAAGTTTTTCAAGGCTTCATACAAGTTAAGAAAAAGTTTCTATACTTTGATCCTCAAGCTCATGCCTCAATATGTCACAAATTCAAGCTTCAGAAGTCTTGAGTTCAAGCTTCTATGAATGACAAGATCTCAAGCATCATGAACTTCAAAGAACATCTTTCAACTGAAGGAAAAGAAGTTTCAATGTTCATATATCATGTATAAGGTATGAATGACCCTAGATTGACCATAAGGTAGGTCATTTTGTATACATAATTTAAATTAGATCATTTTATAGGTGGATAGACTGTTTCTCAACTAGTCTTGAACTATATTCGACTAGTCTTAGCACTGGCTTGACAAGTCCAAGAATTCCTCGACCTATGCTCGACTAGTGCTCGACCAGTCCTGCAGCCTCAACTTAAAGTGCAGCAACTAAAAATGGTTCCACGTGATCAGTCGTGGATAGGACTCGACAGGTTGTGGAGGCCACTCGACCGGTCGAGTAAAGCCTACGATCAGTCCTGTAACGGCTTTATCCTATCGCGCTCAAAATTTTAAAAATTTGTTGGTCCTACGACTAGTCGTGCAGACTCAAGAATAGTCGAGAGTACGATTTCTACAACTATAAATAGAGTTGAAATTTAAGAGTTTGATATTCAATTCAAGTTAAATCAATACGCCACTCTAAAACATAAGTTAGTGATATTCTTAAGCTATTTAGTGCTCATTATATATTCTCTTTAATTACTTTTCTTTATATTTGATTTTGTATTCTGTATTCCAATTATATTTAAAAGAGGGATTAAATATTCCAATTTCTTGGAATCAAAATCAAATCTAGCTAGCCGAAGGTGCTTTAAATTTAAAATCAATCTAGAACCTAGAACCATTTCATAAGTGAGTGTAGACATCGAACTTCTACTCCGATTTAGTTCTTTTGGGCTGCATCTAAAGGAGAATATTTAGGTATTTTACATTATTGTAAATTTCTATCTTTTGGTTTTATTGAGATTGTGTTAGAAAAATCTCTCTATTTTAGTTTTTCTAAGGTGATCCACAAAACTCAGAGTGTGGGATTTTTTGAATTGTGTAAGCCCTCTTGAAAGACACAATTGTGAAGGTTTTAGGTGAACCTTAAAAAACATATTTTCATAGTGAACGCTAATATTAACTATGGAGTACTCGTATGGCTATTTTTCTAAACAGTTGGTGTACACACAAGTGAACCACTATAATTTCTAATCTTGTGGATTGATTTTTTATTTCTTTTTGTAGATGTTTGTAATTTTCCTTTTTGTATTTGTCAAGAATGCTGTAATTTCTTTTATGAAAGCGTGGGAATATTGTAATAGCTTAGATTTCTTTCCTTGCTATTTATTTCTTTATTCCTCTATATCAGTTTGAGTTTTTGATACACAGAGCTTTCTAAGAATCAGGTTGTCCTATCATAAACCTTTGGGTTTTAGTATAAGGTTGTCCTTAGAACAACATTTGTATTAATATCTCAATACTCGTACATTTGATTTTGTATTTTATTTCAGCATTATGAGATTTTTTATTGCTATCAGTATTTATATTTGTTTAAATTCTGCTATTAATTTTTAATTTGGCATAGTCCTATTCACCCCCCTCCCCCTTCTAGGACTTAATAGCTCAGCCTTTTCAAGTGCCATCAGAGCCTAATAGTTCGCCTTTAATTATTCTTTGTGGATTTATTTCCTGAGCTAATCGATCTAAGCTATTTGAGATGTCAAATTTTGATATCCTTTCAGTCACTAGGCCTTCACCATTTGATAGCTCCAACTATGCCTATTGGAAAGCCAGGATGAGGATTTTCTTAAAATTCATAGATGAGAGCGTGTGGCAAGCCACAGTGATTGAATGGACTCCTCCTACCGTTGAAGTAACTGGTATCGATGGATCCAAATCTATGAAAGTCACACCTTATTTTTCTTGGACTACTCTTCAGAAAAATGAGAGTAGTGCCAATGCAAAAGCTTTAAATGTCATAACTTGCACACTATCACCGGATGAATTCAAAAGAATTATATCATGTGATACTGTAAAAAAAGCCTGGGATATTTTAGAAATGACACACGAGGGAACAACAATTGCCAAGAAATCTAAAGTCCAAATCCTCACAACCAAATTTAAGGAAATACATATGGAGGAAAGTGAAACGTTCATAGACTTTTATACTAGATTGAATGACATTGTCAACTCTATGTGGCGTCTCAGTGATAAAATCCTAGAAAGCAAAGTTTGTGCAAAGATACTACGCTCACTACTTGAATGGTTCAATTCAAAGAGGACTGTGATCAAGGAACTTCGTGATACGAATAATATGAGCGTAGAAGAATTAGTTGGTTCTTTACAAACCAATGAGTTAACTTTCAAATCTCCTAAAGGTAAATTTATGGCCCTTAAATCTTCTAAATGTATTTCTCAAGAAAATAGTAATTCTGATTTAGAAAATTCTGAAGATGATATGGCCCTTTTAACTAAAAAGTTTTATAAGATTTTCAAAAGTAAAAAGAGGGTTGATTTTCAAAAACCTAATGAAAAGAAAAGATCTAAATCTAAAATTTAAAAATCTTTAAAAGACAGTCAATGTTACAACTGTCATGAATATGGACATTTAGCTAATAAGTGTCCTAAAAAGGACAAACTTAAAAAGAAAGGTATGTTGGCTACCTGGGATAAATCTTCTGGCTCTTAAGCCTCTTCTGAATCAGAAAATTCTAGAACCGAGTCGGGTAATGAAGTCAAAGCCCTTATGACTCTGGCCAAGTTCACTTTTTCATATCATGATGATTCAACTAGTAAAGAAAATCTCAATAGTGATCATGAAATTGAAGAAGATCTTCAAGATGCATAAAATGTCCTATACAAGGAAAATTGCAAAATTGCTGTAAAACTAAAACTTCAAAAAAAAAAGTTTTTAAAACTTAAAGAAAATTTTGATAATCTTGTTTTAGAAAAATCTCATATTTTGGACTGTTTTGAAAAAACTAAGAGTGACCTAGATTTCAAAACCTCCCAAGTTGAAAACTTAAAATCTAAAAACGAAAAGTTAAAACTTGAAGTCTCTTCACTTTTAAGTTTAAAGGACACATAAACGTATGCCCAAGGTGATCCTAAGTTAGAAAAACTATTATCCGAATCTAGAAAATGTAGCGACCAATCTAGATTGGGCTATGACAAAAGTATTCCTCCCAAACATAAGAATACTCCTCCTAAGTTTGTGAAAAGATAGTCTTCAAACTCAAAAGGGAAAAGCCTAAATCAAAATTATCCTAAAAATGCTAAAACTTTTCAATCCTTAAAACCTAAATGCAACCATATCTACTATAAAAATTAGAATTGTAATCCTTTAGCTGAGAAAATTGTTGATTTACTTAAGGAGCTCTTAAAATCTAACTCAATGGTTCGGTCTTATAACAACTACAAACATAAGAAGACCAACTATACGCCTTAACCCAAGACTATAATGGAATGGGTTCCTAAGGTTACCTGCTTGGTTGCCCACACTGCTTTCAAAGCTTCAAGCCATTCAAAGTAGTACCTAGACAGTGGTTGCTCTAGACACATGACAGATGAAAAAGGTCTGTTTACCAATCTTAAAGACATGACTGATGGTTCTGTCACATTCGGTGATGGTAGCAACTGCAGGATTGTTGGCGAAAGTACGGTCCAACTTTTTAACCTCCCTTTATTTGAGAATGTTTTATATGTAGAAGGGTTAAAACACAACTTATTGAGCATTTCTCAAATATGCGATAAGAATCATAGCGTAAAATTTACCAACCTAGGGTACAAAATTTTAAATAAAAATGATTTTGTAATATTAACTGGTCGCAGAACGTCTAAAAACTGCTACATAATAAGTGATTCTAGCTCATCTAATCTATCATGTTACATGATCCATACCGATGAGACCGAGTTATGGCATAAACACCTTGGACATGTACACTACCGTAACTTATATAGATTGAGAAAAAAAGAGTTAGTAAGAGGCTTACCCAAAATAAAGAAAATAAATAAACTATGCGGCGAATGCCAGATTGGCAAGAAAACTAGGAGTTCTCACAAAAAAGTGTACTCCAATACCACATCTAAACCGCTCAACCTCCTCCATATGGATCTTGTTGGACTAACTAAAATGGAGAGTTAAAGTGGAAAAATGTACATACTGGTAATTGTTGATGACTTTACCAAATATACTTGGGTAGTCTTCTTAAGAGACAAATTAAAAACTCTCGATGAAGTAAAAAAGATACTTAGACGTATCCAAAATGAAAAAGAGTCTCAAGTCTGTAAGATCCATAGCGATCATGGATCAGAATTTAAGAATAGTGGTTTTGAGAAGTTTTGCAGTGACCAGGGAATATCACATGAATTCTCCACGCCCAAAATGCCACAACAAAATAGCATGGTAGAAAGAAAAAATAGAGTGCTTCAAGAAATGGCAAATGCAATGTTAAACAGTATGAAGCTCCCTAAAAATCTTTGGGCCGAAGCCATAAATATTGCGTGTTAAATAATTAACCGCGTCTATAATAGAAAATCAAATAGTAAAATGGCTCATGAAATGTGGTTTGATAAGAAGCCTACTGTCAAATACTTTCGAGTTTTTGGCAGGAAGTGCTACATTTTACATGACCGGGAAAATCTAGGTAAGTTTGACACCAAAAGCAATGAAGGGATATTTTTAGGATATGATCTGAATAGTCGAATGTATAGGGTTCTTAATAAGAGGACCGGTGTTATTCAAGAGTCTATTAATGTGGTTATTCACGATCACTTGAATACACCTGTCTCATGGTCAGAAAATAATGAAGTATTTCTAATTAATAAACCAGATTCTTCATCAAGTCAAAATAATTCTGAACTGAGGACCGTTAAAGATCACCCTACTAATCAGATTCTTGGAAACCCTCTCACTGGTGTGCATACTTGTAGACAACTAGAAGATATGTGTAATTACGTGTGCTTTACATGTCAGATAGAACCGACCAACGTAAAAGAAGCTCTTACTGATAAAAACTGGATAGTTGTGATGCAAGAAGAGCTTAATTAATTTGTTAGAAATGATGTTTAGTACTTAGTTCCAAGACCTAAAGATAAACACATTATCGGAATTAAATGAATTTTTAAAAATAAGTCTGATAAAATTGGTAATATCATTAGAAACAAGGCTACGCTGGTTGTAGGAGGATACAATCAAATCGAAGGCATCAATTATGATGAAACCTTTGCCCCAGTAGCTCGTCTTGAATCGATCAGATATTTATATCCATTACATACTTTAGAAAGTTTAAAATATACCAAATGGATGCAAAGAGTGCTTTCTTAAATAGCGATTTGCATGAAAAGGTGTATGTTAAACAACCAATAGGTTTTGAAGACCCTAAGAATACTGATCATGTCTATCACCTAAAAAAGGCTCTCTACGGTTTGAAACAAGCTCTCAGGGCATGGTATGAAAAGTTGACTAAGTTTTTGCTAAGTCATAATTTTCTAATGGGAATTGTTGATAAGATATTGTTTGTAAAGAAACATAATGATCACATTTTAATAGTGCAAATATATATTGACGATATTATTTATGGATCTACCTGTGCTAACATGACTGTTAAGTTTGCAGATCTTATGAAATCCAAGTTCAAAATGCGCATGGTTGGAGAATTGAATTATTTCCTAGGGTTGTAAGTTAAACAACAACCTGATGATTTCTTTATTTCTTAAACCAAATATGTTTAAAAAGTTAGGATTTAAGAATGGAAAAAATTTTGATACTCCTATGAGTACGACTTTAAAACTCTCAAAGAACTCTATAGGTAAGAGAGTGGATCCTAAATTATATCGCAGTATAATAAGTAGCTTGTTGTATTTAACTTTGAGTCATCCTGATATTGCATTTAGCGTAGAAATTTGCACTAGATATCAATCTGACCCTAAAGAGTCACGTTTAACTGTTGTTAAGCAGATTATGCGATATGTCGCAAGTTCAACTAATCTGGGTCTTTGATATCCACATGATACTAGTGGTCAATTAGTTGGTTACACCGATGTTGATTAGGCTGGTAAAGTTGATGATAGGAAATCAACCAGTGGTGGTTGTTTCTATGTTGGGAACTGTTTAGTTTCTTAGCAAAGTAAGAAATAAAGTTTCGTATTGCTTTCAACTGCTGAGGCTGAATACATTGCAATAGGTAATGCATGTACTCAGCTTGTATGGATGAAAAGGATGTTAAGCGATTATGGAATTGCACAGGATTCTATGGTTCTATATTGTGATAATTTCAGTGCAATTAATATATCTAAAAATCTAATCCAACATTCACGAACCAAGCACGTTGATCTTAGATATCACTACATTCGTGAATTAGTAGAAGAAAAGACAATTTCTTTGGAATACATACCGACTGAGACTCAACTTGCTGACATATTCACAAAACTGCTTGACAAAAGTAGGTTTTCTAAATTGAAATTTGATCTTAGTATGTGCAATTTGAATTGATTATTCATGCATTTCTGTATCATAATCTTTATATATTTGTTATTTTATATATTTAAAATCTCAAATTTCATGAAAATTGTTCATTTTTGGTTGTGCACGACCAGTCGAGTACATACTCGACCAGTCGTGGCACGACCGGTGGAGAATGTACTCGACCAGTCGTGGATCGTGGGTTTAACCTTTAATTAGGGGAAAAATCTTTTTTTCTTCATTATGGGCTTCTTCACCAACGAGTCCTAGGTCAACCGGTCGAATCCATCTCCTAGTTCTTCAAGGTTAGCACGTTATTTCCATTTTCCTTATAGATTCAAGTTTTTATCACTCCTTTTTCATCATTGGTGTGATTTATTTCTTGTTTCATTGAGGTTTTTGGGGTTTTCTTCTCCAAAATCTGATCTTAAGAAAACCCCTCTACTTCTTTTGTAACCATTTGGTTCCTTGATTTCCTAGTTGCAAATGGAAGGTAGAGGTAAAAAGAAAAGTTCTCAAGGTCCTTCAACTTCTAGATTGGCATCTATCACAATGTTCCACCTTCGGTCACTCGAAGATGATCTCTCCTATATGCGAGATATAAGGTTGCACAATGTTATAGTCGAACGACCTATTCCTGTTGAACATCTTGCTCCATTTGATATCCTTCCTCTTCTCCAATATGTAGGATGGGATAATATTCTACATTAGGGTGGGCCGGCATATCGGTCCATTGCGCAAGCTATGTATGCATGTATCTCTGATTTTTCTATTGAAAATCTTACATTTATTATTGCAACTAGAGAAGGTCCAGTTAAAGTAGGCTGACATTTGATCTCTACTCTAATGGACATACCTGTCAATGATAAAGGTATTCCCATTAACACTCTAGTAGCTTGTAATATTGCGAAAATCGGGGGTCAGGTAGAAACCCAACTCCCGAGTTCCAAAATATTATTTATGCAACATAGATAATGTTAAATGCATGTTGCCTATAAAAAGGCATTAAACAAGATTGGGATTAAGCCAAAACAGCATATCATACTCCAGAGATAGTTAAATTAGCAAGTGGAAGAATGTGATAGATATATAAAATATATAATTGATTGTAAGTCTCCAGAGTGTGAACATGTTACCAGGTTAATTAAATACATGTATACTCCAAAAATGGAAAGAAAGAATATACATCAGTGTTCTAAAAATATAAAATGATAAGTGTCAAGGCATCTAATCAACCTCCCTGTAATCCCGTCAATCCAAACACGGAGGAGAAGTCCTCCTCATCATCATACAAGTCCAGCTCCGCTCCACAAGCAGCACGATCATCTGCAACTAAAATAGTGACTGGTGGGTGTTCGAAACACCATCCCGTAACGTGGGAGTGAGTAGCTAACTCAGTGGAATAATAGAGCAAAGATTAGCATGTTCTCAAATCAATCACGCGATAATAGTAAAGCAATCAATCAAACATTCCTAGATACTGTTGTTAATGTATGCATGAAATGATATGATGAATGCCCTCACCGACATACTCCCTCATACGGCACCATCTGCGTCCGCGGCATGCTTTCTTCCCGCAGTGCTCCACATCTTCCAGGCACATGCAATGCGATATGGATAATGATTACCAAGTTGTTATTAGTCCTTTTCATACAACAGGATTGGGAAACTAGGGTACCTTGCTTATATCAATTTCAACACAGATCCTGTCTAGGGTCGTCACTCCTAGTAATCTCATACGAAGTTATATTTGTAGGTTGCTGCAAGGGCTGCCAGGGCTGTTGCTCACACTCGTTGCACCGCTCTCCCATCACCTTATCAATACAGGCCTAATTATCCTTAAGACTGCATCAGGACTCGTCGCCCCCATGTGGTATCAGGATAAACTCAAGGTCACTACAAAGGGCTCATCACCTGATCAGTGTAGGTCGACAGCAAGAATATAGTGTCCCATACCACCATAATCTGCTCAGAGTAGGGTGCTCACTGGTCACTACGGGGAGGTTTGTGGCCCCAGCGTAGGCCGACAGCTCGACCACGGTGTCTCATACCACCATGCCCGGCTCATGAGTCTTTATGGATCAAGGTACCATGGTTAACTGGGTTTTCAATGGTAAGTTCAGTACCCTAGGTTCAAGCAGTTATGACTTATACAGGGTGAACATACAATGGTCAGTCAGGTTACGTGACGGGCTCGACTAACACGAGCGCATCTCAAGCTGAACGACATGAAGTGCATGAAACACCTCGTGTGGCCTAACCACTGCCGCCAACCCAAAACACGACTCGCGTTCATCGATGCATCCTTTGTGGTACCTAGAAACCAACCATGAATTCGATCCATTACCGACTGCCTGGACTAGGTCATAGCCCCAAGCATTTGTGCATCAACATCAGTAAGCATATGTGAGTAACAGAAATGAAATACAACATTGTAAGCATGTTGACACATGTTATGACATACAACTTAAGCAAATCATCCCACACATGCATTTCATGTATATAATGAAATCAATACATATAGCCAACATGACGGAAATCATTTACATCAGCATATTACTTGAGAATTCAATCTCAAAACTCATACACCACCATTTACTCAATACATACTAATACAAACATTTATATAAACACTTAGTCTACACACTTTAGTCTACATAGCGTATGTCGACCCAAAGTGCGCATTAGGGCGAATCTCTTCCCAAACAGACCATGCACACATTCCTAATATCATAGCACGACAATTAGCCATGGCAATTATTTCAGCAAAATACGGACGTATACTGTATTTCCTATAAATACCCAAAATGCCCTAAATCTCATATTTCCCGTACGTATACGAAATGGAAAACGGACAGCATGTTCTACATGTCAAATGGCGTTGCCGTCGATAATTTACTATTAAACGACATTGAAAGCTTTGAAATCAGTCAATCAAAGCGTCTAAAATCCGCACCCTTTTCCCTAGACGTGTATCGATTCGAATCGAACGTATACGCTTCGTCAACGGCGTACAGGCGACCTAATGCATAAGATACATAAGCTACATCACTAATAAATCGAAGGAAACCCCAAAACAGCAAGTAGTTAGGGTTTTTCTTACCTAGGAGTGCGTTGGAATCGCCGGGAAAGTGATTGGAGTGCGGTGCTTTGGCACGTGCAAAAGCTGCAGCAAGTGGCAGGAGAATCTCTCCCACACTCTCTCACAATCTCTCACTTTTTCTCTCTCTCTAGCTAGGGTTTCTAGCAAATTCGGATGGGTGAGATAAGTGAGGGTTTAAAGCCCTTTTATAAGCTAAAAGCTTCCCAAATTAGGCTTGGGAACAAAGTTCACTTGAGGTATAACCAAATCGAGGCTGTTCTGGTCCAAAAGAGCATTACAACTGCATCGTTGCCATGGTTCCAACGTTGCGTCTTGCACACCGATCTGATACCCTGACGAGGAGATGTGGGCCTGTGTTCAACTTGAGAAAATAACGCACGTTTACAATCCTAAGAGGATCTCCACAACATGTCCCATCAATCAATCACTCAATCAATTAATCAATCACCTCATGTCCAGTACAAGAGCAACCCCAAAGTCAACTCTCTCTTACACACCCATATATGTCAAGTACACCTATCACCTCACATCCATCAACTCTCTTACAACCACACTTTCTCTCTCTTTCTCTTCACATTTTACAAGCAACAAAGGAGAAGAAAAGAGTGGGCATCCAAGCTCTTCCATTAAGAGAAAAGTGTGTTGTGTGGCCCACTTCCCACCCCAAAATCCTTCATCCTAGCCATTCATTTCTCATCATCTTTCATCAAAGTGAGACAAAAGGAGCTCGACATTTCATCGAACCAAGTAGATCAAATGGTGGGTGCTTTATAGGCTAGATTTTTATGCTTTGATGATGGGCCAAGTGAGGCTTACCAATTGATGGTATAAATCTCGCTTTAGACTCTAGTTGTGGCCGATGGCCCACCTTGATTCTCATGATCATTCCATGATGGAGCCATTCTCCATGGACCCCATCATGATGTTTACTTTCCTTGCATAAATAGGGTCATCTAGACCTTGTATTTTGGTGGAGAAAGGATCTCCACCATTAATTTTTGATCGGTGGGTCCATATGTATTGGGAACCACTTAATGTATGATTAAATGCATGGAAAGGGAGAGCTCATAGTGGTGGAGCCCTCCATCATCATGTCTCTCTCTCTCTCTCTCTCTCTCTCTCTCTCTCTCTCTCTCTCTCTCTCTCTCTCTCTCTTTCCTTTATTTTATGGCGCACATGATGAGTGTATTTGATATCCAGACTGCCTATCAAATGGACCCGTTGTCCAAACATGGGGACTAACCCACTCTGCTACCCCTCTTGGAGGGGATGCAGGGAAAATGCAGATATCAGGTTGATCCAAATCTAGTGGGCTACATCCATGTGGGACCCACCTTGATGAAATGTACCCTTGCCATCCATCCAGTGTCCCTGGATGCTGGACGTGGTTAGTGAAGTATGAACAGACAGTGAGATGTATTAAAAGCTAAGAAATATATATATATATATATATATATATATATATATATATATATATATATATATATATATATATATATATATTAGCTTGCTTTAAGGTTTTTGGGTGGGCCACTCATGCAGGCCCCACCTTGATGTATGGGTCTAATCTACGCCGTCCATCCCATTCCCCAGATCATTTTAGGCATTTAGCCAAAAAATGAAGTCAATCCAAGTTGTTGGCGGGTCATAGCATAGAAAAAGTGAATTCTATTGTTCAAGGCTGTTAAGACCCACATTGATGCTTCGATTCGCCAAAACATACTGAATATTAAGCTCGTTTGGACTGTCTTGAGCCATGGAATCCAACGGCTGGGTTGGATTCACCTGATGCAGGCCCCACGTGGGAAAAATCACAGAAAAATGTGTTTTTTAAAAAAAAATTAAAAAATAATACAACAGGTACTGTTGCACGTCTAGAGGACACTACAACAGTGTCCTACTACTGTGTGGATGGTGGGCCCCACCGTGAGTTGTATTAGACATCAACACCGTGCATTTGGTAGGTCCTTTAGGGCAGTGGGCCCCCTCCAAAAATTAGCCATATGAGGAACTCAGGTGACCCACATCACATGAAATAGTGAGGGATTAAACGTCTGCCATTGAACTCCTTTAAAGTCCAGAAGTTTTGGATCATTATGAAATTTATTTTTCCTCTTCATCTAGGTCTATGTGACCTTATCAACATTAGATGAAAACTAAATGTTATGGTGGACCACATGTGTGGACCCACCTTATGAAGCAAATTGGCTGGAGTGCCACACACCAACTATATAGCTGGTGTACGTGACGTCACCATGTTACGTGGGTCCCACATGTTTTATCCACGTCGTCCATCTATGGGACCCACCATGATGCATGTGTTGTATCCATACCGTCCAACCATTTTGGGAGATCATTTTACAGCATGAGAAAAATGAGACAGATCTATAGTTCAAGTAGACCCCACCATTAAAAATAGTGAGGACAGTGACATTCACGGTTCAAAACTTCTTAAGGGCCACGGTAGTCCCGATCAATTGATGTTTTTGCTTTCACTTCATCTATCACTATGTTAACTTATGAATAGGATGGATCTCAAATACATCACGGCAGGCCACTCCGTGATGTGTCTAGTCATCGATCAGGTGGACCACACCACAAAAATAGTGGGATTTGAACATTTATCATTGAAACCCATTTGGGTCAAAGAAGTTTTAGATCAATATGAAAATTATTTTCCCTCTTAATCCAGGTCTTTAAGACCTTATGATTAGATTAGAGTGGAAAATAAACTGTATGGTGAGCCCTATGATTTATTTAACAGTGAAAATTATTATCTCCATTGCTATTTGTGGTATGGTCCAAATGATCCTTCAATATGATTCATTGTTTTGAGAATTTATGAGGCCCATTATTGAGGCCTACCTTGATGTGTATAGGGCCTGTTATCGAGGCTCACCTTAATATAAATGAGGCTCATGTTGTGAGGCCCACCTTGAAATATATGGGGCCTATGGTGATGTATTAGGGCCCGTGGGTTGAGGCCCATTGTAATGTATTTGGAGCTCATGGGTAGAGGCCCATTGTGATATATTTGAGGCCTATGGGGCGTGACCTATTATGATATATTTTCGGGCCATTTGGTAAGGCCCATTGTGATGTATGCCCGGCCTATTATGATGTATTTTCGACCCATTTGGCAAGGCCCATTGTGATGTATTCAAGGCCCATGGTTGAGGCCCCGTGCGATGTATGTATGGCCCGTTAAGTTGTGTATGAATCCCTTGTGTGAGCCATTCCTTGGGGGTAATGTTAGTTAAATGGCCACATTGTTGGGCAATGATGGTTTAATGTTCACATTATGACCTTCCCTTAGGCCTTATTTAGCCAATTTCGATTGTCAAGGCCGATTATTAGTGCTGATTATGAGTATGTGACAACATAGCACATGATACCTATACCTTAGAGTCCACCTTGTGTATATATTAGGCCTCATAAGGAAGTCTAGTTTATTGTGTGATAGAGAGGGTAAGGAAGCCCACTTATTGCACTTAGACTCAGATCTGCCCTCAGTGGGGGATATTGTTATGGTCAATCACTGTAATCACAAGTGGGCAGGGTATGAGGACCTAAGCAAGCTACCAGTGATTGGCAAGCTACTGTGGTGGTAGGCCACTGTGCACACAGTGAAGGCAGAACTTTGTCCCACATCGGGAGCATCATCCGATGTTGTGGTGGCTATAAGTTGAATTTTTTCCTTAACTATCGTGATGCATTTTAAATCGGTGAGCCTATCTTGATATTGGGACTCGATCCACCGTCCTTCTATGGACCCCTATCATTCGTATGCATGTTGTGATGGATGATTGATTAAAGAAGATGTCATTGGGCTGAGATGTTTATGAGACTCCTTGTGAGATAGAGTTATCCCCACATGATCGCACGATATACGCAGGTTTGAAATATGGCCTAGATAAGGTTGACGGTATTCGTTGTTCTTCAGGATTTGCATATTGCATTGCTTCATTGGCATCTGATATTTAGTTCTCTATGATTTCGCATTTGTATAGCCAATCCGTATTGCTAGTATTTCTGATATTGTATGATTTATGGGCTTGTTAGTATTTTCGATTACTTTGATTACTTTGATATTACTTACTTGGCACTTTTGAATACACTTTCACCACCCTCTAATCTTTCTATAAACTTATGCACAATAGATGCATCCAGGTGGCGTTAGGTTGCAGCAACATTGAGCTTAGAGCGTGCAACTGTCTTCTAGAGCTTTGATTTTTAACATATGTATTTCTCTTTCAGCTTTGTATTCAATGTTTATATTAGTGGATGTGTGATAATGATGTTGCCTTTATGATTTGGGTATAATTGTGGTTATGCTTCTTATGAGACAAATGTATGTTGAAAAATCCACCTTATATGATCCCAGGAGGCGTATGGATGCTGGGAGCTGAGAATGGGGTACTACGGAGGTTGTCAGCACCAGATTCGATAAATCAAAAATTTCGTGAACCCGATTTCTGAGTTTGAGGCGTGACATAAACCATCTGAATCTGAAAAATAAATTCTTACTAGAGAATTATACAATATAGATGTGCAATGGAGTACAAATGGAAATGCGCTTACCTCAAGGTATTTATTACCCAGATACAGAGTCCTTCTTAGGATATTCATTTCTAATGTTTATCCCCGTTCTAGTAATAAAACTGAACTCACTACATTCATGGTTCAGATTATTCATGCCATTATTTTTAGAACTAATGTATGTCTTCCTTCTTTAATCTGTCATTGCATCATTCAACTTCGTCTCCATCCTGGACACAGTGATATCACTGTTGCTTATCTGATGACTGTGTTAACCACCCATATGTTAGTGGCTATGCCTGTTGGAGAGGCTCTCATTCAACACCTTATCTTCAACAATTCCAATATAAACAAAATGAAAGTCAATATGGATGTTAGAGGAGTTGCTGCAGTGAATGAAGATGAAGGTGATTTACCACCAAATGGCATTAATATGGATGATATTTTTGATGGGATTGAATCTGACTCAGTAGATGATCTTGACTATCAGTCATCTAACTTTGATGCACGGTTGCGCTCACTAGAGGAGAAGGTAGAGAATATGAATGTATCCCATGATTTGCAGTTTAAATATATGCGCAAACATCTTAGGCGCTTGAACAAGGGACTTCATAAACTTGATCCTGCCATCCTGCTCCTTTTTCGAGATCTGATTAGTATTTTCTTATATGGCTTGTAATAACTCTTATAATACTTAGCTTGCTTTTGGTTTGTGGGATTGAATTTGGTTAAACTCGGTTGATGTTGGTTGATTATGTTAACATTACTTGCTTATGATATTAATATCTTGACTATCTTGATCCTTTATTCCTCATTGGTCTTCTTATTCTTCCTTTTTTATCTATGTCCGGTTTCATGTATTGGTTTCTTCTTTTATCATATTGTGATAAAAAGGGGGAGAATTTTATCATTCATATATGGTATTTTTGATATATGGTATATGGCATGTGGATTGTGGACATGTAGCCTTCTTTGTGTAAGGGGGAGGAGTAAGTAATGGGGAGTGTTGTTGGAAGCATTAATGCAAATTAATTAATGCTTTGTTTTGTCTTGTATAAAACTGGTGGATGATTCTTTAACTAGGTTGACTGGTTTATATTGATAAATGGTGCATGATTCTTTAACTAGGTTAACTGGTTTGTATTGATAACTGGTGCATGATTCTTTGTGCATATAAATGAAAATGTTATTATGAAGTGTGTTTTGCCACAAATTTAACAAAGGGGGAGATTGTAAGTGTTATGGTTTCTAGCTCCTATAATTTTCAAATTTTGTTGTACCAAAACATCTTGGAATCTGTCTTGTGTAGCACATCGATATATTCAAGACAGTGTAAGGACAATGGTCTTTACTTCAAGATCTTCAAATGCAAGATTACTTGTTCAAGTTCAAGTATAACATCAAGTGTCAATTCCACTTTCAAACATCAAAAGTTCAAGTTTTTCAAGGCTTCTTACAAGTTAAGAAAAAGTTTTTATACTTTGATCCTAAAGCTCAAGCCTCAACATGTCACAAATTCAAGCTTTGGAAGTCTCGAGTTCAAGCTTCTATGAATGACAAGATCTCAAGCGTCATGAACTTCAAAGAACATCTTTCAACCAAAGGAAAAGAAGTTTCAATGTTCATACATCATGTATAAGGTATGAATGACCCTATATTGACCATAGGGTAGGTCATTTTGTATACATAATTTAAATTGGATCATTTTATAAGTGGATAGACTGTTTCTTGACTAATCTTAGACTATGTTCAACTAGTCCTATCACTGGCTCGACCAATAAAAGAATTCCTCGACCAGTCCTAAGGTTGTTACTGATTTTCAGAAATTTTTGTTAAATCCTCGACCAATCCTGAAGACTACTTGACCAGTCGTGTGAACAGTTCTTGACCAGTCCTGCAGCCTCGACTCAAAGTCCAGCAACTAAAAATGGTTCCACATGACCATTCGTGGACAGGACTTGACCGGTCGAGCAGAGCCAACAACCAGTTGTGAAACGGCTTTATACTATCACGCTCAAAATTTCAAAAATCTATTGGTCCTACGACCAGATGTGCAGACCTCAGGACCACTCGAGAGTACGATTTTTGTAACTATAAATAGAGCAGGAATTTTAGAGTTTGATATTCAATTCAAGCTAAATCAATACGCTACTCTAAAAGATAAGTTAATGATATTATTAAGTTATTTTGTGCTCATTATATATTCTCTTTAATTACCTTTCTTTGTATTTGATTTTTTTTTTCTGCATTTCAATTATATTTGAAAGAGGGATTGAATATTCTCATTTCTTAGAATCAAAATCAAATCAAGCTAGCCCAAGGTGCTTTAAATTTAAAATTAATCTAGAACCTAGAACCATTTTATAAGTTAGTGTGGACATTGAACTTCTACTCCAATTTGGTTCTTTCAGGCTACATCTAAAGGAGAATATCCAGGTATTTTACGTTACTGTAAATTTCTATCTTTTGGTTTCATTGAGATTGTGCTAGAAAAATTTCTCTGTTTTGGTTTATCTGAGGTGATCTAGAAAACTCAGAATATGGATTTTTTTGAATTGTGTAAGCCCTCTTGAAAGACACAATTGTGAAGGTTTTAGGTGAACCTTGAAAAACCTATTTTCATAGTGAATGATAATAGCCACTGTGTGAAGATATTAGGAGTGGAGTAGTTATGTGGCCATTTTTCTAAACAGTTGGTGTACACACAAGCGAACCACTATAATTTCTGGTCTTGTGGATTGATTATTTATTTCTTTTTGTGGATGTTTGTAATTTCCCTTTTTGCATTTATGGAGAATGTTATAATTTCTTTTATGTAAGTGTGGGAATGTTGTAATAGCTTAGATTTCTTTCCTTGCTATTGATTTTTTTATTTTTTTGTATCAGTTTGAGTTTTTTATACATAGACCTTTCCAGGAATCAAGTTGTCCTACCATAAACCTTTGGTTTTTGGTGTAAGGTTGTCCTTAGAACAACATCTGTATCAATCTCTCAATACTCGTACATTTGATGTTGTATTTTATTTCAGCATTGTGAGATTTTTTATTGCTATCAGTATTTATATTTGTTTAAATTCTACTATTAATTTTTAATTTGGCATAGTCCTATTCACCCACACCCTCCCCCTCTCTAGGACTTAATAGCTCTACCTTTTCACGGGTCGACTCAGTGCGACATCGAGTTCAGTTTCTTCTAGCCTCACTCTTTCTATCTTTCTCACTCTCTCTCTATCTCTCTCTCTCAACGAACTCATGGTAAGAATCCCGAGACAAGCGGCCTGCCTTTATAGGGCCAAGGCGCATGTGATCGGCCCATCCAACGACCATGACTTGGTGGCCGAATGGATGTATTATTCTCAGATTTTTGCATGCATGGAATCCATCCATCACTGGGGATGGGTTCCTGCTGCTATGGCCCACAGGAAAAGAAGATTTTTACCTTCAGTGGGGCCCATGTCATGATGGTGGGTCATTAGGTTGAACGGAGAAGATGATATGGTTAGCAATGATAGATTTTTTTCTACGGTATATTTCCTTGATTTGGTCCTTTTGGGTGGATTAGATGGGGTTGCTAATCACTGCAAGGCCCACTAATCCGATCTTTTATTAGCGTTTCACCAACCATCACGAGATTTTGTGCCTCTCACCATCTTCTCGTGCGATGAGAAGCTCCTGGCTTTCGTAATCCTGCTGCCCTAAAGTGGTGCAGATTGCTCCACCTAGCCTGGCAGAAGGCTTGGATCAAGCCAACTGGGATTTCCCAAAAGGGAAATGTCTCCCATGCTGATCGATGCTATAGGTAGTTGCCTGTCAATTTTTTGCAGTGGATGGAAAGCGTGAATTTCTAGTCTGAGGGATGGTTGAGATAGAAGGAGAGTTGTTGACGCAGATTGCCTATGTGGAGAACTCCACAACGGCTTGATTTTGGGGGGACGTTGTTGCTTGTCTGGGATTGCCTACTGTAAGTACACATGCATGTATGCATGGGGCATTTTGGATGACATGGTTTTGGTCGTCCACGACTCCCTTGCTTGATGGACGGTTTAAATTTCATAAATGATGGCCGAAGGTGGGCCACCCCACATCCAAATGTACGGCTCTCAGTCCAGCCTAATGTAGGTGTGAAAATGGGAGAAAATCCTATTTTTCTTGAACTTCATCAAGTTAGCACTCGATTAACTGACTCGACGAACTGGTGCACGTCATGTACATAGGCCTATGGTGCATGGGCACTCTATGTGGACCCCAACATGGTGGGATCTTGCAATCCACATCGTTCATCCTTCTTAGTGGCCTCATTTGAAGTATTTGGCCATTAATCAGGATGATCCAATGCTTGGGTTGTCCCCAAGTTGTGATTGGAGCATTATTTAGAGTTTTCCAGCAAATATGAGGGCCAGATTGCTCTGAGTTTAAGTATTAACGGTCCAAAAAGAGTCCTGGCCCTCCTAAGAGACTCTAGTGTCATGTCTTAGGCATTGATGGGTAGTTTTGATATGTAGGTTTACCTTTGTCTGGTTTTAGTTTGAACCTAGGCTTACTATTATATTAGCAAGGTTTAGTGGCAACACCCATGAATTAAAGATGTGGGGTGTTACAATCTACCCCCCTAAAAAAAAAAAAAAAAAAAATTCATCCTCAAAATTACCTGAGGTGTGTCATTGAATGGGTGAGGGTATTTCTCCTTAACCTCTGCTTCCCACTCCCAAGTTATCTCTTCTTCTCCATGATGCGACCAAAGGACCTTTACCAATAGTATAGTCTTTGTCTGCAGGACCTTCTCCTTGCGATCTAGGATGCTGATAAGTTCCTTGGTGTAAGAAGCGTTGTCTGTAATTTCAACCTGCTCCCAGCTAACAATGTGTGACTTGTCTGGCATGTACTTCTTCAACATGGATACGTGAAAGATGTTATGAATACTAGCCAGTGTCGTAGGTAGCACAAGGTGGTATGCTACAGTTCCCATGTGATCCAAGAATCTCGAAAGGTCCAATGAAATGAGGTGCTAACTTTCCCTTCTGTCCAAATCACATCAAGCCCTTCATGGGCGAAACCTTCAGGATACATGATCGCCCGTTGCAAACTCCAAGTCATGACGGCGATTATCTGCATAGCTCTTCTGCCTGCTCTTGGTGGTGCGAAGTCGTTTCAGAATGACGTCGATCACCTAAGTGGTAACCTAGACGAGTTCAGGCCCTAGCAAGCTTCTTTCTCCTACTTCTACCCAACATTGTGAAGCTCGGCAAGTGCAACCATAAAGAACTTCGTAAGGAGCCATGCCTATGCTGGATTGAAAATTGTTATTGTAGGCAAATTTAGCAAGAGCCAAATGATCATCCCAGTTTCCCTTGAGGTCAAGGATGTATGCCCTTAACATGTCTTCCAGAATCTGATTCAGCCTTTCTATTTGCCCATCTATTTGGGGTGAAAGGTCGTACTAAAATTGAGTTCCGTGCCGAGCTCTTCTTATTATCTTCTCTAAAAAGTGGACATGAACCGGGAGTCTTGATCTGATATGATTTCTAGGTGAACCCCGTAAGATCGAATGACTTCACGAACATACAACCTTGCCAGATCATCAATTGAATCTATCGTACGAATGGGAAGAACCGAGCAGACTTTGTTAGCCTATCCATCTAATAATGAAGTCCATAAAGACACCGTCTCACTTCCATTCTTCTAACAGTAGTGGCTGAAGAAGGTCCGCAGGCTTGTGATGCTCAGCCTTTATCTTCTAGCACACCATACATCTTTCTATAAAACCTACTATGTCTCTCTGCATGTTGCTCCACCAATACTGCCTCTTTACATTATTGTACATCTTCATACTCCCTGGGTGTATGGCCATTCTGGAATGATGCGCCTCTACCATTACCTCTCTCCTCAAATCTACATTGTCGGGTATGTATACTCTCCCCTGATATCGGAGACCGCCATCAACATTAATCCTCCAACCGAGCATCTCCTCGCTCCTGCACCTCCCTTTCATCTTCATAAGCCACTCGTCCTAGTCTTGGGCAGAAATTACATGGCGCACTGAGTCAGCTTTGTAGTCAAAAGAGCTACGTAAGTATTCGGCTCATCGAGAGGAAGCTGGATATCGAAGTCCAGAAGGAACTCCATCATCTCACATTCCTTGATCATCAAGGTGGCTATTAGCTTGTGCTTCTTCTTCCAACTCAGAGCATCGGCCACAGATTTTACCTTACCAGGATGGTAAGATATGTCAAAGTGGAAGTCCTTAAGTGTCTCCATCCACCGACGTTAGCGCATATTTAAGTCCTTTTGCGTGAATATATATTTCAGGCTCTTGTGGTCACAAAATAACTGGAATTCCTCCCTATATTGATAATGCCTCCATATTTTGAAAGTGAAGACCACTGCTGCCAATTATAGGTTATGTGTTAGGTAATTCTCCTCATATTTCTTCAACTGTCAAGAAGCATAAGCGATCCTCCTATTATTCTGCATCAGTACGCATCCTAGACCCAACTTCGAAGCATTGTTATACACCACAAATTTCTTCCCTTCTTGTAGAAGAGTGAGCACTGGCGTGGATGTCAATCTCATCTTTAGCTCTTAGAAGGCTGCTTCCATATGTCCCAGGTGAATTGGGCATTCTTCTTTATCAGTCTAGTAAGTGGTCGTACGATCCTTAAGAATTCCTTGATGAAGGGCCTATAGTACCCTATCATGCCCTAGAAGCTTTGAACCTCGGTGACCGTGGTAGGCTGTTCCCACTTGGATACTACTTCCACCTGAGAGGGATCGACTGCTATGCCTTCTGCTTTCACTACATGTGTCACACCCCGAACTCAGAAACCGGGCTCACAAAATTCCCGATCGCCGAATCTGGCGCTGACAGTCTCCCTAGTACCCCGTTCTCGGCTCTCGGCACCCATACACCAGGTTTCGATCCTGGGATGCTACAAGGAGGATTTCGAATCATCAATTTGATTTGTAATGAGTATAACTAAAAGCATAACCCATGAACAATAACCACAAGAACACCATCACAAAATCCACTGTGATCAAAAACTTTAAGTATAAGGCGTATGAAAGGGAAATACAATATAATGCAAATAATGGAAACTCTAAAAGCTCGACTACACGCTCCTACCGCTACTATGCTATGGCTGTGTCCTGGCATCACTTGCATGCATCGATAGTGGATAAGCTTATAAAAAGCTTAGAGGGCGGTGTAAGTGTGTGCGCAATATAAGCGTACTCAGAATGCAAGGTCAGAGTAATGCAGAAACATGCTGATGAGAACATGAATGCAATCAGCCGTACCAAGGCTATGCGGTACAAGATATGAATGTTATTGGCCATATCAAGACCATGTGATGCGAGATGCAACTTAAGCATGCCAATCCTCATCATATATCAGTACAGTTCTCATTCTAGATAATCATCAGGGTTTAGTACACTCCAAATGGCACTACCGCTCTCCTAGCCACACAGTCCAAGCGAGCGTAAGAAACCTCACTATCCACCTGGCCAATAGTCTGCCAATACCTATCCGGCACGTCAATAGAGGACCTATTCACGAGCTGGTCAGACTCAAGCTAGTATTGCCCCCTACCCTCGGGTGAGTAAGGCCACACCCCTTTCCAACAAACCACGACACAGTGGGAGACACGACCTCCTGGTATTCATCCCTCATGTGCTCATAGATCCACTCGGTCTCGACGTTGGAGTCATCCTCTGGTACCATTAGGTTTAGGGATTTTCACCTAGGGACATCTATGGAGCCCTGATGCTTAGTAACAATATTTTCAGTATCCAATCCAGCCACCCACAATGTATTTATGGAGACTAGGGCCCTGATGTCGCTAGGGCATACAATAATAACAATCACACAAATGCAAGTGCATGAACCACCCTACCAGACATGCAATAATCCTACGCGTACCGCACACTCATGTAGGGCAACTCCGTCTATCAGGAAGCCCATAAACAATCTGCCCGAAGGCATATGCTATGATCAATCACTCCTCATATCAGGCATACATATGATGTGTATGATCATGAATCATGGATCTAAACTAAACATGTTATATGGTAATAGGCTCTGTTCAAAAGGAAGATGGGCTTAGACAGCTTACATACGACAAGTATGGGCCTACCAATGGGCCTCAGGGAGAGTGACAATGCGGACATTTAACCGACATCATCCTTACAATGTGGGCATTTAACCATCATTGTTCCCAAGGCACGTCCTGTTATAAACATCATTTTATATACCATGGAGAAATCACACATTGCAATGGACCTAAATACATCCCATTGGGCCTTAAGTACATCAAATGGGTCGTATCAATGGGCCATATCACATGGGCCTTATATTCATCAAGTGGGCCGTATCAATGGGCCGCACTAATGGGCCTTACGTACATTATAATGGACCATAACCCATGGGCCTTGCATACATCACAATGGCCTCACAACATGGACCTTATACATATATTTTAAGGTGGACCTCAACAAGGGCCACCAATACATTAAGATGGGCCTCAACAATGGGCCTTATACAAATCAAGGTGGCCTTAACAATGAGCCTTAAATTATCTCCAAAATGGTTGGACGGTTTGGATGAAACACATGCATCACGGTAAATCCCATAGTGATTGAAAGGATGGACGACATAGATGAGGTACATACCCATGGTGAGGCCCACACTAATGGGAGGTGTGGATTACAATACATATATCAGGTGGGTGCCATGTGGGGTCTACTATAATGTTTCTTTTCCATCCAACCTAATGATAAGGTCACTCAGACCTGGGGCCCACAGTAATGTTTATTTTTCACCCAACCTAGGCCTACTGTAATGTTTATTTGCATCCAATCTGTTCATAAGGCCCACCATAATGTTTATTTGCATCCAATCTGTCCAGGGGCCCACGGTGATGTTTATTTACCACCCAAACTGTTCACAAGGTCATGTGGACCTAGAGCCCACGGTGATGTTTATTTGCCTCCCAACCGTTCATAAGGTCATGTGGACCTGTATGAAGAAGAAAAACAAATTTCATACGGTCCAAAACTTCCGACCAAAAGGGTTTCAATGGCGAACTTTCAATCCAATTGTTCCCTATGATGTGGGCCACCTAAGTTCCAAATATGGCTAATTTTTGGGGTGGCCCACTGCCTTGAGGGAGACCCACCAAATGCAAGGTGTTGATGATCGACACTCATCACGGAGGGGACCACAGCTGGGACGCACGGTCCCTGACCATCGCCCCCACGCAGCAGGCCCTGCCTGCTCCTCTGATGGCAGCAGTGTCAGCTGTTGCATCTCACCCCTTTTTTAAAAAAATATGATTTTTAGGAAATTTTATAAGTGGGGCCCTCATCAGGGAAATTCGCTCGGCCCATTGGCTACTATGGCTCAAGACAAGCCAAACAAGACCAATATGCAGCATATTTAGCAAATAAAAACATCAAGATGGTTTCTTTAACAGTAACCACTACTAATTCCTATGGTATGGCCCTCTTGATTGTCAGATCAGCCTCATCTTTTGGCTTAACGCCTAAAATGGCTTGAAGACAAGGATGAACGACTTAGATTGAGTACATACATCAAGGTGGGGCCTTCATAAGTGGCCCACCTTTTCCTTCTCTGCTCTTTTTTTGTTAGCTTGCAAGTACACACCCATGTCAGTGCACATACTCCACGTTAGCCACACCTGTCCAGCGTCCGCTGGACGGCATGGATAAACACATGCATTGTGGTGGGTCCCACATGGATGTGGCCCACTATTCTAACCAAGGTGGGTCCCACATAAACATGGCCCACTTAACCTAGATCAATCTGATATTTATGTTTTCCTTCCATCCGGGCCCGCTAATGGGCTGGACGGGGTAGATCCAATACATCCATCCTATGGGTCCCACATGAAATATATGATTCATGGTGGGCCACACTCACCCCTTTATCAACATCACCATTCAAAGAAAGAGAGAGAGAAAGGGAGAGAGAGAGAGAGAGAGAGAGAGAGAGAGAGAGAAGGTGATAGAGAGGAGGGACCCCGCCACTATGGGCCCTCTATTAATACAACACATACATCAAGTGGGTCCTCAAAGTTGAAACAAATGATGGATCACCCACCTTTAGGCCTTCTCCTTCCTCCCTTAGGCTCCTAAGCTCCTTGCCTTCAACTTTGATGGAGGTTGATGGGGTTTTAATGGTGGGGATGAGAGATGAGAGGGTAGGAAAAGTGGGCCTCACTTGTTGTTGTTGTTTGGGAGAGAAGAGAGGTTGGACCATGCTTGGGAGAGTGAATATATGGAATGAGAGAGAGAAAGAGGAGTAGTGGCTCAAGGGATTGGGTGATGTGGTGGTTGTAAGAAAAAGGTGATGGGAGGTATGGTTGTGGTTGAAAATGGGTTAAAAGAGGGATGGTGAGGGGAGAGAGAGAGTTGACTTTTGAAAAGGGAGGGATGGGTTGTTGTACTTGGGGCATGGTGTGTACTTGACATTGATTAATGGGACATATCGTAGAGATTCCCTTGAAATTTACAACACGCGATGTTTCTTCAAAATGAACATAGGCCCACATCTCTTGGCCTGAGCATCGGTTCGATGCACGAGTCGCAGCGTTAGAACCGCGGTGACGGCGCGGTCGCTATGATACAAGTTATAGTTCAAGCCAACTTTGGTATGCGGGACCCGATTTAGGATTGAGTGCAAACTTCAGATATGGGTCGAAGGTTACCGAAATTCAACTGGGAGGACCATGGAAGCATACGAAATGGTGGTACGGTCCAGGATACGAGTATTACAACGTGCCCCAGAAATTTCACTTCTCCTTTCCCAAACTCGCATTTGAACAGCTTAGCTTACAACTGATTTTCCTTCAAAGTACTCAGGACCATGCGCAAGTGTTATACATGCTCCTCTTGGCTTTTGGAATAAACCAAGATGCCGTCGATGAACAAAATTACAAACTGGTCCAGGTATGACTTGAAAACTCGGTTCATTAGGTCCATGAATACTGTCAGAGCATTTGTAAGGTCAAAGGACATTACTAAGAACTCGTACTTTCATAGTGAGTCCTAAATGTCGTCTTAGGGATATCCTCATCCCCGATTCTCAGCTGGTGATACCCTGATCGTAGATCAATCTTAGAGAAGTATCTGACACCCTTAAGTTGGTCGAACAAGTCGTCGATACACAGTAGAGGGTATCTATTCACTATCATGACTTCGTTCAATCACCCGTAATCAATGCAGAGACACATTAACCTGTCCTTCTTTTTCACGAAAAGGACCAGCGCTCCGCACGGAGAAATGCTGGAGTGGATGAAGCCTTGGGTCAGCAACTCATCTTTCTGGCTCCTTAGTTCTTCCATTTTGTGAGGGCGTATGTGAAACGGGGGTAATGATATTGGAGCAATCCCTGGTTTGAGATCTGTGGAAGAATCTACTACTCGTCTTGGGGGCAGCCCTGATATCTCTTGAAATACCTTAGGGAAATCCCGCACTACTGGGATCAAGCTGATGGTGGAGTTAACTAATTCTGGTTCATCTAGGACTTGCAAGCTTTCAAACGTATTGTGCCCATTTCTCCCCTTCACTGTAAAGGAGGCCTGTACAGAGACAGTTATAGTAACTGTTTTGTTGTGGCAGTCCATCCCTGCCCGGACTTGTGAAAGCCAATCCATACCGAGGATGATGTCAAATTGTTTTATAGGCATAATGACTAGGTCCATAGCCACTTCGTGGTTTGTGATAGTTAGGGGACATGTTTTGCATACTTTGTCTGTTTCAATGAATTAACCCATGGGGGATGCTACAACTAAGGGGGCATACATTCGGGTTATGTTCAATTCTAGCCTGGTTGTAATAGTAGAATCTATGAAAGATAAAGTTGTGCCAGAATCAAATAAGAGGAATATCAGGGTACCGTTGATGTGAGTTGTACATGGATTGTCTAGTGAGGGTCTTGGTCAGCCTTAGTAGCGGCTACTGCAAACATACAAGTAGGCAGAATGAATCCTCTGTTGAACTGGAGGTCCCGATCTAGGAGGCTGCATCCTAGGTGCCGCTCTGGCTACTGCCGGATTCGGTTGGGGGTGATTAACTGGTGTTGAGATGCCTTCATCCCTCATTCTCTTGAAGCAATTCTGCGTATGGTGTCCAGGTCTATGGTAGTAATCGCAGCTCCTGCTAGGAGGTATGGGTGGAGCGCCTGCAGGTACAACCCTAACTCTTCTCTCTAGTACTGGTGGGGTAGGAGGTGTCTGTCTAAGCCTGGCTAGGGTGTCCCTAGCTGGGGGACGAGTCCTCAAGGTGCACTCAAAGTCTTTCTCAACCCTCATGGCCTTGTCCACCAGCTCCGCGAAGTCCTCGAAATCTCAGGCACATAGACATGACTGAATTCCCAGCCTGAGCCCCTCCTTGAACTTTTGTAGTTTATACTCCATATCATCCAGGGCCTTGGGCACAAATCGAGAGAACTCGTCAAATCAGGCCTTATACTAAGCAACGGTCATGCTGCCCTATTCTAGTTTTAAAAACTGGGCTATATTCTCATTCCTACATGACTGGGAAAATACTTCTCTAGGAACTTTGTCCTGAACCCTGCCCATGTCCATGCATATGTAGCTGGAACACCCCGCTGTAACATCTGCACCAGTTTTCTACTTCGCCCTCCAACAGGTATGTGGCTAAATTCACCATCTGAGTGTTAGAACACTCTAGTGGCCTCATCATCTTGGTAATCCTCTCTAGATAATGTTCTGCCTGTACTGGATCTGGCGCCCCTTTGAACATCGGTGATCGGAGCCTCTCAAACCATTCGAAAATGTCCGCACCCCTGCCATCTTTGTCTTGTGATGTCCCCCTATGGTCCCTATTTCGTAAGGTCTCCATTATAAGAGCATACACGTCCTGTTGCTGCCGTATGAATGTATCCTACTGTTGCTGCATGGCTGAAGCCATCTGCCCAAAGGCTGCAAAAGTTGCTGCCCTTATCTGTACGTCTGCAAATGCCTCAGCGGTAAGCATCCTCTGTTCGAAGTATTGCGATGGTAGCCCTGACGGAATAATCTGGGGGGAAGGAGAGTCCCCCATGACTTCAGACCCTATATCCAGATTTGCCACTATAGGTGGAAGGCCTAGCATATATACGGGGCTGCGCTCTCACTGGCGCTCTAGCGGCGAAAGGGGATATATATCGACCATATGGGCACAACATGGCTCCCTGTGAGGTCAGAATGTTCATGGTTTAGGTAATAGGGAAAAGTGATCTTGGTCAAATAATGAAGCAACATAAGGGTTAGATATCCGTTACCCAGCTTGTCGCATACATCATGGCGAGCATTTTCCCTCACACGATACACGAATCAAGTTCCTAGTCTAATCAATACTCTTAGTAGTATTTTATGTTTCAAGATTCAAAAGACTAACCTAATATTTTCTGAGGGATTATACATTTATTTCTACCCTTAGCATCATTTAGAAAATCTTTCTAGGGAACCTAGGATTCCAATTCATATTATAATTTCCTTTTATATATTGGGGATTTTCTTTGTAAGTACAAGTGTAATAGTCATCCACATAAACAACCTGCCCTGCGGTATATGTAATAGTCATCCACATCTCATAACAAACATGTAGATGATGCGTATGGGCATATATCATGATGTTATCCACATCTCATGTATCCACTCGGTCTACATGTTGGAGTGTCTCCTGGCCATGGAGGTTTAGGGACTTTCACTCAAGGACATCTATGGTACCCCATGTAGAAAAAAACTTCCAATGTCCCATCTGGCCATCCACGACATGCCTGTGGAGGCCACAGCCCTGATGTCGATAGGGCATACAATAGTCATATCCCAAAATGCGAGATGCATACGTCTCACAGTCTAATCATGCATCAATCATGCGCATACAGCGGGCTCATGTGGGAAGACTCTACCTATTAGGGAGTCCCACAAACAACCTGCCCTGCGGCATATGCAATAGTTATCCACATCTCATAACAAACATGTAGATGATGCGTATGGGCATATATCATGATGTTATGTCGTCACATACTCATAATCAGTATTGATAACTGGCACCAATAATTAACATCGATAATCAGCCTCGATAATCGGTCTCGATGAGAATGGGCCTAACAAGGCCTAAGGGAAGGTCACAATGTGGACATTCCACAATCATTTCCCATCAATGTGGACATTTAAAAAATATTGCTCCCAAGGAGTGGCCCACATAGAACCTAACATAATATATAGTGGGCTCATGGCCTCACACAAGGGCCTAATATACATCACCATGGGCCACATATAATCTCATTGGGCTTCATATATTCATAATGGGCCTTATACAATTGCGATGGGCCTTACACAAGGGTCTCATACATCACAATGGTCCTTGTCACATGGACCTCGCATACACAACACAATGAGCTGCATCACATGGGCTTAATACACATTACAATAGGCCGCATTACATGGGCCTCATATACATCGCAATGGGCCTCTCACATGGGCCTAATATACATCACAATGGGCCGTTCACACGAGCCATAAATACATCACATTAAGGTGGGCCTTGCACATTCCACATGGGCCACAAATACACCACAACGGGCCTCACCAAATGGGCCATAAATACACCATAATGGGGCTCAAGTGCATCAAGACGGACCACAACAATGGGCCACATATACATCAAGATGGGCCACATTACATGCTCCACACCATAAATAGCAACGGGCATAATGATCGAAAGATCATCTGGACCATACCACAAATAGCAATGGTGATAATGATTCCCATCATTAAAACTCCACAGGGGCCACCATAGTGTTTATTTTCCATCTAATCTGTCCATATAATCACAAAGACTTGATTTAAGAGGAAAGCAAATATCATTTGATCCAGAACTTCTATGACAACTAAACAGCTTCAATGGTGGACGTTCAATCTTCCATGATTATTGCGGTGGTTCACCTGACAAACGGTTCAATAAAACATATACATCAAGGCGTGGCCCACCGTAATCTACATGGCCTGGATTTCAAGCACGTGTGGGACTCATCTGGATTTCTAAATCTATCTCAAAAATGATCTCTACAAAGGGTTGGACAATATGGATCGCATATGCATCAGCGGTGGATCCCACGTTCAATGCATGGTGTGGATATACACCCATCTATAGTAGCAACATAGCTGGTGTGCAGTAGCTAGCCAACCCACTTCCATTCAAAGCAGGCCCCACGTCCTAAAACTGATGGACGGCTTAGAAAAATAGATACATCTCGGTGGGTTCCCACACCACCTGTCCAGATGGACGGTGCGGATATAAGACACTTATATCAAGGTGGGTCCCACCCCCACACATGCCACAAGTGTGGGGAGGGCCCTCGTCTCCAATGGATGGACTGTATGTATAAAATACATACATCGCGCTGGCCCACTGCACCGTCCCAATGGATGATGCAGATGTAGAACAGATACATTGAGGTGAGGTCCCACTAACCCACATGTGTCACACGTGTGGGGTGGGCCCCATGCATCCAAATGGACGGACGATACGGATATAACTCATACCTCATGGTGGAGCTGCAGAACTTGTTGACGTCAACACAGCCACATGTACTGGGACCCACCGTCCCCTGGACGATCTGGATTTACATCATATGTGGGTCCCATGACTTGTTCATTAGAGCGGATTCCTCACGTCCAGAGATTGGATAGTGTGGATATCTCACATGCATCATGTGGGACCCACGTGTGTGGACAACACACACATAAGGTGAGGTGCATGGCCGGATGGCATGGATGGATTTGCATCGTCTGGTGGCCCCACCTCCCAGGTCTGAACGGATGGCAGGGATGTAAGACACGTACATCAAGGTGGGTCCCATCCCACACGTGCAAAAAGTGTGGAGTGGGCCCCACACAACTACCAAATGGAGGACGGCAGAGATAAAACACATACTTCCTGGTGGTTCCACCATCTAGTCCCCTGGCTGAACGGCCTGGATTATTAACACATGCATACAAGGTGGGCCCCACTGAAATTTGCTGACGTCAATCCCGCTGATATGAGGTGGGGTCCACATCAGCGTGACCTAGTAGCCTTGAAGCAGGCTGATATTTATGTTTTTTTTTTAATCAGGTTCGTCTAAACGGACTGCCGGGTGGGCCCACTCAGTGGATGGCATGGATAACAGGTAGGCCTGTAAGACCCGTATCTTGGTCCGTACCTTTACGTGGACTCCGCGGTCTTACCGGTTGAATTCCAGCAACCTTCGACTCTTAACCGATGTCGACGCGCGACCCTGATTCATATACCGACAACCCGAGTCGACTCAACCCGAAACCAATACCATAACGACTGCGCCATCGTTGCGGTTCCGATGCCGCGACTCGCGCGCCGAGGTGATACCCTGGTCAAGAGATGTGGGCCAACATTAGGTGCGAGAAAACGCCGCGCGTTGCGAAACCCAAGGAAATCTCTACGATGTGTCACATCAATCACATCAATCCCATCAATCAATCAATCCATCAAGCCATCACATGTCAAGTACACATTACTTTATTCCCTTTTCCCAAGCAACCACAAAAGTCTCCCAAACCCATACCTCTCTTACACAAAAAGCTACAAAAGTCTTCACCACCCATACCTCTCTTACACAAAAGCTTCAAAAGTCAAGCTTTTTTTACACAACCATCACTCACCACATCCATCTATCACTCTCTCTCTCTCCCTTTACAACTCTCTCTCTTTCTCTCTTTCTCATTTCAAATCTCCAATCAAAATTCCAAGCTCCATACGTATGGAGTTTTCCAAATCTCTCTAAGCTTCAAGTGGCCCACCTTCCTACCCCATCATCTCTCATCTCAACCTTCCATTCTTCATCTCATCCATTGAAGTTGAAGCTAAGGTGCCAAGGAACTCCTAGGAGCGAGAAGATCGGACAGTGGGTGCTAGATCATACTTATTTTCTTGTTTTTATGATGGGCCAAGTGAGGCCCACTGATCAATGGTGTGGATCTCACTTGGGACCCTAAGTTGTGGCCGATGGACCACTTTGATCATCATGATCATCCATGGTGGGGCCATTCTCCATGGACCCTATCATGATGTTTATTTCATTTAGAAAGGTCATCTAGACCGTCCATATCGATGGGGAATGGATCTCCACCGTTGATTTACATTTTTGATGGTCCCATGTTCAAAGGGATCCGTTTATTGTATGATTCATTGCAAGGGAGGGCCCATAATGTCGGGGTCCCTCCATCACAAGTCGTGTCCCACTCTCCATATCTCTTTCCCTTTTATTTATTTTCTGTTATTTTGATATTTTTTTTGGGATTACAATAGGGTGTGTGGCCTATTTAAATGGACCCCACCACGAGTCCATTATTTTTTTTTAATCACCAATGTGGCCCACTTTATGTGTGGAATATCCACACTATTTTCCATGTGGTGGCCCACCTAATTAGGCCCACCACAAATACTTGAAGAGGCTCATCGTCCAGCGTCTGGGACGCTGGACGTCCCTGTACAAAAAAAAAAAAAAAAGTGAAACTTTTGGTGTGGCCCCCTAGTGTAGGTCCCACCTTGATGTATATGTTCGATCCAAGCTGTCCATCCTCTTACCTACGGTATTTTAGCCGTTGGGTAGAAGTTTGGGACTGATTGGAAGACCTGGTGGGTCATGGCATCGAAGAACGCATCATTACCATTCAAGGATCTTTTTTCTAATTTTTTTTCATTTTCTAATCACAAAAAATTCGAACTCTGGACTCATTTCGCCTGTTGCGGGTCACTGATCGCAATGGCCGAGGCGAATTTTTGAGAAGCGGGCCCCATGTGCGAAAAACCACAGGAAAACCATTTTTTTTAGTTTTTGGGAAGAGGCAGAGTCTCTGCCTTCACGTCAGCGGGCAGCGTTGCACGCTGCTGCCTGCAGCCGTGTAGGCGGGCGGACGGGCGCAGGGGCCCACGGCCCTGCGTGTGGGCCCCACTGTGATGTTTGTTTGTCATCCAATCTGTTCATGAGGCGGGCCCCCTTCTCAGGCGGGTCCCCTCTAAATTTTGGCACGATCCAGCACTCGGGTGGCCCACACCACAGGAAACAGTAAAATTGAATGTTTGCCATTGAAAATTTTCTTGGGGCCCACAGAAGTTTTGAATCAAGCTGAAATTTATGTTGTCCCTTCATCCAGGTCCGAGTGACCTTATGAATGGGTTGGATGCCAAGTAAATATTACAGGGTGGGCCCCACAAGGGACCGACAATGGTGTATGCATTTCTCCACCGCCCGCTGGACGGTGGAGTCCTCTTGATGCATGTGTTTTTTGCACGCCACCACTAGCGGGCGTGCAGAGTGTGTGCGTGATGTGTGGGTGTGCATGCGTGTGTGGGTGTGTGCATGTATATATATACATACATACTTATATATACTATATGTAATATATGTACATATTATACTAGTTGTAATATATATGATGGTGGGCCCTCATGTGGGCCCCACCCTTGACGCATGTGATGCATCCAGACCATCCACCCATTTGATTTAGCTAAGGCCTATGGGCTAGGCCCATTTGAATTTCAAAAGGGCTATGGGCTAGGCCCATTTGGTTTATGAAAGGCCTATGGGCTAGGCCCATTTGGTTTATGAAATGCTTATGGGCTAGGCCCATTGGATTCATTTAAGGCCTAAGAGCTTAGGCCCATTTGATGTGTTGCAAGTCCATGGGACTAGGCCCATTTGATGTACTTCAAGGCCCATGTAATTGGACCCTTTTGTTGAAATTTTAAAGCCCATGGAAGTAGGCCATTTGATATATGTAAGGCCTAGGGTTTAGGCCCACTTTGATATGCATACAAGGCCTACGGGTTTAGGCCCATTTAATGTACCATAAGGCCTAGGGGTTTAGGCCCATTGAACTCATATAATGCCTATGGGTTGATGTCCATTTGAAATACATGTGAGACCCAATTGGTGTGGCCCATTGATCGTATATTAGACTCATGAGGCTAAGCTCATTTGATGCAATCCAAGGCCCATGGGTTTTGACCCATTGCAATGCACATAAGACCCATTGGTGTGACCCATTTATGTGGCCCATCTGATGAATAAAAGGCCCATAAGCTATGGCCCATTTGATATATATGTAAGGCCCAATGGGAGGAACCTAAGGTCCATTGCAATGTGTAATCCCAATACCGATTATGTAGCGGTGTTTAAGAAGATCGTGCCTGGGAAGCAATGTTGGTTTGACGTCCACATTGCGAGTGTAATGCTGGTTGGATGTCCACATTACGACTCTCCTTAGGGCCCATTGTTAGGCCGTACTTATTATGTATAGGCCGTCCAGATCCATCTGCATTGTAAGATAGTTTATTTTATTATAACATGTTTAGTACAGTTCCATGACTCATGATCATACGCATCATATGTATGCTTGACGTGAGAATTGTCTGATCATAGCATTTGCCTTCGGGCAAGTTGTTTATGGGCTCCCGGTTATGTGGTGTTGCCCTACATGAGCGCACGATATGCGCAGAATTTGATGCATGACTGGATAGCGTGAATCATGCATATCGCATTTGTATGACATGGATATTGTACGCCCTAGCGACATCGGGGTCGTAACTTCCACAGATGTATCGTGGTTGGTAGGATTGGATACCGAAAATCTTGTTCTACATGGGGTACTATAGATATCCCTGGGTGAAAGTCCCTAAACCCTTATGGTACCAAGAGGTTGCTCCAACGTCTAGACCGAGTGGGTAGATGAGCGTTGAGTGTCGATTACCAGACGGTTACGCTCTCCACTGTGTCGTGGTCGGTTGGAAGGGGGTGCGGCCTTATCCGCCCGAGAATAGGGGGCAATGCTAGGCTGAGTTTGACCAGCTCGAGGAATGGATCCGCTATCGACGAGTCGCGCCCAATATTGGCAGACGGATAGTGTGGTCTCTTCCAGTTACCTTATTGCGCGCGATGTGGCGGCAATCTGGTTTAGAGTGTACTAGACCCCGCTGATATCTCCTATTTTGAGCTGTATTGATGTGTGGACATAGATGAGGATCTGTATGCTTGAGTTGCATTGCACATTGCATGGCCTTGGGATGGCCGATACCATTCATGTCTTGCATCGCATAAGCCTTGGTACGACTCATAATATTATGGATCCATCTGCATATTCTGCATTGTTCTGACATTGCATGTTCATATTACTACCTTGCGCACACACTTTCACCACCCTCTAAGCTTTCTATAAGCTTATGCACGACCGTTGCGTGCAAGTGACATTGGATCGCAGCAGTGCTGAGGCAGGAGCACGTTGCAGATCGTTTTGGAGTTTTGTTCTTTACCATTGTATTTCCCTTTATGCTCATTGTACTTGTAAAGTTTTTGATCATAGTGGAAATGAAATGGAGTTCTTGGTTGTTGTTTGCGGGTTATGCCTTTGGTTATGCTTATTACGAATCAAACTAACATTGAAAATCCTCCTCATAGCATCTCAGGATCGGAACCTGGCGAATGGGAGCTAGGAGCCGAGAATGGGGTTCTACGGAGGCTGTCGACGCCGGATTCGGCGATCGGAAATTTTGTGAGCCCGGTCTCCGAGTTTGGGGCGTGACAGGGCCATACATCAAGAGAGAGAGAGAGAGAGAGATTGGTGTAGTGGAGGAACCCCACCACTACAGGCCCCTCTTTGATCACAACACATACATCAAAGTGGGTCCCATCATAAGTGGACCCTAAAATGAAAATCAACGGTGGATCACCCACCTATTGCCCTTCTTCTTGGTCCCTTAGCTTCCTTAGCTCCTATGCTCAACCTTTGATGGTGGATGATGAAGATCGAAGGGTGGAGATGAGGATTTATGGGTAGGGAGTGGGCCACACACTAGGCTTTCCCTCCTTAGAATTTTCTCTCATGGAAGCTTGGGATTTGGTGGAGAATGGGATGGGGTGGAGTGATGTATGGGAGAGAGGGATGGTGTTGTAAGAAAGAGATGGGTGGATAGAGAGAGAGAGAGAGTCGACTTTAGCAATGGGAGAGAGATGGTAAGGTATTGTTGTTGTAAGGGGAGTGATGGGATGTGTACTTGAGGTGATTGATTGATGTGATGGTTGTAAAGATTCTCTTAGAATTCGTAACACGCAGTGTTTCTTCAAAATGAACGTGGGCCCACAACTCCTGGCCTAAGTATCACATCGATGCACAAGACGTGGCATTGGAACCACAATGATGGCGCGGTCACAAGGGTATAAGTCTCAAGTCGAGCCGAATCAGATTGACATGATGTGACTTAAGGTCGTGACCAAATGCTGACTACAGGTCTTGGGTCATCGAAATTTGACAGGGAGGATCACGAGAGTCTACAAAATGATACGGTCTACAATACGGGCCTTACAGCTCTCTCCCTCCTAATAAAAATTTTGTCCTCGAAATTTGCACTATCACGCAGGACAAAGTACAGGAAGAGGAAGCATCATCATATAATAATGTTAAAGCACAATCAATCTACAAAAGGATGAAGATATCGCTCTCTATTCTCAACCTCGTGCTCCCATGACGCCTCCTCAACAAAATGGTGACCCTTACTAAACTTCGGATCCCGGATTCAGAAACGATTGAAATTGGAATACTATGCAGACTCATAATCTCAACGGTAGGGAGCTATATCAGAAAATTTCTAAGTTATTCGAACTCAAGGATCTAACCATTCTAAGTTCTCGACAATCATAGAGTGTAGGGTAGCTATCAGTAGATATATGATGTTATCCTCAAGTATTCTCAAGTTATGCTCTAATACCAACTTCTATCACGCCCCAAACTTAAAAATCGGACTCACAAAATTCTTGATCACCGAATTCGGTACGGACAGCCTTCATAGTACCCCATTCTCAGCTCCCAATGCCCATATGCCAGATTCTGATCCTGGGGTCTTACAAGGAGGATTTTCCAACGTACATTTAATTTGTCATAAGCATAACCACAAGTTTACCCAAATCACAAAGGCAACATCATCATCACATATCCACTAATATAAACAGTTGAATACAGTGCTGAAATGGCAATGCATATATCAATGATCAAAGCTCCATAAGATAGCTACACGCTTCATGCTCAACACTACTAGGACCTAACGCTACCTGCACGCATCTATCGTGCGTAGGCTTATAGAAAGCTTAGAGGGTGGTGTAAGTGTGTGTGCAAGGTAAGTGCTAAGTATACAATATCAGAGCAATGCGGAAACATGTTGGTAAGTTCATAAATGCTATTAGCCTTATCCAAGCTATGTGATGTAAAAAGATAATAAGCCAATATCATATACTGAGGAAGCAATGTAGATCAACTATGCAATACGAAGACATACTAAACCAAGTATCATATACTATGGATGTAATGTAATACGCAAATCCTGACGAATCCACAAATATCTTCAGTCGTATCTAGGCCATATAAATGCAAGAACATAACAACCCAAAATGTCATACACTACGGATGAGTGTAATATGAGGTACGAATGAAATGACCAAGCCAAAGTGTGAAGTCGGGATGATAGTACGTAGTATCGCAGGCTATAGGGTCCATCACAAGGGACTTCTATCCAAACTAGTCTCATACCTAAATTTGGATAAAAGACTCAATGTTGTAAACTCCTGACCTCAGGTTGGCTGCGTGCCTCAACCAAAATCCTAGCCATTGCGAAGGTACACATATCAATTAGTTGCGAACCATAAGCTTGAGTGGATAGTGAATGAATGAATGAATGAGTAAAATGCAAAATATGCAAGTCCTGCTCAATAAGTCCACATATCAGTACTACACATCTTTGGAATCATCACCAAGGTCTAGTATACTATACACACAATCATCGCCCACTAAACGCGCAATCATGCAAGTGGAAGAGACCTCACTATCTGCCTGGCTAGTAATCAGCCCGACACGTCGATAGTTGACCCATTGATGAGCTTTTCAAACTCAGCCTAGCTATACCCACTACCCTTGGGCGAGTAAGGCCACACCTTCTTCCAACCGACCATGACACAATGGGAGATGCGGCCTACTGGTATTCGACACTCAGGCGCTCAAATATCTACTTGATCTACACGTTAGAGCGTCTCCTAACCACGGAGGTTTAAGGACTTTCACCTAGGGACATCTATAGCACCCCATGTAGAAAAAAATTTTGGTGTCCCATCTAGGCATCCATGATATGCATGTGGAGGCCACGACCATGATGTCGATGGGGCATACAATAATCACATCCCAGAATGCGAGATGCATGAGTCACATAGTCCAATCATGCATCAATCTTGCGCATATCAGGCGCTCAAGTGGGATGACTCCGCCTATCAGGGAGTCCCACAAACAACCTGCCCTGTGGCATATGTAATAGTGATCCACATCTCATAACAAACGTGTAGATGATGCGTATGGGCATGTATCATGATACGATGTTATCACATACTCATAATCGGTATCGATAACCGACATCAATAATCAATATCAATAATCAACCTCGATGAGAATGAGTCTAACAAGGCCTAAGAGAAGGTCACAATATGGAAATTCAACCATCATTGTCCATCAATGTGGACATTTAACCAACATTACTCCGAAAGAGTGGCCCACATAGAGCCTAACATAATATATTGTGGGCCCATGGCCTCACACAAGGGCCTAATATAAGTAACCATGAGCGACATACAATCTCAATGGGCCTCATACAATCATAATGGGCCTTATACCATCGTGATGGGCATTACACAAGGGTCTCATACATCGCAATGGTCCTCGTCACATGAACCTCACATACACATTACAATGGGCCGCATCACATGGGCTTAATACACGTCACAATGGGCCGCAATACATGAGCCTCATATACAACGCAATGGGCCTCTCACATGGGCCTAATATACATCACAATGGGCCGTTCACACAGGCCATAAATACATCACATTAAGGTGGGCCCTACACATTCCAAATGGACCACAAATACAGCACAATGGGCCTCGCCAAATGGGCCTTAAATACACCACAATGGGCCTCAAGTGCATCAAGATGGGCCACAACAATTGGCCTCTTATACATTAAGATGGGCCACATTACGTGGACCACACCATAAATAACAATGGATATAATGATCGAAAGATCATCTGGACCATACCACAAATAGCAGTGGTGACAATGATTTCCATCGTTAAAACTCCACAGGGCCCACCATAGCGTTTATTTTCCATCCAATCTATTCATACGGTCACAAAGACCAGGTTTAAGTGGAAAAAAATATCATTTGATCCAAAACTTCTATGACCACCAAATAGCTCAATCTTCCCTGATTATTGTAGTGTGGTCCACCGAACAAATGGTTGGATAAAACATATACATCAAGGCGTGGTCCACCGTAATCTTCATGGCCTGGATTTCAGGCATGTGCGCCACGTGGGGGACCCATCTGGATTTCCAGATCTATCTCAAAAATTATCTCTACAAAGAGTTGGATGATATGGATTGCATATGCATTAGCAGTGGGTCCCACCGTCAATAGATGGTGTGGATATACACCCGTCTACAATAGCAACATAGCTGGTGTGCAGTAGTCAGCCAATCCACTTCCATTCAAAGCAGGCCCCACGTCCCAAAACTGATGGACGGCTTAGAAAAATAGATACATCTCGTTGGATTCCCACACCACCCATCCAAATGGACGGTGTGGATATAAGACACTTACATCAAGGTGGGTCCCACCCCCACACATGCCACACGTGTGGGGTGGGCACTCATCTCTAACGGATGGACGGTATTTATAAAATACATACATCGCGCTGGCCCACTGCATCGTCCCAATGGATGGTCGGATGTACGACAAATACATCGAGGTGGGGTTCCACCAGCCCACACGTGTCACATGTGTGAGGTGGGCCCATGCGTCCAAATGAATGGACAGTACGGATATAACTCATGGTGGAGCTGCAGAACTTGTTGACGTCAACGCATCTACATGGTGATGGGACCCACCGTCCCCTGGACGGTCTGGATTTACATCATAAGTGGGTCCAATGACTTGTTCATCACAGTGGAGTCCACACGTCTAGAGATTGGACGGTGTGGATATCTCACATGCATCATGTGGGACCCACATGTGTGGACAACACACACATCAGGTAGGGTGCATGGCCGAATGGCCTGGATGGATTTTCATCATCCAATGGCCCTGCCTCCCAGCTCTGGACAGACGGCAGTGATGTAAGACACGTACATCAAGGAGGGTCCCATCCCACATGTACAGAATGTGTGGGGTGGGCCCCACACGTCTGTCAAATGGAGGACGATAGAGATAAAACTCATACTTCTTGGTGGTTCCGCTGGGCTGGATTACCAACACATACATACAAGGTGGGCCCCACTAGAATTTACTGACGTCAATCCTACTGATATGAGATGGGTTCCAAATCACCGTGGCCCACCAGTCTTGAAGTAGGCTGATATTTATGTTTTTCCTTCAATCAGGTCCATCCAAATGGACTGCCGGTGGTCCCACTTGGTGAACAGCATGGATTACATACATGTATTATCAGGTGGGCCACACATCAAGAGAGAGAGAGAGAGAGAGAGGGAGAGAGAGATCGGTGAAGTGGAGGGACCCTGCCACTATGGACCCCTCTTTGATTACAACACATACATCAAAGTGGGTTCCATCATAAGTGGGCCCTTAAATGGAAATCAACGGTAGATCACCCACCTATTAGCCTTCTTCTTGGTCACTTGGCTTCCTTAGCTCCTATGATGGACCTTTGATGGTGGATAATGAAGATTGAAGGGTAGAGATAAGGATTTAGGGGTAGAGAGTGGGCCACACACTAGGCTTTCTCTCCTTAGAATTTTCTCTCATGGAAGCTTGGGATTTGGTGGAGAATGAGATGGAATGGAGTGATGTATGGAAGAGAGAGATGGTGTTGTAAGAAAGAGATGGGTGGAGAGAGAGAGAGTTGACTTTAGGAATGGGAGAGAGATGGGTAGGGTATAGGTGTTATTAGGAGAGTGATAGGATGTGTACATGACTTAAGGTGATTGATTGATGTGATGGGTTGTAGAGATTCTCTCAGAATTCGCAACGTGTGTCGTTTCTTCCAAATGAACACTGGCCCACAACTCATGGCCTAGGTATCGCATCGGTGCGCAAGATGTGGCGTTAGAACCGTGACGACGGCGCGGTCGCAAGGGTATAAGTCTCAAGTCGAGCCGACTCAAATTGACAAAATGCGACTTAGGGTCACGTGCAAATACCTACTACGAGTCGCGGGTTACTGAAATTTGAAAGGGAGGATGGCGAGAGTCTACAAAACAGTATGGCTTAGGATACAGGCCTACAAAAGACATTGGAAATGTAAATTATGGAGAATACGGTAATCATGTGACATGTTGGTGGCCCACAGCGCATTACCATGATGTCAAAGTACATTCTATCCATTGCATAGAAATTCAGTCCAAACAACCCTTTTTTATTCTGTGGGCAATTGTAGTTTAGCAGATTATTCAAAACATAGTGGTACACTTATGATTGTTGATATACGATATGGAGTAATCTTTACCATTCGACCTCCATAATCAACTTCAAAACACATGGAGTCCTTGTCCATGGATTGTGTGCAATGTGATAGAAATGATCAAACTAGATTTTCATTTACGGGGCCCCTATATGTCAAAATGGGCAGCCATCCACGACGAGAGAGAATGTCCTGGACATCAAATCTTTCAAGACAATCTAAATCCACATTTCTTTTACAAACAATCTTCTTTTTCAAGAATCTGGATGTAATGGGTCTTGATGGTATTGGCCTGGATGGACTAGGGTTTGAGGAGGCTATAGGTTTAGAGATTTGGCATGTGGATCACCCTCATGTTGTAGCATAAATTTTTTATCTATACCCAGATGTTTCTCTAATGTCGTGTTTCTTCTTAGATTGACCCTCACTCGCGTGGGGGGGAGGGGGGGAGGGAGGGGATTCCAGATTGTCAATGATAGGAGCAAGACTATCAAGGACAGGACAACCGAAGGAATAAACTTATCAAGAAATGTGAGTGAAGGAACAAGAAGAATTACCTTGGATAGTTGGGTTTGGTTGGAAGTCTCCAGCCAAACTCAGGAAGGGAGAGAAGAAATGATATTTCAAAAAGAGCACTTAAGTGAGGTTATTTAAATACCCAATCAAGGTTCGACTTCGGTCAGTCGGACCGAAATGTCCCTAGAATAAAAAAAAAATTGCAAAAAAAAAATTTCCTATTTTGTGTGTGTGTGTGTATTGTGTTCTAAGGTAGGATTCCATGATATGTGAAGCAGTGAATATCATAAATGGAATCACAAAAATGACTAGAGGCCAAGAATCCTTAAATCTAATATTCAGAGCAAACATAAGGCTTAATCCTTTAATTTAACTATGTATTCAAGTATGAGGCAGGAATCCTCTAATTTACCAATGAAGCTCATATAGGAAGCAAGATCCACTGATATACAAAATTAGCTCAAATGAACCATTAACCATTCTTTGAAGAAGGTTGATCAATAGGTTATAAACATTAATTTTTATGTGTATATAAACCTTTTCTAGTTCAAAATAAGTATCATAACATACATAATGTTTTTCAGAATGATTTCAAAAACTATGCATGATACTTGGTACTTATCAAGAAGACACTTTTTTTGAAGTGTATAAGTTTCAATTAAACTCCATATATAATGAAACTATTAGTCAAGAAATAGTTTGTAAACTGATCCCAAAAAGAATATGTTATTTAATGTTCTTGATTCAATTTTTATGTAACTGTGATTTACTTCTTGACCAATTTTTTAAATTAATCCTCAGAAATTTTATGGCTCACTTTTACTTTCAACATCTCCCATATAAAGTACCTAACCCATTGTAAAGTATATCAAAAGATGGGTTAAGGCAACACGATTATTTACTTGAAGTAATCGTTACAAGGGCCTAAGTTGATTTCAGGGCACTTGTATCTATTTTGTGTTACCCATTTAGTAACCATTTTCTTTCAGCCAAAAAATATTTTTCTGAGTGACTTCCAAAAGGTCTGGATGTGTTGAGATTTTTCTTAGAAGTAACATGAGGAATTTTGGATATAGGACATTCCCATTTATAGTGTCCTATCTTTCCACAATGAAGCCATGAAAATTTAACTAAATTTTTAATGTTTGAAGTAGTTCTATTTGTCATCTTTGATGAGGTAAAGGAATAGTCTGATTCATATCCTAAGCCTATCATATTTTTGGAGATTCTACCAATGCCTAGTAGTTTCTCAAACTTTTCATTGCTTTGAGTGAATCTTCAAGTTAGTTCTGTTGTACAATCAAAATTTTTTACTTCTAGATTTAGGCTTTTGCTTTCTCTTTTTAATTTCTCAATTTTTAGTTCTAGAAGTTCAATTGTTTTGATCATATTATCAAAGTTTATACTTCTAACAGTAGTTCCTTTCCTATTTTTAATTCTCTTAAGGTCAAGCTCTTCTTCATCTTACAGTTTCTTAGGAATGATTGAAGTGGTGGAGGCCAAGAGAATTTTTAATGATTTTTTGTCTTCGTCACTTGTTAACTCACTTGAATCTAAATTAGAGTCTTCAGTATCATCCCAAGTGGTTGTCATAGCTTTCCCTTTAGACTTCTTTGTAGGACATTCCGTGAAGATGTGACCATATTTTCTACAGTTGTAGCATTGAAGCTTTTTGGACTTGTTGAAGATTTTTTGGGTTTGGGGCTTGTGGTCCAGTTGAGCTCCTTTGTTATTATATGCTCTCTCATGGTTCCTATTAAAGAATCTTTTAAATTTTTTAGTTAGAAGGGCAACCTCCTCATCTCCATCTTCGTTCTCGCTGTCTTCTTCCTCTATTGTATTCATGGTTTTGAGAATGTTATTTTTGAATTTTATGAGTGGTTTAAAGTGTAGTTCAAAAGTTTGTAAGGAACCTACTAGTTCTTCTACTTTCATTTCTTCTATATTACTACATTCTTCAATGGTAATAACTTTGGAGTTAAAATGCTCCGGCAATGATCTCAATATTTTCCTACATATTTTAGATACCAGAATTCTCTCCCCTTAGACCTCCCATGGAGTTACATATGCCATTCAGCCTTGTGGAAAACTCCATGAACATCTCATGTTCTTCCATCTTTATGTGTTCAAATTGGGAAGTCAAGACTTGCAACCTTGACATTTTACTATGTTAGTTCCTTCATAGGTTGTTTCTAATAACTCTTATGCTACTTTTGAAGTTCCACACATGCTTATCTTATTGAACACCTCTTGTGAAACTCTACAGTAAATGGCATTCATGGCTTCAGCTTCACACATTCTCACTTCTTTATCAAATTGAGTTCACATCTCTTTTGGTTTTGGTTTAGAGATTGTTGTGCCATTTTCGAGTACCACTTGATTAGTTGGTGCAACATATCCATTTTCAACAGTCCCCCACACTTCATGATCTAAGGATTCCAGAAAAAATATCATTCTTGCCTTCCAATACGCATAATTTGAACCATCAATGATGGGAGGTCGTGAGACTGATGGTCCCTCTCCTTTGTCCATAATTCTTTCTTCAGTCAAGATCTACCTCTAGGTTGTTAAACCTTTCCAAAGGAAACCTCTCTGATACCAATTGAAGTTTCGGTTTAGACCAATGATACTAAAGTATGAATGTATGACTAAGGTCCTAGAGGGGGTGAATAAGACTTTACAATAAATATGCGAATTTAAAAATCCTTCTTGTAAAGCTTAAACTGATCTCGGATTAAACTAAGCAAAGCAATCAAACTCTAAAAGGCTTCCAAGCCAATAGAGGATCCAATCTTATAGACTTCTAAAGATATATCAATCATCAACTAGTCTATAGCATAGTGAACATGGTGAATGGAATATGCTACTTATCAATCCTAAGCATTAATCTTATCATGCATACATATCTAATCATATAAGCATGAATTAAGTAAATGCACAAATGAAAATTCCAAACACAAACATGTATAGTGGTTCAGTTAAATGCCTACTCCACTCCCGGCGGACACACTCTCTCCTAAAGTGTACTGGATTTCACTATGAGAGATTTTAAATCATTACTCACAAACTTTACAACCTACACAAGGTATAGCCTCCACAAGTCAATCACTCATACCTACACAAGGCAATCATACATACCTACACAAGGTATTTGCCTACATAAGGCAATAACACATGCCTACACAAGATAAAATAACATACACAAGTAAATAACACATGCCTACACAAGGCATTAACACATGCCTACACAAGGCACTCGATCAACCCTACACAAGGCTATCACACATACTTACACAAGGTATTGAGTCATACACAAGGACACTATACGTATTCTCCAGTAGAAGGCCTACGAAAGGTCTTAGCAAGTTTACGAACAAACTCTGAAACCAAATCCTACACAAGGAATAGGTTTTAGACTCTTTGAACTCTTGTACTTACTTTATAAGTGGATGAGCCCTTCTTGATGCACCTTGTGAGTTGCCTGATCTCTGCTTTGATGTGCTTCAATCAGCTCCCCGACACTCCCTCCATCACGATGTTGTGGTTGTTCTGATGCTTCAGCTTCACGATCAATTTCCTTGCAAATAATTTTCCTTTAGGGTAACCAAGGAAACGGGAGTGGGTTGAATCTCCTACTACTGAATGGTGAGAGGATTTCCTAGGGGATTCAACTGATGGTGCTCTACAGTATTATAAAGACTAAGAATTTACTAATAGGTTTAGTCTCAATACTTTAGAGAAGGCTTGAGATCATGTTCTTCATTAATAAGAACTTTAAATGCTCATTGAGATGATGAATCACAATGAAAAGAACATGAATCTCTTATAGATAGAGTCTAGGATGGCTAGGGTAAGCTTGGGATGCACTAGGGACTCTAGGATGGCTTAATCCATGGTTTCTGCAAAGACCCGGATGCTAATTTTATAGGAAAAAGGTTCCAATAGATCTATAACAACATAATTTTGGCCCTACCGAGAGGTTCTTTGTCGGATCGAGGCTTTACTTTGGTTATAGTCGGTCGAACCGAAATACATTTCGATCGGACTGAATTAACTCCATAACTTGCTGGGCTGTTTCAGTCGAACCAAAGGTATCTTCGATCGGAACAAAGATCCCATTCAGTTCGACCTACTCCAACTAAAATCGAGACAGATTTTCCTATTTGAGTTTTTATCTTTCAATAGTTATGGTCGGACCGAAGGTTGCTGTTTTTCATTTTCTGTTTTAACAACTTCAACCTTCTAATGCCAAATCAAAGGAGATAGGATTTTTGAACTTCTATGGCATAAAGGGATGATCTAAGTGAGGTTTTCTTATTTGCGTCAAGATCATCTAAGGGGTATACGAAATTGCGTTAATGACCACTTTAATTGAAGTGGGAATATGCCAAGATGTCCTAAAAGGGGGTGAATAGGACTCTTTAATTTTTTATGATAATTTAAAACCTATTAACACTATCCTGAATAAATAAGCATGTATCAGGATTTCTTCAATGTAACTCTAATAGCTTCCAAGCCAATTAGATGATCCAGTCACAAAACTATTCAACACAAATATAAGACAAGAACATAATTCATGATGGATGTGACTGTGTGTGAGGTGTGATTCTACTTAGTTCCAGATAATCATGTGTGCATGCAAAATGATATCATTTAGAGAATTCACACAAGTAATAAAAGTAAATTGCAATCACAAACATAGTCATTTTTATAGTGGTTCGACTACTTGTCTACTCCACTTCCAGCGGACGCACTCAACCCTTGATTGTACCGGATCTCACTAACGGAGGTTTCAAATCAGGTTCACCTCAAACTAGTACAACCTACACTAGGCTAACTCTAACGTATCTATACGACACAAGTTTATGCCCCACAGAGGAGCAAGGGTCAACACACACACCCAACATTTAGGCCACACAGGCTAAGGATCTACACAAGGAACCTACTAATTTATGCTCCCATGAGCAAGGGTCAACACACAACACCCAGGTTTTTGACCACACAAGTAAAGGACCTAACAGTTTATGAACTCCACAGAGTAAGGGTCAACACAAAGCACTCCTACGTACACTCCCGTCGAAGGCCTCCTATGAGGACTTAAAAGGGGTGAGAAGCACCTTAGACCCAATCCTACAAAAGGAATGATCACAAGGGTTCTTTGGACTCTAATGACTTACAGATATGTAGATGAGCTCCAATAAGCACGTTGATGAAGATCTCCTACTTTGATGACGAAGAATCTTCAGCTTCCTTGAACTGTAACTCAGATGATGTTCCAATGTAACGCAACGGGTAGGGCCAAGGTTATGATGGAATCCTACTCTATTAAATGTTTTCCTATAAAGGAGACAGAGAAATTCCAATCATCTATGCATTCAAGGTATCCAAGCTTAATGACTTTCCATTAAGGTGGGAGCTATAGGATCCTTGAATGCGAAAGTTCATTCCCCAATCCACTCTATTGAATATCAATGATGAGGGTGGATTGGAGGATGAACTTCCATGAGAGAAAAGGCTTAGGGTAATTGATCTGGGTTTAAACACTCAAAAGTTTTTTTCTCTACCAACAACCAAAGGCAAGTTCTCATTAAATAGGCAAAAAGTTCCAACGGATATAAAACAGTCATATTTTTGACAGAGTTCGATATCATTGAGCTGGGTTCGATATCATCAAGCGTATACTCTCGATAGCATCGACTGGCCACTTGATGATATGAACTCAAACTGTCAAACGCTTTTGAACCTTTTTACCAACTAGTCGAGGAGATCGAACATGCTTAGATGTCATTGGATTTCGAACTTCGATTTCATAGAAATGAGTTCAATTCCTCGACATTTGAAAATGAGCGAGTAGATGCCTTTGAAACTTATCAAGGATATGATATGATCGAGGATCCTTCGATATCATTCAAATTTAAATATCGATGGTATCGATGACAGTGTCGATTCATCGATAATTTCAAGGAATTTTCCTATAAGCTTGTTGGACAATTTATGTCTTATTTCGATGACAACAACTACGTCTCGATATGATCAATATTTGAATATCAATATTATCGAGGGATCCTCAATACGAGAAATATTATACCTGAAAACTTGCTGGATAGTTAAGTGTCCCAATTCAATATCATCGAGCTTTGAATTTCAAGGATATCGAAGCTCTCTTCGATATATCGAGAATCACATGATTTGCCTTAGCAGTATATTGACATAACTGACTAGTTGTCGATTTTATCAAGACAATTAGATGAACTTGAGATTCAAAATTTGATGATATCGAACAGTCCATCAATTTATCGATAATTCAGTCCACAGTTCTTTTTATTTATTGGAAATCAGAAGTCCTCAATTCGATATTATTGAGTGAGTTTCGAGGACATCGATAATAGTGTTCGATTTCATCGACCCTCATGTCGATAAATCGATAAAGGCAGAAAACTTAAAGATTTTCCTGATTTTACAAATTAGTTTTCTCACCTAAAACCCTAAGATGTTATATCCAATTTTAAGAATTTGATATACCTGGTGTTTTGGGACATGGGATGTGAGGCTGAGGTTTACCATTGGTGAGTTCAGGCACACATCCTGTTGAGGCAGACACTTGAACAATCTTCCTATGGGGCTCACTTGTCTTGTTAACTCAACACTCACGCTAATTGACAAACCAGAGCACTTTCAATCTCCCCCTTTGTCAATTACGTGACAAAACACCTTGAAGACCTAGAACAACATTTAGACCAACACTCTAAATTGTGTGTATATGAACTTTACACAATTTTGTAAAGCTAGTGAGTTCACACAAACACACGACTGTATCATTCAGCAGTAGTTGCTCCCCCTGTCTGCATGTAGTTGCTCCCCCTAACACCTATACCACCATTAACAAATAGATACAGACAATTTTCCTTCGTGGTGGGATTTGTTCTCCCCCTTTTTGTCAGTCATTGGCACCAAGGGAAATATAGCAATAGATGTTGACTGAAGTTGAAGCATAAGTGAGAACCAAAATTCAAATAGCATAATTAGAAGAGATATATGTAAGACAAATAATGACATCTCTTATAGAAAACATGTATGCATACCAGGTCAAAGAAGAGCTGTAAATTGAATAGACAATAGTATCATAACTCTCAAAATCAATTCTTAAGTGAAAAGAAATATGTAGAAATAAGCAAACACAATGTATACCAGTATGCCATAGACCTAGGCGCATAATGGATAGCAAAGAGAATTGGCAATAAATATATATATGAATCAGCAAACAACCATAAAAAATATCCAAAAGAAAGACTGATCAAGCATGGAAGTATAGTAACATCCTTCCCAAACCAACAGGCACAAATATCTAGCCCATCCATGGGCATACAAAAGACAAGTATTTTCCTCATGCAAAGGATATCCAAACTTCACAAAAAAACTTGTTAGACTTTTCAAGTTAGTAATCCATCACATACACTCATACGATTGCAGGGCATTCAAAAAGATATCCATACATGAGCATCGAGTGTATGTGATGGCACAAAGACTGTCGATACTATGGTGGAGGGGCGGATGAAGATGGTGTTGTATCGTCGCGTTGGCATGTGATCAAATCAACTAATTGCTGCACCCCGGCCACCAATCGTTCCAAGACAGTAAACCTTGCATTCATCGTCTCCTTCAGCTGAGTGACTTCTCACAATGTTGTTCCAATCCGATCTTGATGTATTTTAAATCTTTTTGCTTGCATTGGGTCAGATGGAGACGGAGCTTACTGCGATGCGAGAGGGTGTCCTTCAGCCATTCCTGCTCCTTCAGCTTATGCAGCCCCTTCACCCAGTTCACCTTCTTTATGAATCCCTTCCTCGGGTTGATCTTCAGGATATTGGTGGAACTTCAAATCCATCTTTCTAATGTTGTTTTTGTTGAAGTGTTGGAGAGGTAGTTCCCGATCGTTTGTTACTGGAAGACCAATCATATCACATATTACGTGAATAATCCGAGGGAAGGGTAAATGGATGTCTCGAGAAGTGTGAATTGCGTACACCAACTGGTGAACTATCAGAGTGGGAAGGCATATCTTGATCCCAGTTGCCACACAAGACACTATCATGGCCATGAATCTTATAAGGTTTGCTCGATTTGTACTCTGAGGGTATACGTTTGATGCGAAGATGCCATGCAGAATACGATACTTAGGTTCTATGAATTTGGCCTTTAACGCATTACCTTAGTGCCAAGGAATATCCCTATAATAGCAAAGAAATCTCGTGACCTTATATCGAGTGTCAACATTTTTAAGATCCATATCAGAGAGACCAACTGGAGATATGGTGAGACCAAAGATGCTTACAATAGATTCAGGGGTAATTTCTACGTCGACATCCCCAACAAAAATAATGATAAAAGGAGGTTCTACCACTAGAGAATGACTGGAAACAAAGAAGTTATAGGTTCTTTCATAATGACATGGGCCGCCAAAGTCAAGAAGAGACAGCCAATCAATTGCAGCTAACAGAGGTTCCAGATTGTATGGTTTTTGGCACTCCCTATTAATTTTCCGTTCATGAACCAACTTCCTTCCAGTATATTTCGTCAGAACCGGATCTACCCTAGCAGGATGAGGGACCAGAGCATCATGTTGAGACCCACCATGCGATGTTTGTCTGGTTCGCTGGCGTGTTAGGGTCCGATGATCAGGCTCTCTTACCCTTTCCTTTGGAGCAAGGACTTTGTGTCTAGAGGATCTTGAGGATTCTCCAGGACCAGACATTTTTCCCTTGTCCTTTCCCATTGACCGGTAACCACTGAGAGAGAGAGAGAGAGATTTGATGAATTGATGATTTTGTAGACAGAACTTCTCTCAATAATCGAGAAATACTAAAAGACACAAGATGCAATCTTGAAGATTAGGGAAATAGACAAGGTATTACCGAATTTTGTTGATCTTGGAGACTCACAGATGAAGAATTGTGTAGAGCGGCTGAGGAAGGCGAGCAATAGAGAGAAAACGAGCCTCGAGTGATGGAATGAAATTTTTCCCGCTCGTCCGCCTTTTATCGGGCGGTAAACTTCGATATCATCGAACATTGTTTCGATGATATCGATATACCCATTCGATGTTATCAAAGATGTCCTCAATAACATTTTCAAACATATGACTCTTCTAATTCCAGAGGGGCATCGATGATATCGATTTTAATTCGATTTAATCAAGGATCCACATGATTCATCGACAGACATATCGAAGATATATATCTTTCATTCCAGTATTTCGATGATCTTTCATATATGTATATCTCTAAATATTTTCATGTCAGCTTTAGTATACACACCAAAATTTGTACAAAAGTTGTACCATCAAAAATTATAAACATCAGAATGTTTATACACATAAAAAAATTGAGGTGTAGAGACCTCAAATATATCATGAGAATCATCAAAATTGCATCATTTCAACAGCCATCCAGATCTAGATACATGACCTGGACATGTATTCCATGATCAATTGTTATTAAGCATATGGATCAGCCTTTCCATTGTCTTTAATGATATAGCAGTGGTCACTTGTATGACAACCCTTCATCACTGATTTACCTGATAGGTCTAGGATCTCTCATTCTTGCTTGTTGAATGTAACCACATACCCATTGTCACATATTTGAGAAATGCTTAAAAGATTATGTGTCAATCCTTTTATGCAAAAGGCATTCTCATTTTCGAGCAGTTCCATTCCTTTTATGATTCCACATCCAATTACCTTAGCAGTGCTTCCATCTCCATAGGTAACTATCCCATCATCAAGATTTGAGTAATTTTTGAGGAGAGATTTTTCACTTGTGACATGTCTAGAGCATCCGCTATCTAGGTACCACTTAGCATCATTGCTTGCTATATGATTTGAGTACGTAATATGGTAATTTTTCTTCTCTTTCACTACCCATTTTGGGACAGGATTTCTTACTATGGTAGTTTTTGCTTCATTAATCAAGTTGGGTAAATGAATCATGTTTCCTTGTTTCACCAATTCATTAGGTTTTTTATTTAATTCAACCACTTGATTTAATAACTCCTTCATTTTGGGTGGTGATGGATGTGTATTACTTCTAGCCATATTTCTAGGTGGACTCCAGACGTTTTCCATTGTTCTTCTGGTTGGTCTGTATTTACCAGTATGATTTTGACCAGAATTGAGTTCCTCCTAGGAGACATGCATTCAAATTTATATTGGCCAGAATCTACACATGAATGACAGACAAGAGTTGTTTTTGTTTTACTTCCCGATGCAGCTAATTTTTCAAACATTGGTGTTGCATATCCAGATTTTGATTTGAACTTATCATATCCTAAACCATTCTTGTCTTTTCCAGTTCTTTCCATCCCTAAGATTTTTTCTAATTTTTCAATACTCTAGGAGAATTTGTAATTCAGTTCAACAGATTTACTAAATTTCTCTATATCAAACATAAGTATGTGATTTTCATTCTAAAGATGCATGTTTTCATCTTTTTATAGTTCAATCTGTTTGTTCAGTTTTTCAGACTCAGATTTGAGAAAAGTATTAATTCTTTCAAGCCTATCATTTTCTGAGTGGTATTGTTGTAGATCATTAATCAGGTGTGTATTGATTTCCAATGTTTTGTCTAGATCTTTTTACAGCAATTTATTTTTGTTTTCAATTATTGCAAGTCTTTTAAGGATATTAATGCTATGGATATAGACTTGATTATAGGCATCCTGCAATTTTTCCTTTTCTTCTTCTTCTTTCTTTGTTTCCTCATTATTAGATGGAAATGATTTAGTGGCTTGAGGTTCTTCAATTTTCTCAGTTTATATGGGAATGATGGAGGTTGTAGAGACCATAAGAACTTTCAGGGATTTTCGGTCTCCATCACTCTCCGAGTCACTACATTCTGAATTTGACTCTTCAATATCATCCCATGTGGCTGCCATTACCTTGCCTTTGGTTTTCCTATTTAGGCATTCAGTGGACAGATGTTCAAACTTTCGACACGTATAGCATTGAGGTTCTTTGGACTTTTTACTAGATTTACTTGTAAAATATTTGTTGTCTGACTGTCTTCCTTTAAATGGTCGGCCACGATTTTTATGAAAGAATTTTTTGAACCGTTAAGCCAACAAAGCCACTTCCTCATCTTCACTCTCCCTTTCACTTTCATCTTCCTCATTTATAGTAGTCTTTGAAGTTTGGAGGATAGTATTTTTAAGTTTAGGAGTTTTCTTAAAGTGTAGTTCAAATGTTTGTAGGGAACCTACAAGTTCTTCTACTTTCATCTCATCCATATTTCTACATTCTTCAATAGTTGTGACTTTTGAATTGTATCGTTCCGGTAGTGATCTCAGTATTTTCCTACAGATTTTTGGAAGTGAAAATTTTTCTCCTAATCCACCCATGGAGTTGCAGATGATATTCAGTTTCGTTAAAAAATCTATGAAGGTCTAATGCTCTTCCATTCAGAGACTTTCAAACTGTAACGTTAGGAGTTGCAGTTTGGATCTTTTCACTGTGTTGGTTCCCTAATGGGTTGTTTCCAACAAATCATATGTTTCTTTAGTTGTTTTGCACATACTAATTTGATTGAAGACTTCTTGGGACACAACACAGTAGATAGCATTCATTACTTTAACTTCAGAGGTTTATTTTTCCTTATCGAATGTTGTCCATATTTCTTTGGATTTTGGTTTAGTGATAGTTTTGTCATTTACAAGTACTATTTGTCCAGTTGGTGGCACATATCCTCTTTCAACAATATCCCAATCATCATGATCCAAAGTAATGCAACATATCCTCAGAAAGTAATGCATTCTAGCCATCCAGTATGCATAATTTCATCCATTAAATACTACAGGTATAGTTACCGATGAGCCCTCTCATTTGGCCATATTACCAACTTTAGTCAAGATCACTCTCTAAGTGGTGAATCCCTTAAGAGAGATCTGCTCTGATACCAATTGAAATTATGATAATAACCACTTTAGTTGAAGTGGGAATATGCCAAGATGTCCTAAAGGGGAGTGAATAGGACTCTTTAATTTTTTTTATGATAATTTAAAACCTATTAACCCTATCCTAAATAAATAAGCATGTATCAGGATTTCTTCAATGTAACTCTAATAGCTTCCAAGCCAATTAGAGGATCTAGTCACAAAACTATTCAACACATATATAAGACAAGAACATAGTTCATGATGGATGTCACTGTGTGTGAGGTGTGATTCTACTTAGTTCCAGATAATCATGTGTGCATGCAATATGATATAATTTAGAGAAATCACACAAGTAATAGAAGTAAATTGCAATCACAAATACAGTCATTTTTATAGTGGTTCGACTACTTGTCTACTCCACTTTCGGCGAACGCACTCAACCCTTAAGTGTACCGGATCTCACTAACGGAGGTCAAATCAAGTTCACCTCAAACCAGTACAACCTACACTAGGCTGACTCTAATGTGTCTACCCAACACGAGCTTATGCCTCACACAGGAGCAAGGGTCAACGCACAGCACCCAAATTTTAAGCCACCCGGGCTAAGGATCCACACAAGGAACCTTCCAGTTTATGCTCCCATGAGCAAGGGTCAACACACTACACCCAGGTTTTGGACCACATAGGTCAAGGATCTACACAAGGACCTAACATTTTATGCTCTCCACAGAGTAAGGGTCAACACAAAGTAACCCCACGTATACTCCCGTCGGAGGCCTCCTATGAGGACTTAAAAGGGGTGAGAAGCACCTTAAACCCAAACCTACAAAAGGAATGATCACAAGGGTTCTCTGGTCTCTAATGACTTACAGATAAATAGATGAGCTCCATTAAGCACGTTGATGAAGATCTCCTCCTTTGATGATGAAGAATCTTCAGCTTCCTTGAACCGCAACTCAGATGATGTTCCAATGTAAGGCAATGGGTTGGGTCAAGGTAATGATGGAATCCTACTCTATTAAATATTTTCCTATATTCCAATCATCTATACATTCAAGGTATCCCAGCTTAATGTTTTATCAATAAGGTGGTAGCTGTAGGATCCTTGAATGCATAAGTTCATTCCCCAATCCACTCTGTTGAATATCAATGATGAGGGTAGATTAGAGGATGAACTTACATGAGAGAAAAGGCTTAGGGTATATGACCTGTATTTAAACACTCAAAAGCACTCTCTATTTTCTCTACTAACAACCAAAGGCAAGCTCTCATTAAATAGGCAAAAAGTTCTAACAGATATAAAATAGTCATATTTTTTACAGAGTTTGATATCATCGAGCCGGGTTCGATATCATTAAGCGTATACTCTCGATAGCATTGACTAGGCACTCGATGATACGAACTCAAATTGTCAAACGCTTTTAAACCATTTTGCCAACTGATCGAGGAGATCGAACATGCTTCGATGTCATCGGATTTCAAACTCCAATTTCATTAAAACGAGGTTCGATTCCTCGATTTTTGAAATGAGAGAGTAGATGACTTTAAAACTTATCAGGTATATAATATGATCGAGGATCCTTCGATATCATTGGAATTTGAATATCGATGGTATTAATTATGATGTCGATTCATCAATAATTTTAAGAAATTTTCCTATAAGCTTGCTGGACAGTTTATGTCCTATTTCGATGACATCGACCATGTCTCGATATGATCAATATTTGAATGTCGATTTTATCGAGGGATCCTCAATACGAGAAATATTATACCTGAAAACTTGATGGATAGTTAAGTGTCTCAATCCAATATCATCGAAGGTCTATCGATAACATCGAGATTTAAATTTTAAGGATATCAAGGCTCTTTTCGATATATAGAGAATCAGATTATTTTCCTTAGCAATATATTGGACACAACTGACCAGTTGTCAATTTTATAGAGATGACTCATTGGACTCGAGATTCAAAATTTGATGATATCAAATAGTTCATCAATTTATCGATAATTCAGTCCAGAGTTCTTTATAGTTGCTGGACATCAGAAGTCCTCAATTCGATATTATCGATTGAGTTTCGAGGACATCGATAATAGTGTTCGATTTCATTGACCCTCGTGTCGATAAATCGACAAAGGCAGAAAACTTAAAGATTCTCTTGATTTTGCAAATTAGTTTTCTCACCTAAAACCCTAGGATGTTCTATCTAATTTTAAGGATTTTATATACCTGGTGTTTTGAGACATGGGATGTGAGACTAAGGTTTACCTTTGGCGAGTTCAGGCACACATCCAGTTGAGGCAGACACTGGAACAATCTTCCTATGGGGCTCACTTGACTTGTTGACTCAACACTCACGCTAATTGACAAACCAGGCACTTTTAGTATAAGTTTGTTTTGAGGATAAAAGCATCTTTTTATCCTTTGAATGTTGCTTGATTCTTCTGCTCCCGTTGTGTCTTCGATCTTCATTTTTCAAGGGCTCAAAGAACTACTTAACACAACAGTTCACATTATTGACAAACAAGTGTGCATGAATGAGTGCACTAACATTAACATCCTAGAGAAAGATCTTGACTGAAGTTGAAGAAATGTCCAAAGGAGAGGGAACATTGGTCTCTAGACCACTAAGCTTTGATAGGTCAAACTGCGCATATTAGAAAGCTAGAATGACCATATTCTTAGAATCCTTAGACTAGGATGTTTGGAACATTGTTGAGAATGGTTATACGCCACCAAAGGAAAAAATTGTGCATGAAAATGGCACTACCACATCTAAAACAAAATTGAGAGCATCTAGAACTAACTATGAATAACAAAGGAAAATGTGTGATAGTAAAGAAATGAATGTGATTTACTATGCTATCTCACAAGAAGAATTTAAATAGATATGTATGTGTGAGACATCTAAACAAGCATGGGATTTATTAGAAACCACCCATGAAGGAACAAGCACATTGAAATGTTCAAAGCTACAGCTCCTAACAGTCCAATTTGAAAACATAAAAATGGAGGAGCTGGAGACATATATGGAGTTTTACACTAAGTTGAATGATATATGTAACTCCATGTGGGGATTCTGAGAGAGGGTTTTGGTACTTCAAATATGTAGGAAAATCTTGAGATCCCTACCGGAATGCTTTAATTCAAAAGAATGTTGGAACATTGAAAAACTGAAAGTAGAAGAATTAATAGGTTCCTTAAAAACCTTCAAATTACATTTCAAAACCCCATCAAATTCCAAACATAATGTTCTCAAGACCTCTAAAAGAAAAGTTGAATATGAAATAGATAATGATGAGGATAATGAAAATGAGGAGGTAGCACTCTTGGCCAAGCGGTTCAAAAAAATTCTTCAACATGAACCGAGGAAGAACTCTCATCACAAATGGGAGTTTCCCAGACCATAAATACCAAATAGTCAAACCATCTAGAATGTCTAAAGAGCCTCAATGTTGCGATTGTTGGAAGTTTGGCCATCTATCCACTGAATGTCACACAAAGAAATCAAAGGGAAAGGCTATGGCGACCACATGGGATGACACCAAAGACTCCATATCAAAAACTAGTGAGTCTGAAAGTGATGAAGACCAAAGGTCATTGAAAATTCTTATGGCCTCCACCACTACGGTCATCTCGAATCATAGGGACAATGAGGAAATAGATGAGCATCAAACTAAAAAGGCTCCCTCCTCAAGTAAAGATGAATAGGAAGAAGAAGAAGAAGAAATTGCACAACAAAGAGAAAGCATTCATGATGCATATGACCAACTTTACACTCACATCATAAATGACCTCAAAAATCTTGGCATTGCCAACAATAAAAATAAGTAGCTACAAAAAGATTTAGATGAAGCATTTGCTATAACTGCTCATTTGGCTGATGACTTACACCAATACTATGTTGACAGTGACAAACTTAAAAGGATAGCGACTTATCATGGTTTTCAAATAAAGGACTTGAACATAAAGATCAATCATCCAAAATCAAAAAATGAAAAACTGAAAATAGAAAATTAACAACTAAAGACTGAAAATGAAAAACCGAAACTGGATGTTGAAAAATCAAAACATTTAACTAAACTTAGTCATAGGTTTTCCCAAAGTGATGAGAAACTAGAAAAACTCTTAGGTATGGGAAGAAACTCTAGGGATACGAAAGGGTTAGGCTATAAAACTTTCAAATCTAGCCCCTCTAACGCACCTCCTATGATCAAGAAAATAATTGTATTTGGGAGCCAAAGAAAAGATTCTCCTATCTGCCATTCTTGTGGTGATATAGGCCATTACAAATTTGAATGTCTTACATTAACCCATTCCACTATCGGTTCAAGCAATAAACGTAAATTTAAAACAACTGAAGGAATGATGCAGAAACCAAAGAGTCCTCCAAAGAAAATTTTAAATGAGAGGAGAAAGTTTCCTACTCCTAGAATGACAAAGAGGATGGAGGAGTTGTTTAGCCAAGTGACTCAACTGAATCAGAAAACCAAAGAAATGATGAATTAGGAAAATCTAGATCAATTGTCACCAAATGGGTGGTCAAAAATAAAACTAATGCCTTGTAATTCATACTGCACTTAAAATAGACAGTAGTTCCAAATGATATCTCGATGGCAGTTACTCCAGCACATGACTGGTGACCAGACCCACTTTTGCCATTATACCAAATTTGATGGTGGGTCGGTTACTTTTGGAGATGGGAGCACCACCAAGATTATTGGACGAGGAATAATAATTAGGCCTAGATTGCCCAAGATTGAGGATGCTCTTTGTATTGAGGGACTAAAACACAACCTCCTAAGCATTTCCCAAATTTGTGACAAAGAACACTCAGTCACTTTCTCCAAAGATGTGTGCGAGATCTCAGACTATATAATTAAATTAATTATGAAAGGTCTATGCACAAGTGATAACTGATATGTGATAGAAAGCAGTGGAGAAAATATCCCGTCCACAAGATGTAACATGGCCCGAGATAATAAATCTCAATTGTGGCACCAAAGACTCAGGCATGTACGCTATCAAAACTTATCTCATCTCAGCACACAAGAAAACTACTGAGAGGACTCCCTGAGATCGGGAACAAAGGAAAATAAATAAAAGTTGCACATAAGAAGAAAACCACCGTAGAAACTTCCAAACCTCTTAATTTGTTACACATGGATCTAGTGGGTCCCACCAGATCAAGAACCATGGAGGCAAGAGATATTTTTTGGTGGTAGTTGACGATTACTCTAGACTCACTTGGGTCATGTTTCTTTGTAAAAAATCTGACGCATTTGAAAATTTTAAGAAACTTGCAAAGCAACTCCAAACTGAAAAAGGATATGTCATTGACAGAATAAGGAGTGATCATGGAGGAAAATTTAAGAATGATCGATTCCAAAAATAATGTGACGAAAATGGAATGCGGCATGAATTCTCAGCCCCAAAAACTCCATAGCAGAATGGAGTAGTGGAAAGAAAAAATAGGGTATTGCAAGAGACGGGCTTAGTAATGCTTAATAGTAAAAACTTGACAAAAAGTTTCTGGGCCGAGGCCGTCAACACTACCTGCTATATTATTAATCGTGTATATTTTAGAGTATGGCTAAATAGAACTCCGTATGAGCTGTGGACTGGAAAGCAACTTAGTGTAAAATACTTTCATGTCTTTGTTAGTAAAGGTTATATTCTTAGAGACTAAGAACAACTAGGTAAATTCGACTCAAAAAACGACGACAGCATCTTCTTAGGATGTTCGTTAAATAGTTATGCTTAGAGAGTCTATAATTTGAGGACCCTTACAAAACAAGAATTAGCCAATGTGGTTGTTGATGACCAACCACATGACAAAAATGATCCCACTATTGAAGTAGAGTACGATGTGGAGCCAAGCATTATAGGTAAACCTGAAAACAGCACACTCCTCTACAGGAATCTCAATCATTGGATAACATGCCGGTTATTAAGGATTATCCCCTCAATCCAATCATTGGAGATCCTAAAGCCAGTGTGAAAACTCGACGTCAACTTAAGACCACATTGAGTCATCTCTACTTCACCTCTAAAATTGAACCTAAAAAAGCTGCAGAGGGACTTAAAGATGAATATTGCATTGCCGCAATGCAAGATGAATTACATCAATTTGAAAGGAATGAGGTGTGATAGCTAGTTCTCAGGCCATTAGAAATGAAATCATTGAAACCAAATGGATCTTTAAGAATAAATCCGATGAATCTGGGAATATCATAAGGAACTGTAACGCCCCGGATTCCGAGGGTCGAGAAAAGCTCTACTCCTGAGATCCATCACATCACTTATGCAACATAGATAATGATGTTTGATTGTTGTCCATATTAGTGCACTAAACATGAGAGAGATTATACTAAATGAGCATATCATACTCCAAAGTTAATATAATTAAGCAAGTAGAAAACTGAGATAAATATATAAAGTATAAACGTGTTTCATAACCTTCAAAGCATGAATGTGTTACCGGGCTGAATATATACATGTGTTGTTTCAAAATATACAAAACGTCAAAATGTGAATGTCCAACTAATCCATATAATCCATGTAATCCCATCGATCAGCACATGGTCTACATAGACCCAGCTGATAGCTGTACATAGGAGAACTCCTCGTCAAAGAAGTCCATCTCAGATGTATAGACTCCGCCATCACCTACATCTACAACAAAGTTTGGTTGGTGTTTTAAAACACCATCCCAGAGTGGGAGTGATTGATTAACTCAGTGGTACTATAAGGCAAAGGTTAACATGTCATCAATTTAATTAAGCAGTAATGATAAAGCAATATAACAATCACTTCCTAAATATTCTGGTTAATGAAAGAATGAAGTGCAGTAATGATGCATGTACTCTTACAAAGCTCCCTCACAAAAGACAACATCAGCCATTCGCGCATGACAAACTTCCTCATCGTGCCCTTCCTCTATAAAGGTCGTATGCAATGTGGTGCATGGTCGTGTTAGCCAGGTACTTAATTAGGCTTATTCATACAATAGGTTTGGGAAGCTAAGGTACCTCCCTTTAAATCATTTATCTAAATAAAGGATCCATCTAGGGTCATCAATCCTTGTTAACCACATATGATAGGCAAGTTGTAGGGCATCACCCCTTAATGAAAAGCAATGGATTGGTAAGTTTCAAATTTTGTACTCAAGGTTACTACGGGGAGGTTCGTCACTTCAGTGCAGGTCGACAGCTCGAATACAGTGTCCCATACCACCGTATTCGGCTCACAAGTTTGGATTGATCACTGGTCACTATAAGGAGGTTAGTCACCCCAGTGTAGACCGACAGCTCGACCACGGTGTCCCATACAACCATGCCCGGCTCATAAGTCTTAGCAGATCAAGGTACCATGGTTAAAATGAGTCTTACATTGGTAAGTGGTACCTTAGATTTAAACAGTGATGTTCATACATGGTAAAACACAATATGCCAATTTGGTTATTAGAAAAGTTTGATTGGTATGAGCGCATGCAGAATTAATCGATATAGAGAGCGTGAGCACTCCCCGTGGCCTAACCACTGTCGACAAATGTCGTACAACTCGAATTCACCGAGCGTATCAAATGTGGCGAGACTAATTCCACCACTCAAACGGGAATTATTACTGATTCCCTGGGCCAGGTTATGGCCCCAATATTACTCAAATGCAATATGCAAACACATGTGATAATCATAACAGCATTTAGCAAATAATTTAAATACAATTCTCATTTACGCATTTTGTCAAACACATTGAACATGTTACCAAATGTTTGTATTTCATCCATAAATTACATAATTAGAATTATAATTACATGAAGGAAGTTATACATATAGATAAGGTAATTGAGAATCTCATCTCAATACTCTTATTAAATACAAATCATCAACCATTTCTTATTCAGACATTTTATCAAACACTTAGACTACACGTTACTAAGTACATAGAATAAATTAGTTACAATATGAATTATAATGATTCATTACACAACATTGGTCATAAAGCATATAACACACATGGATCTAAGATTAGGAATCATGATAAGCATGAATTAGGATTTCGCATTCATTCAAACATTTCAACAAACACATAGAACGCATTTTATATTCACATAGTTCACACATGTATCGTTTATCAAAAAAATATATGGCAGCAATCAAGTTAGACATAAAACATTAGTTGACATTAAGAGCCTTGAAAACCATAATCTAAACGTTTATAGTCTGCACCTTTCATCAAAATACTTGATTCAGACATGGTTCGAATCCTAAGTTTTTGAAAATGGAACAACGAGTACCTAAATCATGAAATAGGTTAGCTAATTCACTGATTACTCTATCTGGAATTCTAAAACAAGATTAGGGTTAGGATTTCTTACACAAATCGTAGTTGGAAACATTGGTGTAGCGAAACAGGGAGGTGATTCAACCCATGGAGTAGTGCTAGTGAATCCCAGCAACAATCTCCCTATCTCTCTCTCTTCTCCTCACTCTTTTCTCCTCTTTACTCTCTTCTCTCTCATAGGGTTTTGAGAAATTCATATGGGAGAGAGAGAGAGAGAGGGTGGTTTAAGGGCTATACATAGGCCTAGAAGTGATGTCAATGGCCCCAGGGCCATGGTATACTTAAGTTATAGCCAAAGGGTGCCTATTTTTTACAAATAAGGACCTTAAGAATGTCCATTACTCACCTTCATCATAGGGCAAATTCCCTGACAATGGATTTATGCCAGGACTATGTTTATGATGCGATCTAACAAACGGATCGGCCATGAAGGACTTGTATCAAATCAACGGTCGTCGTCCCTCAATCAGGGTCACAAGTATACAGATAGGTGCAGGGAAATTTTCCTGATTATGGGTGAAGTTTGGTTAGAATCTGATGGTCTGAAGTCTACAATTTCATCCACAAGTGAATGGTCCAATTCACTTAAGTTTGGGTTTATTTTCTAAAGATATTCGCATTTCTCACACACTTCGCTCAAGGCCTAAGTTGTGTGGGCTCAATTCCCGTGATGGTTGTCAAGCCCAATAAGCAGTCATAACCCTATAGTTTTGCGGTCGTCAGACTTTCGACGTGTGGTACAAGTTCGATACGGAGTTTCAATGTGCTCTAGAGAGCAACTAGGTTTTAGGATTCCTCCTAGGTTTTTAAGTACTGTTAAGTTAGTGATTCTAACGATTTTGGGTCTTACCATTTGTATAAATAGTGGTTGGGGCTAAATCCAGTGATTAACTAGTTTAGTACTTAATTAATTTTTGTCTAATTCCTACAGAATACGATCCTTATGAATTTCTTCCTGAGGTGATACTCGGGCCTTTGTACAGATTTTTTCGAGACGTTACAATCTACCCCCCTTAGAGAAAAATTTTATCCCCAAAATTAGTACCTTCTCGTACTCCTCGAGGATCTGAGAGTTCTTACGGACTTCGGCTTCCATTTCCCAGGTAGCCTCTTCCTCAGTGTGGTGCGTCCATAATACTTTCACAAGTGGGATAACTTTACTACATAGCACTTATTCCTTCCTATCAAGAATTCGTGTTGGTCGCAGTACATAGGTAGCATCTTCACTTAGCTTCACCTGCTCCCATTTGATAATATGAGTAGGGTCAGGAATATATTTCTTCAACATCAATATGTGAAATACGTTGTGCACGCTTGCGAGTGGTGTGGGCAAAGACAGGCAGGATGCCACCACACCCACTCAGTTTAAAATCTAGAATGGGCCAATAAATCTCAACATAAGCTTCCCTTTCTTGCCAAAATGAAGGACTCCCTTCGTTGGGGAAACTTTAAGAAATACATGGTCCCTAACTTCGAATTCTAATTGTCGTCGTCGTGTATCAGCGTAACTCTTCTGTCTGTTCTGGGCTGTAAGAAGTCAAAGCCTGATAATGTCGATCTTCTCTAAGGTTGCTTGTACTAAATTTGAGTCAACCAAACTCTTCTCGCCAACTTCTGCCCAATAATGTGGTGCTCGACACGGGCGACCATACAAAGCTTCATAGGGAGCCATGTCAATGCTCGCTTGGAAACTGTTGTTATAAACAAACTCGATATAAGGGATACGGTCATCCCAACTATCCTTAAAATCAAGTACACATGCTTGCAACATATCTTCTAATATCTGGTTTAATCATTCTGTTTGCCCATCGATCTATGGGTGGAACGTGATACTGAACTTCAGTTGTACTCCCATCGCTTCTTAGATTCGAGTCTAAAAAATAGACGTGAAACGTGTGTCTCGATCCGACACAATCTCCATAGGAACTCCATGCAGTCGTACAATCTCCTTGATGTAAAGCTTGGCTAAATCATTGTTAAGTTCGAAATCCTAATCGGGAGGAAATGAGCCGATTTCATCAATCGGTCCATAATCACCCAAATGGAGTCATGCCCCTTCCTCGTATTTAGTAACCCGAAAATGAAGTCCATGAATATGAAATTTATTTCCATTCAGCTATGGGCATGGGCTAAAGTAGACCAGAAGGTCGATGATGTTCAGCCCTGACCTACAAGCATGTGAGATAACAGGATACATAATCTGCTATGTGGGCCTTCATGTTGTCCCACCAGTATAAACGCTTCATGTCTCTATATATCTTTGTACTACCTGGATGCATTACCAACTTTGAATTGTGAGCAGCTTCTAAAACTTCCCTTCTCAAGTCATGATGGCTCAGGACGCATAGGAGGCCATGGTATCGTAGACCTCCGTCTGAGCCAATCCTCCATTCAGATTATTCACTACCACTTGATCGGTCTCTCATTTTCACCAACAGCTCATCTTCTTTCTGTGTGGCAATGATTCGTCATCAATGTGTGGTTGTACAAGAAGGTATGCGACGCTCTCAAACGACTCCTCTACTGTAAGCTTCTATTCAAAGTCTCGCACAAACTCTACTATATTCCATTCTTCTAGCATCAGCAAAGCTGCAAATTCTATTCTCTTCTTGTAACTCAACGCATCGACTATAAGGTTTGCCTTGCTAGGATGATAAGAAACCTCAAACTTGAAGTCTTTTAAGGTTTGCATCCATTGTCGTTGCCTCATATTTAGGTCTTTCTACCTGAATATGTACTTGAGGCTCTTGTGGTTGCAAAAGAGCTCAAACTCCTCTTTGTAGAGGTAATGTCTCCAGATCTTTAATGCGAAGATGATCGCTGCTAATTCCAGGTCATGCGTGGGGTAGTTTTCTTCATGTTTCCTCAACTGTCATGAGGTATAGACAATCACCCTATCCTTCTGCATAAGCACGCATCCCATTCGGTATGCGTCAATGTATATAGTATATTTGACCCTTTGCTCTAGCAATACTAACACGGGTGTGGACATCAGCTTGTCCTTTAATTCCTAAAAGGCTGCTTCTGCTTTCTCGTTCCAAGCAATCTTAAGATCCTTTCGAGTGAGTTACGATAACGGTCTGGCTATCTTGGAAAAATCTTTAATGAAGTAGCGATAATAGCCAGCAAGTCTAAGGAAACTCCTCAGTTCTGAAATCAAACCGGGTTGCTCCAAGTCCTAAACCACGGTCACCTTGGCCATGTCCATGAAAATTCCTTCCTTGGAAACTATGTGCCCTAGAAACTTGACTTCTTCTTTTCAGAAGTCACATTTTTGGTATTGCACAAACAACTGATTCTTCTCGAGGGTATCGAAGACTACTCGCAGGTGTTCTTCGTAATCTTTCTAACTCTTTGAGTATATCAAAATGTCATCTATAAACACGATGATGAACCGGTATAGATATGGCCGAAACACCCAGTTCATGAGCTCCATGAACACGACCGGTGCATTCGTAAGTCTGATAATCAATACACAATCGCAGCGATCCGTCCTTCTTCTTGACGAACAATACAGGTGCTCCCCAAGGAGATATGCTCAGTCGTATGAAACCTGAATCTAGCAGATCATCTATCTGTCTCCTCAATTCCTCCATTTCATGAGGCATACGATTTGTTCATAAGAAAATGGGTATCACATCAAGCACAAGGTCAATAGTAAAGTCAATCTCACATCAAGGAGATAGCCCAGGTATCATTCTGAACACGTCCATGAAGTCTTGGACTACAGGTGTGTCCCCAAGTGTTGGACCATCAACATTTTTTAGTAAAGGAAGGCGTAACAACTTATGTGGTAGGGACAACTGACCTGAACTGGGAAAGTAAAGGCCATGCCCTCAGGTCCATAGGCTGTCACCAATCTAGTGTCGCAGTCAATCTCTGCCTTCATTTTAATGAGTCAATCCATGTCAAGGATGACATTGTAATGGTACAGTGAGGAGACAATCAGGTCAATGCACACCGTTCTGCTTGCTAAGTCTATCGAGCAACCTTTACAAAGCTTAGTAGCTGAGAAGGTCCCTTTTACGATAAGGACTCTCACCCCAACCATAGGGATGGTGTTCAGCCCTAAGTGCTTGACTGTAGAGTATGATATTATCAAAATAGTGGACTCAGTGTCCACCAATAGGAATATAATTGTACCTTAAATGTGGACAGGGACTTCAAAGGCTAAAGGCACTGCAGTTGCTAACTTAGATGCTTCAGCTACAAGTGCATGTACACGCGCTTGCTGAGAACGATTAGGTTGTGCTGCCATAGGTCATTGAGGCGGCCTATTATGAGGTACAAGTGGTCTATAGAATGGTTGTGCTGGTGGTGCAGATTATAAAGGTGGGGCTGATATAGCTTATGGTGGCTAGTGGATGATCTTCTAAGGTGGCATAATGTCATTGTCCCTCATCTTGGTAAAATAATAAGTGTCCGTATGGCCCATCTTCTTACAGTAAGTGCACCAACTATATGATCGCCTCTGCTGGGTCAGTGGAGACATAAACGTGGGAGGTGAATCTACACGTGGCCTCTTGCCAAGGAATGGTCGGTTCAGAAAATCAGGTCGAGGCCTTGGGCCCATGGGCATACGTGTTTGAGATAATCTGTCTCCATCCTGCTCAGCTCGCAGGGACATGTTCACTAGCTCAACATAGTTGAGAATGCTAGCACAACACATCTTTGTATAGATATCAGGCCGCAGACCCTTAGAAAATTATTGTATTCTCATCGGCTCGTCGACTAAGATCGGTGGAGCGTATCTAGCTAGCAAAGAAATTCACCATCCTTTTTCATTACGGTAAGTGAGGGAAAAATATTTTCTGTGGAAACGAGTTTCAAATGCGTCTCATGTCCACACATATCCTGCAGGGATGATCTGTAGGATGTTGTCCCACTAGAGACTAGCCTCCTTCTCAAACATATAAGTAACCAGCTCTACTTGCTCTGCCTCAGTATAGTACAATGGCTTCAACATCTTAGAAATACGGTCTTACTAATATTCATCCTCCTCGAGTCGATGAGTTCCTGCAAAAGTAGGAGGACGTAAGTGTTGAAAATGTTCGAACAAGCCACATGTGCTCATAGCTACAGCAGGCTACATAGGTCGCATAGGCGGGTCCATATTCATGTTTTAGGCAATGGCCCCCGCAATAGTAGTCCAAACTTGTTGTTGTTACTACATTAGGAGCAACATCTGCTCCAACCAATCAGGGGGAGGAGCCACTTAAGGCATGTGTGGCATCGATGTAGATGCACGGTTCTATTCTGGAACCGGTGGTGCACAGGGTGTTGGCCCATTTGTGGGGCCAGTGGCCGGTTGTGAATCTGGCATTATCTCAAAATTTGGTCCTATGCTAGGGTCCGTCTAGCTATCGTTCAGGGGAGGTGCCCCGTCAATCGATCAGCCAAGTCTGAGACGTGCTATATTCCATGTGTTTTTAGGAGGCATTCCCTATATACAACATAGGGTGCAACATGTGTGAGATTATGATAACATCATCCTCATTTCCAAACATTCTACACATCTCAATTCAAAAGAAGCTTCATGCATTTTATTTAACCAAAATCGTCACAATACATGAGGTGTAGTATTACGTGAATCATGACAAAAGATGCATGTGAGTTAAACTTAACAGAAAGTTTTAACACTATCCTAACACCAAACTAAACCAACAAAGGTAATTACATAGAAAAATAAGAAACAGAAAAAAAAAAAAAAAAAACAAATAAACAAACAAAAGACAACTGCAGCCTACGCCTAGTCCTCTGACTCTGACGAAAGTGGAGGAGCACCATTATCCTACATACAACACAGGAGGGTCTGCAAAGTGCAGGACATCTTCTTAAATTTCCATTTCAAATAGGCCTGATTCTCCTTCAACTCCTGTCTCAAGGCGGCCTGATTCTCTTTAATCCTAGCCATGCGAGCTTCCAGGGTGGCCTGATCATGGCGGTCCTCATCTATAACAGGTCCCCTATCCGAGTCTCAGGCCTCCTCTCCTTCCTCAATCTCTTCTCCCTCACTGCCTTCTTCAACACCACCTTCTTCATCTTCTGCTTCGCTTTCTTCCTCTATTTTGTTGCTATCCTCATCGAGTTAGGCTTGGAGTTGCCTAGGGCCAATGCCCATGTTGATGAGTGTGTTCTCACTGATAATGTGGATTGGGGCGACGTTATCCATATGGAGTCTGAAGACGTAGTTTCGAGCGATCTTACAAATAAGTCGGCCGAAAGGTAGTAAGGAGTCTTCTCTAGTAGACTGTGCAGTGGTGATAATCTGAGACAAAATGAAAGTAGGCAGGCATACCTTATCCTCTTGTCCAACTCTGTACAGAAAGTCTACCATGAGTTGAGTGCATTCTGTGCGGTAACTCCACCTAGGATACACGTTGTATGTGCATATGTGGTGTTGCAGGTGGAAATAATTTATCATCTTAGTCGCTACAAGGCTATTTCCTCGCCTCCACCACTCAAGTCAGCCACATAGGAAACGTGTGCAGCGATTTCTCTCTCACTCAGATTCTTCTCACTTGCATGTACTACTCCACGTTCTACCCCCATAATATGGGCTATCATGACCACATCTACTATGGCCTCCTCCCTTCCCAAGGGGATAGAAAACTGCAAAGGCTCTAGTAGTGGGTTCCGTGTGTAGGCATAGAAGGCTCCCACAACACCTTCACTTGCATGAGTGTTTCCCTTGAATATGGGACCCAACCCATTTTTTAGGAGAAAGTCGATGGATGGATACAGCCCAAACATCTTCTCATTAACATGTGCTTCAAACACCACCTTATGGTTACGGAACCTACCGAGATTGGCACTCGCCAGTAGTGATCTTTCCAATAGGATTTGAGAATCAAGGTCCCGCTTGGATCTTCCTTCTCACTCAATACTTATACTAGCTTCAGCACTCGCCTTCTTCGCAGTGCAGCATGGTCAGCTTGGCTCGGCCGCATCCGGGGCCGCTCTCTTCTTTCCCATGAGGCAAAGGAGCATAGAGATCGAGAATACGGTGGTGATAAGTTCAAAGAGGGCCATGGAGTTGGAAAAACTTAAAGGATGAGATAGGTAGGTGGGTTTGGAAGGTTATGAGACACAAAAGAGGGCTTTTGTGGTCAAATGGGAGGAAATGAGAGTACTAAGAAAATTAAATGGATAGTCTTATGAGAATAGTGGTGGATGGGTGCAGAAGGTAAAAGATTTAAGAGTTTGAATGAATGGAAGAAGAGATTTGAGAGGGAAAAGTGTTTTGGAGGGTTTAGAGGTATTTGGAGGGTTTGAAAACATGACATGAGGGTGAAATGGGGTAAATGAGGTAAAATGAGGGGACCCACACATGGGATGAGGCCCACCTGACCGGTTGGACGGCGGTGCGCCACAAATCGGGCGGTGCTGCAACGCCCTTCTGGGGTGTCGTATATGTACCGAGGACCCTGGGTCCTACCGAAATTTGTGATACGGGTCCCTACACCCACGTGATGTGTTTTCTCAGTTCAACAAGCGCGTATTCACACTTTTTAAATTATTTAAGGTGTGGCATTCACCCAATAATCGTTCAAACCTGTTGATTGACGGTTTAAAAAGGGACAGAACATTTCACATGATCTCGGACATGTACTGGCTACATTATAAAGGTCCATCTCGACGCTTGGTGAAAATTAAGATCCTATGATCATTTTTACATTTTATTACCCCCTCTTAAGTCAAAGTGCATCAGTGTGCGTCGTGTTAACATAACCTAGGTCTAGTTCAACCCAAATCATGCTCTGATACCAACTTGTGACGCCCTAGATTTTGAGGGTCGATCAAAGCTCTACTCCTGAGATCTAGCACATCACTTATGCAACATAGATAATGATGTTTGAATGTTGTCTATATTATTGCATTAAACATGAGAGGGATTATACTAATTCAACATATCATACTCCAAAGTTAAGCGCAAGACTAAGATAAATATATAACGTATAAACATGTTTCATAACCTCCAGAGCATGAATGTATTACCAGGATGAATATATACAAGTTTGTTTCAAAATATGCAAAATGTCAAAATGTGAACATCTGACTAATCCATATAATCCCTGTGATCCCGTCGATCAGCGCATGGTCTATATAGACCCACCTGATAGCTGTATATAGGAGAACTCCTCGTCAAAGAAGTCCATCTCAGATGTATAGACTCCGCCATCACCTGCATCTACAACAGAGTCTAGTTGGTGTTTTAAAACACCGTCCCAGAGTGGGAGTGAGTGATCAACTCAATGGTACTATAAGGTAAAGGTTAACATTTCATCATTCAATCAAGTAGTAATGATAAAGCAATACAACAATCACTTCCTAAATACTCTAATTAATGCAAGAATGAAGGCAGTAATGATGCATGAACTCGTACAAAACTCCCTCACAAGCGACAACATCAGCCATTCGCGCATGACAAACTACCTCATCGTGCCCTTCCTCTACAAAGGCCGTATACAATGAGGTGCATGGTCATGTTAGCTGGGTAATTAATTAGGCTTATTCATACAGTAGGTTTGGGAAGCTAAGGTACCTCCCTTTAAATCATTTATCCAAATGAAGGGTCCATCTAGGGTCGTCAATCTTAGTTAACCACATACGATAGGTAAGTTGTAGGGCAATACCCCTTAATGAAAAGTAATGGATAGGTAAGTTTAAGAGTCTATACTCGAGGTCGCTATGGGTAGGCTCATCACCTCAGCACAGGCTAACAGCTCGAATACAGTCCCATACCACAGTATTCGACTCACGAGTTTGGGTTGCTCACTGGTCACTACGGGGAGGCTCGTCACCCCAGCGTAGGCCGACAGCTCGACCATGGTGTCCTATACCACCATGCCCGGCTCATGACTCTTAGCGGATCAAGGTACCATGGTTGAAATGGGTCTTACATTGGTAAGTGGTACCTTAGATTCAAGCAATGATTTGCATACATGGTAAACACATAATAGGTCAATCGGGTTATTAGACAAGTTTGATTAGTACGAGTGCATACAGAATTAATCGACATAGAGCATGTGAGCACTCCGCATAGCCTAACCACTATTGACAAACATCATACGACTTAGATTCACCGAATGTATGAAATGTGGTGAGACTAATTCCACCACTCAAACGGGAATTATTACTGATTGCCTGGCCCAGGTTATGGCCCCAATATTACTCAAATGCAATAAGCAGACACATGTGATAATCATAACAGTATTTAATAAATAATTCAAATACAATTCGCATTTACACATTTTGTCAAACACATTGAACATGTTACCAAATGTTCGCATTTAATCCATAAATTGCGTAATTGGAATTATAATTACATGAAGGAAGTTATACACATAGATAAGGTAATTGAGAATCCCATCTCAATACTCTTATTAAATACAAATATTCAACCATTTCTTATTCAAACATTTTATCAAACACTTAGACTACACGTTACCAAGTACATAGACTAAATTAGTTACAACATGAATTATAACGATTCATTACACAACATCGGTTATAAAGCATATAACACACATGGATCTAAGATTAAGAAGCATGACAAGCACGAATTAGTATTTTGTATTCATTCAAACATTTCAATAAACACATAGAATGCATTTTATATTCACATAGTTCACACATGTATCGTTTATCAAAAAAACATCGTAACTAATATCATATGGCAGCAATAAAGTCAGACATAAACCATTAGCTGACATTAAGATCCTTGAAAACCATAACTTAAATGTTTACAGTCCGCACCTTTCGTCAAAATACTTGATTCGGACGTAGTTCGAATCCTACGTTCCTGAAAACGGAACGAGTATCTAAATCATGAAATAGGTTAGCTATTTCACTGATTACTTTATCTGGATTTCAAAAACAAGATTAAGGTTAGGATTTCTTATCCAAATCATAGTTGGAAACGATGGTGTAGCAAAACGGGAGGGGTGATTCAACCCGTTGAGTAGTGGGAGTGAATCCCAATAATAATCTCCCTATCTCTCTCTCTCTTCTCCTCACTCTTTTCTCCTCTTTCCTCTCTTCTCTCTTCTATGGTTTAAAGAAATTTGTATGGGAGAGAGGGTGGTTTAAGGGCTATACATAGGCCTAGAAGTGATGTCAATGGCCCCAGGGCCATGGTATACTTAGGTTATAGTCAAAGGGTGCCTATTTTTGACAAGAAGGACCCTTAAGAAGGTCTATTACTCACCTACGTCATAGGGCAAGTTCCCTGAAAATGGTTCTATGTTAGGACTGTGTTTATGGTGTGATCTGACAAACGGATCAACAGTGAAGGACCTATATTAGATCAATGGTCGCCGTCCCTCGATCAGGGCCACAAGTATACTGATAGGTGCAAGAAAATTTCCCCGATCCACGGGTGAAGTTTGGTCAGAATCTGACGGTCTGAAGTCTGTAATTTCACCCACAAGCAAATGGTCCAATTCACTTAAGTTTGGGTTCATTTTTTAAAGATATTTGTATTTCTCACACACTTCACTCAAGGCTTAAGTTGTACGTTTCTGGATACTATTTGGGCTCGATTCTCGTGATGGTTGTCAAGCCCAATAAGGCGGTCATAACCCTATAGGTTTGCAGTCATCGGACTTTCGACGTGAGGTCCAGGTCCGATACGAAGTTTCAATGTGCTCCCAAGAGCAACTGGGTTTTAAGATTCCTTCTAGGTTTTTAAGTAGTGTTGAGTTATGATTTTGACAGTTTTGGGTCTTGCCATTTGTATAAATAGTGGTTGGAGCTAAATCCAGCGATTAACTAGTTTAGTACTTAATTAATTTTTGTCTAATTCCTATAGAATACAATCCTTAGGGATTTCTGCCTGAGGTGATACTCGGGCCTTTGTACGGATTTTTCCAAGACGTTACAGGAACAAGGCAAGACTTGTTGCATAGGTTACTCTCAAATTGAGGGCATTGATTTTGATAAAACCTTTGCCCCGGTAGCACGTGTTGAGTCTATAAGAATTCTCATGTCCATTGCATGTGCATCGCAATTCAAATTATTTCAAATGAACGTGAAGACTGCATTCCTCAATTGTGTACTTAAGGAAGAAGTGTACATTGAGCGACCTCAAGGATTTATTGATCATAAATGTCCTAAATACGTATACAGATTGAGCAAAGTTCTCTACTGTCTTAAACAAGCACCGTGCATGGTATGAGTGGTTAACACAATTTTTGCTAAACCACCACTTTTGTAGGGGAGTGTTGATAAAACATTGTTTACACAAAAGACTGAGAATATCTTACTGATTGCCCAGATTTATGTAGATGACATTATTTTTGGATCCACTTGTGAAGAAGTTGCTCATGAATTTGCTGAACTAATGAAATTTGAATTTGAGATGAGCTTGGTAGGTGAACTCAACTTCTTACTAGGGTTACAAGTGAAACAGTTACAAAATGGGATTTTTGTGTGCCAGTCTAAGTATGCCAAGGAATTGGTAAAAATATTTGGACTTGAATCTGACTACACTACACTTAAACTTTCTAAAGATGCAAATAGGAAGAGTGTGGATTAACATTTGTACTGCAGCATGATAGGGAGTTTACTATACATAACCGTGAGCCGGTCGAACATTTCTTTTAGTGTAGGATCTTACGTGAGATTTTAGGTCGATCCTAAAGAGTCACACTTAATTATAGTTAAAAGAATCATAAAATATTTGGCTAAGACTACCACTTTCGGCTTATGATACCCATTTCACACATCTACCATCATTGACGGGTATTCTTATGCCAATTGGGTAGGTGATATTGATGATCACAAATCAACCAATGGTGGTTGTTTTTATATCAACAACTATCTTGTATCTTGGCATAGCAAAAAGTAAAACTCAATATCTTTGTCTACTGCCGAGACTGAATACATTACAGCCGGTAGTTGTTGCACACAGCTTCTTTGGATGAAGCAAATGTTTCTAGACTATGGGATTGATCAATCAACAATGACGCTATTTTGTGACAACACTAATGCTATTAATATTTCAAAAAACCCATTTCAACATTTAAGAACAAAGCACATTAACATCCGACATCATAAAAAATGTGAGCTTGTAGAGGAAAATATGATAGTGTTGGATCATGTGCCTGCTAAGAAACAACTTGCCGATATCTTAACAAAACCACTAGATGCAAATAGATTTGGAGATCTCCAAAAATCTATTGGAGGATGTGTGGTCTAATCATGTTTATGGCCCATCTGGTTTAAATGCTATATATTTGAGGATTTTTGGCCCATTATTCTTTATATATATATATATATATATATATATATATATATATATATATATATATATATATGTTTTTTTTTTAGAATTTTGGATGGATGTACAAATGCTAATTTATTATACATCTCAGTGAATAGGGCGATGCAAACTAAACTGGTATATTATTGTCTAAAAGTTTTTTTTTGATAGCATCAAACAATTCTTTAGGCACAACATCTTGTGGAACTCATGATGATACCACCCCACCAGAGGGTGGTCCGTCTGGTTAGGAGCCAATTCAACGATGCATCATTAGGGTTTTTAGGCCTGTGACATTGGTTATCATTTGGATGTCCTGGCCCATTTTATTTATCCATCCTTGTATATCATTAAACCAGGTGGTGTGTGTTTGTTTCCTTTTGGGATATTTGATTTTTGGATATTCATGCCATCCTTGGCAATTCCAATCATCTATGTATTCAAGGTATCCCAGCTTAATGATTTGCCATTAAGATGGTAGCTGTAGGATCCTTGAATGCGGAAGTTCATTCCCCAATCCACTCTATTGAATATCAATGATGAGGGTAGATTGGAGGATGAACTTTCATGAGAGAAAAGGCTTAGGGTATATGATCTTATCCCTTATCATTTAGGGTATTCCCAGATCATCTACTTATCTATAAGTCATTAGAGTCCAGAGAACCCATGTGATCATTCCTTTTATAGGATTAGATGAAAGGTGTGTCTCACCCTTATAAAGCCCTCATAGGAGGACTTCGACGGGAGTGTATGTAGTAGGTGCTTTGTGTTGACCTTTGCTCTGTGGAGAGCATAAACTGTTAGGTCCTTGTGTAGGTCCTTGACCTGTGTGGTCTAAAACCTATGTGCTGTGTGATGACCCTTGCTCATGGGAACATAAACTAGTAGGTTTCTTGTGTGGATCCTTGGTCTGTGTGGCCTAAAAGTTGGGTGTTATGTATTGACCTGCTCCTGTGTGGCCTAAAAGTTGGGTGTTGTGTACTGACCCGCTTCTGTGTGGGGCATAAACCTGTGTTGTGTAGACACATTAGAGTCAGTCTAGTGTAGGTTGTACTAGTTTAAGGTGAACCTAATTTGATACCTCCGTTAGTGAGATCCGGTATACTCAAGGGTTGAGTGCGTCTGCTAAAAGTGGAGTAGACAAGTAGTCGAACCACTATAAAAACAACTGTGTTTGAGATTACCATTTGCTTCTACTACTTGTGTGATTTCTCTGAATGTTCTCATATCTCATGCATACATGATTATTTGGAACTGAGTAGAATCACATCTCATAGTCACATCCATTATAAACTATATTGTACATCTTGTTTATCTTTTGAATAAGTTTTGTGATTGGATCCTCTAATTGGCTTGGAAGCTAAAGAAATTGTGATACTTACATATTTATTTAGGATAGGGTTGATAGGTCTAAAATGTTCATAAAATATTAAAAAGTCCTATTCACCCCCCTCTAGGACATCTTGGCATATTCTTACTTCAACTAAAGCGGTCATTACCACAATTTCAATGGGCACTACTGCAATGGCTGCACTACAATGATCTATTTTTTGACAGCCATTAATTCTCAAGTAACTATAAGAAAAAAGGAATAGTCATTCAACATGAAGATCAAGATAATTCAAATGATTATATAGGTAAGTAATTTACACCTAGTCAGAACGGACGGCATAAATGATGGATCGTTTATTCACAGCCCGAGGATTTTTTATTATCATTGCTAGCACTCACCTTGAAGTAGGGAATGGTAGCGGATTGCGATGATAAGGGATAAGATACTTTCCAACAAAGGGAGATCAGGGTCGTTTGGTCTTTTCCTATCTCACCGCTATTTATTCCAGCAATAATGAGCTTCTTGGTGACGTTTCAAGCCGAAAACTACAGGAAGATACAGCTCAACTGAGGAAGTACCTGATGCCTTAGAGACTCTGATGAAGCCAGCAATGGTCGATCCACAATTGTTGGTGGGGAAGGAGGATTGACACGTGTAAGAATCAAGACATGAGGCTTCGAAGGTGGACCACACAAAGCTCTTAAGTCTAAAATTCTCTTCGGAACTGGTGGAGATTATTGAATTGGTAGGGGCGCATGAGTGGCAAAAATCCTCATCACAACCTTCTGGCGAGTTAAAGCGGTGGCAACTTCGATCAATGGAGCATGAGAAGGAGATGTCGTGACCATCTTGTCTTCACCTTGTTTTTTCTGGCTCAGTGTGCTAGTCGACGAGGAATCTGTCCTTTTCCTTTTTGGTTAATGAGGATGTTGTCCTTTTCCTTCCTTTAGGCTCAAGCTTTGAAGAAAGATGAGCTATAATCTTTTTTATGGACTTCTTCAATAACCTCTGATAATGGTTGTCCCACTAAGCAATGAAAGTATCCATTGCCAATGGTCGATTTGGATAACATGGGAGGTCAAGAGCCCAACTGGCTTATCGAAAAGAAGAAAGTAGAGACCAGTAGAGCTTGGGATTGTTCGCAACCTACCAACTGAAAGGTGGTTGGTTGTAGGTTTTTTAAGTACGAGGATAAGGAATGCATTGGACTAGATCGACCTATGGAGCAAGAAAGTTCGAATAATATTGTTCGATCCCAGCCTTGGCATTCTTGTCAGACTCGATCGAACCTCCATATGGAAGGTCTTGCCCGATGAGGTAGCTCTCTTAAGCTAGGTGTGTTTAGGATGACACATCAACATCTTCTTGTGCATATCGGCCAGTAAACTAACCGGGACCATACTTTCCCTTGTGGAATGGAGTGAAGGACCAATTCTGGTTACCCCTATTCAAAGCAAAGAATAGTGGATCCATATACACTTAAAAAGGGTTGAGTTTCTTAGGGGGAGTGGATGACGCGCTCACCATAAGAAGTATAAGTGGCTTCAAAATGGATGGAATGTTGTAACAGGGAAGGGTGAAAGTAATAAATCCACATATGAAGAAGCCATAACGGTCCTCCTTCAAAATATAAACTTTTTTTGGTGACTTCATAGATTCCTTTGTACATATGGCTGAGTACGAAAGGTGCCAAAGCAAGCTTTTGACCATGGGCAAGGGCCTCAGCCAGTGAGATGTATTCCATAGTGATTTGCATGGCATTCACACAAAGCAAATGACAACATATCCAAAGTAGCAGGAAAAGATGTATGTTATTCATAATCGACCGGTCACGATTACTGTAGGTTGTTATGAAGTAAGAATAGGCCTTGCTTGCCTTGTTTGTGAAGCATTAGGCCTCTTTATGTGCAAAGTTTGGATAAACGGTTTCACCAAAAGGAAAAAGTTGGGTTAGAGCCGAGACATCAAATATGGTCAAACTAATGGGACCACAGCTAAAGAAGAAGGTGTTGATTGATGAGTTGGATCCGATGGATGGTCATAGATGGAGATTTTATTGAACTTGTAGATGCTTGATTCTCTCCATGATGCCTCATGCTGAGAGGAGACACGAGTGAACCAAGCCTCCCATTCTGAGAGCGGTTTCGGCCATGAACGAGGATTCTTTAAGGCATTGGCGACATTAAGGACAAAATTAGACTGAATCAATAGTGTCTCATTGGGGCAGAGAGGAAACAGAGGATCCATCATGCTAACTTCTTCAACCTCTTTTGAAGGAGTGAACACCGAACCTAGGTAGTAATAATCACCAATGGGTGATTGAAATACCATCTTATTGATGCACTTATCAACAAGCGCATCATTTACTATAATCTGATCATCTTGTTGGAATGATGGAGAAGATGAGGAGGAGGCATCCATTACTTGAGAAGAGAGTCAGAATTCAGAATTGTTTAAAAGAAGAATAGGGAATGAAGGCATAAGAGTGAAAAGGGATTTGAAAACAGTGCTTATATCGACAAAGGGAAGGAAACATTTATAAAGGCATCATTGTGATTTTGTTATAAAAGATGTAAGAACATGTGATAGCTCGAGGTCTGTCCCTTAGATAAAGTGCAACCATCACTAACATATTATGACGAATCGGCTGAATTCGGGTTTCGACTTGCTGACACATGTAGACAAAAAATGTTGCATTTATGAGGGGTCGCAAGTCGCTCTCACCCTTTCCCAAAGGTGAAGCGACATGGGGGGGGGGGGGGGGGGGGGGGGGGACAATGTTCATCCCCATTATCACCATTCTTTATAAGAACCAATCAAGGGAATTTATGTGTGATCAGTATGGATCTATATGGTGTATTCTAAAATATGCAAATATGTATGAAGGAGATTTCTTGATAATAGTAGCTGGAGCGTATCAAATGGTATCGTGCCATTATTTGAGCGACTGATGAAGAAGCGATCATGTGAAAGAAGTTACAAGGAAAATGGTAAAAGGGGAAATAAAGGAAGTCAAGTAGTTTTGAATGGTTATGGTAACCGTTAGAATGTAGGAAGGATCCAGATGGTTGGATCAAAACTATAAATAGAAGAGGAATGCAAGAAGAAAAATCGCCTCATACCAACCCAAACAAACCAAATATATCTTTCAATTATCCTTCCAATTTCCAGTAAATTTACATTTCATAGTGTAATTCGTTACTTTTTCTGTCAAGAAAATTACTTTTTTTTTAGTTTAATCTTTTACTTTTAGCCTGTTATTTACATTTCGTAGTGGAATCAGTAGAGTTAATCAAGTAGATGGTAATCTTTAGCTATAATTTGTGTTTATGCTTGCACGCTAGATTTAGTTCTTTGCTTAGAAAGGTGTTTTACAGTTACTCTTCGCAAACGACTATAAGAATCCCTTCCTCATCTCATTTTATCTGTATCGAAAAGTCCTTCCATATGGAAGGCAAAGGTGCAACCCATCATCAGAGGATGAACCCCCACCCTCTAAATATCGCCTAATCCTGTTTATACATTAAGCGAGTAGTTGAATAGGCGACTGATCTCATTAGATCTTGGTCACACACTACGTGTCTACCTATCTTAGTGCTTGGGGCTGTTATTATTCGGTTTGAATTGAAGCCACAATTTCAATTTTGGCATGCCCACACATGTACAGTTCAAAACTGAAGTGAACATGATGGGCCTAGGAAAATGGTTGATCTTAGTCCTGGTCATTACCATGGTGCTCCATGATGACTGAGATAGGGACAATACCAGTCTTATACAGCAATTGCAATTTTTGAAGAAAAATCGAGAGCAACAAAATGCGACGGTCGAGTCTTCTCATTATGCAGCCAATGTGCCAGAATGACCCAAGACGTGAAAGCTCCACCTTAGCTAGGGAGGTGTTCACAACCCCAAGTGTAGGGTCGCAATGTAGTAATAATCTCAATGAGACCGAGGTCAAATCCACAGGGACTAATCTTGTACGTTTCTGAAAGTAACTAGAACTAAGAGAAGATCTAAATCTATAACTAAAATATTTGAGAGAGAAATTGTGAATAATGTAATTGAAACTTGTGAATTTAAAAGTGGGAACTAGGGTTTTCAAGGATCCACTTATAGAGATCAGGGATCCCTCTTACTTGATTCAAGTTACACAATTAGAATTGGAGTCATATCCTATGCAATTGGAAGATATAACAACTAACATCAAATTGAACTTTCATTGACCTACTTCTCAAAGGATGGAAAATTATGAAGGTTGGAAGGGATTTCATCACCAAAACATTCCCATGGGACGATGGCTAACAACAAGACTTACCAATCCCACAATCTCAAAACAAGGAAAAGAAGATACTCAAAGCTATTGCAGATCTACTCTAATTTAAGTCACAATAAACCATTAAAAACTAAAAGTATTCCTTTAAAATTAAATTAGAATCAAAGAAGGTTCATCATAAATATGAATCAAAGCAAGAGAAACATCCCATCACGCTATACGCTTCACCTCTTAGCCCTATTTAAGAGATTTAGCCAACCATAAACATAATTGGATTCAAAACCCAAAAAGAAGTATTAAAAATGAAGATTAAGGGAAGAAGAACTCTTGGTAAGCGGCTCCACCCTTTTTCTCTACTTCTTCAAACCTAGATATCCTCAAAACTTCCATAGGGAATACATATTTATAGCCTTGTCCTCATATATTCACAAAACCGCATCAAATTTACGCACTCCACAATAGTTCTGCGTAATTCTTCAATGTTATCAAAGAATGTATCCAATTTATCCAGTGACTAAACTTGATTTTCCTGTAATTCTTCGATATCATCTAACTGTGTTCGATGTCATCTAACTGTGTTCGATGTCATCAAACTGTCTTTGATGTCATCGAAGATTGCATCCAGATTGTCCAACAACCAAACTCAATTTTTTTGTAATTCTTCGATGTCATCAAAGACTGGCTTCGATGTCATCTAAGACTGGCTTCGATGACATCTAAGCTCAAATCTTGTGAATTCTGCACCAATTTTTGCAGTAATTTCTGCACTTTCTTCCTTTTCCACTTAATTTTCTTGAATCTTGGAGTCTTGAAATCTTCAATCTTGGTCTCCAAAAATTCATTCATTGCTTGATGATTCTTGAGCATTAATTCATGCTTTTAACATTCTTTTCAATCCAAGCTCTAAGATTATTCACCTTACAACACAAACATGTATAAAATATACCATTAAGTATTATCATATTCATAAAACCAAGATACAAATGGGGGATAATATGCAATATTTGACCCTCAACACAACTCCCAACCAGCATTTTGCTAGTCCCGAGCAAAAATATGTGATAAATAATCTTCGATCTCAAGTTTAAAATCCTTTTCTTAGAAAATAATCTTTTGTGCAATCAAGTATGAGTGAGTAGAATTAAGTGAGATAGTGGGATCTTGAAAACTTGGTGCCAAATCAACTTGCAATTAATCAAGTAAGTTCTTTATCAATTAAATCAAAATGAAAGTTCAAATATCAAGTTTTCTAATGTGCTTAGTGAAAATTAATTTACTTCTCAAAAGACTACCTTTATGTCGTAATGTTAATCATGTTCATCATTTAAGATTAATTGAAACCTCAAGTACTAATTCTAAACCTATCCCCTTTTTCATTCTTTTTCCAGTTTTTGATTTTATATCGACAATCACCATTATTTATTCCTCTTTTTCAAATATTACATCATTTTCAAAGACATTTTTCATTCCCCTTAAAGATGTTGCCATTCTTCATTCTTTATGACCTATTTATCGATCTCCTATTTTTTAACTAATTTTTCATCTCTTAAGGTGGACAGAATTCTCCAGACTAAATTCTCAATATCTAACAATGATCCACATACTAACTATTAGTAACTCAAGCACATTCTAAGAAAATAAATTGAATATGTCTTGTGGTTTAGATTAACATGATATTCAAGCTTCTTCTTAATCAATTTGAATGTAAGAACTATGAGTGATATTTTACTTAGATGATCAAGCTCCAACAATATAAAATTCAATCGCACTTCTCATCATACTCAAAGCATTCTTAATTACACAATTTATTACCTTGAAAATAGAGTTCATGTAAGACTCGTTTCCTAGCCTGTACTGTTTCGTCGAATCCTGCGATCCTTTCCATTGAATTTTGACAACCTTCGACCTATGATCGATATTTGCGCACAACCCTAAGTCGTACCCTATAGATTTGAGTCATCTTAATCTAAGACATGTGTCATTGCGACCGCACCGTTGTCGCGGTTTCAACGCCGCGACTCGGGCACCTACCAAATACCCAGGTCAAAAGATGTGGGCCTACATTTATTTCGAGAAAACACCATGTATTTACAATCTCAAGAGAATCTCTACAACATGTCCCATCAATCAATCACTCAAATCAATCAATCAATCACCTCATGTCAAGTATAAGAGTAACCCATACTTTCTTTCTCCACAAGTCAAGCAACCACCAAAAGTCAACAATATCTCACCTCACCCATCACTCACCTCACTTCCATCACCCATCACTCTCTCTCCTTACAACCATCCCTTCTCTATCTCTTTCTCTTCACATTTTTCAAGCAAAATTCCAAGCAACAAAGAGCAAAAGAGTTTGGACGTCCATGCATTTTTAAGGAGAGCAAGAGTTGTGTGTGGCCCACTTCCTCTCCCAAAACCTTCATCCAAGCAATCCACTTCTCATCTTCCACCATCAAAGTGAGACACAAGGAGATCGGCTTTCCAATGGACTAAGAAGATCAAACGGTGGGTGCTTCTACAGGCTAATTTCCATGTTTTTATGATGAGCCAAATGAGGCCTACCAATCAATGGTGTGGATCTCACTTTGGACCCTAAGATGTGGTCGATGGCCCACCTTGATTATTATGATGTTTACTTCCAGTTTGAAAAGAGGTCATCTAGAACTTTCATTTTAATGGAGAAGGAATCTCCACCATTGATTTGATTTGGTGGGCCCACATGTAATGGGACCCACTTGATGTATGTTTTAAATCAAGCAAGGGAGGGCCCATAATGTCGAGGTCCCTCCACCGCACGTGTGTGTGTCTCTCTCTCTCTCCCTCTCTTTTTCATTTGTTTTATGTGTGAAGATGTGATTGTGTGGGCCACCTAATGACTTTATGTGATGTCCTAAAACCATCCATTAAATAGACCCCACGGCCATCCAAGCTATGTGGGCTCGACCCTATGGCAATGGGAAGACACAAATATCATATTAGTTAAGTGGGCCATTCCCATGTGGGACCCACCTTGATTAACAAAGGTAGCCAGTTTGTCTAGCGTCCCTGGACGCTAGACGTCTTCACGTAAGTGTGGACGGACAGTGGGTGTACTGGCAACAACTAAAAAGGATTTCATATATATATACTTTAGCTTGGTTTTGGGTGGGCCACTTATACAGGCCCCATCTTGATGTATGTATTTAATCCAATTCGTCCATTCCCTTCCTCGAGTCATTTTAGGCGTTAAACCCAAAAATGAAGTCAATCCAATTTTCTGGCTAGCCATATCATAGGAAATAGTGGTATTCACCGTTAAAATGCACTCTGATGTCATTGTACCCCAAAAATATATCAGATATTGGGCTTGTTTCGCCCGTCTCGGGCCATGGAATCCAATTAATGGGTTGGATTTAGCTAATGTGGGCCCCACATGGAGAAAACTGTAGAAACACTGCGTGTCAAAAAAAACATAGCATGTAGCGCCTGCTGCTACTAACACTGTAGCAGGACGCTGCTGTGTTTGACAGTAGGGCCAGGGACCACGGGTCCCAGCCATGGACCCCACGTGATGTGTGTTGAACATCAACTCCATGTATTTGTTGACCACTTAAGCCAGTGGGCCCCACGCTAAAAATCAATCCTATTTGGAGCTCAAGTGGCCCACACCACAGGAAACAATGGTGATTGAATGTTAGCCATTGAAACCCTTTTTGGGTAACACAAAAGTTTTAGATTAATATGATATTTTTTTCCTGTTCATCCAGGTTCGTGTGACCTTATCAACGATTGGATGACAAACAAATGTTATGGTGGCCCCACGTGGGACCCACAATGATGTATGTGTTTTATTAGCACCGTCCACGACAGTGGACGGTGGAAACCACCATGTGTTTGTTATATGAATGCCATCCAGCCACTTGCAAGACGGCCAGTAAGCCCCACCACGTCTGTGATATATCCAACCGTCAGGCCATCTGGTGGACCACACATGTGGACCCTGCCATGAGGTATGTGACCCACCATGATGCTTATGTTACATCCAAACCATCCACCATTTGGCAAGCTGTCTTACATGCATGAGACTAAAAGAATAAGTCAAATCTAAGGTTCAAGTTGACCCCACCATCAATGAGGACAGTGATATCCACCGTTCAAACTTCTTAGGGGCCACAATATCTCCCAATTATGCTTATATTTTATTTTCACTTCATCTAGCCCTATGTTAACTTATGAATTGGTTGGATCTCAAACACATCACTGCGGAGCACTCCATGATATGATCATCCATTAAGGCCCACTTTGATGTGTTTTGTGGCCATTTGTGAGGCCCACCTTGATGTACTTTGTAGACCATCCGTCAAGCCCACTTTGATGTATTTTGTGGCCTAATCAAGAGGCCCACTTTAATATACATGTGACTCATCAGGATGTATCTTTTACCCTTGAGCGGGCCCACCTGTTGCGTGTTTTGTGGCCCAGGTGTAGGGCCCACCTATTATGTATTTGAGGCTCGTGTATTGAGGCCCATTATGATGTATTTGAGGCCCATGGGTCGAGGCCATTGTGATGTATAAAGGCCCATGGGCTAAGGCCCGTTGTGATGTATAAGGGCTTGTGGATTGAGACCCATTGTATTGTATTAAAGCCCATGGGTTGAGGCCCATTGTGATGTATAAAGGCTTGTGGGTTGAGGCCCATTGTACTATATTTGGAGCCCAACGGTTGAGGCCCATTGTGATGTATAAGGACCCGTGGGTTAAGGCCCTATTGATGTATTTGAAGCCCATGGGTCAAGGTCCAATGGGATGTATATAAGGTCTATTGCATTGTGTGATTCCACCATGGGTTATGTAATGACAGTTATAGCGGGTCATGCCTTGGGAGCAATATTGGTTTAACGTCTACATTGTAAGAATAATGTTGGTTAAATATCCGCATTATAATTCTCCCTAGGGCCCATTGATAAGCTCATACTTGTTGTGTGTAGGCCATCAAGGTCCATCTTCATTGTGAGGATAGTTCATCACCATATAAAATGCTTAGTATAACTCCATGATTCATGCCCATAGCATCATATGTATGCCTGATATGAGGAATGTTTAATCATAGCATACGCCATTGGACAAACTATTTACACGACTCCTTATGAAACGGAGTGCCCACATTATCGCGCGGTATGCGTAGGATTGCTGCATGACTGGATAATGTGACTCATGCATCTCGCATATATGTGACTTGATCATTGTATGTCCTAACGACATCAGGGTCGTGGCCTCTGCAGGCACATCGTGGATGGTTAAATAGGATACCAAAAATATTTGGTTCTAGCACTATGGGCACTTAGGATGTCCTTGGGTGAAAATTCCAGAACCTCCGATGCTAGGAGAATCCCCAACATCTGGACCGAGTGGAACATGAGCGCCCGAGTGCCGAATACCAGTAGGCCGCATCTCCCACTATGTCATGATCAGTTGGCAGGTGGGTGTGACCTTATCTGCCTGAGTGAGAGGGCTATAAGCTAGGTTGAGTATGACCAACTCGTAAATGGGTCCGTTATCGACGAGCCGGGTAGGTATTGGCAGACTGCTGGTTAAGAAGATAGTGAGGTCTCTTCCACTCATTAGGCTATACAGATAGGGAGGAGGCAGTCAGAGTGGAGTGTAATAGACCCCGGTGATTTCCCCAGAGAGCAACCGTACTGATATGTGGACTTATTGAGCAGGAATTGCATATCCATTCATTCATTCATTCACTATCCACTTGGGCTGGTGGTGCGTAACTATTTGTTATGTGTACCATCGCATGGCCAGGATTTCAGTTGGGCGCACGACTAACCTGAGATCAGGAGTTTACCACTGTAACATCCCAAAAATTGGGGGTCAAGCATAAACTCTACTCCCGAGTTCCAGAAAATCACTTATGCAACATTTTCAATGATGGATGAATGTCGGTTGTAATAGTGCATAAAACATGAAGTGGATTCAGCCAAAACAGCATATCATACTCTAGAGACAGTTAAATTAGCAAGCGGAAGAATGTGATATATATATATATATATATAATATATATATAAATGATTGTAAGTCTCCAGAGTGTGAACATGTTACCAGGTTAACTAAATACATGCATACTCCAAAATAAAAAGAAAAGAATATACATGGGTGTGTACATAAAAGGCAAACTACCAAGTGTATTGGCATCTAATCAGTAACGTTGTAACCCCGTCAATCAAAACCTACATATAAGAGGGATCCTCCTCATCATCATCAAGTCCGGCCCTACTTCGCTAGCAATGTCATCATCTGAAACCAAAACAGAGACTGTTTAGTGTGTACAACACCGTCCCGTAACGTGGGAGTGAGTAGCTAGCTCAGTGGAATCATAGAGCAAAGGTTAACATGTTATCAAATCAATGAAGCGATAATGGTAAAGCAAGCAATTCAAACGTCCATAAATACTGTGATTAATGTAAGAATGAAATGACATGATGGATGCCCTCGCCGACATACTCCCTCACGCGACACCATCTTACGTCCGCGACATGCTTTCTTCCCTCAGTGCTCCATATCTTCCAGGCACATGCAGTGCGATTTGAATATGATTACCTAGTTGTTATTAATCCTTTTCGTACAGCAGGATTGGGAAACTAGGGTACCTCCCTTATATCAATACCCAAATAATGATCCTGTCTAGGGTCGTCACTCCTAGTAGTCTCATACGATGATATATTTCTAGGTCTCTGCAAGGGCTGTCAGGGCTGTTGCACGCACTCGTTGCTCTACTCCCCCATCACCTTATCAATACAGGCCTAGTTTATACTCTGTTTACTGCGGGAAGGCTCGTCGCCTCTCCGCAGATTCAGAATATGCTCGAGGTCACTACAAAGGGCTGTCAGGGCTGTTGCTCGCACTCGTTGCACCGCTCCCCCATCACCTTATCAGTGTAGGCCGACAGCAAGAATATAGTGTCCCATACCACCATAATTTTCTCATTTGTCTGGGTTGCTCAATGGTCACTACAGGGAGGATTGTGGCCCCAACATAGGCCGACAGCTTGACCACGGTGTCCCATACCACCATGCCCGGCTCATGAGTCTTAGGGGATCGAGGTACTAAGGTTAGAGGGGCTTTCCAATGGTAAGTTTGGTACCTTAGGTTCAAACAGTTATGACGAATACAAGGTGAACATACAATGGTCAGTCGGGTTACTTGATGAGTCCGACTAGCACGAGCGCACGTTGAATCGACCGACATAAAGTGCACAACCACTTCGTGTGGCCTAACCACTATCGACGACTCTAGTAAGACTCGGGTTCTTCATACACATCCTTCATGATGAATAAAATCCAACCATGAATCTTAATCTGTTACCGACTGCCTGGACTAGAGTATAGCCCCAAGCACGTGTAATGCGAATCAATAATCATATGAGATTAACAAAATTGAAATAACAAGTAATTCAAGCATGTTAGCAACATGTTATAAGATACAACATAAGCAATTTAACCATACACAAGTATTTCATATATGTAGGGTATCAATTCAACCACGTACATGGAGGAAATTATACACATCGTTAACATAGTTGAGAATCCTATCTCAACACTAGTTTACAACACCATTTACTAAGTACTTACTGACGCAAGCATTAATACAAACACTTAGATTGCACATTATATCATACACATTTTACATTCATCAGCATACGTATTAGGGAAAATCCTTTCGTCAAAGGGGGTATTGCCCATACAACAATCATATATCCATGACAATTAGTCATGGCGGGTATGAAAGCAAATTCCATACTCATTCCATCATTTTCGCAAACACTTAGGCTACTCATACTAAATACATATCGTATGTTGACATATCATGTATTTGACCAAATCCTTTCACTAGGGAGTTACCCCATAGATCACTTGCATATACCCATAACGGATAATCATAGCATGCATAAATCCGGGTTCCATATTCATTTAAACATTTTCACAAGCATTTGAACTACACACTTGTACATATATAGCGTATATTGGTCGTGGCGTGATTTAGGGTAAGTCCTTTCGCTAAGGAGTTGTCACACATGTAACAAGCATATATTCATGGAAATTAATCATGTTAAGCACAAATCTGAATTTTATACGTATACGGTATTTCCTACAAATACTTAAAATACCCTAAATCTCATATTCTTCGTATGTATTCGAAATGAAAAACAGACAGTATGTTCTACATGTCAAACAACATCCTTGTCAACAATCTACCATTAAACGGTATTGAAAGCTTTGAAAAATGACAACCTAAGCATCTAAAATCCGCACCTTACGCCGTAGAAGCGTACAGAAGTCGATGGAATCTATAAGTCTTCATATACGTGGAATATCATCCTGTAATACAAGCTACGTTAGCTATCTAGCTACTAGCATCAATGGAAACCCTAAAACAAGTTAGGGCTAGGCTTTTCTTACCTAGAACGAAGTTGGAATCGCCAGAATAGCGATGCAGGTGGATGGCTTTACATGGAGCAACAGGGAAGAATAGCAGGAGGGTTCTCCCACTTCTCTCATACTTTCTCTCTCTTTTCTCTCTTCTCTCTCCTAGGATTTCTCCAAATTCGTATGGATTAGAAAGTTAAGGGTTTAAGACCCTTTTATAAGCCCAAACATAACCAAAACAGACTCCAACTCAAGGTATACTTGGGTTATAGCCAAATTGGGTCTTTTTCGATCCAAAAGAACATTTCTGGAGGTCCCTTGACTGAATGCGGACGGACTTAAGCTCATGGATGTCGGATCCTGATCACATTAAGTTTTCAGTTCAATAGGGTTTCCAGATCGCACGTGGCGGACCAGTTTCAGTTCAGCGGTCACTGAGACTCGATAAGGTATTCCAAGCACACTGACATGAGTGAAAAATGTTCCCTGATCCGAGAGTGTATTTGGGTCAGATTCCAACGGTCTGAATGCTTAAAAATGTCGCGCAAGCGACACGTGCCAGATTTATTAAAAATTGAATTAATTTTCTAAATATTTTCCTTTTCTCACTCTCTTCACTCCTGACTCAGTAAAATGGTCTCAGGATATCGGTTGGGCTTGATTTTTGAAATGATTGTCAAGTCCAACTAGGCAATCGTAATTGTCTAAGATTATCGCTATCGGACTTTCGACGCACGGTCTAGATCCAATATAGAGTTTCAAAGGGTTCCTAAGAACAAATAGGTTTAGAGTTTGATCCTAAGTTTTAGGGTAACGTAGCGTCAATGATTCTATAGGTTTTGGGTCTTACGGATCGTATTTAAAGTGGTTGGTGCTAATTTTACAGGAAATCTAGTGTAGCACTGGCTAATTCACGTTAAATTTTCTAAAGAATTAGGTTCTAAATGATTTCTTTGGCTTTGGAATTGAGTTCTGAGAGTGATATGGTTGACCCATTGCCTAAGGACGTCTAACCCCAGGTTGGTAAAAATTTGGGGTGTTACAACCACATTGTGTCTGACTATCCAAATTTAGGTATGGGATTGGTTTAGATAGAAGTTCCTTGTAATGGACCCCATATCCTGCGATACTTCGTATTATCATCCCGACTTTGCATTCCAGCATGGTCATTTCATTCACATCGCATATTACATTGCATCCGCAGTACTTAACATTTTGGATTACTATGTTTTTGCACTTATATGGCCTAGATGGACTTAGCAGCATTTTGGATTACTATGTTTTTACACTTATATGACTTTCGTATTTGTATAGCCGAGTCACATTACGTATCCTGTTATTGAATGATTCATGGACTTACCAGTACATTTTCACTTACTCTGATATCGTATGATTCATGATGTTGTCATTTTTTCCTACTTATCTTGATGATGTATGATTTATGGGTTTTATTATATACTTGGCACTTACCTTACACACACTTTCACCACCCTCTAAACTTTCTTTAAGTTTATGCACGATAGATGCGTGCAGGTGGCATTAGGTTACAGCAGTGTTGAGCTTAGAGCATGCAGCTGTCTTCTGGAGCTTTAATTTCGATATGTAGTTCCTTTTCAGCATTGTATTCAAATGATTATATTTGTGGATATGTGATGATGATGTTTCCTTTATGATTTGGGTAAACTTGTGGTTATGCTTTTTATGAGACAAATATACGTTGAAAAATCCTCCTTGTTGGATCCCAGGATCGGAACCTAGTGTATGTGCGATGGAGGCCAAGAAAGGGGTACTATGGAGGCTGTCGGCACCGGGTTCAGCGATCGGGATTCCTGTAAATCCAATTTCTGAGTTTGGGGCATGACAGTTCAACTCAAAATATAAAAAAATTTCTAAAAATTTTGCTCAAAATTGAGAGAAACACTAATTAGGTTTACCTAATCCCCACACACACCTCCTCAATGTAAAAAAAATAAGCATGTAATGTAAATGAGGCAATGTAAAGAAAGGGAATGGTGATGGAAAAATAGTACCTGGAGGAAGGAAATTTGAAGCTTTTCCACGTATCTTAGCATAAAAATGGGTTAACACATAACAAAACTCAATATAGTATAAGCATACTATCCTAAAACAGGGGAAGCAAACAACCCTAGTCCTAAGAGAGCGAAAAATCTATCTATACCTCCATCAGATTAGGAGATAAATTCTGGTACACAGGATCACTCGGAGGTATAAACATGTCCTCTGAATCAAATGTCTCAACAAATGGCTTTAATCGATGTCCATTTACTTTGAATTTATTGTCATTGTCTTGATTCTTTATCTCGACAACCCCATGAAGATACACATTAGTGATAGTGAAAGGGTCGGTCCAACGAAATCGGAGTTTTTTTCAAAAAAAGATGTAACTGAGAATTGTACAAAATGACTTTCTGGCCAGGCAAGAATGATTTCTAAAGGTTGTTCTTATCATGGAACACCTTCATCCTATCCTTGTAAATTCTTGAGTTCTCGTATGCGTCATTCCGGATCTCCTCTAGTTTGTTCAATTGTAGCTTGTGCAGCGAGCCAGCATTGTCTAAATCGAAATTTAAATTCTTAATATCCCAATAGGCTCTATGTTCCAACTCCACAGGTAAGTGACAAGCTTTCCTATAGACAAGTCTAAAGGGAGACATTCCAATAGGAGTTTTAAATATGGTATGGTAAGCCCATAGAGCATCAATCAATCGGATTGACCAATCCTTATGGTCAGGGTTAACCGTCTTTTTCAAGACGTATTTAATCTCCCTATTAGAAATATCAGCTTGCCCACTTGTCTATGGGTGGTATGGAGTGTTTATCTTGTGAGAGATGTCATATTTCTTTATTAAGATTGTGAATGGCCTATTACAAAAAAGTTAGCCTCCATCACTAATGATGGCCAGAGGCGTTCTGAACCGCGAAAGAATATTTTCTTTTAAGAATTTAATGACCATCTGATGGTCATTGTTCCGGCATGGGATCGCTTTGACCCATTTAGTGACATAGTCTACGGCTAATAAAACATATAAATTTCCATGAGATTAGGGGAATGGTCCCATGAAGTCGATGCCCCAACAATCGAATGTTTCAATGATTAGAATGGGTTTTAAAGGCATCATATTTCTACGGGACAATGCTCCCAACTTCTAACAATGCTCACAAGCTTTGCAAAACTCATGAGTGTCCTTGAACATAATGGGCCAATAAACGTCACACTATAAAATTTTGGTCGTCGTCTTTTTAGCAGAAAAGTGACCACCACTGGCCTAAGAATGACAGAATGAGATAAAGCTCTAGTGTTCATTATCTGGCACACATCTCCTTAAAATCTGATCTGGAAAATGTTTAAATAAATAAGGACCATCCTAGAAGAATTTGTGCACCTCAGCAAAAATTTTCTTCTTATCTTGTGTAATCCAATGTGTCGGTGTGGAACTCATGTCAAGATAATTAGTAATATCAGTGAACCAAGGTGAATGGGAGACTTTAAATAGTTGTTCGTCAGGGAACATGTCATTTATGGGTGTCATATCAAGGGAATTAGGGAGGTCAAGTTTAGAAAGATGGTTAGCCACTACGTTTTCTACTCCCTTCTTATCTTTTATTTTTAAATCAAATTCCTCAAGTAGGAGGATCCATCTTATCAGGCGGGGCTTAACATCATTCTTAGAAAGAAGGTACTTGAGCGCCGCATGATCGGTGTAGATAATAATTTTTGATCTGATCAAATAGGACCTAAATTTATCCAAAGCGAAACTACGGCTAAGAGTTCCTTTTTCGTAGTAGAGTAATTCACTTGAGAAGGATTTAGAGTTCTACTTGCGTAATGAATAATGTAAGGATTATTTTCTTTTCTTTATCTTAAAATTACTCCAAGATCATAGTCAGACACGTCGCACATAAGTTCAAAAGGAATGCTCCAGTCGGGTGGCTGCATGATAGATGCAGTGGTTAACATTCCCTTGAGCTTAGTAAACACTTCTTGGCATTGCTCAGTCCACTCGTATGGTGCAACCTTTTGAAGTAGATTACATAGAGGACAAGAGAGGTGACTAAAGTCTTTTATGAATCTTCTGTAAAACCCGACGTGTCCTAAGAAGGATCGCACATCTCGTATGTTCATGGGTGGAGGTATGCTAGAGATAAGAGTAATTTTAGCCATATCTACCTCAATTCCCTTGGACGAGATGATGTGTCCAAGGACAATTTCCTTACAAACCAAGAAGTGACACTTTTTCCAATTCAATACCAAGTTCTTTTCCTCGCTTCAACACATTTTTTAAAATTTTCAAACATTCGTTGAAGGATGGACCAAAAACTGAGAATTCATCCATGAAAACCTCTAAATATTGTGCCACCATGTCAGAAAAAATACTCAACACACATCGCTGAAAAGTGGTGGGGGCATTACGTAGCCTGAATGACATACTTCGGTAAGCAAAGGTGTCGTAAGGACATGTAAATGTGATCTTTTCCTAATCTTCAAGAGCTATCTCGATCTGATTATAGCCTAAATAATCGTTAAGGAAACAATAGTAAGAGTGACCAACTAGCCTTTCTAAATTTTGATTGATAAAGGGTAAAGGGAAATGGTCCTTCCTCGTGACAGTATTCAACTTCCTATAGTCAATGCACATTCTTCAGCCAGTAGTGATCCTAGTTGGTATGAGTTCATTATTGGCATTTTTAAGTGCTATGATTTCATATCCCTTTGGTTGCCAAATTTTGTGGTGCCAAAACCTATATATATGTCTTGTATATCTTGTGTTTCATGTTTGAGACTATTCATTGCTTCTAGACATCGTATTTCAAGACAAGAACTTAAATGAAGAAAGTTTTAAGTCATGGATGAAGAATTCAAGAATAGAAGTCTCCAAGTATGCATGTTCAAGATTCCAACAAGTATAAGTATAGAAGAAGACTTTGTCAAGTCAAGAAAGGATCAAGCTCGAGAAGGCCTACAACAAGATTCGTAAATTCTCAAGCTTCTCTTAAGGGGTCATCTGAGTGTACAGACTATCAATGTCCATCTCACTTTTAAGGTTTGTTTGATCTTAGATTGACCTTAGGATGGGCTTTACTGTAGATCATTCTGGATACATAATTTATATATTTTAATATACTTGTTCGGGCCGTTCTAAGACCAGTCCTAGGGACTTCAAGACCAGTCCTATCTCTGCTACGACTAGTCTTAAGTTTTTTAGGACCAGTCCTAGGTTGTTGAAGATTTTTAGATTTGTCTGGTTGTCCTATGACCAGTCTTGGACATCCTTCGACCAGTCCTATGAGCTGTACGACTTGTCCTTCGACCGGTCTTAGCCCTACGACTCAAACTCCAGCAACTAATCTGGGGGTCCTACGACCAGTCGTAGGTGGCCCACGACTAGTCGTAGGTGGCCCACGACTAGTCGTAGGTGGCCCACGACCGGTCGTAGGCTACCCAGGACCAGTCGTGGAATAACTAATCCTTATCCCGCAGAAATCTTTGAAAATCTATGAAGCTAGGACCAATCTTAGGATCCTAAGACCAGCCATAGATGGGATTTTTCAGGCTATAAATAGAGCATGAACTTCAGAGTTTTTCAATTCAATTCAACTCAATTCAAGCAATCTTTAGGCTATAGTCTGAGATAAGTTCGTGTTTATTTTTAAGCTACTTTGTGCTCATTTAATATTCCTTTTGTTAGCTTGTTTATTATTTGATTTTGATCTACATTCCAATCTTATTTGAAAAGGAGAATTTCTGATATTCCTTCTTCTTGGATTCAAAATCAAATAGAACTATCCCTTTTGATTTAAAATCAATTAGACTTGGGACCATTCTTAAAGTGAGTATTGGACTTTGAATGTTGAATCGAACTTCTACTCCGATTGGTTCTACCGGGCTACTTCAAAAGGAGATTCAGGTATCTTACATTTGTGTAATTTACATCCTTTAGTTTTGTTTGAGATTTGCCAAAAAAATCTCATTATTTTGGTTATCTAAGGAGAGCCAGAAAACTCAGATTGTGTGGGTTTTTGGATTGTGTAAGCCCGAGATAAAAAGACAATTGTGAAGGTTTTAGGTAAACCTATGAAACCTATTTTGATAGTGTATGCTAATATCCCCTGTGTGAGGATATTAGGAGTGGAGTAGCATTCTGTGTGGCTGTTGGATAACAGTTGGTGTACACGTAGGAGAACCACTATATATCGTTGTGTTGTGGATGTGCTTTATTCTTTCATTCCTTTATTCATTCAGTTTTGTAGATTGTATTTGTGGATGAATGTTGTAATCATTTTATTTCAAGCAAGTGTGGGAATGCTGTAATAACTTGGGATTTATTTCTGCAAGTTATTTTGATTTCCTTACTTTTTATTTGAAATTGATTTGTAATACAAAGGACGTTCTAGAAATAAGGTTGTCCTACCTTAAACCTTTGGTTTTTGGTGTAAGGTTGTCCTTAAAACTGATATAGTATCATTCTCTCAATTCTAGGTTATTGAGATTACTTTTAATTCAGCATTGTGTTTTATTTCTTTTATTATTCCGCTGTTTTAAGTTTTATTTGGCATTGCCCTATTCACCCCCCCTCTAGGGCATATAGTTAGGCCCTTTCAGCATTGACTATGATGGTGATTCCAGACTTCTTAGTAACCACCTGATTTGGACTGACCCATTGGCTATCAGATATTGGGTATATGATGCCTACATCCAATAGCTTAAGAACCTCGGCCTTAACCACTTCCTTCATGTTTGGATTCAATCTACGTTGTGCTTGACATGAGGTCTTTGCATTATCCTCAAGATGAATGCGGTGAGTACAAATCAAATGGTTAATTTCCTTAAGGTCCGCAATTGACCATCCAAGGTCTCCTTTGTGCTCAATGAGAGTAGAGATGAGCATACTCTCCTGTTCTTCAATAAGGTGAGAAGAAATCACCACCGGATATGTCCCATCTTAACCTAAATAGACATATTTCAAATCAAAGGGCAAAGGTTTTAAGTTAAGGTTCGGTGCTTTGAGGTTAGACAGTAGATGCATTACATCGATTTGGGGCAATTCTTCAAATTGTGGCCTCCACCGATTAACTTTAAGTACCGGCACGGTATCCAGCATAGTCCCCATATCCCTAATCATGTCATCATCAAAATCATGGGAGTGGACCAGGCACGTTTCTAGAGGGTCAGAGGATGAGGTCGGAAGTGTTCTATCTTCCACAATAGAATCAATCAAGTTAACATCGTGGGCATCATTATCATCCTCTACTTGTTTGCCCGTATTGAAAAAGATATTCAACTCCAATATTATATTTCCAAAATACAAACTCATGATTTCATTCCTGCAATTAATGATTGCATTTGATGTGGCAAGGAATGGGCGACTAAGAATGATAGGAATTTAAGTGCTCATGTCCACGATGGGTTGAGTATCTAGGACGATAAAATCTACCAGGTAGTAGAATTTGTCAACTTGGACCAACACATCCTCAATTATTCCTCTCGGTATACGAACTGAGTACTGCAAGTTGTAATGTAGTTCAGGTGGATTTTAATTCAACCAAACCTAACTATTCGTAGACCAAGTACAGAATCAGATTTACACTTGCTCCTAAATCAAGAAGTGCATGCTCAATTCGGTAGTTCCCAATTACATAAGTGACAGTTGGGCTAACAGGATCTTTGTATTTCTGTGGCACATCTTGCTTTAGGATGGCACTCATTTTTTCAGTTTTAACAAAAAAATTATTTTGAATATTTTGCCATCTTTTTATCATACATAAGTCTTTCAGAAATTTGGCATATGAAGGTATTTATTTTATAGCATCAAGTTCCAGTTCTAATTCTTGTGGAGTAATGCTAGATCTATCATTGTTTTCCTTTTCCAGGTCCTTAGGCTTTTCAGCCTTAACTGGAATAGTTTTGTCAATGATCTTCCCATTCCTAAGAGTGGTGATAGATTTAACTTGCTCCATCTAATTTGAAGAGCTAGGATCACTCATCTCATATTGTGGTTTGGGATTGGGGAGAGGTTGAGCAGGAAGCATCCCCTTTCCCCCAATTGTTAAGTGCGACTCTATCTGTAACAACCCATATATGTAAATCCTAAACTATAACTTATCATTAAAACCAACTCAACCAACCCTTACAAGAAAAAGATCAAACAAACCAGCCCATCTAAACCATAGATCTATCCAACTTCGAACCAGAGATAAATAGAAAATTATTAAAGCTAATGAACGGTGTGGATTTACACCAATCATCATGTGGCCCCATTTTTATCCACGCATGTACAAAGACCATGTACACCCTCCGAACACAGAATTAAGCATCGTGTCAAACAAAGTTTGACCCAATAAAACTCAAAAATTCAGATTTTCTCAAGACTTCCCTCCGCGCTCAGATTCAAACAAATTCGTTCATCTTTATTAGATGGGCCACCATTAGGGATCATTGGAGCTAGTCTCACCAGATCCGAACCATTCATCACGCTCTATAGGCACCACCGAACATAACCTTGATCAGATGTAGTGCCGTGAGGATCGTCTGCATGCTTGAACTAAGGAACTACATGCGTAACTCAATGCTATGACTGGGATGATGAAACCTTCTCAGTCATGCATCTAACTGGTGATCCGGATAGCTAGGTAAGCCCGAGATCACGACTCTATACACCGTGTAAATCCCAGTCACCGCCCCATTTTCGAAAATGTCACGGCATTGGCAAAAAGGTGAAAGGAATAACTGTCATTTTGGGCTGGCATAATCTCGACCTTCTACCACCATCTAGAAGCTTCTCTCGAGAGATCCCGAGCATAGGATCTAAGGCGGTGTGAAAATCTCATAGCAAAATGAGAATTTGACAAGACGTTGCAGTAGTGCAAGTCATCGCCGTTTTGAAATTTAGGACAAAATCAGCGGTCCTTACCATTGAATGGACCTTACAGGCGTCCCAAGAGTCATCTAAACCATCCTAATGGCCCTGATCATTAGATCAGCCAGACGTTACAAAACTGTCATGGCTAAGGGGTGATCTTCCCTGATCTGACCAGAAATGCAACATTCCAACAAAGCCATCCTTTCACAAATCCAAGGTGTCCATCAGGAGTGTCACACACCAAACCAAGAAATCGAGCTCATAAAATTCTCGATTGCCAAATACGGTGTCGACAGCCTCCGTAGTACCCCATTCTCGGCCCTAGTGCCCATGCGCCAAATTTTGATCCCAGGATCCTACAAGGAGGATCTTCTAAGTACATTTGTCTTATAAGAAGCATAACCACAAGTTTACCCAAGTCACAAAGGAAACATTGTCATCACATACCCATTAATATAAATAGTTGAATACAATGTTGAAAGGAAAATACATATATCAAAAATTAAAGCTCCAGAATAACGTTGTGCGCTCCAAGCTCAATGCCGCTGCAACCTAATGCCAACGACACACATCTATTGTGCATAAGCTTATAGAAAGCTTAGAGGGTGGTGAAAGTGTGTGATCAAGGTAAGTGCGAAGTATACAATAAAATATCATAAATCACACGATATTGGTAATACTGACAAGATCATGAATCATACGATATCAGAGTAAGCGAAAATATACTGTTAAGTCTATGAGTGTCATCAGCCGTACCAAGCCTATGTGATGCAAGGCATGAATGTTAACGGCCATATCAATGTAGAAACCAGGAAACCCAGAATGCTAAATGCTACGAATGTAATGCAATATGCGGTGCGAATGAAATGACCAAGCTAGATTGAAGTTGGGATGATAATACATAGTATTGCAGGCTATCGGATCCATCACAAGGGACTTCTATCTAAACCAATCCCGTACCTAAATTTGGATAGCCAGACTCAATGTAGTAGACTCCTGATATCAGGTTAGTTGCATGCCCCAATCAAAATCCTTGCCATTAAGAATGTACAAAACAATTAGTTGCGCACCACCAGCCGGAGTGGATAGTGAATGAATGAATGAATGAGTATGCAACTCCTGCTCAAAAAGTCTACATATCAGTACCGTACATCTCTGGGATCATACCGGGGTGTAGTACAAACCAAGTTGGCTACCACTCTGGCCGACCGCACAACCCAGCTAGTGGAAAAGACCTCACTTTTTGCCTGCCAGTAGTATACCAATGCCTACCTGGCTCGTTGATAGTGGACCCATTTGGGAGCTGGTCAAACTCAGCCTAGCTTACAGCCCCCTCACTCAAGCGGATAAGGCCACACCTCCTCCCAACCAATCACAACACAGTGGGAGACGCGGCCTACTGGTATTCGGCACTCGGGCGCTCATGTATCCACTCAGTTTAGACATTGGGGTGTCTCCTGGCCACGGAGGTTTAGGAACTTTCATCCACGAACATCCAAAGTGCCTAGATACTCGAACCAAATATTTTTGATGTCCCATCTAGCCATCCATGACGTACCTGTGGAGGCTACGACCCTAATGTCGCTAGGGCGTACAATAATCACAACACACAATGTAGGATGCATGAGTCATACAATCCAGTCATGCATCAATCCTACGTATACCATGCGCTCATGTGAGACAATCGTCACCTATCAGGGAGTCTCATAACAACCTGCGCAATGACATATGCAATGGTTAATCACATCTCATAATAAACATGCAGATGATGCATATGGACATGTACATGTACATGATGTTATGCTATCACATATTCATAATTGATATCGACAATCAACACTGATAATCGGCATCAATAATGGGCCTCAATAATTGGCCTATACAATCAGCTTAATAATCGAACTTGATAATTAGTCTCGACAATTGGGATCGTCCTGGGACTGGCCTCGATAATCAAAATTGACCTTGACAATCGTCCTCGATAATCGAAATTGGCCTCGACAATCAGAATCAGCTTCAATAATCAGAATCAACCTCGATAATCAGAATCAGCTTTGATAATCAAAATCAACCTTGATAATCAAAATCAGCCTCGACAATTGGTCTCAGCAATCAAAATCAGCCTCGACAATCGAAATCAGCCTTGATAATCAAAATTGACCTCGATAATCAGCCTCAACAATCGGAATCAGCCTTGACAATCAGAATCAGCCTCGATGATTGGCCAAAAAAGGCCTAAGGAAAGGTCATAATGTGGACATTAAACCATCATTGCTCATCAATGTGGCCATTTAACCAACTTTGCTCCCAAGGAGTGGCCCACATAGAGCCAAATGTATAGTGGGCCCATGACCTCACACAATGGCCCAATATACATCACCGTGGGCCTCTCTCAAGGGTCTAACACACATCATAATGGGCCTCACTTATGGGCTACATATGCATCACATTGGGCCTCGCTCATGGACCTCATGTACATTATAATGGGCTACAATACATGGGCCCCATATATGTCAAATGGGATGCAGCAATGGGCCTCACCATCACATCAGGTGGGCCACTTTGGACGGTCAGCCTAGCTGCATACTGGACCTGATGGGTGCACAAATAGGTGGGCGGCATGGATATACAAAACATACATACAAAGTGGGCCACACGTGCAATCAAGATAGGGCCCACCATAACATTTATTTTCCATCCAATCAGTTCATAAGGTCACATGGACATGTCTTAAGAGGAAAAATAAATTTTATACTAATCCAAAACTTCTGTGATCCCAAAATCAGGTTTCAATGGTAGCCGTTCAATCCCCACTAATTTTTAGCGTGGTCCACCTGATAGATGACGTGGATATTCAACATATTCATCAAAGGTGGACCCCCACCGTCTAGCAGCTGTTGGACGGTGTGGATGATGATAGTTAAGGTGGGCCCGGAAGATGAATGGCGTGGAGTATACACCATATGGGACCCACAGAGCTTGGCGACGTCACAAACAGCAGCAGTATAGGAGGGTGGTTCCCACCATCCAGATGGACGGTGGTTGATGGGGATCATCAACGTGGGATCCACTTCCAGCTGGTCTAAAGGGCGTGGATATTCAACACATACATCACATGTGGGCTCCACAGATAGATGGTGTTGATAACGCACATGCATCATGGTGCATCCCACCATCTAACAATCTGGACAGTGGAGATAAAAACACATATCATGGGGAGCTATCCACTGTCCAATCCACTAGACGATGGATGGAAGGGGTGAAACTCTTACATCTAGTGGGTAGCACGTGTGGCCCACTAGATATATACATATATATAATATAAAATTTATATATACATACATATATATATATCAATATTATTTTAATATTATTATGTTTCAAACATCCAGACCTAGACGTCCAATGGACGGACAGTCTGGATATAAATTCCATGTGGGACCCACTGTCCTTGCTGTTAGACGGTGGGGTCACACATAGAGATCAAGTGGGTCCACACAATCTAGACAGTGTGGATGCAACAAATACATCACCAAGGTCCACCGTCCAGCCATCTGGACGGTTGGAATAAAATACATACATCACGGTATGGCCCACAGGGTCTAGATGGCCTAGATTTCAGGCACGTGCACCACATGTGGAACCCATTTGAATTTCAGATTTGCCACACCCTCCCTGCACTGTCATCCAACGTCCTCAACAGAGGGTTGGACGATGTTGATAAAACACACATATCACAGGGGGGGCCCGCCATCCCAGCTGGACGGCTGGATAAAATACATGCATCAGGTGGGATCCACCTTCCTAGCTGGATGGCTGGATGAAACACATGAATCAGGTGGGCCACATGGCATCACAAGAGGGAGAGAGAAAGAGAAAAAGAGAGAGAGAGAGAGAGAGAGAGAGAGAGACGTCAGATGGTGGAGGGACCCCGCCACAATAGGCCCCTCTATACAATGCATACATCAAGATGGGTCCCACTAATGTGGGCCCTTAAATTATAAAAAGGTAAATACAAGATCTCCCACTGTCGATCTCTTCATGCTTCTTTCACAATGCGATCTAGAGCTCCAAGGGGTGCAATTCAACGGTCGAGATGAAGCTTGGATGATGGAGATGGAAGGTAGGAAGGTGGGCCACACCAAGCTCTCTCATGGAGGTTGGGATATGGGTTGCTTGGAGAATGAGAGAGAGGTTGTAAGAGAGAGAGGAATGGGGTGTGATGGGTGAGTGAGTGATTCGTGTACTTCGTTATAAGAGAAAGTTGACTTTAGGGAGGGTGATTGTACTTGGGGTTGGGGGTGAGTGATAGGAGGGATGTGTACTTATTTGATGTGATTGATTGATTGATTTGACATATTCTCTTGGGTTTTACAAAGCGCGGCATTTTTCTCGAACTGAACGCGGGCCCAAACTCTTGGCCCGGGTATCGCCTCGGTGCGCGAGACACGACATTGGAACCATAGTGACTGCACGGTCCCAAGGGTACAAGTTTTGAGTCAAGCCGACTCTGATATAAAGGACACGACTCGGGATCACACGCAAATGCCAATAACAGATTGCGAGTCGTTGAAATTCGACCGGGAGGACTGCAGAGGACTATGGAATGGTATAGGCTAGGATATGGGTCTTACAAGGTGGCCCACCTCATCAAAGGTCCATCAGGGATGATCGGATGGACCCATGCAAACATCAGACGACATTATAAGAACCCTAAACAAAGATTCTCAATCCTTCTTCTACTAACACCGTGTTAATCCTATTAATTAGTTGTAGAAATATCTGGAAGAAGAAATGCTATAAATAGCCGGGAATTAGGGTGCCTTTCAAGGAGATTAAAGAAAGAAGTGAAAAGCAATAGAGTGAGAGAGAGAAAGGATGAGAGAAGGAGCCAGCCACTGGAACGAGTTCTAGCTGCGACCCAACTCGGTCCCAACGGGACTCGTGTCAGAATCAGATTTGGCCGTCCATTTATTGAGAAGAAGGAGAGAGAAAGGGAGAGAGAGGAAGCTCCTTCTACCTCAATAGCCCCTACTTCACTTGGCGATTTGAACCCGTCGCCTGGTCAACTCAGAGCCTTGTAGGATTACCAGACTGACTCAACAAGTTGACTTAGGTAAACTACTAATCCCACTGACCCAACTTCCCTACCCTCTCTCATCTCATCCCCTCTAATACCTAACCTGCACCAGTTTTCCAACTCAGACGTGACTGAAAGCAAGTCCGGAACCAGCCTCTTTGCATAACTCAGTCTAGCGCCAAGTCACAACTCTCAGACTTGGTATTTTCCATGACAACCTAAACTTCTAGAAAACTGACCAGACGCATTGTGACTGTCACTTCGTGACAACCATCCTCAATCAACTCATATCAGCCGTGAATCAGTAGGACCTGACGAAGACACCCATCAGAATTGCATCCCAGGTAACTAATCTCTGCCCAAACTGAGTTATGGGTTGAGTCATTGGTGAGTTGGTAATGAATCTACATTTCTGGGAGAACCCTGACTCAAATCAAATGTGGAAAATAGTCTGTTTCCACCTCCTTACACCATCAGGTAATCTAAATCTATCCTAACAGTTTAAAAATAACGCCACATTCCACTTGATAATGAGTTAACTCAGTGTTAACACATTGTGATGATGCCTTCAAGAATGCCTCTAACTGGCTACACTGGGAAATAATCATCCACTACGATAGCCGAGGAAAGGAATCGTTATTCAGGAATGAAACTAAAGTCTATTACCTAGTTTTAAAATCCCCTCAACTCAGTGGTGAGTGACTCACCCAGTTTCCCAACTGAGTCAAACAAATCATTGATGCCAGAGTCATCTGGGGATGATTTACGAAGTATCAGACCCAGGGGATCAATAACCTGATCCTGCAGTAAGCAAACTACCTAAAACCTGTACTCAACTATTTGAGAGTTGAGAAGCCCAACCAAGTCAACTCAGTCGCGACTCGCTGGAATCTTGTAACATCTTATTCATGGTTGTTTACAGCTGTGATCCTTGAAGGATACTAACCTTCAATTGATTTCAAATCAAATAAGTAAAGGCAATCTCAAATCACCCATAGTCCGTGCATGAACTAGAATAGTATTCAATTCTCATTACTTTGAATTAGGAACTCATAAACTCACCTTTTAAGAAGGATCAAATGAAGAGGAACATTCATTCAAGGTGCGGAACATCCCCCCATTGCTTCTTCCATTCATTAATTTCCACGTTAGCTTAAATCCCCAATGTGGAGAATTTTAGAGAATTGTTAGTTCTAATTTCATTCTTCTGATTCCTAGTTGTATTGATTTTCATGAATTGACCTTTTAATGCCATATTTCTCAAATCCTTTACTCCTTCACTATGTGTATGAAGTATTGTTTTATAATTTCCATGCCACATTTATAATTATTTTCCTATGAGTATATCTCCATTAGACATGCTGACAAAAGGAAGCCTTCATACTAGATTATCTATAAATCATGTAGTGAAAAATTACCTTCATGACGTTCTATATTCTATAAGTTCTAACTTAGTTGACACTATCATGTGAGCAGATCTTACAATATGGTGAATGAGAATTTGTTTCCAAGTAGTGTACAAAGTAATGATTGGAATCCCATCTTTCATAATTATTACTAATTTACCATAGGACTAAAATTCCTCTTGTCATTTCTACATCATGAATATAATTGTAAAGACATGAATTGAGCCTTACAACTCTTATTTCATTATACATTATGAGTTGTATAAAGAATGTGCATGGGACGGCTCCTTAAGGGACATAAAAGATGTCATTCCCCAAACTCGGAAACCAGGCTCACAAAATTCTAAATCACCGAATCCGATGCCGACAGCCTCCGTAGTACCTTATTCTCAGCTTCTAGCACCCATACGCCATATTTCGATCCTGGGATCCTACAAGGAGGATTTTCAACATGAATTTCTTTGAAGATAAGCATAACCATAAGTATACCCAAATCACAAAGACAACATCATCATCACATATCCACTAACATCAAAAGCTTGAGTACATTACATGAAAGGGAAATACAAGATAAATGGCAAAAGCTCCAGAAACTCTGTTGTACGCTCCTGCCTCAGTTCGATTGCGTCCAATCATCACCTATACGCATCTATCGTACATAAGCTTATAGAAAGCTTAGAGGGTGGTGTAAGCATTCTGAGTTTGGGGCATGACAAAAGAACTCCTAAATAATTCAAATGATATGATCTCACTTGAGAATTTACGTGATACTTAGTGAGCCCTCCTTTAAATTTAAAGAAATTATAGAAGTCCACATTGAACTCATGGATAGATACTTAATTTTTTGTTAAGAATCTTATGGCCTAATCAGACTTACAATTTGAAAGACGTTCTTTTCTTACCAAAGAAATGTACATAGAAGTCATGGTGCATAACATCCACACATGACATGTGAGCTTTACAGAGTGTTCATGATAAGTCACATCTTATTAGGTTGTTAAGGGTTCTATTACCTAAGTTGGACCATCAGGGTATGTTTATTTGCACCACTATGGGCCGCTCTCTCTTTACATGAGGCTTTTTCAGAATTTTAGAACCTCCTCGGGCATATCCTGAATATTTTTCTAGGAGGTTAGACATCCTTGGGCACACTCCCCTATATGGCCTTTTACAGGTAGTTAATCTACCTCGAGCGGTCGTTTCTTTTAACAGCTGGATGTGCATCCCTAGATCTGTGACTTGAACATACATTCATACATCCATGCATATGTATATATGGTATTACTGTCTTATGAAATGGATATGCTAATTTAATCTATATTGGAATGATTTGATATGCTTGAATCTTTAAGGGAAATTCTCATTGAGTTTTCACTCACCCAATCATGCGGTTGCACCAAACAGACACAGGTTTAATGGCAGAGGGTGGTACCTATGATGGGACTCCTGGGATAGCTGAGGAGGAGTATGGCGAGGAGGACCCGTATGCTTATATGATTGAGCCGTTGAAGCTCAACTGATACCATAGGATCTACTTATTTTTATGTTTCAGACATTATTTTTGTTTTGCTTTAATTTAAGAATTATAATTAAAAATCCCCTGCTGAGGGATTTAATTTTGTTAGTACACATGCAGTTTTAATTTTCCTCATTAATGCTCATAATGGTTTTGCTTGCGTAGAATTTCTCTTTATGATATGCCATAAAATTTGCTATACTTTTTTGTGTATGAGGCCATATTCCATGATGTAACCCTTGGGTTCTCATACTCGAGCGATCATCCTCGGGCTAGGAGGACCAGGGTGTTACACTATACTTTGAATAGATAATGCAAGCATTCTCAATGCTGATCTGATGTCCTGGTTGAGTAGCTCTTGGTCTCGAATATGTTTTTGAACCAGATCCTCGTAAGATTTCCCTTTGAATTAGAATTTGATTAGGAAATCCTTGAGGAGTACTCGTTTATCCACTCCTCCAACTGAAGTTTGGATGATTTCTCTAACTAAGATTATATGTATTGGAGGTGGGTCCATTGAAAGGTCTTTAGTAACTATTCATGACACTAGATTGCTCATTCAAAGCCTCTTGAAAAGCAGGTATTGTTGGACAATTTTTAGTTGTGTGAATGTTATAAGTACAAATACCACAAATAGTTTCCTTAGCTTTATCCTTCTTTAGTTTCATGGTCTCGAATTTCCTTATGAGATTAGCCACTTTAGCATTGATATCATCATCATCTTTCAGAAGGTATATTCTGCCCCTCTCCTTTGATTGAGTGGGCCTAGAGGTGATGCTTGATTTTGGGGAGATGTTCCATGATTGTGCAGTTTCAGTAAGTTTGTCAAAGTAATCCCATACCTCATCGACATTTTTGTTCATGAACTCCCCATTGCACATTGTCTCAATGAATTGGCTCATGGAAGATGTCAGACCATTGTAAAAGAAAGTTGTTATGCACCATGTTTCCAAAATCGTGTTGTGGGCATGAACTGACGAGATCCTTGAATCGTTCCCAACATTGGAAGAATGTTTTATCTTCCTTTTGGGCGAAGTTCATGATCGACTTCTTGATGGTGTTCATCTTATGGTATGGAAAGATTTTTTTTATGAACTCCTTCATCATGTCATTCCATGTGCCAATAGATCACGGATGTAGTGAGTGCAACCACATTTTAGCTTTCTCTTTCAAGGAGAAAAGAAGGAGTTTCAACCTGACTGTGTCCTTAGACACGTTAGGAAAGTATAAAGTGGTTATCACCTCATCAAATTCTTACAAATGTAAGTATGGACTTTCATATTCAAGTCGAAGGAACTTTGGAATGAGTTGGATCACTCTAGGCTTGATGTCCATGTTTCCTGTATTCTCTGAAAAAATCATATAGGAAGGTGTGTTCACCCCCGCTGGTTGTAAATAATCTTATAAAGTACGAGGCAGGGGTGCATGGTGCACCTCATTCTCATCTTGGACTTCCATAACGCGAGGTTGCGGCTGATTCATTAGTTAATTCACAGGTTGATTTGCAGCCATAACCTCAATTAACTTTGAAAATCTTGAGTGGTGTCTAATCCTGTAATGGATAGATAACCCCTCAACTAATCCTCCCTCACTCAAAAGAAGTTGAGTATTGTCACGGACCTACTTAGGAAGGAAACACTCTCAGCCCTCAATTTCATATTCCAACCTAAACCTAAAAGAGAGAAGGGAAATAAAAATCTAGAAATAGAAAGAGAGAGAGAGAGAGAGAGAGAGAGAGAGAGAGAGAGAATTAGAAAGAAGTTACTAAATTAGAAGATCCTAAAACCTAGAATTAGAAAGCTAATAAGTTTTTAAAATAATTCAGAAAAACTCTAATCCTAAAAATAGAAAACAGAAAAACCCTGATCTTAAACTAATTCTAAAACTAGCCAATCTCAGAAAAACGCAACCGTTAGTCCCCGATAATGGCACCAAAAACTTATTCATAACCCTAAGTGTAGGGTTGCAATGTAGTAATAATTTCAATGAGACCGAGGTCGAATCCACTGGGACTAATCTTGTACGTTTCTGAAAGTAACTAGATCTAGAACTAGAAGAAGATCTAAATCTATAACTAAAATATTTGAGAGAGAAATTGTGAATAATGTAATTGAAACTTGTAAATTTAAAAGTGGGAACTAGGGTTTCCAACGATCCACTTATAGAGATTAGGGAGCCCTCTTACTTGATTCAAGTCTCACAATTGGAATTGGAGTCTTATCCTATCCAATTGGAAGATATAGCAATTAAGATCAAATAAAACTTTCATTGACCTACTTCTTAAAGGATGGAAAATTGTGAAGGTTGGAAGGGATTCCATCACCAAACCATGCCCATGGGACAATGGCCAACAACAAGTCTTATCAATCCCACAATCTTAAAATAAGAAAAAGAAGATACTCAAAGCTATTGCAGATCTATAGTAATTTAAGTCACAATAAACCATTAAAAACTAAAAGTATTCCTTTAAAATTAAATTAGAATCAAAGAAGGTTCATCATAAACATGAATCAAAGCAAGGTAAACATTCGATTACACTACAAGCTTCACCTCTTAGCCCTAGCTAAGAGATTTAGCCAACCATAGACATGATTGGATTCAAAACCCTAGAAGAAAGTTGTAAGTGCTATGGTTTCTTGCTCCTTTGGTTGTCAAATTTTGTGGTACCAAAACTTCAATCTATGTCTTGTGTAGCAAATTGGTATATATGTTTCAGGCAGTGCATCACAATGCTCCAAGACAAGAATAATGTCCAAGACAAGAACAATGATCTACTTTAAGAAATATAAGAACAAGTACATTGTTCTCTTCTCTAAAAACTTTAGAGTTTTAAAGCTACGAGATCTTGTTCAAAACTCAAGGTGAAATACAACTCATAAACTACAAGTTCAAGGTTTTAAAGTTTTCAAGTTCAAGCTTCATCATGTGTCAAGATCTCAAGCCTCATGAACTTTAAAGATCATCCATCATCTGAAGAAATAAAGATTTAATGTCCATACTTCACATTCAAGATATGAATGACCTTAGACTAACCTTAGGACAGGTCATTTGTATACATAAGTCAGATTGAATCACTTTATAAGTGTTTGGACTGTTCTAAGACTAGTCCTAAACCCTGTTCGACTAGTCCTAACACTGGCTCGACCAGTCCAAGAAATTTCAGGACTAGTCCTAAGTTTGTTGCAATTTTTCAAAAACTTTTGTTCATCTACAACCAGTCCTAGATTCTGTTCGACCGGTCATGTGAACAGTGCACGACTCGTCCTACGACCAGTCTAGGATCTACAACTCAAACTACAGTGACTAAATTAAGCTCCGTTTAACCAATCGTAGGCAGGTCTCGACCAGTCGTGGAGGATTCACGACTGGTCGTGGACAGCCTTCGACCAGTCGTGGAACGGTTTTATCCGATTACGCTCAAAATTCAAAAATCTGTTCGACCTTCGACCAGTCGTAGTGTCATGTAACACCTTAGAAAAAAATTCATACTTAGACCCGAGTACCACCTCTAGTAGAAATCATTTAAAACGAAATCCCTTAGAAGTTTAATGTGTATTAGCTAGTGCTAAACTAGATTACTTATGAAATTAGCACCAATCGCTTTTAATACGATCTGTAAGACCCAAAACCTATAGAATCATTGACGTTATATTACCCTGAAATCTAGGATCCAACTCTAAAGTCAGTTGCTCTTGGGAGCACTTTGTAACTTCGTATCGGACCTAGACCGCATGTCGAAAGTCTGATAGCGATGAACTTAGACCAGTATGACTGCTTAGTTGGACTTGACTATTACCTCGAAAATCAAGCCCAAACGATATCCTGAGACTATTTTCTTGAGTCCGGAGTGAAGAGAATGAGAAAGCAAAGATTTAAAAAAATAAATAAATATGATTTTAAGTAATCTGGGTCGTGTCGCTTGCGCGTTATTTTTAAGCATTCTGACCATTAGATTTCGACCCAAATTCACCCTCGGATCAGGATAGGTGGCCCATACATGTTAAAGAACTTGTAGCCCTGATCGAATTTCGATGACCGTTGAATTGAAACTGGTCTGCCACGGACGATCTGGAAACCCGATCGGACTGAAAACTTAACTTGCTTAAGATCCAATATTAGTGAGCTTAAGTCCAACCGCATTTGATAAGAGGACCTCCAGAAGTGCTTCGTTGGATCAGAAAGAGCCCGATTTGGTTATAACCTAAGTATACCTTGGCCCTGAGGCTGTTTCCGTCAATTTTAGGCTTATAAAAAGGCCTTAAACCCTCATTCCCAAATCTTATACGAATTTTTTAAAGCCTAGCTAAGTGAAGAGAGATAAAGGAGAGAGAAAATGAGAGAGAACCTATTGTTTCTCCGTGGAATTCTTCCCAGTTCTTCTACGTATCGATCTTGCATATCTGAATCGTTATTCTGGCGATTCTGATTCTGTTCTTGGGTAAGTTAATCAAAGCCTAACCTAATTTGGAGCTTAGAATAGTTGTAGTGAAGTTATAGCTAACCTGTTTCATGCCTTAAGTAGCGTATCCGCTGTTGACGAAGACTTAACATCTGAATCATCTCTATTTCACGTTTTCTGGTTTAAGGTGCGGATTATATACGCTTAGGTTATGGTTTTCAAGACTTTCAATGTTAGATAATGATTTATTCATGACATGAATGCTATTACACATGCCAAATGCGCTATCTGTTTTGATTTACGTATATGTATAATCTATATTATAAATAGAGTATTTCATGTATATGCTAGAATACCTATATACGTATGGAGTTTGCTGTTATGATTGCCATGATTCTTTGTCGTTGATTCATGAACGTTATATATGCGACGACTCCTTGATGAAAGGAATCGCCTTATTATGCTATATGGTCAACATATGTGATGTATGTCGAATAGTGTAGTCTTAGTGTTTGTATAAATGCTTGATTAAGTTAGTAGTTAGTAAAGTATGATTTTTAAGGTTGTTGAGATATGAATCTCAATCACATTACCTGAGTATATGATTTCCTCCATGGATTTATTAGCCTAAATCATTCATGGTAACTGTGTGTATGATTTCCTCCATGTACAGTATTTATGTTCAAGTTATATTTCATAAATGTTCATATGAATGTAGGATATGAACCATAAGCCTATTATTGAGTTTGTATGTGATTGGGGCTATATTACAGTCCAGTAATCGGTAACCATTCTTCAAATGGTGGTTGAGGTCATTTTCATCACGCAGGATGAGTTTAACGAATTCGAGTCATACTTGGGATGTTCGACAGTGGTTAGGCCACACGGAGTGCTTATGCATTCCATGTCGTTCAACTCAACGTACGCTTGGCCTAGTTGAGCTTCTCAACTAACTTGATTGACCGATGTATGTTCACCATGTTTGGTCGCTACTGTTTAAATCTAAGGCACTGAACTCACTAGTGAAAATTCCATTAACCTTGGTACCGTGATCCCCTAAGACTCATGAGCCGAACATGGTGGTATGAGACACCGTGGTCGAGCTGTCGGCCTACGCTGGGGCGACGAGCCTCCCCGTAGTGACCAGTGAGCACCCTACTCTCGTGAGCCGATTATGGTGGTATGAGACACTATATTCGTGCCGTCGGCCTACATTGATTGGTGACGAACCCTCTGTAGTGACCTCGAGTATATCTTGACACTGCATAAGGGCGACGAGCCTTGTTGTAGTATTTAGGATATAACTAGACCTGTATTGATTGGTGATAAGCCCTTTAAAGCGATCTAGAATCGTAACATCTTATGAGATTTCTTAGGACTAACGACCCTAGAATGGATCAATGTTTAGGAATTGGTATAAGAGAGGTGTCTTAGCTTTCCAATCCTGCTATATGAAAAGGACTAATAAGAACTTGATAATCATACTCATAACATCGCACTGCATGTGCCATTAGCGTTGGTGTGAGAGCACAGTGGTAATGATTCATGCCGCGATCGTTAGATGTTGTCGCAAGAGGGAGTTTGTGGTGAGGGCATGCATCATTACTTCATATCATTCCTGCATTAACAAGAGTATCTAGGACATATTTGATTGAACTGCTTTATCATTACTGCTTGATTGAATTGATAATATGTTAACCTTTGCTGTATAGTTCCACTGAGTTGATCACTCACTCCCACGTTTTCGGATGATGCTTAAATACCAACCAGACTTTGACTTAACTGTAAGTGACGGTGATGCCTGTGAGGCGGAGTAGGAGTTCGACGAGGACGAGGAGGCTTTCTCGTTCATGCAGTTCTCAGGCGGGTTCATGTGAGCCTTGTCCTGATTAGCGAGGATTATGTTGATTTGTCACAGTTTTCTACATGTATTTTGATACACAGTTGTACTTATTGCCCTGGGTAGAGCACACATCTTTTGGGGATTATTTTTGGTTTATATATGTACTTAAATCTTCCGCTTGCATTTTCTCACAATCCCTAAATTCTGTCTGCTGATTTGGCTTAATCTACTTCATGTTTATGCACTAATACAGACAACATACATCCATCATTATTTATGTTGCATAAGTGATGTTTTAGAACTCGGGAACTGAGTTGTGCTCGACACCCGAATTTCAGGGCGTTACATGTCCTCAGGACCAGTCGAAGATGCAATTTCTGCAACTATAAATAGAGCATGAATTTCAGAGTTTGATAATCCAATTCAAGTAAAATCAAGGCATCACTCTGAGAGATAAGTTTGCGTTCTTTTTAAGCTACATTGTGCATATTTAATATTCTTTTTTGTTAGCTTTTCATATTTGATTTTGTTTCTGCATTCCAATCTGATTTGAAAGAGGAATTGTGATTTTTCACTTCTTGGAATCAAAATCAAATAGAGCTAGCCCGACTTGATTTAATTTAAAATCAATTAGACCTAGAACCATTTTAAAGTGAGTGTTGGACATTGAACTTCTATATTCAAACTTTTGCTCCGACTTGGTTCTTCCGGGCTGCAACAAAAGGAGAAATCCAAGTATTTTACATTTGTGTAAATCTTCTATGTTATTTGGTTTCTTTTAAGATTAAGCCAAAAAAATATCATTGTACTGGTTATCTGAGGAGAGCCAAAAAACTCAGAGTGGGGTTTTTTGAATTGTATAAGCCCACTTGAAAGACACAATTGTGGAGGTTTTGGGTGAACCTGAGAAAAACCTAGTTTCATAGTGAACGTTAATATCCACTATGTGAGGATATTAGGAGTGGAGTAGCAAGCTGTGTGGTCGTTGTTTAACAGTTGGTGTACACACAGGCGAACCACTATAACTCTTTGTGTCTTGTGATTTGAATGTTTGTTAAATTTCTATATCTTTTATCATTCAAGTTTGTGGGATATATGTGTGGATGTGAATGTTGTAATATTTACATTTCAAGCATTGTGGGGAATGTTGTAATAGTGTAGAATTTCTTTCTTGCTATTTCATTTCCAGTTTGAGATTTTATTTATCTAATTGTTCTAGTAAGGTTGTCCTGCCATAAACCCTTGGTTTTTATGGTGAAAGGTTGTCCTTAGAACAAATAGAATTTGAGGTTGCTTTACATTCTGTATTGTGGATTGTTATCTTTCCTTTACTTGGCTATCTTATTGTTTTATTTCGTTGTTATCATTTTAAATTTGACAGTCCTATTAACCCCCTCCCCCCCCCCCTGTAGGACATATAGCTTGGCCTTTTTAAAAGCATTAAAAACTAAGAAAAAGGGAAGAAGAACTCTAAGGAAGTGGCTCCGCCTTTTTGCTCTATTTCTTTAAACCCTAGATATCCCCAAAAAGTCCATAGGGAACCCATATTTTTAGTCTTGTCCACATAGATAGTAAAACCGCATCAAATTTACGCACTCCATAGTAACTCTGAGTAATTCTTCGATGTCATCAAACAGTCTTTGATGTCATCGAAGAATATATCCAATTAGTCCAGCAACTAAACTTGATTTTCCTGTAATTCTTAGATGTCATCTAAGATTGCATCCAGTTTGTCCAGCAACCAAACTCAATTTTTTCTATAATTCTTTGATATCATCAAATAGCCTTCGATGTCATCGAAGACTGGCTTCGATGTCATCTAAGACTGGCTTGGACGACATCTAAGACTAGTTTCGATGACATCTAAGCTCAAATCCTGTGAATTTCTCCACTAATTTCTGTACCAATTTCTACACTTTCTTCCTTTTCCACTTGATTTTCTTAAATTTTGGGGTCTTGAAATCTTCAATCTTGGTCTCCAAAGATTCATTCTTTGCTTGATAATTCTTGAGTATTAAATTCATGCTTTTAACATTCTTTTCAATCTAAGCTCTAAGATTTACCTTGCAAGACAAACATGTCTAAAATATACGATTAAGCATTAACATGTTCATAAAACTGAGATATAAATGGGGGATAATATGCAATATTTGACCCTCAATAGGAGGCATGTCAGACATACAATTCTAAAAAGGATCGACAAGAGAGACCTATTGACCATGGAAAGTGTTCCTGCCCTTTGACTGTCGGCTTAAGCAGAGAACTCTGAATCAAAGGATGGTTAAACCTCCACCAACCTAAAAGGGAGTTTGGAAAGGGTTCGTGCATTTCAAATTCACTGCCACCCCTGAAGCAATGACTCAAACTCAGAAATGTCGTTGGCAACGACGTCAAGTGGTCATAAAGAGAATTGGCAAAGATTGAGAATGCATCTCGCCCATGAGATGTGCAATCACAACCACTCTAGAGAATCCCTCAATCGGAGGAACAACTAACCGTAACACACGGTCGAAACAATTCTAAAACCTATCATGCATGATCAACTCATAAAAGATGGTATCCAGTCTAGTAGTACACAAAATTGAGCAAAATTGGCAATTCGTGATGACTTATTCGATTATCTCAGTGATAAGTGGTTTTCAGGGGCCAATCTAGTTATTGGGGAACTAATGGCGACAACTGAAGCGTTAGAAGTATCGTTGCCCATTTTCAAATAGGTAAATGCAACTTCAATGGGTAATAAGAGTGCTAAATGTTCTGGTGTAGGTTCTGATGAGTATCATGGCCTGAAAACACTTGGGGGGCAATGTCTAGGTTCAAAGATCATTTTTTGGGTTCGAAGATCATTTTTTGGATCATTGTCAACCATGGTGTTTGACTGTAACATAATACTCACACTTCCATCCACTTTTCAAGCCAGACCGTCCTAGTCCAGTTAAATGGTAGGTGACATAGAGGAACTTGATCCTCCTATAGTAAGAGTAAGAAAGACACCGTAGATAAATATTATTACCATGGAGTCAGGGACAAGGTCCAAAAGGGTAGTCATAAAAAGGGCTACTCATGATATGACTCAGCATCGTAAATTGTTGTATATATCCGCTCACCTCGAGGGCTGCTCAATCACCAGGATCTCAGTCGACAATGGAGTTGCCGTTAATCTACTCCAAGTAAGAATGATGCCTAAATTTGGAAAAATGTTAGCCTATTTGATCCTGTCTAGGGTAACAGTTAACTTTACTGGATATGTCACTAACACACATGGTGTACTATCGATTGATTTGACCGTAGGCACTAAAAGAGTACTGATCCATTTCTTCGTGGTTGATACTTTTGTACCGAAGAGAAACAGTCTTTTTATACGGAAGGAAGAGGTGTGACTCATTTTCAAATGATGAACCCCACTCTCTGACTATCGCTAATTATCTTAAGCAACAATTCTGTGAAAACGGTTGAATAGGCTATTGATCTTATTAGACCTTGGTAACATATAGTTGATTTTTGGATGTATCTCCCCATATTGACACTAGGGATCACATCTGTTCAGTTTAAATTAAGCCACACATTCAATTCCGACGTGCCCATACTAATCACATGATGGAGATAAAATTAGCAGTAACAAATTCAAAACTTTTGAAGCTGTAATAAGTTTTTAATAGTGTGTTCAATGTCCACCCGAGATTGCATTTTAGGTGGCAAAATAGATAGATGGCATGAATAAAAAACCTACATTATAGTGGGCCCACCCGACTAGTATCAACCTTGGTACGTAGGTATCACTACTGAATTCGAGGAACTTAGGGCCTATTTGGCCGGACCGATCCCATGGTATTAGGAGGGATGGGATCGCGATATCCTGGGATATGCATGACGAGCCAAACAGACTCGGCAAACTTGTCCCAGGATATAAGCAATCCCATGGACTTAAAACAATCCACTGACATCACCATCATTACCTTAAATTTGATCCCATCCCTTGATTGGACGGATTGGAAGGTAAAATCCCGAGATATGCTGGGCATGCCAAGCAGACCCAGCAAACTTGTCCCATGATATAGCAATCCCATGGATCTTAAACCAATCCACTGACACCACCAACATTACCTTAAAATCCATCCCATCCCTCCTAATCCCATGATATACCCCACTATTTTCTATGGTGGGGTCTACTAAAGCTTTGGATCCACCTAATTATTTGGATCATGTCCTAAATTGATATCTCCAATGGATGGACGGTGTGGATACAACACATACATCATAGTGGGGTCCACAGAACTTGGTTACGTCACTACGGTAGCCAGTTTCGCTACTCAACCTGTCAGTAGCTAATCCGCGTCCAACAGTGTAACACCCTGAAAATCGGGGGTCGTGTCTAAACCCGACTCCCGAGTTCCAGACCATCACTTATGCAACAAATATGATTATAATTTAATGTTGGAAGAGTTAGTGCATCCACATGAGTAAGATTATACCAAAACTGCAATTCATACTCCAGATCCAGTGATAAAATGCAAGCGGAAGACTGAAAGATATATATCACTGTGTGAAAACAAAATACTCTCAAACTGTCTCCAAAGTATGAATACATCTCTGAGTCTCATATACATGTCATAAACAAAAAGGAAATGTCAAAAATAGTCCCACTAAGAAGTCTCGCCGATCCAGGTCACCTATGCAAAGCCGTCGTAAAACTGCATATACGAGAACTTGTCCTGGTCCTCGTCGTAGTCTGGCTCTGCATCCTGAATCGCTACATCACCTGCATATAAGACAGGGTCTGGTGGGTGTTGCAAACACCATCCCGTAACGTGAGAGTGAGTGATCAACTCAGTAGGATAATAGAGCAAAGATTAGCATGTTCTCAAATCAATCACGCGATAATAGTAAAGCAATAAATCAAACATTCCTAGATACTGTTATTAATGTATGCATGAAATAACATGATGGATGCCCTCACCGACATACTCCCTCATGCGGCACCATCTGCGTCCGCGGCATGTTTTCTTCCCACAGTGCTCCACATCTTCCAGGCACATGCAGTGCGATGTGGATATGATTATCAAGTTGTTACTAGTCCATTCATATAGCAGTATTGAGAAACTAAGGTACTTTCCTTATATCAATTCCAACACAAATCCTGTCTAGGGTCGTCACTCCTAGAAATCACATACGATATTATATTTGTAGGTCGCTGTAAGGACTGTCAGGGCTGTTGCTCGCACTCGTTGCACCGCTCCCCCATCACCTTATCAATACAGGCCTAATGTACTCTCATCGCTACGGAAGGGTCGTCGTCTCCCATAGACTCAGAATACGCTCGCGGTCACTACAAAGGGCTCGTCACCAATCAGAGTAGGCCGACAACTCGAATGTAGTGTCTCATACCACCACAATTGGCTCACGAGTCATAGGTGCTCACTGGTCACTACGGGGAGGTTTATGGCCCCAGCGTAAGCCGACAGCTCGACCACGGTGCCCATACCACCATGCCCGGCTCATGAGTCTTTATGGATCAAGGTATCATGGTTAACAGGGTTTTCAATGGTAAGTTCAGTACCCTAGGTTCAAGCAATTATGACTCATACAGGGTGAACGTACAACGGCCAGTCGGGTTACTTGACGGGCTCGACTAGTACGAGTGCATCGCAAGTCGAACGACATGAAGTGCATGAAACACTTCGTGTGGCCTAACCACTGCCGCCAACTCAAAACACGACTCGGGTTCATCGACGCGTCCTTCATGACAAATATAAGCCAACCACGAATTTACTCTGTTACCAACTGTCTGGACTAAGTATAGCCCCAAACATTTGTAAGTCAACATCAGTAATCATATGAGAGTAATGGAAATGAAATATAACAATATAAGCATGTTGAAACATGTTATAACATACAACTTAAGCAAATCATCCAACACATGCATTTCATATATATAATGAAATCAATACATATAGCCAACATGATGGAAATCATTTACATCAGCATATTACTTGAGAATTCAATCTCAACACTCATTCACAACTCCATTTACTCAATGCATACTAGTACAAACATTTATACAAACACTTAGTCTACACACTTTAGTCTACATAGCGTATGTCGACCCAAAGTGTGTATTAGGGCGAATCTCTTCGCCAAACCAATCATGCACGCATTCCTAATATCCTAACATGACAAAAAGCCATGGCAAATATTTTAGCAAAATATGGATGTAAACAGTATTTCCTACGAATGACTAAAATGCCCTAAATCTCATATTTTCCATACGTTTACGAAAGGGAAAACGGACAGCATGTTGTACATGTCAAACGACATTGCCATCGATAATCTACTATTAAACGACATTGAAAGCTTTGAAATCAGTCAATCGAAGCGTCTAAAATTCGTACCTTTTGCCCTAAACGTGGATCGTTTCGAACGGAACGTATACGCTTCGTCAACAGCGTAGCGGCGACCTAATGCACAAGATGTATAAGCTACTTTACTATATGAATCGACGGAATCCTAAATCAGCAAGTAGTTAGGGTTTTCCTTACCTAGAAGTGTGTTGGAAATCACCAGAAAAGTGATTCGAACGCGTTGCTTCGGTATGTGCAAAAGGTGGAGCAATCGGCAGGAAGATCTCTCAGAAGGTCTCCCACAATCTCTCACTTTCTCTCTCTCTCTAACTAGGGTTTCTAGCAAATTTGGATGGGTGAGATATGTGAGGGTTTAAAGCCCTTATATAGGCTAAAACCTCACCTATTTAGACTTAAGAACAATGTATACTTAGGTTATAACCAAATCGGGGCTGTTTCGATCCAAAAGAGCATTTCGGGAGGTCCCCTAGTCGAACACGATTGAACTTAAGCTCATGGTCACTGGATGTTGCTCACACCTAGTTTTCAGTCCGGCAGAGTTCATAGATCGCACGTGGCGGTCCAGTTTCAGTTCAGCGGTTATCGTACCTAAATCAGATCTACAAGTCTCATGATATGAAAGAGAAATTTTTTCTAATCCGAGGGTGTAATTTGGCTGAATTCTGACGGTCAGAACGCTTAATAATAACGCGCCAAGTCACGTGCCAGATTTGGATTAAAATTTTCAAATATAACACATTTCTCACTCTCTTCACTCCAGGCTCAATGAAATAGCCTTTAAACGTCAGTTGGGCTTGATTTTCGAAATGATTGTCAAGTCCAGCTAAGCGGTCGAAATGGTCTAAGATTGTAGGTATCGAACTTTCGACACGCGGTTTAAATCCAATACGAAGTTTCAGAAGGTTCCTGAGAGCAAACGGGTTTAGAGTTTGATCATAGGTTTCAGGGTATTACAGCGTCATTGGTTCTACAAGTTTTGGGTCTTGTAGAACGTATTTAAAGTGTTCAGAGACAATTTCACAGCTACTCTAGCGTTGCGTTAGCTAACTTACGCTTATTTTATAAAGGAATTAATCCTAAGCAATTTTCGATCGAGTTGATACTCGAGTCTCAGTACGAATTTTTCCAAGGCGTTACAAACAGATACATCATGGTGGGCCTTCTATTTATCTGGTAATCCATCCAGGCGGGAACGGGAATGGATTGGCTACTCTCCCTACTAGCAGCCAATGGCTGATGGTCGGTGTTCTATGGGCCCCACCACGATGTATGTATTTCATCCATGCCATCCATCTATTTTTCCAGATCATTCTATGGTGTAAGACCAAAAACGAGATATATAAAAATCTCAAGTGGACTACATTACAGAAACCGTGTTGAATGAGTTTCAACCATTAAAAACCTTTTAGGGGCCATAAAAGTTTTGGATCAAGCTGATATTTGGTTTTTGCCTTCATCTGGGCCTGTATGACATAATCAATAGATTGGATGTCAAATAAACAGTACAATAGGCCTTAGGAAGATTTTAATGGTGAATATCAATCACTATTGTTTTCCTAGGGTGTGGTCACCTGAGATGTATATCCCTTTAATTTTTTGTACAAAGCCCTAAAAGGATCTATAAAAATCGATGAATAAAATGGATGAAACACATACGTTATGGTGGGGCGCACATAGCACCGACCACCAGCCACTGGCTGGGGGCAAGGGGAGTAGCCAATCCATTCCCCGCGTGAACAGGATGCAATCCACGTTTCAGAAGTGGATTGGCTGGCGTACCTCACACCAGCTACATAGTTGGTGTATTGATGTCAGTAAATTCTGTGGGCAGTGGATTATCCTGTAAAAAGCAGTAGGATTGAACGTCTACGGTTGAAATCTTTTTTAGAGTCACGGAATTCTTGAATCAATATGAAATTTGTTTTCTCTTCATTCAGATCTTTGTCACCTTATGCATAGATGGGATGGAAAATAAATGTTACAGTGGGCCTATAAATTGTTTAATGGTAAAAATCATTATCTCCTCTGCTATTTATGGTGTCGTCCATATCTTCCTTGGATATGATTCGTTTTTTGGATTCAGCTAGGAAGAGATCTCTAAAAATAGATGAACGGTGTAGATATAATAAATACTCACTGTGGGGGCATGTAACTTTGATCTCCTTTGAACCGTTTGTACCACTGGGAGCTCGACGAGCGTCTCCGCACGACACGTCCCTACAGCAGCTATAAAGCTGGTGTGTGGTACACCAGCCACTGTGCTTCCCCGCGTTCCGCATCACACAATAACGAGTATAGGCTTGGGGAATCAAAGAAGTCATGTCTACGCATGTCACAATCGAAGAAGTCATGTCTACGCTTGTCATGGTTTAAAAGGAGCTGGACACATCAGTCGAAACGAAGATACAAATCTTGATACTCTGATGGAGTGTACAGCTTGGCATGCAGGCACTCGGAAACTTCACACCAAGCATATAAACATAAAATTAGACTTATGTCATTTCAAAACTGGCGGATTGATGCGCGCTCAATAGACGGGCAAAATGAAAAATAATATATTCAAATAATTTATTTCAACAGATAAATTCCCATTAATCAGTGGTCATGATCCTCTGACTAAATAAATGTGTGCCTTACAATTTCTAGTGCCTGCGCATCAGCCGTCACACCGCTTGAGTATCAAATAACTCAACTGGGACACGACGAGAAAAGCGAACGCGGGCATCGCCGCACGCGCTCCTGCGGCGAAAGAGCTTGTTTTTTCGGACGCGGATTGTCTAGGGAGGGCTCACCCCACTTTACGTTGTTGTGGATACTAAGGGATCCACCATAACCCAGGTGTTTTATCCACACCGTCCGTCTATTTTTTTCAGTTTATTTTAGGACACTAGTCTGAAATTGAAGCATATTCAAGGCTCAAGTGGAACACACCCTAGAAAACAGTGAGAATAATGGTATCCACCGTTGAATCTTTCCTAGGTCAAAAATAATGTGTACTTGCATTCTAACCTGCTCGTAAGCACACACAGACAGAGACGAAGGGAAAAGACAAAATATCAGCTTGATCCATAACTTCCGTGGCATGGAAGAAGTTTTCAACAGGAGGTATTTAACCCGGGGTGTAGTCCTCTTGAGCTATGATATGCTTCAGTTTTGGATTGGTATTCCCACGCGGTGAAGGCGGTGAGCTCCTTGCCGTACAATCCGCGTCCGGTTTTTTCCAGGTGCGTGCACTTAGTCCATTTTACCAACCGTCCACTCTTCATTGTGCGGCTTATCTCAAGAACAGACTGACCTGGTTATCCAGATTAATGTGACGTGGATTTACCGCTAATGGCTTTCTCATAAAGTTCCTGAGCTGAAAACTAGGAGGAGCTTATACTGATGTTTGCCAAAACTTCGCCTGTTTTTTTTTTTTTTAAGACCATTTTAGGACATGGAGTAAAAAATAAGTCAGATTAATACTTAAATAGGCTAAAAACGTGGGGATTGAATTTCTATAGCTTGAAATATTCACGGGGACACGAAAGTTTTGAAACAAGCTAATCTCTATGTTTTCAGTTCATCTCAGTAGAACCGGAGGGACATTTCAAGAGTAGGAATTACCCTACCGACCTTTCCTTTAGAGCAGCCCACTTGAGTCTGAATCCTTCTCATTTTTCGTCTCAAGTTCTAAAATGGTTAACAGGGTAACTTTCTCACCAACATCACGGTTAGCCCCACCGCGAACAGACTAATGAGCGTCCGGATTTTCCGTCTATTTTGTCATACAAGCGACCTCAGTGTGCGGATTGGGTATTACTCCACCCGTCACTAGCTAAGAACGGACACGGATATGGGGGCCACCATGATGTAAATAGCTTTTTATCCTACGGTCCATCCATTTTTTCATATCATCATAAGGTTACAACTAAAGGCAGAACAAGGCTAAAGTGACCTGGGAATTAAATACCTACCGTTGGAAACTTTTTGCGGCAGCAGAAGTTTTCGACCAATTGATATTTGTGTTTACCCTTCTTCAAGGATTATGTGAGATTACGAATAGTTTGGATGGCAATTAGCGATCACGGTGGGCCGTTAAAAAGGTTTCAACGGTAAGTGTCATCCTCAACACTATGTCCTGTGGTGTGGGCCACTTAAGCCTTGTATCTGCCACATTCTTAGGCCTGTACCCTATAATGACATTGGAAAGTGGATGGACGGTGTGGATAAAAATCATGCAATACGGTGTGCCCTCAAAGCCTTGAACAGTCTTAGTTAGGTACGGGCGAGGTGGTACGCAATCCGCGTCCCTTGCACGAAAGCCGTTTCAACCTCACACGCGCGAGTACGCTTGGCAACTCTTTTTGGAATTGGGAGACAGCCAGGATGAGAGGAGGAGGAATGTGTCGGTTCTTATTCACTCTACACTTTGCCCCCTCATAATTATTTGTTACGCTGGCAGTATATGAATATCCATATATACGCATACATCACTACAAACGTGCGAAAGCGAGATTACAATGATACTACGAAACATCGTGGTCGAACCATTTCTCGAAAAAACTACACAAGAGATTACATGAACTGTCCAATTCGTGGCCTTGAAATGAACGGCTAGATGAAAAGTAAGGCTCGTCGAAAATCGAACGAATAATATGTCTCTCACTTGGACACTAAGATCGTCGGATCAGTTTTACTTTGGAAGAACGGCGATGATAAAGTGGTCTCTACCAAAAGAACGGTTGGATTAGGGTACGCAAATGCGACGTCTGCATTGTCACGACGCATGAATATAGAGAAATCACATTCAGAGTAACGAAAGGGAAAAGTGAGATGCTCCGGCCTTCTATCACGCTTGATACGCAGGCACTCAGGAGCTCAAAACGCGCCATTCGTTACAAAACATAAAAATAAAAAATAAAAAATGAAAAAAATGACTATATTGGGCGCCGCAATTTCTCCATGTCATGTACCCATGATTAGATTGGCTGAATGATACTAACAACTGATTTTGGACACTTGTTTGTGGAAATAGGGTCGTGGGATATTTTTCATTTTTAACTGTCCAATATAAATGTCCACCAATTGTTTGGCACCGTAAATTTGACAAGATTTAAAGGGATTTCAAATTAATCCCACACATAGACAATAAAAACTTGAATTACATTTAAAATCCTTTCAAGAGTTATATATGTAGGTGGAGTTTTATTAGACTATTAATTTATTGTGCACATGACTACTAATGATATTTCAAAATAATTAGATGATCATTTGCATCATTATAATTACTTTAATATGATGATCGATGTTGTCCAGATATTATACATGTAAATTAATGGTTAAAAATAGTTAATTAGTCACTTGCACATGATCTTGTGCTTGTGGCCCATTTGACAGTTCAAATTTCATTATTTTTAATTGAAGTATATATTTCAGCAAACTTATTATAACGGTTGTGTCAAATATTACGTACTTTCCCTACTTAGAAATACTGAAGTTAATTTAGTAATTAAATTTAAACCCCTATAGCTATTTCTAAATTTAAACCCCCTATAGTTACTTTTGGATTAAAGTTACTCCAAATCTGCGGGCTCAAACACAATAGTAGGATTTCAAACACAAGAAGTTTCAAATCCATGATCCGAATCGGACGCGGATTCCTGCTTTGGGAACCTAGGTGGGGCCTAATGTGATGCTTGTGAAAAATTCTTTTCGTCCATCAGTTTTGTAAGTTCATTTTATGACATGTTGACAAAAGTTAAGGGCCTGCTTGGATACGCGTTTTAGGATGTATTGTATCGTATTAGAAGTTGTGATTTGATATTTACTGTGCTTGGATTGGAGTGAATAGGAGTTAAATCCCATGCGTACGAATACAAACTCCAGCCAAATTTTCGAACCGATAGTAGAGTATTGTCAATGGGTTCTATTGCCGTCAATACTTTGTATTCATTGCATTGTATTCGACAACTTATGAAAGTTTGAAATTTGTATGATTACAAGATATCTGATACCTATGCAGTGTAAGATCGGGACCATTCATTTGGTATATTTCAACGTAAAAATCATTTGGGCTAGTAAATTAGAAATTTTCATACATCAAACAGGCCACCCGACCCAATTGAGATTGTACAATACACCGACACAATACGTCCTATCTAAACATTGATTTGTATAACATATTGTATACTATGCCAAACAATACTTCCTATCGAAACATTGATTAGTATCTGATTGATTTGGATGTATTCTGAAAACCATCTAATATATACATGAATAATAACCCAATACAATACAATATAATATTATATGCAAATCTAAATAGGCTAAACGTATCCAAAGCTCAAGTGAGCTGAGAACGTGATAATTAAACGTCCATAGTTGAAATATTCATGGGGTCACAAAAATTTTAATTCATGCTAATATTTTTGTTTTCACTTCATCCCAATAGGAATGATGTTATTAATGGTATGGATGAGACCTAAACTTCACTATTGAACCTAAGAAGGTTTCATTGGTAGAAATTTTTCTAACCACATTTTTCTTTAGTACGGTTCATTTGAACTTTGGATACTGTCCGTTCTTTGTCAACATGCCTTAAAATGAACTCAAAAAATAGATGGATGGAAAAGATTTCTCACAGACGTCCCAGAGAGCCTCACTTAAGTTTCCCGCACACGAACTTCCTGTCCAAGGCTTTAGCAGGAAACCCTCGTCCCTCCGAACTGGCCCTAATAGTAAACAATCAGTTAATCTTGGTTATTTTGTTCTTGGTAAGTATACACTGTACCGCAATTTGGACGGTTTAATTTGACTACTTTTATACCAGAGTGCAATTTCTAAAGAATTTTTAAATACCTGCGTATCGTCCATCACACTCTGCCGGAGTATCAAAATTATTTTTAAAAACCAAACCAAAAAAGAAAAAAAATGTTCTTTATTTTTATCTTCCCGCACACACTGTCCACTCCAGCAACACCTTGCAGGCCAAGGCGGTGTGATTTGTGAAACTGGAATTTGCATTTCGCTGCATTTCATACCATTTGCATTTGGGTGTTTGTATATATCTATATATAGAGAGAGAAGGGATTAGCTTTTCCTTTTGCTACTTTCATGAGCTTTTCCTTTCCTCTTCTTTTCTCACTTGCTTTGTTTTTGTCAATGCAATGTGTATAAGAAGGCGGTATTAGTGGGGTTGGGTTGCTTTTTTGCTTTATCTTTAGACCCTCTTAAGAAAGATCCACACATGGGCAAAGTAGTTTCCTTTGCATAGAAGTCTTCTGCTTTTATTTGCTTCTCTATTGCAGATTTTGTTGTTGCTATTATTTTTTGTTTTTGTGAGTGGTTGTGGGTTCATTTTGGTTTTGTAGGATCTTTGGGTTTTAAGTTCAGTTGCAGTTTCATTTTTGTTGGGTGGGGTTGGATTTGTGTAGTTGAGATTTTCTTCATTTTCTGGGATTTGAAGAGGAGGGAGAAGAATGGCAGGGGGAGGAGCGGCGCCACCGCCGAAAGCGGATGAGTTGCAGCCACATCCAGTGAAAGATCAGCTGCCCAACATTGCTTATTGCATTACTAGTCCTCCTCCATGGCGTGAGTTCTTTCTCTTGTATCTGCTCTGTTCTGTTCTCTTTTTTCTCTCCTGTTTTCCTTTTTATTTCTTACTATTTAAAGAAAAAAAATAAATAGAAGAGAAGATTAATTTATTGTTTTTGAAACTCGTCTGGATTTTGAGAGTTTTAGCTGGCTTGAAACTGTCAAGCCCATTTGGGTTTTCTTCTGCTTCTTTATTTTTTGTATTTTTTTAAATCCATTTGGTTTTATTTATTTATTATAAAAATAATGAATATATTTAAAAATGTGTTTCCTCTGTTTTCTCTCTGTTTAATTTAACTTTAAACCCATTATATTTCTATATCTTTATATTTTTAGGCTGAATCTCTGTTGGGTTTTCATCTAATTTCCGTTTCAGCTATATCCATTTGATTTTTATTTTTTTATTTTTTGGTGAAGTTTTCTTATGTTTTTATGGCAGCCCTCTTGGATTTCTTTGGAGAAAATGTGCATATTGTAATTGTTTCCTTTTGTGGAATTTTTTTTTTTAATGCAGCTGAGGCTATTCTTCTTGGATTCCAACATTACCTGGTCATGCTAGGCACCACTGTCCTCATTCCTAGTGCTCTTGTTCCTCAGATGGGAGGTGGCAATGTAAGTCTTCAACAATGAATAAATAAATAAATTCTAATAAAGTCTTTGCACTATATTGGCCCGCCTTGATGCACGATGACCATTGGACCACCATAGATTTCCTTAGGCCCCAAACATTTACCGGTCAATGTTACCTAAATTGCATACTATGTTTTCCATCCGGAATCCCACTGGATTATGGGTCATTGCGATCCAGATAGCTATTTTTATTGATCTTAAATTTTGGTTATACTCTTACTATAGATTAACTTGTTATGTCAATCTATGCTAAGAATGTAGATATTTATACTTTAATTAATGCAACAACATGCATATATAATATTATTTGCGACTAACCTATAATAATAATATTCATTATATTTTATTTCAAAATAATAATAATAATAATAATATCCATTATTTTGTATATAAATACTACATCTATTCCAAGGTATTCCGTAACGGTAGCATGGTAGCAGTAGTTGTAATGGCTACCATTGTTACCTTTATGATACATACCATAACGGCCATTATGGCCTCTCTAATGGCCGTTACGGTCTCTTTTTTTTTTTTAAAATTAAAAAAATCCAAAAAACATGTATCGGCCTCTTAATGTATTGGTTGTTTTTTTTGAAATGGCCATTACGACCCCATAACGTGTAATGGTTGCCACCATCACCGTTATGTAACAGCCTCATAATAGTCATTACGACACCATAATCTCTTTGTAAAATAGAATTGCATTGTATATCCCTACTGTATTTACTGAGTGACCCGGTGATCCTACCACTGGCATACCTCACATTGAAGTAGTGTATCCCTTACCAAAAGCAACTCACGATTCAGGTGACCTTGCTTCTGCGTCAGATTAGATGAATATTATCATATCCGTCTGATCAAGATTCTAGGAATGGATGGTTGGACCAAATTCAATCATTCCTTTCATTTTGAATGCTCTTGATTAGATATCTAGTAACATCCAATCAAAGTGATTTTTGGACCTGATGCAATCGAAGGTCTATAATATCCAAAGGTGGGTCCCACTATTCAATGCACAGAACATTGCACTGTATTATACCGTAAACAGCCAATACTCACTTCTCAGAGTCAACATCTGGTATTACACTCCATTTATTTATTTGGTTAAAATCATGTTTTCTGTTTTTGTAGGAGGAGAAAGTGAGGGTAATCCAGACACTACTGTTTGTTGCTGGCTTGAACACACTGTTCCAGACTTGCTTTGGAACTCGGTTACCTGCCGTGATTGGAGGGTCATACACCTTTGTCGTCCCTACTATCTCGATTATTTTGGCCGGTCGATATAGTGATATTCCAGACCCTCATGATGTAATGATCTATGTCCAGTCTTTCCTGTACTGATGCTTTGCATGAATATGGTTCTGATTACAGAACATGGTTTTATGCTCCACAGAAATTCAAGCGGATCATGCGTGGAATCCAGGGTGCCCTGATTGTTGCATCGACACTTCAGATTGTCCTTGGCTTCAGTGGCCTTTGGCGAAATGTCGCAAGGTTGTTTTGGGGTCATAATTGTCATGAATACACCACAAAAGCTTTTGAAGTTTTGGTGTTAATTGTGCATCTTTTGCTTCTTCGTATTTGTTCAGGTTCTTGAGTCCACTCTCAGCAGTCCCGTTGGTGTCTCTGGCTGGATTTGGTCTTTATGAGCTTGGTTTCCCAGGGGTGAGTGTTCTCTGCTCATTGCTGTCATGGACTAAATGTAGATACCATCTTTATTTATTACTGCTGACTAGTGTGGTTGGTTGTCTTTCCAAAGTGTACGTCTTTCAATGTAATGCTGTCTGATTCATTGTATCTCGGCACCTTTTGCCTTTTAAAGATGCATTACCTTGGATATTGTTGTACTGAAAATTCTTGTCTCGGATGCTTAGGTTGCCAAATGTATTGAAATTGGGCTTCCACAGATAATTGCCTTGATAATTTTTTCACAGGTAAGTTGCTTTTATGCATGCCTAAATCTGGATTTATTTATTTTGTCATTGCAATTCAGATTGCATTTTTTGTGGAATTAGGGTGCATTTGGAAGTACTCCAGAATCAGCATTTGGTTGTACGTGTTGGGGGGGTGACTTTGGTGCTACTAAAATTGAAACCCACGGAGGAGAGTTTATCAGGTTTCTGCTTTTCTGCCTCAAAACAATAATTTCACTCTTTTTAACTGCTGATTGAAACAAGTGAAATATTGATTTGTGGAAAAGCATTTTGTCCACCCTGACCTCCAAACGTACTCTTAATTGTCAACAGCAATCTATATTGCTCATCTTTTACACTTTCTAGTGTTTTTTTTTTAGCTGTGCAATGGACATTGTCTCAAGCTTTTTCAAAACGTAAGCATTTTCCTACATTTAAATTTGAGCATCTTAATGTTTCCTCAATTCTAATAACTTTGAAATGCTTGTTCACAGTACATACCCCATGTGATACACTCTGACAGGAGTGTCTTTGATCGGTTTGCTGTTATATTTTCGGTTATTATTGTATGGATTTATGCCCACCTCCTGACTGTTGGTGGGGCATATAAGCATGCAGCACCAAGGACACAATCAAATTGCCGTACTGATAAAGCCGGGCTTATTGGTGCTGCTCCATGGTAAGGACAGCCACCTGCTTTTTTGTTCTACTCTTTATTAACTGCTCATTTTGGTAGCTTGGTGCAGTCTGGACCTCATATCTAGTTTCCTTTTGGTAATGCTTGTATGTCCTAACTATTGTCAGTATTGTTTTCACTTGCTTTCAATTCTTCATAAAGATGATCATTGCCCAAGTTAGTTACTTTAGCGGCATGGATTTTTTATTTATTTTTTCTTTTTTTGAGTTGCAATTATTAGTCCAATAAAACCAAAACAATCAATAAGAAATTACCTTCCTTGAGATTATTATTATTGAAGCTATATGGCACAGCTAGAAAGAACCGGCATGTGATAGGATGAAAGATTCTAGTGCACATGCTATAAGATTCAAAGGCGACTCATGCCCTATGCAACACATGCTGGAAAATATTATTCTCTCAGAGAAGAAGAAAACTCTTGTTTTATCCACCCAATCATCCTCTAATCACGTGCCCCAGGGGCTTATATAACTTGAAAACAAAAGACTAAAACGCTAATACTTTGCTGACGCCAAAAACGCCCCCAAAGGATTTTTTATATAGTCAGTCCTTTTAAGTAGGGTGATTTAGTTCGTCTCTAATCTAATCCAATAAAATATAATAAATAAATTAATAGACCTAACTTCTCCCTCCTGTGAACCCCATGCTACACCCACATGTGATCTGGTGGGACCACATGAGTAATCCATTGGGGTCCTCGGGACTCGGGATCCACTTGCGTCTTGCAGCATTATTGGCCCCAAATTTAAGGTATTTCACCTTCAAGTTGGACTTGGAAGTTAAAAAAATGGAACTTGAGGTCTGCTTTCACAGATTGAATACTAGGAAACACCATTATTATTATTATGGTTATTATTTATATTGGATTCGATGGCTGTGTTAGGTATGTGACTGTTGTCAATGTTGATGTCTGCACGGAAGCTGATTTCAGAACTTCTGTCAACTCTAATTCAAAAGCTAACCTCAAATTTCCAGGAGAATGGATAATATAATGATGATGATTATTATTATTTGTCATATCCTGTTGATTCAATTGAATATTCCCAACTCACTAATGCATCCATGCAGCCTGTCTGATATCACTGTGTGACTTTTTTACATGCATAGCTCATGATCAAGATATAAGGTTCTTTCATAAGGTCACTCATCTATCATCTCTGTCATCCTTTGGAATCCCATCAGACGGCAGGGCCTTTTAGCAAGACATAGGATTAAGAACTAGTTTCAGCTTCAGGGCATTGTCGAACTTAAAATAGCTTGAATGGAACCAGTCTACCCATTTCTGCATGTGTTGGCTACTTTCTTGCATGGACGATTGTTTAATATATATATACTAGGCTGAGGCAGCACCTGGTTAATATTTATTTTCTTTGTATGATTTGATAAAGTTGCCTTTCGTTCTTGGAGAGGACTAATGTCGTCTTTTGATACGACCTGAGTAATGCTGGAATGTTTCTGCAGGATAAGAGTTCCATATCCATTTCAGTGGGGAGCACCCACATTCGATGCAGGTGAAGCTTTTGCAATGATGGCTGCTTCATTTGTTGCTCTTGTAGAGGTCTGTTCACATATCTTTGACTCTTTGTCTTTACAATTGATGATTGAGATGCCTTTACTGGTTATGTAGATGATTTTACCTTTATTTGGGTATTTTTATTTCTAGCTCTATTCATCCCGTTGCACCTTCACGTCTATGCTCTGTCAATCTGCTTCATGGTATTCAAATAGGAGTTTTGATTATTTCTTATAAAATCCCTTGGTAATGCAGTCAACTGGTACTTTCATTGCGGTGTCAAGGTATGCAAGTGCGACACCATTGCCGCCTTCTATTCTCAGTCGTGGCGTCGGTTGGCAGGTAACAGAAGTTGTGACGATAGTGTTCCATTATTCAATGAAAAACTGATTGTCGAATGTCCTCCAAACATGATTGGATGTTTCTGTTTCCAGGGAATAGGTATACTGTTGGATGGTTTGTTCGGGACAGTGAGTGGTTCCACTGCATCTGTGTAAGTCTTGTATATTTATTTATTCATCTCTCTCTCTCTCTCTCTCTCTCTCTCTATATATATATATATATATATATATATATTGAAAGGTAATCAATCTTTAGTAGCACCCAGCAAAGGGATACACAGTTTGCATTAGACTGGTAGTGGTGATTGATCTTCTTTATGAACATGTTTCATTCATTATTAGAATGAGTTGTATTTTTATTTGTTCAAAAATTTCAATGGCATTTCCTTCTACAGTGAGAATGCTGGTTTGTTAGCATTAACTCGTGTTGGAAGCCGAAGGGTTGTGCAAATATCAGCGGGATTCATGTTATTCTTTTCTGTTCTTGGTAAGTTGTTCTTAAGTTGTTCTTGTCTTGCATCTCTAGACCTTGTTTGTTAATCACTTCCTCTGCATTACGATTTTCAAAAAAAAAAAAAAAAAACCCCGAAACAAAAGAGGCTGTGTTTGGATTCCCGGTGATTAGTTCAAATAGTATGATTAAGTCATGCAATTACCTTCATTAGTGTTCGTGTTGGTTGAAGACGAGGCTCCAATGAACAACTGTTTTTCTTTTGAGTTTGATTCAAGAGGAATGTAATTGCAATTTTGAGGTATTGTTAACTGCTTGTGTATTATAAGGAACACAATTACAATTTGGCCATTTCCTTTTTATTAAATTAAATATTTCAATTCAATACACTGGTACATCCAAATGCGGCCTTAGATGTGAGCTGCAGTTCACATGTGAAATTCATTAGGTACCAGTGGGAACTGGGAAGTCTCGTGTAAAAGATGAACGAACATGGTCTGGTGGGTTTTATTCTGATTGTTTCTGAATGTTGCAATTGCATTACAAGAATTACTTGTTCGAGGATATGGATGAAGATATTCGAAGAAGCTGAACCTAGGGTAATTAGCATGAGAGGAAAATCCAGAATTTGATGTCCCTTAGGGTTTATATATATATATGGGAAATGGTACTATAAGGTCGACCTCATGGGAAGTTCCCATGAGGTCGAGCTGTGTGGGCCCCACTATGATGTGTGTCAAACATCAACACCATGCATTTGATGGGTCCCCTTTAGGTTATGGGATATCCCAAAAATCAGCCGTATACGGAACATAGGTGGACCATATCATCTAAAACCATATGAAGACATGCCTAAAATATATAAAAGCACTTGGTGGGGCCCACCTGAGTTTTGGATGCAGCTGAAACTTGGTATTACCCCTCATCCAAGTGGGACACACACAATGGATGGGCTGGATTTGTGAACCACATCTCGGTGGACCCAATAAATGATTATGAATGTTTTAATGGGAGGGTAACCCCTCTTGACTGTTGTATGTGGTGTGGCCCACCCAAGTTATGGATTGACTTAGATTTCTAAGCCCGTGGCCCACCATGGAATGACGCATCTTACTGATGGGGTAGATATTCAACACACATCACGGTGGGGCCCACATAGCTCGATCTCATGGGACCTCATACTATCATTTCCCTACACACACACACACACACACACACACACACACACACACACACGTAAATAATGGTAATAGCATCGGGATGAAAACTGGGGGTATTTCTGCCTCAAAGATTGGGATGAAATGCATCAAACATATGCGTTTGAGCATGGATGAAAATCTGTGGGTCCACTGCAATGTATGTGTCTTATCACACCGTCCCTCCATTGTACCAGCTCATTTTAGGGCATGAGCGCAAAACAAAAAGGAAAAAAAAAGAGCTAGATCCAAAGCTCAAGTGGACCACACCACAAGAAAAGTTGGTCCTATTGACATCCACCGTTGAAAGATGAAAGCCATCTGTGGGTCCCACAGTGATGTTTATTTGTCATCCAACCTGTTCATCAGGTCGCATAGACATGAATAAATGTAAAACACAAGTATCAGCTTGATCCAAAACTTCTGTGGCCCCAAATAAGTTTTCAACAGTAAGCATTCAGATCCCACTGTTTCCTGTGGTGTGATCCATTTGAGCATTGGATCTGCCTCATTTTTGGGTTCATGCCCTAAAATGAGCTGGTGGAACGGATGGACGGTGTGGATAAGACAATTACATAACAGTGGCCCCCACGGTTTTTACATGCCCAAATCGTATGAATGTAAACCACGGAGTTGGAAGCTTTGCAAACAAGCTGCCCGTCAACATCAATATTTGAAAGGATGCCAAAATTACAAGTGTAAATAATTATGGCTTATTTACCAAGAATTACAATGGTAAGTAAAAAAATCAAGCAGCCCCTTACATGGGAAATAGAATTTTCGATGCCCAAAAATGTGTTGTATCCATTCAAATTGTAGTAGTGCCTTTGACTAACTTCACATCTGAATCCACTTTCTGGATTTTTTATTCTTTGAAAACCATTAGGCTCCATTTGGTGGACATATTAAAAATGAGTTCATCTCATTTTGGCTAACACTAATTATGTATTAGAAATCAGGATCTCTAATACATAATTACTATTAATATGGACTTATTAAGATCTGCAATACAAATCATTGTTAACGAAAATGAGATGGAGCTCATTTTTAGGCGTCTTCCAAACATGACCTTAATTAATTCTTTGACATGCAAAAGTATGGCCATTTAGGAAAAATCTATGGGCTGTTTGGGGCAAGAAACTTACAGATGTAGATCTTCCAGCTAACAACTCAGCGACTGAGTGCCACCATCCCAAAATGGGAAATGAATGGAGGTTCTCAAATTTCTTTAACACCCAATAACTTCAGCTGTCCCTTTTCATTTCTGTTATGTGAGGGATGCCGCTAGACGACAACCTAATTGCTGAGCTGTTTGCCCAGTGGACCCACATGTTTTATACTGCAGACAAGCAGCTCTCAAACATGTTTTCATGCCAAGCAGCTCCTAAGATATCTTGGTTATCATATGAAGTATTGAACGGACATTATTGATGGTTATTTCTAGATTATCATTTCTTTGTTATAAATTCATTTTTACTGCTTGAAATTTGTGGCAGATCATTTGCAGTGATGTAAATTCTAGCTAACTTCAATCCGTTTGATATAGTAATTGAAGGATTCCTAACGAGGGATCTCGGTTGGGATAGAATGCTAGCTTGCCCATGTTTATTAGAGTTGTTTTTAGTTTGAAGCCATCACTGTTTAATGCCAATACAGGGAAATTCGGAGCTATATTCGCTTCCATTCCAGCACCAATTATTGCAGCCTTGTATTGCCTTTTCTTTGCCTATGTGGGTACGTAAAACACTGCTTCTTCTCACCTGTTTACTTTTAATTAAGGTTGAAGTAGCTTTTCTCTGCAATCTCGGTTGGGTATGCAATTATACTTTAATTTTCTTTTCATACATGGACAGGTTCAGCAGGTCTCAGTTTCCTCCAGTTCTGCAACCTCAACAGCTTCAGAACCAAGTTCATCTTAGGCTTCTCTGTTTTCATGGGCCTCTCTGTGGCACAGTACTTCAATGAGTATGCTGCAGTCGCTGGTTATGGTCCAGTTCACACTAATGCAAGATGGGTATGCATTAAGATAAATTTAGGATTTGTGTTTGCTGATGCTCAGAATTATGTACATGTGATCCAATGGGCCTACCTGGAAACCTCCCAGATTGGAAGGTCCTGATTTTTCAATATTTGGTCTTCTTTCCATTGAATGTACCAGTGCCTTTTTCCCCTTTGACAAGCTATGGCCTGCCACAGTGGGGGTATTGGATTTTTCAACCTGGAAGATTTCTGGAGCTATTCCATCCATGCTGGGGCCCAGTTTGGGACATTAAGCCACTGGCCATATGTGTATGAAACGTTCACATTGGAAAACCATGTGCAGGACCGAACAGTTCCTCATGCATAAAAGCTCTGATCTTTATCTTTTGTTATCAATCTCTTCATTATTTGTTTGCTTCCTTCTGGTGGGCCACCATACTAAAGGTTTTGCATGCTTTGCAGTTCAATGACATTATCAATGTGCCGTTCTCTTCAAAAGCTTTTGTTGCGGGAATTGTAGCATTTTTCTTAGACAACACGCTGCTTCGGAAGGACAGCGCTACAAGGAAAGATAGAGGTTACCATTGGTGGGATAGGTTCCGTTCATTTAAGACAGATACCCGGAGTGAGGAATTCTATGACCTACCTTTCAAGCTCAACAAGTTCTTTCCATCCGTATGATTGATTAATCCGGTCTGTTTGGTCACATTGTCATTCAAAATCGCTGCAAGCCGTCTCCCAAGATCCTTTGGGTGCCGGCATAGTGCGTCTTTTTTCTTTTCTTTTTAATTTTTTTTTTTTTTTTTTTACAGTGAGGTTTTTTTTTTTTTGGGCAGTCGACAGACATTTTACCTCTGGAAATGAATCCCATTACAGGACTCATTGCATAGGTTCTTTTTTGCATATTTGAATTAAATGGATTCAAAATGAAAAAAATGCAATTTAGGTCTTTCTATTCTTGCATCAAGTAGTGGCAAATTGTAGTACCGAGTTTTTCTCCTTGGTGGGAAGTTGGACAAAAGGTACCCAAATGTGTTGATAGAGTATTCTAAATTATTATAATTCGTGACTGTTGCACTGGGCCTAGTGGCCCGCTCGCCAAAGATGAGGAGATTTTTCACTGGATGGGGTTATTCATCAGGTGCAGCCTGCTGTGGACTGATCGGTTCGTCAGGTGGGCAGCATGCACGAGGAAAATGGTGTTGTGGCACCTGTCTCGAGGGGCACTATATCAACATCCTTGAGATGCGCCGCTTTGATGTAAGGCTCTCAAGTGCCACTTTGATGTAAGGATGCAGAGCAAGCACGTTCTTATCACAAATAGACTGAAATCAGTTGAAAGGGAAATCAACAAAAATTCAGCATAGTTTGATGGATAAGACTGAGTTGCTTGATCATGAAAATTCGAATTTAGATGAAAGCTTACTGGACTTTTTTTTTTTTGCTCAGTTCTATCCATTGATTGGGTTGATTGATCAAAACAAATACAAATTTTGGGTTTTAGTCTTTGGACATTTTTGAGCCATTCTGATCCATCCATGGATGGTGAAATTTTGAGTATTTTTTAATTTTTGTTTCCTTATTTGTTTTGGTCATTTTTAATTGCTTCTTAGGGTTTGTTTAAGGGGCTGTTTGATTTTCTAATTATAGCGGTAATCTAAGGTAAATGGGTAATAATTATTTATTTTGTATTTCTAGTTGGATTTCCAAGGTGATGTTGAGAGACCTTCATTTATAGCGCTCCTCAAGTCACCTAAGGAGAAAATTGTTAGATCTTGCCACCATGATGTGTCTTATCCACACCGTCCACCCTTTAGCCAGATCATTTTAGGGCATAAGCTGAAAAATGAGGCAGATCCAGATCTCAAGTAGACCACACCATAGGTAACAATGGGAATTGAACTCCTACCATTGAAAGTTATTGAGGACTCCAGAGGTTTTGGATCAAACTGATATTTTTGTTTCCCTTTTATCCATGACTTTGTGACCTCATGAACAAGGTTGGATGACAAATAAACATCAATGTGGGCCTTAGGGAGAAAATAACTTTCAACCGTTAATGTCTTTGCGATTATTGTTTCCTAAGGTGTGGTCCACTTGAGGTTTTGATTTTCCTCATTTTTGGGCTCATGCCTTAAAATGTGTTATTAAAAAGGATAGATAGTATGGATAAGTTGCATATATTATTATAGGACCCACATATTTAAATCAGTAATAATAGGGTTTTTATAGAACGATTTTTGAAAGTAAATGGCAGTGAATTTCAAACCGGTGGTGTAACTCATAATTACTTATTTCCATATCAAACAGCTCCTAAGAGTATTTAAGCATGCAAACTCATTTATTTTGATAGCTTTTTAATAAAACCTTGTCAAATTTTTTTTATTTCTCTTGTGGATTTAGAAAAAAATTCATGTGGATTCAAGAGGGCCTTGTATCGTCTCCATCACTCATTTCCTTACATTAATCTGGTATCAAAGCAAGGCTTTTTCTTAGATTGATGGCTTCTAACGCTAAATCGGGCAACAATTCAATTAATGGTGCTCCAAGGAATTATTCATTAACAACGTCAGCTTTCAAAACGGTGCAGTGGGAGAATCGGCAAGTGATGCAAGGGCCGCAGGTTACCCTCGATTGCATGACGGAGGCCTTAGGGTAACTCTGTGTTCGTTGCAATGATTCGCCTTTAGTAGGTGTTGGAATTCGCAATTGTATTGAACGTGAGGCGATGCCGATGGTAAATTGTAAAATCACACTTGAGGATGTGGGATCTGGTGACGAGGAGATCGATGACATGATCATCTAACATTTCGGACGAGGTAGCGATCAGGTAGATCGGACAGATCAAAACTTTAGGATGAAAATCGATCTTCCTAGGTTCAATGACCAACTCCACATTGAGGACTTCCTTGATTGGCTGCTTAAAGTCGAGTGCTTCTTTGACTACATGTACATCTTTGAAGGGCAGAGCTTCGGCTTGATGGGAATAACTTAACTTGTGCGAATGAGACAAATGAAGGCACTAATCGGCACGGGGCAACGGGATGAAACAATTTATGTGCCCACGATTCCTCTCTAGCGATTACGATAAAATATTATTTTAATAATACTAAAAATGTCAGTATGGTAGTCAATCGGTGAGAGATTACGCAAAATAATTCTACCATTTGGGCGGTGCAAAACAATTTAGTTGAGACTAAATTACAGCAAGTTATCTGATTCAATGGTGCGTTGCGTATTGCAATTCAGGATTGAGCTCAGATGCAACCTATTTAGACGATGAACAAAGTAATCAAACTGGCGACCCGAGCGGAGATGCAGCTTGAACGATCCAACACATGGTCCTATCCTGCTAATTGGGTAGCCATTACGGGTCCTTCGTAGGGAGCACTACATGTTAAGGGAAAAGAACTAGTAAGGGGCGTTCTCAACCTCCTACACCCGCGAACTAAGAGTTGAGAGGTATACAAGCGAGAGCCCAAAGAGCAATGACTACTGCTGCCGATCCAATTAGGATCTCGAACCCTTACGGTTAGCTAAGGCTAGACCATTGCTACCGATATAGCCAACTGAGTTACTTATTAAATGGGTGTCCTCAGTGACAAGTGGCTAACCTAACTATTAATGATGGAAGTGTTGAAAATGTAGAGGAAGACCCGAAAATTGACGAAGCAGAACACGTCGTGAATAATGAAGTGGAGGAAGTAGATTAGGTTCCGCAAGATCATGGTAAATCTCCAATAGTGAGACGACTATTGTATATGCCAAAGAATGAGGTTCACCCACAACAACATAACATCTTCCGAACAAGGTGTACAGTAAATTAGAAAGTCTATGATGTGAGTAACGAGAATATCATCTCCAAAGTCATGGTGGGAAGTTGCAGCCGAAGATGGAAAAACTTCCCTCCCCATACACAATCACCTGGATTAAGAAAGTTAACGAGATTAAGGTAACTGAACAATTCAATCTCTTTCTCAATTAGTAAATATTATAAGGATCAAGTAGTATGCGGTGTAGATGACATGGAGGCTTGTCATATATTACTTGATCAGACGTGGCAATTCGATTGTTACGCCACTTATAGAGGACGAGATAATGTATATTTTTTTTGTCAAGGTTGACCAAAAAACCATATTAGCCCCTCTGGACCCAGATGAGTAGACCGAAACTTCTAAAGTATAGAGGCGTTCTCTCTTAGCCATATGAGACTCTGTGGAGGAGTCTTAAGGAGATGGGAAAAGTCTATGCATTGGTTGTGAATGGTGAAGAGGTTGAGGCCACGATTATTCCTGAGAAATTGAAATCATTTTTGCGAGAATTTAAGGTAATCTAGCCCGATGAACTTTCCTATGGGTTGACTCCTATGCGGGATATATAACACCATATTGACCTTGTCATAGGGGCTAGTTTACTCAATCACCCTCATTATTGATTAAATCCGAAAGAGTATGATATTTTACAAGAACAAGTGGAGTGATTAATCCGTAAGGGTCTAGTTAGAGAAAGCATGAGCCCATGTGTCGTGCCAACTCTATTGATACCTAAGAAGGATGAGAGTTGACGCATGTATTGATATCCGAGCAACAAACAAAATAACCATAAAGTATAGATTTCTTATACCATGGCCGGATGATATGTCGGATATGCTAAAGGAGACAAATTGTTTTTCAAATTGGATTTGAGGAGCAGCTACCATCAGATCCATATTAAGACCAAGGACGGTCTATGCGAATGGTTGGTTATGCCCTTCAGACTCTCGGATGTGCCTAGCATGTTTATGAATGCGATGAACCATGTTCTAAAACCATTTATTAGGCTATTTTTGATGTTTTATTTTGATGATATCTTAATATACAGTTAGAGCGATGTAGACCATGTAGGGCATCTGAAACAGGTGCTTGAAGTACTCGCACAGAACAAGTTGTGCCTCCTACACTCGCGAACCGAGAGTTAGGAAGCAGACAAGCAAACACCCTAAGAGTAATGACTGTAAGGCTCATATCCTAGTCCGTACCGTTCCTTAGACTCCTACGGTCCTCCTTGTCGAATTTTGGTGACCCACGACCTGTAACCGGCGTTTGCGTGTGAGCTTACATCTCATCCCGTATATCTGAGTTGACTCGACCCGAGACTTATACTTTAGTAACTGTGCCGTCGCCGCGGTTCCAACGCCGCGTCTTGCGCACAGATGCGATACTTAGGAGTTACGGGCCCGCGTTTATTTCGAGGAAAACGCCGAGCGTTGCGAATCCTAAGAGAATCTCTACAACCCATCACATTAATCAATCAAGTATAAGTAAGTACTCAACCCATCCCCAAAGTCAACTCTCTCTCTCTCTCTCTCTCTCTCTCTCTCTCTCTCTCTCTCTCTCTCTCTCCACCCATACCTTTTCATCCCATCTCTTACACAGCACCACTCCACCCATCACTCACACATCACTCACCCATCCCTTTTCATTCCATCATCTCTCTCTCCCTCTCATTCTCCTTACCATTTGCAAGCAACCCATTGGAGTGACCGTCCAAGCTCTTCAAGAGAGCCAAAAGAAGGTCTACTCCCTACCACCTAATCATTCATCTCAACCCTTCAACTTTCATCATCTTCCATCAAAGGAGAAGCTTAGGAGCTAGGGATTCCATGGAGCCTAGAAGGAGTGCAATCAGTGAGTGATTTTAGGATATCTACCGTTGATTTTCGTTTGAGGGTCCACTTGCAATAGAACCCATTTCGATGTATGTATTGTAAAAAAGAAGGGCCCATGGTGGAGAGGTCTCTCTATCACCTGTTTCTCTCTCTCTCTTTCTCTCTTTCTCTCTTTCATTTTATGGTGAAGATGAGGTGTGTGGTTCACCTATTGTGTTTAACAAAAATCCAGTCTATCCAGATTTTTTTTTAAGTATCTAGTTGGTGAAGCCCACCTTGCTGTCCACTGCTGGACAGGTCTGGATGAAGGAAACCACAAATATCAGCTTTATTTAAAGGCTTGGTGAGCCACTATCACGCCCCAAACCCGGAAATCGGATTCACAGGAATCCCGATCTCCGAACTCGGTGCCAACAGCCTCCGTAGTACCCATTCTCGGCTCCCAGCGTCCATACGTCAGGTTCCGATCCTGGGATTCTATAAGGATGATTTTTTTTTTTCAACGTACATTTGTCTCATAAGAAGTATAACCACAAATATACCCAAATCATAAGGGCAACATCATCATCACATATCCACTAATATAATCATTTGAATACAATGTTGAAAGAGATACATATATCGAAATCAAAGCTGCAGAAGACAGCCGCATGCTCCAAGCTCAACACTGCTGCAACCTAACGCCACCTGCACGCATCTATTGTGCATAAGTTTATAGAAAGCTTAGAGGGTGGTGAAAGCGTGTGTAAGGTAAGTGTCAAGTATACAATAAAGCCCACAAATCATAAATCAGCGGGACAAGAAGAAATATTGACAAAATCATGAATCATACGATATCAGAGTAAGTGGAAATATACTGGTAAGTCCATGAATCATTCAATAACAGAATACGCAATGCGGATCGGCTATGCAAGTGTGGAAGTCAAATATCAGATTCCGATGATGCGATGCAATATGCAAATCCTGATGAGCCCACGAATATATAAATGCATAAACATAGTAACCCAAAATGCCATATGCTGCGGATGTAATGCGAGATGTGATGCAAATGGAATGATCATGCTGGAGTGTGAAGTCGGGATGGTAGTACGTAGTATCACAGGCTATGAGGTCCATCATAAGGGACTTCTATCCAAACCAGTTCCGTACCTAAATTTGGATAGTCAAACTCAATGTGGTAAACTCCTGATCTCAGGTTAGTCACGCGCCCCAATCGAAATCTTGGCCATTGCGAAGGTACACGTAATAAATAGTTGCGCACCACTAGCCCAAGTGGGTAGTGAATGAATGAATGAATGACTATGCAACTCCTGCTCAATAAGTCCACATATTAGTACAGTTCCTCTCTGTGATCATCATCGGGGTCAAGTATACTCCACACCACATGCCGCCCCATCAAGCGCATAACTGGGTAAGTGGAAGAGACCTCACTATCCGCCTGGCCAGTAGTCTGCCAATACCTACCCGGCTCGTCGATAGTGTACCCATTCCTCGAGCAGGTCAAACTCAGCCTAGCTATGCCTACTACCTCGGGAGGGTAAGGCCACACTCCCTCCCAACTGACCATGACACAGTGGGAGACGTGGCCTCCTCGTATTCGGCACTTGAGCCCTCATGTATATCCACTCAGTCTCGACATTGGGGTGTCCTCTGGTACCAAGGGAGTTTTAGAAATTTTCACCCAGGGCCATCTATGAGACGTGTCTCATCTGGCCATCCACGATATGGCTGTGGAGGCTACGACCCTGATGTCGCTAGGGCGTACAGTAGTCATAACATAATGCAAAATGCATGAGTCATACAATCCAGTCATGCATCAATCCTGCGCATATTGTGCGCTCATGTGAGATAACCTCCACCTATCAAGAAGTCTCATAACAACCTGCCCAATGACATATGCAATGGTCAACCACATCTAATAATAAACATGCAGATGATGCGTATGGGCATGTATCATGATGCTATGCTATCACATACTCATAATCGGTATCAATAACCGGCATCAACAATCAGTTTCGACAATGTGGACATTTAACCAACATTGCCCCTAAGGAATGACCCATATAGAGCCTAACATACAGTGGACTCATGGCCTCACACAAGGGCCAAATATACAATACCATGGGCCTCACTCAAGAGCTTAATACACATCACGAAGGGCCTCGCTCATGGGCCACATATACATCAAGTGGGTCGCATCTCATGGGTCTAATATACTTCGCAATGGGCCGCTCACACGGGCCTGATATACATCAAGTCGGGCCTCATCATATGAGCCGAAATATATCATAATGGGTCTCATCCCACGGGCTTTGAATACATTACAATGGGCCTCGACAATCGGAATCGGCCTCAACAATCGACCTCGATAATTGGCACCGATAAACAACATCGATAATCGACACCGACAATCAGCATATAAACAAGGCGGGGTCCATAGATAGACAGTTGATCAACCATAATATAAAGATTGGCCCACGACCATGGTTATATCAAATCTGATGGCACAGAGCCATCCGTCTATGACGAATGAGGCCCACTTATTTGGGTTAACCCACTTAGTGGTGCGAATGGGCCTACACAAATCCTATGGGAAGGTCACAATGAGGACATCTAACCATCATTGCACATCAATGTGGACATCTAACCAACATTGCTCCCAAGGAGTGACGTACATAAGGGATTCATACACAATGTAATGGCCACACATATATCACATTGGGCCTCATTCATGGGCCTCTCATATATCGCGTTGGGGTTCCTACAAGGGCTTCAAACGTATCACAATGGGTCATGCCCATGGGCCTCAGATATATCGCAATGAACCTCATGTACATCACAACGGGCCGTAATACATGCGCTCACATATAAGTCAAATAGACTGCAATATATGGACCGGAAAAATGCATCTCATTGAGTCTTACTAAATGGGCTAGAAATATATCACAATAGATTAGGAATACATTACAATAGGTCACACCACCAAGTGGGCTGCATCGCATGGGCCACACCAATGGGCCTCATATAATTAAGTGGGCCGCATCAATGGGCCATAAATGCACAACTGGTGGGCTTGCACATGGGCCTCAAACATATCAAATGGGCCGTATTATATGGGCTTCATATAATCAAGGGGGCCGTATCACATAGGCCTCAACAATGGGCCTCATTTACATCATGTGGGCCACATATATGTACATCAAGGTGACCTTGCACAATGGGCATAAGATGGATGGCCCAAATACCATATATACATCATGGTGGGCTTGAAAACTGACCATCAACAAGGATAAAGCATACATATCATGGTGGGCTTCATGGACAACCCAAGGCCTTAAAATGGATGAACTGTATGTATATAACACATATGCCAGGACCCATGCAACACACCGTCCAGCGATTGATGGTGTGGATGTAGAATATATATATCAAGGTGGGTCCCATCCCACACATGCACGTGCGGCACTTGCGGGTGGGCCCCACAGGCTGCCAAGTGAATGGACGAGGTGGAGAGACACATACATCACAATGCGCCTCACATCACACCGTTGGATATAAGACACTTACACAAGGTGGGTCCTGCCCCCACACGTGCCATACGTGTGGGGTGGGCCCCATTCCAAATGGATGAACAGTGTGTATAAAACACATGCATCGTGGCAGCCCACCTATCCGGAAAGGACGGTGTAGATAAATATCACATGGGCCCCACGTGCAACATGGTATGCCCCACACATGTGGTCCCCACACAGATGGACTGACGGATATAACAAATGACTCGTGAACAGGGTCCACAGTATTGCACACGTCACTGCAGCAGCTAAGCTGCTCGTCCAACAGATGGACGGAACACATGCATTGCGAGGCGTCCCACATAGCAGAAACAGTTGGACAGCGTGGAAAAGAAACATATACACACATAGCAGAAACAGTTGGACAGCGTGGAAAAGAAACATATACACCATGCGTGGCCCACCGTCCACCCATCTGAACGGTGCGGACCAAGGCACATACATCACGGTGTGTTCCCACGTCCCTTGCTGGACGTGTGGGTGCCACGAGTGAAGAGGTGGGTCCCACGCCCTAGGACAGAAGGCGTGGACTAGAAGACATACATCAATGCGAGCTTCCACCGTCCAGCTCTCTAGACGGTGTAGATAATCCCATACATCAAGGTGGGTCCCACGTGGGGCCTACCAAAATGTTCATCTGCTATCCAATCCGTTGATACGGTCGCACAGACCCGGTTGAAGAGAAAATCAAATTTCATAATGGTCCAAGGCTTCTTCGCCACTCAAAAGGGTTTCAATGGCAAACGTTCAATTAACACTTTTTCGTGTGACGTGGGCCACCTGAGTTCGTTACATGGCTGTTTTGGGATGGCCCACTTCCCTAAAGGGCCCACCAAAATGTACGGTGTTGACGACGACATACATAATGGTGGGACCTACGGATGGGAGTCGTAGTCCCTGGTCGTCCACCCACGCTGCAGCAGACGCCGCTGCGCGTCCTCTGCCTGCAGCAGCGCTGCTGCTGTTGGTTTATTATTTTTTTTTGATGAAAAACTGAAATTTAGGGATTTTTCATAAGTGGAGCCTGAATCAGGAAAATCTAATCCTTCCATTGCATTTCATGACTTATGACAAACTAAACAAGCTCAATATATGGTATTTTTTTGGTGTGTAGAAAATTTAAAGTGAATTTCAATGATAAAAAACACTGTTTTTTATGCTATGGCCTGCAAAAATAATCAGAATAACTTTATTTTTCATTTCAACGACTAAAATGAGCCGGGAAATGAAATAGATGGTTGGATTTATCCTATACATCAAAGAAGGGCTTATACAAGCAGCCACCTAAAAAGCTTAGAATCAAATTGATATTTTTGTTTTTCCTTCCCAACCTCCGGCGTGCGTCCAGGTAGGTTGGGCGTCAACACACTCCACCGGCCGTTCACACTCCACTGTGTAGCCATGAATGGTTTGGTTACAACACATATCTAAGGTAGGCCCCACCTACAGGTGTACTACCTAGGTAGGCCACTAAATCGTTGGATGGTATGGATAAGACATATATTAAGGTGTGGTCCATCCAAGTGGGCCACACAACCACATCATCATACTAAACAAATGAAAGAAAAGAGAGAGGGAGAGAGAGAAAGAAAGAGGGATGCGTGTGATGGAATGCTCCGCCACTATGAACTCTCCCTTATATTCAATCATACATCAAGTGGGTCCCAATATATGTGGGCCCACCAAATCAAAGATCAACGGTGGAGATCTCTTCCCCACCAAAATGGAAAGTCTAGATGACTTCAATCCATGCAAAGAAAATAAACATTATGATGGGGTCTATAGAGAATGGCTCTATCATGGAATGATAATGAGAATTAAGGTGGGCCATTGGCCATACCTAGGATACAAAGTGAGATCCATACCATCAATCGGTAGGCCTTACTTGGCCCTTCATCAAAAGAAAATAAAATCTAAGCCTATAGAAGCACCCACCATAGATATCTTCATCCTTCTTCGCCAATGCATGCTAGAGCTCCAAAGGAACAATTTCAACGGTTGAGATGATCTTTGAAGGGTGGAATTGGATGATAGGAAGGTGGGTCACACTAGCTTCTCCTCTTGGAAGCCATGAACGTTGGGTGATTGAGAGGAAAATGAGAAAGAAATGAAAGAGAGAGAGAGAGAGGTTGTGAGTGAGATGGATGGTGATGGAGTGATGGGTGATGTGTACTTTGACATATGAGGGATGAGTTGCTTTGATTTTGGGGTTGCTTGGGGATGGGGTGAAAGGTGATGTGTACTTGATATGAGATGGGATGGAGTACTTTTTTTTTATTATTTTTTTACACACGCACACACACCACCACACTCACGCCATGGTGGGATTTTCCCACCTATGGTGTAAGACCCGTATCTTAGGCCGTACCGTTCCGTAAGCTTCCTCGGTCCTCCCGGTCGAATTTCTGACCCGCAATCTGTTACCAGCATTGGCGCGCGATTCTGAGTCGTGTCCCGTATACCTGAGTCGACTCGACCCGAGACTTGTACCTGTACAACCGCATCGTCGCCGCGGTTCCGATGCCGCGTCTCACGCGCTGAGGCGATACCCTGGCCAGAAGATGTGGGCCCGCGTTCAGTTCGAGAAAAACGCCGCGCGTTGCAAAACCCAAGAGAACATCACATCAAATCCCATCAATCAAGTACACATCACCTCACATGTCAAAGTACAACCCCATTCCCTAAGCAACCCCTAAAGTCAACACCCTCTTACACAAATACACATCACCCATCACACCTATCTCTCTCTCTCTCTCTTACCCCTCTCTCTCTCCTCTCTCTTTCTCATTATCCCAAGCAACCCATGGGAGCACAACGTCCAAGCTCCATGAGAGAAGCTTGGCATGACCCACTCCCTACCACCCAATCCCACCTTCTAAAAATAATCTCAACCGTTAGATCACGATCCTTGGAGCTATAGAACGTGTTGTTGGATGAAGGATGAAGAGATCTAAGGTGGGTGCTCCTCCATCCTCTCCATTTTCTCTTTCTCTCTCTATCTCCATTGTTTCTTTTCTTTGTGTATGATGGCTTGTGGCCCACCTGATGCATGACCTTATCCACGCCGTCCATTGATGTGGATCCCACTGTCTTCATGGCTGGTAAGTGCCATAGGCAAAACACAAATATAAGACTGATCCAAACATGTGGGCCATGTGGGACCCACCTTGATGAGGTGCACATCCACACCATTCGTCCAGGCGGACGCACCAATGGATGGTGGCTAACAGTGAAGTGATTAACTGACAGTGAGTGTAGCTGACAGTGGGTGTAGCTGCAGTGGAGTGTGTATGAACAGTGGGGTCCATAGAACCCATCTACGTCCTCCACCCTTGATTTGGGCCACGCCATTGATGTATGTGTTCTATCCAAATCGTCCACCGTTCTGGATGGTGGACCATGTTCGTGTGGGGCCCACTTCCACACCCACGCCCATAGCTCACTGGTAGGCTGAGCGGAGTTACCTCATTGCAACACTGAGGTCTTGGCATCCATCCCTAAGTGGTGGTGGCAGCAGTGAAGTGCAAGATAGCGTGGGTTCTATGGGACCCACCCATGTCATTCATCCATTTTGGGTGGTGCTGGTGTACCTGGACAAGGTCTGAGCAGTGCAGGTCCTCTCTGATGTGCCATGAGCCCCATGGATTTAGTGTATGATGATACATGTTATGATGGCCTGACTAAAGAGAAGGAGTCGGCTCGGCCCCCACCCGAGTGCTGTTGTTCAGTCAGGCCGGCTCGGCCCCCACCTGATGGTGTTGTTCTGTCAGGTCGGCTCGGCTCGGCTCGGCCCACCTGATGCTATTATTAAGTCAGGTCGGCTCGGCCCACCTGTGTCTTGTTGTTCGCTCAGGTTGGCTCGGCCCACCTGTGTGTTGTTGTTCGGCCAGATCAGCTCAGCCCACCTGTGTGTTGTTGTTCGCCAGGTCAGCTCGGCTCGGCTCACCTGTGTGTTGTTGTTCGGCCAGCTCGGCTCGGCCCACCTGTGTTGTTGTTCGCTCAGGTTGGCTCGGCCCACCTGTGTGTTGTTATTCGGCGAGCTCGGCTCGGTCCACCTGTGTGTTGTTGTTCGCCAGGTCAGCTCGGCTCGTCTCACCTGTGTGTTGTTGTTCGGCCAGGTCGGCTTAGCCCACCTGTGTATTGTTGTTCGCTCAGGTCGGCTCGGCCCACCTGTGTGTTATTGTTCGGCCAGATCGGCTCGGCCCACTTGTGTGTTGTTGTTCGCCAGGTCAGCTCGGCTCGGCTGACCTGTGTGTTGTTGTTCGGCGAGCTCGGCTCGGCCCACCTTTGTGTTGTTGTTCGCTCAGGTCGGCTCGGCCCACCTGTGTGTTGTTGTTCGGCCAGCTCGGCTCGGCCCACCTGTGTATTGTTGTTCGCTAGGTCAGCTCGGCTCGGCCCACCTGATGGTGTTGTTCGGTCAGGTTGGCTTCCCTCTTATGGTATTGTTAGACCATGTAGTGTGGCCTATTTGTTATATGTATACGGCCACATGTGAGACCCATTTGACTTGGCCAAGTGATTTAACCCATTGACTCGACCAAGTGATTTAACCCAACTGATTCGGCCCATTTGAGTCGCCCAAGTGATTCAACCTATTGACTCGGCCAATTGTATCGGCCCATTTGATTAGCCCAATTGACCTTGCCATTTGAGTTGGCCCCTTTGACTCGGCCCATCTGTATCAGTCTATTTGATCGGCCTAATTGATTTGGCTCCTTTGTACCGACCCTTTTGATTTGGTCTATTTTGTTCGACCCGTTGATATGGCCGACGTTATGTACGTTGGCCCATGAGTGAGGTCTAATGTGATGTGTATATGCCCCATGAGTGAGGCCCATGATGATGCGTTTTAAACCCTTGTTTAAGACCGTTGATCCATTATACGATTGACCTTATGAGCATCATTCCTTAGAAGCAATGTGGTTAAACGTCCACATTGTTGGGCAATGATGGTTGGATGTCCATATTGTGACTTTTCCTTAAGCTTTATATGAGGCCCACCTTGATGTGTATGAGGCCCGTTGTTGAGGCCCACCTTGATGTGTATGAGGCCCGTTGTTGAGGCCCACCTTGATGTGTAGGATGCCGGTTGTTGAGGCCCACCTTGATGTGTATGAGGCCCGTTGTTGAGGCCCACCTTGATGTGTAGGAGGCCCGTTGTTAAGGCCCACCTTGATGTGTATGAGGCCCGTTGTTGAGCCCCACCTTGATGTGTAGGAGGCCCGTTGTTGAGGCCCACCTTGATGTGTATGAGGCCCGTTGTTGAGGCCCTCCTTGATGTGTATGAGGCCCGTTGATGAGGCCCTCCTTGATGTGTATGAGGCCCGTTGTTGAGGGCCACCTTGATGTGTATGAGGCCCGTTGTTGAGGCCCTCCTTGATGTGTATGAGGCCCGTTGTTCAGGCCCTCCTTGATGTGTATGAGGCCCGTTGATGAGGCCCTCCTTGATGTGTATGAGGCCCGTTGTTGAGGCCCACCTTGATGTGTAGGAGGCCCGTTGTTGAGGCCCACCTTGATGTGTATGAGGCCCGTTGTTGAGGCCCACCTTGATGTGTAGGAGGCCCGTTGTTGAGGCCCACCTTGATGTGTATGAGGCCCGTTGTTGAGGCCCACCTTGATGTGTATGAGGCCCGTTGTTGAGGCCCTCGATGTCGTTTATGAGGCCCTCCTTGATGTGTATGAGGCCCGTTGTTGAGGCCCACCTTAATGTGTATTAGGCCCGTTGTTGAGGCCCACCTTGATGTGTATGAGGCCCGTTGTTGAGGCCCACCTGTTGTATATATTTGAGGACCACCTGTTGTATATATTTGAGGCCCATGTGTAGGGCCCACCTATTGTGTATATAAAGCCCTTGGGCTGTGGTCGTAGTGATGTATATTAGGCCTATGTGATGTAGCCCATACTGATGTGTATTAGACCCAGGTATGTGGCCCACCTGCGAAGTATATTTGAAGCCCACTTGCGATGTATTCGAGGCCCATGGGCGAGGCCCAATGTGATATGTTCGAGGCCCAGGGGCAAGGCCTGATGTGATGTATATGTGGCTCATTGAGATTGTATGAGGCCTATGGGCAGGGCCCATTGTGATACGTATTAGGCCCATGAGTAGGGCCCATCTGTTGTGTATATTTGGCCCTTGTTGAGGCCATGTACCTATTATGTGTTTGCCTCTATGTGGGCCAGTCCTTGGGGGACAATGTTGGTTAAATGTCCACATTGTCGACGTCGATTGTCAATGCCGGTTATTGATGCCGATTATGAACATGTGACTGCAGAGCATCATGATACATGTCCATACGCATCATCTGCATATTTGTTATGAGATGTGATTGACCATTGCATATGTTATCGGGCAGGATGATATGAGACTCCCTGATAGGAGGTGGTTATCTACATATGTTATCGGGTAGGATGATATGAGACTCCCTGATAGGAGGTGGTTATCTCACAAGAGCGCACGACATGCGCAGGATTGATGCATGATGGGATTATATGACTCATGCATCTTGCATTGTGTTGTGATTATTGTACGCCCTAGCGACATCAGGGCCGTAGCCACCACAGACATATCGTGGATGGCCAGATGGGATACCGAAAATCTGTTCTAAATAGGGTGCTATAGATATCCTTGGGTGAAAGTCCCAGAACCCTCTTGGTTCCAGAGGTTGCTCCAACGTCTAGACCGAGTGGGTAGATGAGCGCCGACTGCCGATTACCAGATGGCTGCGCTCTCCACTGTGTCATGGTCGGTTGGAAGGGGGTGCGGCCTTACCTGCCCGAGAGGAGGGGACAATGATAGGCTGAGTCTGACCAGCTCGAGGAATGTAACGTATCTTCCACTCACCTTGTTGCGCGCGATGGGGCGACAATCTGGTATGGAGTGTAATAGACCCCGATGATTTCCTAGAAAGGAACCGTATTGATATGTGGACTTATTAAGTAGGAGTTGCATGCTCATTCATTCATTCATTCATTCATTCACTATTCACTCGGGCTGGTGGTGCGCAACTAATTATTGTGTACCTTCATTATGGCAAGGATTTTGGTTGGACGCGCGACTAACCTGAGATCAGGAGTCTACTACATTGAGTCTGACTATCCAAATTTAGGTATGAGACTGGTTTGGATAGAAGTCCCTTGTGATAGACCCCATAGCCTACGATACTACATACTATCATCCCGACATCACTCCAGCTTGGTCATTTTATTCGCACCGCATATTACGTTGCATCTGTAGTATTTAGTATTTTGGGTTGCCATGTTTCTGTATTGATATGGCCGATAGTACTCATGCCTTGCATCGCATCGCCCTGGTACGGCTGATCGCACTCATAGTCTTGTCAGTATATTTCTGCTTATTTCGATATTTTATGATTTATGGTATTGTATCCTCGGCATCTAATATTTGACTCGCTTTGACTCCTCATTTGCATAACCGATTTTCACTGCTTACCCTGATATTGTATGACTCATGGACTTATCAGTACTTTCGCTTACTCTGATTACTCTGATATTGCTTACTTGACACTTACCTTGTGCACACACTTGCACCACCCTCTAAGCTTTATATAAGCTTATGCACGATAGATGCGTGCAGGTGATGTTAGGTTGCAGCAGTGTTGAGCTTGGACCGTGCGGTGCTCTTCTGGAGCTTGATTTTCTATTTATGTATTTTCCTTTCAATATTGTACTCTAATGATTATATTAGTGGATACGTGATGATGATGTTACCTTTGTGAATTGGGTAATCTTGTGGTTATACTTATTACTATTTAAATGTATAAAAAAAATCCTCCTTGTAGGATCCCAGGATCTAAATCTGGCATATGAATGCTAGGGGTCGAAAATGGGGTACTACAGAGGCTGTCGGCACCGGATTCGGCGATTGAAATTCCTGTGAATTCGATTTCTGGATTTGAGGCGTGAAAGAAGTTATTATCAGAGCATAACTTGGGAATACCTGAAGATAACATCACATATCTACTAATAGCTACCCTTCACTCTATGATTGTTGAGAACTTAGAATTATTAGATCCCCGAGTTCGAATAACTTAGAGATTTTCTGATATAGCTCCCTACCGTTGGGATTGAGGCTGTATAGTGTTCCAACTTCGATTGTTTCTGATCTAGGATTCGAGGTTCAGTGGAATCACCACAATGTTGATGATAAATCTTGGGAGGGCGAGGCTGAGATTAGAGAGCGCTTTCTTCATCCTTTGGTGGATTGATTGTGCCTTGACTTATATACTTGATGATATTTCCTCTTCCCTTGTCTGTTCTGTAAATTTCGAGTATGAAATTTTTATTAGGAGGGGAGAGCTGTAAGACCCGTATCCTAGGCAGTACCATTCCGTAAGCTTCCTCGGTCCTCCCGGTCGAATTTCGGACCCGCAATCTGTTACCGGCATTGGCGTGCGATCCTGAGTCGTGTCCCGTATACCTAAGTCGACTCGACCCGAGACTTGTACCTGTGCAACCGCGCCGTTGCCGCGGTTCCGATGCCACGTCTCGCGCGCCGAGGCGATACCCTGGCCAGAAGATGTGGGCCCGTGTTCAGTTCGAGAAAAACACCGCACGTTGCAAAATCCAAGAGAACATCACATCAAATCCCATCAATCAAGTACACATCACCTCACATGTCAAAGTACAACCTCATTCCCCAAGCAACTCCTAAAGTCAACACCCTCTTACACAAGTACACATCACCCATCACACCCATCTCTCTCTCTCTTACCCCTCTCTCTCTCCTCTCTCTTTCTCATTATCCCAAGCAACCCATGGGAGCACATCGTCCAAGCTCCATGAGAGAAGCTTGGCATGACCCACTCCCTACCACCCAATCCCACCCTCTAAAAACAATCTCAACCGTTAGATCACGATCCTTGGAGCTATAGAACGCGTTGTTGGATGAAGGACGAAGAGATCTAAGGTGGGTGCTCCTCCATCCTCTCCATTTTCTCTTTCTCTCTATCTATCTACATTGTTTCTTTTCTTTGTGTATGATGGCTTGTGGCCCACCTAATGCATGACCTTATCCACACCGTCCATTGATTTGGATCCCACTGTCTTCATGGCTGGTAAGTGCCATAGGCAAAACACAAATATAAGACTGATCCAAACATGTGGGCCATGTGGGACCCACCTTGATGAGGTGCACATCCACACCGTCCGTCCAGGCGGATGCACCAGTGGATGGTGGCTAACAGTGAAGTGATTAACTGACAGTGAGTGTAGCCGACAGTGGGTGTAGCTGCAGTGGAGTGTGTATGAACAGTGGGGTCCATAGAACCCATCTACGTCCTCCACCCTTGATTTGGGCCACGCCATTGATGTATGTGTTCTATCCAAATCGTCCACCGTTCTGGACAGTGGACCATGTCCGTGTGGGGCCCACTTCCACGCCCACGCCCACAGCTCACTGGTAGGCTGAGCGGAGTTACCTCATTGCAACACTGAGGTCTTAGCATCCATTCCTAAGTGGTGGTGGCAGCAGTGAAGTGTAAGATAGCGTGGGATCTATGGGACCCACCCATGTCATTCATCCATTTTGGATGGTGCTGGTGTACCTGGACAAGGTCTGAGCAGTGCAAGTCCTCTCTGATGTGCCATGAGCCCCATGGATTTAGTGTATGATGATACATGTTATGATGGCCTGACTAAAGAGGAGTCGGCTCGGCCCCCACCTGTGTGTTGTTGTTCTCCAGGTCAGCTCGGCTCGGGTCACCTGTGTGTTGTTGTTCAGTCAGGTCGGCTCGGCCCCCACCTGATGGTGTTGTTCTGTCAGGTCGGCTCGGATCGGCTCGGCCCACCTGATGCTATTGTTCTGTCAGGTCGGCTCGGCTCGGCCCACTTGATGCTATTATTAAGTCAGGTCGGCTCGGCCCACCTGTGTCTTGTTGTTCGCTCAGGTTGGCTCGGCCCACCTGTGTGTTGTTGTTCGGCCAGCTCGGCTCAGCCCTCCTGTGTGTTGTTGTTCGCCAGGTCAGCTCGGCTCGGCTCACCTGTGTGTTGTTGTTCGGCCAGCTCGGCTCGGCCCACCTGTGTGTTGTTGTTCGCTCAGGTTGGCTCGGCCCACCTGTGTGTTGTTATTCGACGAGCTCGGCTCGGTCCACATGTGTGTTGTTGTTCGCCAGGTTAGCTCGGCTCGGCTCACCTATGTGTTGTTGTTCGGCCAGCTCGGCTTGGCCCACCTGTGTGTTGTTGTTCGCTCAGGTCAGCTCGGCCCACCTGTGTTGTTGTTCGGGGAGCTCGGCTCGGCCCACCTGTGTGTTGTTGTTCGCCAGTCAGCTCGGCTCAGCTCACCCGTGTGTTGTTGTTCGGCGAACTCGGCTCGGCTCACCTGTGTGTTGTTGTTCGGCCATTTCGGCTCAGCCCACCTGTGTGTTGTTATTCGCTCAGGTCGGCTCGGCCCAACTGTGTGTTGTTGTTCGGCCAGCTCGGCTCGGCCCATGTGTGTTGTTGTTCGCCAGGTCAGCTCAGCTCGGCTCACCTGTGTTGTTGTTCGGCCAGCTTGGCTCGGCCCACCTGTGTGTTGTTGTTCGCTCAGGTCGGCTCGGCCCACCTGTGTGTTATTTTTTGACGAGCTCGGCTCAGCCCATCTGTGTGTTGTTGTTCGCCAGGTCCGCTCGGCTCGGCTCAACTGTATATTGTTGTTCGGCCAGGTCGGCTCGGCCCACCTGTGTGTTGTTGTTCGCTCAGGTTGGCTCGGCCCACTTGTGTGTTGTTGTTCAGTCAGGTCGGCTCGGCCCACTTGTGTGTTGTTGTTCGCCAGGTCAGCTCGGCTCAGCTCACCCGTGTGTTGTTGTTCGGCGAACTCGGCTCGGCCCACCTGTGTGTTGTTGTTCGCTAGGTCAGCTCAGCTCGGCTCACCTGTGTGCTGTTGTTCGGCCAGCTCGGCTCGGCCCACCTGTGTGTTGTTGTTCGCTCAGGTTGGCTCGGCCCACCTGTGTGTTGTTGTTCGCCAGGTTAGTTCGGCTCGGCTCACCTGTGTGTTGTTGTTCGGCCAGCTCGGCTCGGCCCACCTGTGTGTTGTTGTTCGCTCAGGTCGGCTCGGCCCACCTGTGTGTTGTTGTTCCGCGAGCTCGGCTCGGCCCACCTGTGTGTTGTTGTTCGCCAGGTCAGCTCGGCTCGGCTCACGTGTGTGTTGTTGTTCAGTTAGTTCGGCTTGGCCCACCTGTGTGTTGTTGATCGCCAGGTCAGGTGGGCTCGGCTCACCTGTGTGTTATTGTTCGACGAGCTCGGCTTGGCCCACCTTTGTGTTGTTGTTCGCTCAGGTCGGCTCGGCCCAGTTGTGTGTTGTTGTTCGGCCAGCTCGGCTCGGCCCACCCGTGTATTTTTGTTCGCAAGGTCAGCTCGGCTCGGCCCACCTGATGGTGTTGTTCGGTCAAGTTGGCTTCCCGCTTATGGTATTATTAGACCATGTAGTGTGGCCCATTTGTTGTATGTATAAGGCCACATGTGAGACCCATTTAACTCGGTCAAGTTATTCAACCCATTGACCTGACCAAGTGATTCAACCCAACTGATTCGGCCCATTTGAGTCAGCCAAGTGATTCAACCCATTGACTCGGCCAATTGTATCGGCCCATTTGATTAGCCCAATTGACTTTGCCCATTTGAGTCGACCCCTTTGACTCGGCCCATTTGTATCAATCTATTTGATCAGCCTAATTGATTTGGCTCCTTTGTACCGACCCTTTTGATTTGGTCTATTTTGTTCGACTCGTTGATATGGCCGACGTTATGTACGTTGGCCCATGAGTGAGGTCTAATGTGATGTGTATATGCCCCATGAGTGAGGCCCATGATGATGCGTTTTAAACCCTTGTATAAGACCGTTGATCCATTATACGATTGACCCTATGAGCGTCATTCATTAGGAGCAATGTGGTTAAACGTCCACATTGTTAGGCAATGATGGTTGGATGTCCATATTGTGACTTTTCCTTAAGCCTTGTATGAGGCCCACCTTGATGTGTATGAGGCCCGTTGTTGAGGCCCACCTTGATGTGTATGAGGCCCATTGTTGAGGCCCACCTTGATGTGTAGGAGGCCGTTGTTGAGGCCCACCTTGATGTGTATGAGGCCCGTTGTTGAGGCCCACCTTGATGTGTAGGAGGCCCATTGTTGAGGCCCACCATGATGTGTATGAGGCCCGTTGTTGAGGCCTACCTAGTTGTGTATGGGGCCCGTTGTTGAGGCCCACCTTGATGTGTAGGAGGCCCGTTGTTAAGGCCCACCTTGATGTGTATGAGGCCCGTTGTTGAGGCCCTCCTTGATGTGGGGCCCATTGTTGAGGCCCACCTTGATGTGTATGCGGCCCGTTGTTGAGGCCCACCTTGATGTGTATGCGGCCCGTTGTTGAGGCCCACCTTGATGTGTATGAGGCCCATTATTGAGGCTCACCTTGATGTGTAGGATGCCCGTTGTTGAGGCCCACCTTGATGTGTATGAGGCCCGTTGATGATGCCCTCCTTGATGTGTATGAGGCTCGTTGTTGAGGCCCACCTTGATGTGTAGGAGGCCCGTTGTTGAGGCCCTCCTTGATGTGTATGAGGCCCGTTGTTAAGGCCCTCCTTGATGTGTATGAGGCCCGTTGATGAGGCCCTCCTTGATGTGTATGAGGCCCGTTGTTGAGGCCCACCTTGATGTGTAGGAGGCCCGTTGTTGAGGCCCACCTTGATGTGTATGAGTCCTGTTGTTGAGGCCCACCTTGATGTGTATGAGGCCCGTTGTTGAGGTCCTCCTTGATGTCGTTGATGAGGCCCTCCTTGATGTGTATGAGGCCCATTGTTGAGGCCCACCTTGATGTGTATGAGGCCCGTTGTTGAGGCCCACCTGTTGTGTATATTTGAGGCCTACCTGTTGTATATATTTGAGGCCCATGTGTAGGGCCCACCTATTGTGTATTTAAAGCCCATGGGCTGTGGCCATAGTTATGTATATTAGGCCTATGTGATGTAGCCCATACTGATGTGTATTAGACCCAGGTATGTGGCCCACCCGCGAAGTATATTTGAAGCCCACTTGCGATGTATTCGAGGCCTATGGGAGAGGCCCAATGTGATGTGTGTGGCTCATTGAGATTGTATAAGGCCTATGGGCAGGGCCCATTGTCATACGTATTAGGGCCATGAGCAGGGCCCACCTGTTGTGTATATTTGGCCCTTGTGTGAGGCCATGTGCCCATCATGTGTTTACCTCTATGTGGGCCAGTCCTTGGGAGACAATGTTGGTTAAATGTCCACATTATCGACGTCGATTGTCAATGCCGGTTATTGATACCGATTATGAGCATGTGACTGTAGAGCATCATGATACATGTCCATACTCATCATCTGCATGTTTGTTATGAGATGTGATTGACCATTGCATATGTTATCGTGCAGGATGATATGAGACTCCCTGATAGGCGGAGGTTATCTCACATGAGCGCACGGCATGCGCAGAATTGATGCATGATTGGATTATATGACTCATGCATCTTGCATTGTGTTATGATTACTTTACACCCTAGCGACATCAGGGCCGTAGCCTCCACAGACATATCGTGGATGGCCAGATGGGATACCAAAAATTTGTTGTACATGGGGTGCTATAGATATCCTTGGGTGAAAGTCTCAGAACCCTCTTAGTTCCAGAGGTTGCTCCAACGTCGAGACCGAGTGGGTAGATGAGCGCCGAGTGCCAATTACCAGATGGCTGCACTCTCCATTGTGTTGTGGTCGGTTGGAAGGGGGTGCTGCCTTTCTTGCCCGAGAGGAGGGGGAAATGCTAGGCTGAGTCTGACCAGCTCGAGGAATGGGTCCGCTATTGACGAGCCGGGCCCGATATTGGCAGGCGGACAGTGAGGTCTCTTTCACTTACCTTGTTGCGCGCGATGGGGCTGTAATCTGGTATGGAGTATAATAGACCCCGGTGATTTCCTAGAAAGGAACCGTATTGATATGTGGACTTATTGAGTAGGAGTTGCATGCTCATTCATTCATTCATTCATTCACTATTCACTCAGGCTGGTGGTGCGTAACTAATTATTGTGTACCTTCATTATGGCAAGGATTTCAGTTGGGTGCGCGACTAACCTGAGATCAGGAGTTTACTATATTAAGTTTGACTATCCAAATTTAGGTATGGGACTGGTTTGGATAGAAGTCCCTTGTGATAGACCCCATAGCCTGCGATACTACGTACTATCATCCCGACGTCACTCCGGCTTGGTCATTTCATTCACACCACATATTACGTTGCATCTGCAATGTTTAATATTTTGGGTTGCCATGTTTCTGCATTGATATGGCCGATAGTACTCATGCCTTGCATCGCATCGCCATGGTACGGCTGATCGCACTCATAGACTTGTCAGTATATTTCTGCTTATTTCGATATTTTATGATTTATGGTATTGTATCCTCGTCTAATATTTGACTCGCTTTGACTCCTCATTTGCATAACCGATTTTCACTGCTTACCCTGATATTGTATGACTCATGGACTTGTCAGTACTTCCGCTTACTCTGATTACTCTGATATTTCTTACTTGACACTTACCTTATGCACACACTTACACCACCCTCTAAGCTTTCTATAAGCTTATGCACGATAGATGCGTGCAGGTGATGTTAGGTTGCAGCAGTGTTGAGCTTAGAGCGTGCGGTGCTCTTCTGGAGCTTGATTTTCTATTTATGTATTTTCCTTTTAATGTTGTACTCCAATGATTATATTAGTGGATACGTGATGATGATGTTACCTTTGTGAATTGGGTAATCTTGTGGTTATGCTTATTACTATTTAAATGTACAAAAAAAAATCCTCCTTGTAGGATCCCAAGATTGAAATCTGGCATATGAATGCTAGGAGCTGAAAATGGGATATTACGGAGGTTGTCGGCACCGGATTCGATGATCGGGATTCCTGTGAATTCGATTTCTGGATTTGGGCCGTGACATATGGGTACTCGAACCTTCAACCCGGTGTTAAAACTCGTGAGAGTCTACCACTGGAGTAAGAGTAAGGACCCAATGATAATGGGATGGAGTACTTGATATTTAATGTGATTGATGGATTGATTGAGGTGACATGTTGTAGAGATTCTCTTGGGTTTCAGACGCGCGGCATTTTTCTCAAACTGAACGTGGGCCCACATCTCCTAGTTAGGGTATTTGATCAGTATACAAGACACGACTTTTGAACCGCGGCGACAGTGCGATCGCAATGGTACATGTCTCAGATTAAGCTGACTCAAATCTACGGGATATGACTGAGGATCGCATTTAAATGTAGATCGTAGGTCGTGGATTGTCGAAATTCGACGGGAAGGATCGCGGGAGTCAATGGAACAGTACAGATTAGGATACGGGTCTTATAGCCCCACGTGTGGTCCCACCTACTGATATCCACACCATCCATACCTTGGACGGTGGGCCTCGTCGCAGCCTGCAGTGGCTACTGCATTGACGCCAGCAAATTCCGGGGTCTGATCTTGTGGTATGTGTTTTACCCATACCGTCCACCCATTAGCAGCTCGTGGGGCCCACCCCACACATGTGGCACAAGTCGGGAGGGACCCACTGTAATGTATACGTTTTGTATCTGGGCCGTCCATCTACTAGACAGCCAGCAACAAAGCTGCCTTTGACGTTAACAAGTTTTATGGGCTGACCATGAGGTATGTATATATCCACACCATCCATCTACTCATTTGAGAGACCTTGGTGCCCACCCCACACGTGTGGCACGTGTGGGGGTGGGAACCACCTTGATGTATTTGTTCTATCCCCACCATCCATCTGTCCGGGACGGTGGGCCTGATCATGAGGTTGTATCCAAACCGTTCGTCTGTTTGGGGACGTGGACCCCACTACAATGAGGTATGTGTTTTATACACACTGCCCAACCATTTTGGATGTGGGCCCACCCCACACGTGTGACACGTGTGGGGGTGGGACCCACCTTGCTATATATATTTTATATCCCCACCATCCATTTGGACGGTGTGCTGTGGGACTGTTCACTCCCCAAGTATAGGGTTGTGATGTAGTAATAAAACTCGGTGATACGGAGATAAAATCTCAAGGGACTGATACCTGTACGTTATCTGAAACTAAGTAGAACTAGAACTAGACTAAGATGAAATCTAAATCTAATGAAATTTAGGGAATAATGATGGAATAATTATCTAAAACTTAAAGAATTCTGGGAAAGGAAACTAGGGATTTAAAGGATCCACTTGTAGAGACTAGGGAGATCTTATGCCTGCATCAAAAACTCAACTGGACTTAGAGTCCATCTTCATCTAGTTGAAGGGTGTAATCATGAAAATTAAACTGAACTTCCTTTGATATAGTTTTAAAGAGATGAAAGGTATATGAATTAGAATGGATTCCATCACCAAATCATGCTCAGGAGACAAAGTAAACAACAGAATTAAACTAATTACCAACCAATCAACATGATATGAAGGTTGGAAAGCGTACCGTCATCCAACCATGCCCAGGAGACGATGGTGAACAATAGGGCTTCCTGAAGTCATAAACATAAAATGAAAGGAACATGCTCAAAGTTATCGCAGACCCATTGTAATTTTAGTCACAACAGACTATTAAAAACTAAAAACATTCTCTTAATAATCAAACTAATATTAAATTCAGTTCATAAATCAAAAGCAAATCAAAAGCACAAAATAGAGTCTCCCATCTCACTACAAGCTTCACCTCTTAGCCCTATCTAAGAGGTTTAGCCAGCCATAACCATGGCTAAACTAAATCTCTAAAAAAAAAAAAAGAAACATAAACAAAAGAAACAGAGGAGACACAGTTTAGCAAAATCTCCACGTGACTTCTCCCTCTCTCTTTCTCTCTGCTCCACTCCCTACCAATTGAATCTACCCTGCTCTCTCTTTTTTGGTTTTCCTTATATAGAGTAAGGAGGGCGGTGCGGAAGCTGTGTGTAGACCTTGTTAGAGTCGGAGAACCGAGCCTCTGTTTTGCACAGTGGAGAAAAACGTAAAACTCATTGCGTTTGATCTAGCGGGGCCCATGATCGACGATGGTGATGAAATCCAGTCTGTTCATTAGTTTCCCCTCGAAAAACTTGTTGGGAATATACGGTTTTTTATTGGTTTTGCTGTGGCCCACGGACTATTTCATTGCACCGTTTATCTTTTGTTGGGACAATTGGAAATGTTCCTTCATTGCCTTTTGGGATTCTGACACCTAGGCCATGGTTATTGGACTTGTAGAACTCTGATGGACGGTTCAGATCAGACCGTTGATTCATGATGGTGGCCCACAAAAATCTTCCACAGGCTCTTTTGTAAAACAGATCCTACGTGAATGCACTGTGATGGTCGATGGGTCCCACATTGCCATTGATGGAGAAATCCACGCCGTTCATGAGATTCAGGACGAAAAATCATCCAGGAATGACAAGATTGGATTGACTTAGATGCGGTCCACTGAACTTTGCTCTCTGCCATCCGTCCTTCGATTTACGGTGGAGATTTCCTAAGTGCATGCATGGGACCAGAAGGGAACCTAGGTAAGGTTAATACTCTCCCTATGTACACAATGGACGGTCCGGATTGATGATATGTATGAGGAGTGGGCCTCACTGAGAGGAACTGGTGGATGCTGATGCATCCGCTGGAAGTTTTTTACGCAGAGAAGACGGGTCAGCGGTCGCTAACCCGTTTTTGGTTTTTAGTGCATGGCCAGTGCCTTGTACATAGTGTACATGCACTGGACATGGGGGGTCCATCGTGATGTATGTGTAAAATCCACACCATCCATTTTGTCTCTTTTCTACTTTAAGTGGTTGAGACCAAAATTGAAGCACATCCAGATAGTAGGTGGGCCCTAGTTTAACGATTTGTGGACTGATTTGGCTATTGGGCCTCATCCATAGTGATCTAATGGCTGGTTTTTGACGTGTATGGTTAATTTATGATCCTTAGGCCATGTATGTAGTTTCAAGTTGAACGGATTGTGGGAACCCTGTGATCTTGCATTTTGGATGATTTTCGGGCCACTTGAGCTTCAATTTCCTGATTTTCTCGAATCTCTGACGTGTAATTCCGTCGATCTTAGTCCCTTGAAGTCCGTCCCTTACCTTTAGTGTCGTCAGAGCGTTAAATCCATGCTTTAAGCACTCTTTTTCAGTCCATGCTCGTAAATACACTCTGTATCACAAACACGATTAAAATAGGATATTAAACAATATCATGTTCATAAAATCATGTAATTACTGGGGTCTAATATGCAATATTTGACCCTCAACACAACTTCCAACCAGCATCTTGCTAGTCCCGAGCAAAGTATGCGAAAAATAAGTTGAGAACTATAGGATAATTTTTATGTACTCGAGTGAATGTTGCAAAATAATCCAGATACGAGAATTCTAAGATTTATACATGTTAGATATTATTCTCTCCTAGACTCAAGAACATAGTAAACTTCATAATCAGGTCAAAGTATTAATCTATTAATTAGAATAATTCTAAACAATGAGGTCCATGGGTGTATAGTCTAATATCGACTTATCATCATTAAAATTCACTTCTCTATTTCAGGATATCATTGGTAATCAACAAGAGAATTCATGATAACCAAAACTTGCCTCACAGATCATCTTTTCATTCTTTCAACTTTTGATTTTTTCATTAAAAGTAATTCCAAGAAGGGGAATCAAATCCTCACCTACAGGGAGCAAACCTATGGTGAAGACTGTACACCCAAACCTTTTTCATATATTATTCATGGGGAATTGAATCTACACCTATAGGGAGTAAACCTATGGTAAAAATTATTCGCCCAACCCTTTACAAAGGTATTTGTTTTTTTTTTTTTTTTAGCTAGGTATTTTCTTTTTCTTCAATTGATCATGACGGGCAAATTTTTCAAGTTGGTTCCTTACATGCTTAGTGATTACCAAGTTAACCCTTCAATATCAAACTAAGCAAGATGTGACGTGTGAAATTATGGTTCAATCAATGTTTGAAACTTCTAATCATGGATTAATAATTCAAACTTACTGTGAAATCAAAAAGATAACTGAATCCAAGAGTCATAAATCACCAACATCACCTATCTTATAATTCTAAAATCACGACTATCCCTTAAAATCGCTTTGAATTCACGAGAAATTCCAAAAAAATTTAAAAATTTTCACAATTTTTTCTCAAGACCAAGAAAACATTGATTAGGTAACTTCATCTCCCACCCTTAACCTAAAATCTATATTGTTCTCAATGTAAAAGATATATAAGCATGCAATGCACATGAGACAATGAAAGTAAAAGAAAAATGACGGGAAGATAGTACCTGGATAATGAATAGAGAGACTTTTCCATAGAGATCTCAGCTTGAGAGCGAGTCCGTACGAGAGTGAGGACATGGAAGCAAACTATCTTCAAACAACGTATCAAGCAAACTAACCTAATGACATAAAATCGTCTATCCTAGAACAACATAAATCAAACTACCCTAGTCCTCTGGAAGCAGGAAAACTACTCGATCATGCCGCAAGGTTCCTCTTCCGGCCAATATCTTGATAATTTTCTTAGTAGGTTCCTCAACAAGATCATCCAAAAGCTCTTTTTGCAATAAGCTTGGGCGCCCTGGAGCATGACTTTCCAGATAGACTTATGTACCTTATAAGAAATTTTCCATTGAATTGCTTGAGGTATCCAGAGTATATACGATTCACCTGTGATAGAAGAAGTTTCAACGTTAGTATCTCATGGTGAATAAGAGAGTATAAGTAAATAAAGTTTAGAAAACTTCTTAAGAAGTGATGTAGTTGTTCACTCCCCAAGTGCAGGGTTGTGATGTAGTAATAACTCGGTAAGACCGAGGTCGAATCCCAAGGGACTGAAACTTGTACGTTATCTAAAATTAAATAGAACTAGAACTAGGCTAAGATGAATTCTAAATCAATTAGCAATGGTGGAATACTTGTAGAATAATTAATCTAAATCTTAGGAAAAAAAATTAGAGATGGAAAACTAGGGATTCAGAGGATCCACTTGTAGAGATCAGGGAGAATTTATGCTTGCATCAAAAATTATGAAAATTACTGAACTGCCGTTGATCTAGTTTTCAAAGAGATGAAAGGTGTATGAATTAGAATGGATTCCATCACCAAACCATGCCCACAGACTATGGCAAACAACGGAATTAAACTAATCACCAACCAATCATATGTATGAAGGTTAAGAAGGGTACCGTCATCCAACCATGCCCAGGAGACTATGGTGAACAACAGGGCTTCCTAACGTCATAAACATTAAAGAGAATGAGAATATTAAAAGTCATTGCAGACCCATTGTAATTTCAGTCACAATAGACCATTAAAAACCTAAAATATTTCCATTAAAATCAAACTAAAACCAACTTCAATTCAAAAATTAAAATTAAATTAAAAGCATATAATCTCTCATCTCACTACAAGCTTCACCTCCTAGCCCTAGCTAGGAGGTTTTAGCCTGCCATGGATGGGCTCAATCCAAATAAATAAAGAGAAAAAGAAAAGGAAAAGAAAAGGGAAAGAAAAAAACCAAGCTCCTCTCTCTCTCCTCTGACCACGTTCAAACCCAAGCTCGAGCCCTCTGTTCTTCCTCTCAAGACCTTGAATGAATGCTTCCCACGTCCAAAAACCTCCTTTTATAGCTGTTGGAAGGCTGGAGTCAGTGACAGAGTTGTAGCAGGACACGGAGTGTAATTTTCGCAGCCAAGTTCAGTACCATGAAACACGCCACTTTCCTCGCTCAAATTCTAAAGAAACACCGTCCCTTAGTACTTTCTTGGGTCCTCTACATGATAGACGGTTCAGATCTGCCATATGATCAAAGATGGTGGGCTAAAACTGTCCGGAAAAGTCAGTTTTCGCGGATGTGCGAAACCTTTCGCACCATTCGCTGTTGTGGTCGGTGGGCCCCACAGAAGCATTTTCTGGAAAATCCACCCCGTCCATTGGATTCAGAACGAAATTTCAGTCAAGAATGGGTGGTTTTGAACGTCCATTGACGTGGCCCAGAGAAGAAATCACAGAAGAATCAGTTTTGAACGTTACCGAGCAGCCCTTTTGTGGCCTCTGTATCTCACACGTGTGCACGCATGGGTGAAAAGTGATAACATGGTTTTGTAGTTCTCGCGGCTGTCTACACGGTGGACGGTTCAGATCGAGCTTATGGAGCACGTGTGGGGCCCACAGATGATCGCAAAAATGGCCAGCGGCCGTGCGTTACGCGGTGTGAAAGCGGAAACTTCTTCCGCTGTGATGCTTGTGGGGCCCATTTCGGTTTTCTTTTCAAAAATCCACACCGTCCATTAGCTTCAGGATGAAAAACCGTCCAGGAATGCTGAGTTTTGGAGCCATTTCGGTGTGGTCCACAGAATCTGTAACCCAGCCGTCCATCCTGCGTTTTCCATCCATCTATGTCCGTACCTGTTCATGGGATCAAAAGGACAGCTTGGTGAGGTTAATACCCCCCCTTTACACGCAATGGACGGATCTGATCTATCAAAATATCGACGAGTGGGGCCCACAGTCGATCTTCCCCGTCGGCCGTGAAGACGCTGTAGCGTCTTTCTGTTTTGAGAAAAACGTCGGTCAGCGCCTGTGCTGACCGACTTCTTTATTTAGTACTCGGCGTCTGTACGTGTGCTGTGCACACGCACGATGTAAGGTGGGTCCCCCTTCGACGTATGTGAGAAATTCGCTCCGTTCATCTGCTTTACCATCTCCTTTTAACCGTAGGGACCAAATTTGAAGCGTATCCAGATAGCAGGTGGGCCCCAAATTGAAGATTGATGGGCTGATTTGACCGTTGGGCCACTTCTAGAGAGATCTAACGGCTGAAATTTGACTTGTACGGTTAATTTATGGTCGTCAGACCATGTATGAAGTTCTGAGCCAAACGGATGGTGGGAACCTCGTGATCTTGCATTATGGACGTCCTTCAGGCCACTTGAGCTTCAGTTCCTTGATTTTCTCGGATTTCTGACCGTGTATATTTGTCAATCTTGGTCCCCTGGAGTGTGTCCCTTGCCTTTTGCATCATCAGATCGTTAAATCTCAACTTTTAACGTCCTTTTTCCATCCATGCTCATAAAATCACTTTGCCACACAAGAATGAGAAAACGAGCCATTAGACAGCATTATATTCGTAAATCCAGACAATATCTGGGGTCTAATATGCAATATTTGACCCTCAACAGTAGTCTTAACACATTTCGAAGTATTAGACTTCAATTCCATTGTCAGCTCTTCCTCTTGTAATGGTAGATATTTAGGATCAGGGGAAGAGGGGGCTTCAGAATAAGAGTTTTCTCAGTCAGTGATGACTACCAAGATGTTGTCTTGCAAGATATCCACTTTGTCAAAAATATTCACTTTATCTTTTGACATGGGATCGTTTGAATTTGCAAAGTGTGTCAAGCAATCCTAAGAGTTGGGAAGTTCAGCTGAGTGTGACTTATTCTCCACATTGGAGCTTGTGATGATTTGTCTAAGGAATCCATCATCCTTGAAAGTGGACGAAAGTACGCTCTCTTGCTCCAGTCCTGCACAGACAGATTGAAAATCAATAGGGGAAGCATCGATGTGATCACTTTGTTCATTGAAACTACTCAATCGAGGTGTTGAATTATCAAATGTGTACAACTTAGATGGTGGCCTCAACTGGGTTTCAAATTCCAGGGTCGTAGCGAGCAACTCATCCTTCTCCCAAATCACATCATCACTCGATTCAAAGGAGTGGTCCAAACATGTTTCACAAGAGTTAGAAGGGTCAGTTGTAAGGGGCTCATCCTCCACCTTTAAATCAGACATGCAAGTGAGGGGAGTGGTTCATTATGACTGACCACTTCGTGTACGTCTTGATCATTGACCTGGACCAAACTTGAGATTGATTTTAGGAGAATTTGGGCTGCATGTTCATGATCATCATCCCAATACGCATCATCATCTAATTTCGTGCAGTGCATACTTGGGATGGGATCGTTGTCCTCACATTCTATTCCAAAATTAGGTTGAGGTTCACATAGACTAACCTCTTCCTTAACATTGAACTCTAGTGTGTCATGTGAGTGAAGTGTGTTATCATCATTGTATTTGAAAGAAACCCATGTCTCTTCACCATTCTTTTGAATAGTCATTGAGATCGACTCATCGGAAAATTGAACTGTATGCTCATTAATGGAATCTAACTCCCCATTCCAAATTTCAGAGTTCTTCAAAAGCGAGTTAAGATCACTTTCCTCGCATTGTATTTCTGGAATGAATTGCGGTTGAGATGAACGAGCCTCCTCTATCTTATCAAGGCGCGAATTAAGCGCTTCCAATGATTTTCTACTTTTTGCAAGACAAGCCATGTTACACTGAAATAAATCCTCTTGGATCATTTCTGGTTACGTTTCAAAGGTAGAGGACCCAAGAGCATTGTCACTATGATATCTTGCTGATTCATCTTTCCAACATTGATGTTTACACTGATTATAGTCATGCGAAATTATAGGTGGGAGAATTTGATGGTTAGTAATACTTATTATCACTCATAATATAATCACGCATTATTTTCTTCTTATCTGATAGGTGATAATAGTCCTCACACCCATAATTATTATAACCCCAACACTCACGTACTGTTTTGTTAATTCGTGGAGTGTAATTATTCTCCCGCATATGATCATGTAAGGACTTCTTAACCACTGGATCTTTATATTCCGATCAGTTCTCAATGATAGTTTCAGAAATTTTTTGAGACATAGGTTGATTTATACCATAGTCATCATCCCAATATAGATTATTCTTCTCAGTATACTGACGTTCCCACTCATGCATATACATGATGAGACCCTAACTCTGAATCTAATCCTAAGAAAAATAAAAGAAAGGATCCTACAACAATATGGAAAGTAAGAGGGGAAGAAGTTATCAGATTAGAATTCTTACGTTAAAATCCTGCAAAAGAAAATAAAATAAATTAGTTTCTACAAATAGAAATCCTGAAATTAGAAAGTTACTAAAAATAGAAAAGTAAAGAAAAGATCAGTCAATTTTTATAAAAAAGGAAATTTTTTGTAAAACTAAAATCCTAGTTCTAAAAATAGAAAAAGTAGAGAATTTAGAAAGGGATTACCAAATTAGACGTTTATGTCAGGATCCTACAAAACAAGAAAACATGTTAGTTTCTATAAATCAAAGAGAAAAATTATAACTTACAATTAGAAAAATCCTAAACTTAAACTAATTCTAAAACCAATTAATTTTAGAAAACGCAACCGTCCATCCCTGACAACGGTGCCAAAAACTTGTTCACTCCCTAAGTATAGGGTTGTGATGTAGTAATAAAACTCGGTGAGACCGAGGTCGAATCCCAAGGGACTGATACTTGTATGTTATCTGAAACTAAGTAGAGCTAGAACTAGACTAAGATGGAATCTAAATCGAATGAAATTTAGGAAATAATGATGGAATAATTATCTAAAACTTAAGGAATTCAGAGAAATGAAACTAGGGATTCAGAGGATCCACTTGTAGAGATCAGGAAGATCTTATGCCTGCATCAAAAACTCAACTGGACTTAGAGTCCATCTTCATCCAGTTGAAGGGTGTAATCATGAAAATTAAACTGAACTTCCTTTAATATAGTTTTAAAGAGATGAAAGGTATATGAATTAGAATGGATTCCATCACCAAACCATGCCTAGGAGACAAATAAACAACTGAATTAAACTAATTACCAACCAATCAACATGATATGAAGGTTAGGAAGGGTACTGTCATCCAACCATGCCTAGGAGACGATGGTGAACAACAAGGCTTCTTGACGTCATAAACATAAAAGGAAAGGAACATGCTCAAAGCTATCGCAGTCCCATTGTAATTTTAGTCATAATAGACCATTAAAAACTAAAAACATTCCCTTAATAATCAAACTAATATCAAAATTTAGTTCATAAATTAAAAGTAAATCAAAGGCATAAAATAGAGTCTCCCATCTCACTACAAGCTTCACCTCTTAGCCCTAGCTAAGAGGTTTAGCCAGCCATAACCATGGCTAAACTAAATCTCTAAAAAAGAAGTAACATAAATAAAAGAAATAGAGGAGACGCTGTTTAGTAAAATCTCCACGTGACTTCTCCCTCTCTCTCTCTTTGCTCCACTCCCTGCCAAATGAATCTCCCCTGCTCTCTCTTTTTATTTTTCCTTATAGAGAGCAAGGAGGGTGGTGCGGAAGCTGTGTGTAGACCTTGTTGGAGTCAGAGAACCGAGCCTTTGTTTTCCACAACAGAGAAAAATGCAAAACTCATTGCATTTGATCTGGCGGGGCCCATGATCAAAGATGGTGATGAAATACACTCTATTCATTAGTTTCCTCTCGAAAAACCTATTGGGATTATATGGTTTTTTATTGGTTTCGCTGTGGCTCACAGACTATTTCATTGCACCGTTTATCTTCCGTTGGGATGATTGGAAATCTTGCTTCATTGCCTTCTGGGATTCTGACACCTAGGCCTTGGTTATTGGACTTATAGAACTCTAATGGACAGTTTAGATCAGACTGTTGATTCATGATGGTGGCCCACAAAAATCTTCCGTAAGCTTTGTTGCGAAACAGAGCCTACGTGAATGCGCAGTGATGGTCGGTGGGTCCCAGATTGCCAGTGATGGAGAAATCCACGTCGTCCATAAGATTCACGATGGAAGATCATCAAGGAATGGTGAGATTGGATTGACTTAGATGCGGTCCACTGAACTTTGCTCGCTGCCGTCCATCGTACGATTTACGGTGGAAATTTCCTGAGTGTATGCATGGGACCAGAAGGGAACCTAGGTAAGGTTAATACCCTCCCTATGTACACAATGGACGGTCTGGATTGATGATATGTATGAGGAGTGAGCCCCACTGAGAGGAACCGACGGATGCTGATGCGTCCGCTGAAAGTTTTTTACTCAAAGAAGACGGTTCAGCAGTCGCTAACCCGTTTTTGGTTTTTGGTGCATGGCCAGTGCCGTGTACATAGTGTACATGCACTGGACATGGGGGGTCCATCATGATGTATGTGTAAAATCCACACCATCCATCTTGTCTCTATTCTACTTTAAGTGGTTGAGACCAAAATTGAAGCACATCCAGATAGTAGGTGGGCCCCAGTTTAACGATTTGTAGGCTGATCTGGCCATTGGGCCTCTTCCACGGTGATCCAATGGCTGATTTTTGACGTGTACAGTTAATTTATGATCCTCAGGCTATGTATGTAGTTTCAAGCTGAACGGATGGTGGGAACCCTTCGGGCCACTTGAGCTTTAATTTCTTGATTTTCTCGGATCTCTGGAGTGTTATTTCGTCAATCTTGGTCCCCTTGAGTTTGTCCCTTGCCTTTGGTGTCATCAGAGTGTTAAGTCCATGCTTTAAGCACCCTTTTTCAGTCCATGCTTGTAAATACACTCTGCATCAAACACGATTAAAATAGGACATTTAACAGTACCATGTTTGTAAAATCATGTAATTACTGGGGTCTAATATGTAATATTTGACCCTCAACAAGGACGCACCATGTTGTATGTTCTTTGCAACCACGCCGTCCATCTATTTTCAGCCGTGTGTGGGGTCGACCGTGATGTATGGGTCTGATCCACACCGTCCAGCACTCTGGAGGGTAGGACCCATCACATGTATGTGTTATATATCCAGTCCGTCCATCCCTGGATGGTACTATTTGGGGCTACCTTTGATGAATGTATTGTACATCCACACTGTGCATCCGTGAGGCCCATATGATGTATATCCGCACCGTCCACATGGGACGTGGGGCCCATGTGATGTACATGTTTGATCCAAGCTGTCCATCTGGTGGGGTCCATTTGAAATGTACAGGGCCCACCTTAATATGATGTATTGATGAGTCCCAATGAGATTTACTTATGGCTCATTGATAAGGCCCAACATGATGTATATGTGAAACCCATGGATGTGGCCCATTGTGATGTATTTGAGGCCCATATGATGAGGCCCGAAGTGATGTATATTAGCCCATATGATGAGGCCCGATGTGATGTATTTGAGGCCCATGGATGTGGCCCATTGTGATGTATTTGAGGCCCATATGATGAGGCCCGATGTGATGTATATTGGCCCATATGATGAGGCCCGATGTGATGTATTTGAGTCTCATGTGATGTGGCTCAAGGCGATGTATATGAGGTCCTTGTATGAGGCCCAATGCGATGCATGTGAGGCCCATGAGTGATGCCCAATGCGATGTATGTGAGGCCCAAAATGATATATGAGGACCGATGTGATGTGTGATTTCACCATGATGTATATAATTATGTTTATGATGGGCCATACCTTGGGAGCAATGATGGTTTGATGTCCACATTGTAAGTGTAATGATAGTTAAATGTCCACATTGTAACTCTCCCTAGGGCCCATTGTTAGGCCCATTCTCACCTCACCTTAGTGGGCTAACCCAAACTGTTGGGCCCCCATGATCGTTAGGCCCATTCTTGATATGAGTAGGCCGTCTAGGCCCATCCTTGATATGAGCATATAACATGCTTAGTATAACTTCATGATCCATGCCCATGTGCATCATATGTATGCTTGATATGAGGAGTGATTGATCATAACACATGCCATTGGGTAAATTATTATGGGACTCCTTGATAGGAGGAGTTGCCCACATGAGCGCGCGGTACGCTCAAGATTGCTGCATGACTGGATTGTATGATTCATGCAATTTGTATTTGTGTGATATGATTTTTGTATGCCCTAGCGACATCAGGGCTATAACCTCCATAAGCATATCATGGATGATAGGATTGGATACTGAAAATACTGTTACTAGCATCAGGGTGCCATAGATGTCCCTAAGTGAAAATACCTAAACCCGATGGTACTAGAGGATGACTCTAACCTCAAGATCGAGTGGATACATGAGCGTACGAGGGTCATATACCAGTAGGCCACATCTCTCACTGTGTCGTGGTTGGTTAGAAGGGGGTGTGACCTCACCCGCTTGAGTAAGGGGGCAATATTTAGGTTAAGTTTGACCAGCTTGAGGAATAGGTCCGCTATCGACAAGCTAGACCCGATATTGACAGGTGGATAGTGAGGTCTCTTCTAGTTACCCAGTTGTACACTAGGATAGGGGTGATAAGCTGGCGTAGAGTGTATTAGACCTCGGTGATTGTCCAGCGTGAAATCTATACTGATATTTGATGCTCTAGCGATGGGCTGTATGGTTATGTGAATTCAGATGAGGACTGGCATGCGTACGTTGCATCTCGCATATGACATTCGGCTACATAGGCCTCGCATCGCACGACCTTGATATGACCGATAGCATTCATGCTTACATCGCATAGCCTTGGTATGACTGATGACATTCATGGACTTACCAGCATTTTTGCATTACTCTAATATTACACTCTTGCATTGCTACCTTACGCACACTCTTTCACCACCCTCTAAGCTTTCTATGAGCTTATGCACGATTGATGCATGCAGGTGACGTCGGGACGCCACAGTAGCATTAAGCTAGGAGCGTGCTATAGAGCTTCTAGAGTTTCTTTCATTATTATCTTTGTATTTCCCTTTATGCACATTGTACCTTAAGTTTTTGATCATAGTTGAAATGTGATGGAGTTGTTGGTTATTTTTTGTGGGTTATGCTTATGGTTATGCTTATTACGAATCAAATTCACATTAAAAATTCTCTTTATAGGATCCCAGGATTGGAACCTAGTATATGGGTGCCGGGAGCCGAGAATGGGGTACTATGGAGGTTGTCGCTGCCAGATTCAGCGATCAGAAATTTTGTGAGTCCGGTTTATGAGTTTGGGGCGTTACAATGACTATCGCTGCCGATCCAAGCAAGATCTCGAATCCCTAAGGTCAGCCAAGGCTAGACCATTGCTACCGATGTGACCAACCGGGTCACCTATTAAACATGTGTCCTCAACGACAAGTGGCTAACCTAGCTATTAATGATGGAAGCGTCGAAAATAAAAAGGAAGACCCAGAGATTGACTAAGCAGAACACGTCGTGAATGATGAAGTGGACAGAGTAGATTATTAAATGTGTATCCTCAACGACAAGTGGCTGACCTAGCTATTAATGATGGAAGCATTAAAAATACAGAAGAAGACCTGGAGATTGACAAAGAAGAACACATCATGAATGATGAAGTAGATGAAATAGATTGGGTTCCTCAAGATCACAGTATGATAGTGAGACGACTATTCTATACACCAAAGAAGGGGGTACACCCACAATAGCATAGCATCTTTCAAATAAGGTATACAGTGAATTTAAAAGTCTGTGATGTGATCATATAGACATTAGGAGCAGTGAGAATATCGTCTCCAAAGTCATGGTGGGAGGTTGCGGCCGAAGATGAAAAAATGTCCCTCCCCATACACAATTGGATGGATTAAGAAAGTCAGCGAGATTGAGGTAAATTAATAATGCAATCTCTTTCTTAATTAGCAAATATTATAAGTACCAAGTAGTATGTAACATAGCTGAAATGGAGGCTTGTTATATATATTACTTGATCGGCTGTGGCAATCAAATTGTGACACCACTTATAGAGGACATGAAAATGTGTGTGTGTATGTGTGTGTGTGTGTGTGTGTGTGTGTGTGTGTGTGTGTGTGTGTGTGTGTGTGTGTGTGTGTGTGTGTGTGTGTGTGTGTCAAGGATGGCCAAAAAACTATAGTCGCCCTTCTGGACCCAGATGAGCAGATCGAAGCTTCTAAAGTGGAGAGACGTTCTCTCTTAGCCATACTAGACTTTATGGAGGAGTCTAAGGAGATGGAAAAAGTCTATGCATTGGTTATGAAGGGTGAAGAGGTAGTAGTGCCCACGATTCTTCCTAAGAAATTGAAATCATTGTTGTAAGAATTTAAGGCAATCTGACTTGATGAACTTCTCGATGGGTTTTCTCCTATGCAAGATATACAACTGTATGTAAGTGTTGTGTTGTATAAAGCACTCTTATTTGTCAAATTTTGATGGGACAAAACAACTTATAGTGCAATTCATTCATGTGATGAAAAGTCACCTTCAAGTGATGAAAAGTTCACCTTCAAGTGAATCGAGATGGAAAGTTCAGCTTCAAGATCAACACATGAAGTTAGAAAGTACAAGATATGAAGATGGTTACTTCAAGTTTACTTCAAGTAGAAGATCCACTGAACGCTATTGACGATTCAAGTAGAAACCTCAAGGTATATACTTCAATGTCCAATAATTTCATGTATAATTGACCCTAGAAAGACCCTAGACTTAGGTCCTTTCATATGCTAAACATACATGGGTTTTTATACTTTGGATAGGCTTTGGTTCGAGTAGTCCAAGCCTAAATTCGAGTAGTCCAAGCTCTGGTTCGACCAGTCCAAGAATTACTTTGACCAGTCCAAGATTCAACCTCATAAAATGGACTTTTTTGGTAGTTCCTCGACCAGTCAAGTAGGGTGCTCAACTTGCCGTGGGCACACCCTTGACCAGTCGAAGGGAGCTCGACTCGAACTCCAACGACTGATTTTTCACTCCCTCGACTAGTCGAAGGAAATGTTCGACCAGTCGAGCAGGCCCTTTATCATGCCCCGAACTTGGAAACCAGGCTCAGAAAATTTTTAATCACCGAATCCGGTGCTGAAAGCCTACGTAGTACCTCTTTCTCGGCTCCTAGCATCCATATGCCAGATTTCGATCCTGGGATCCTATAAGGAGGATTTTTTTTCAATGTATATTTAACTCGTATTAAGCATAACCACAAGATTACCCAACTCACAAAGGCAACATCATCATCACATATCCACTAATATAATGATTAAGTACAATACTGAAAGGAAAATATATAAATAAAAAATCAAGCTCCAGAAGACCGCTGCACGCTCCAAGCTTAACACTGTTGCAACCTAACATCACCTGCACACATCATCGTGCATAAGCTTATAGAAAGCTTAGAGGGCGGTGTAAGTGTATGCACAAGGTAAGTGTCAAGTATTCAATACAATGCCATCATCATACAATACCAGAAATACTGGTAATCCATAAATCGCACATTATCAGAATAAACAGAAATACTGACAAGATCATGAATTATCAGAGTAAGCATAAATACTGACAATATCATGAATTATCAGAGTAAGAAGAATTACGGACAAGTCCATAAGTCGATCAATATCAGAATACGCAATATAGAATAGCTATGCAAATGAGGAGTCGTAAAGAGCCAAATATTAAATGCCGAGAATACAACGCAATATGCAATTCTTAATGAGTTAACAAATAGCGTTAGCCATATCTAGACCATATAAATGCAGAAGCTAGTAAACAAAAATTCCATATACCACGGATGTAATGCAATATGCGGTGCGAATGGAATGACCATGCTGGAGTGTGAAGTTGGGATGATAGTACATAGTATTGCAGGCTATGGGGTCCATCATAAGGGACTTCTATCCGAACTAGTTCCATACCTAAATTTGGATAGTCAGACTCGATGTGGTAAACTCGTGACCTTAGGTTAGTCGCGCCCCTCAACCGAAACCTGGTTATTATGAAGGTACATGTAACAAATAGTTGCGCACCACCAGCCTGAGTGGATAGTGAATGAATGAATGAGTATGCAACTCCTGCTCAATAAGTCCACATATCAGTACAGTTCCTCTTTTTGGATCATCACCAGTGTCTATTACACTCTATGTAGCACCCTGGATTTTTACCAACCTGGGGTTAGACGTCCTTAGGCAATGGGTCGACCATAACACTTTGGTAACCTCTTAGAACCCAATTCCAAAGCCAGAGATATCATTTAGAATGAAATTCTTTAAAAATTTAACGTGAATTAGCCAACGCTACACTAGACTTCTGGCAAAATTAGCACCAACCACTTTAAATACGATCTGTAAGACCCAAAACCTCTAGAATTGTTACCGCTACATTACCCTAAAATCTAGGATCAAATTCTAAACCCGTTTGCCCTCAGGAACCCTTTGAAACTTTGTATTGGATCTATACTGCACGTCGAAAGTCCGATAGCGATAATCTTAGACAATTACGACCGCCTTGTTGGACTTGACAATCGTTTCGAAAATCAAGCCCAACTAATGTTCTGAGGCTATTTCATTGATCCTGGAGCAAGGAGTGTGAGAAAGAGTAAAATTCATTAAAAAATTAAATGTCATTTAAATAAATCTGGTACGTTTCGCTTGTGGGTTAAGTATAAGCATTCAGACCGTTGGAATCTGACCCAAATACACCCTTAGATCAGGGAACATTTCTCACTCAGGTCAGTGTACTTAAAATCCTCGATCGAATCTCCGTGACCGCTGAATTGAAACTGGTCCGCCACGTGCGATCTAGGAACACTACAGGACTGAAAACTTGGTGTGAGCAGGATCCAATATACATGAGCTTAAGTCCGACCGCATTCGGCTAGGGGACCTCCCGAAATATCCCTTTGGATCGGATAAGACCCGATTTGGCTATAACCCTAGTATACCTTCACTTAAAGTCTATTTTGGTTATGTTTGGGCTTATAAAAGGGCCTTAAACCCTTAGCTTTCTAACCCATACGAATGTGCTAGAAACCCTAGGAAGGAGAGAGAGAAAAGAGAGAGAAAGTGAGGGAGAAGCTGGTGATTTCTCCTGAGATTCTTCCCTGTTGCTCTACGTGCCGAAGCCACCTACCTGCATCATTATTTCGATAATTCTGGTTTCGTTCTAGGTAAGAAAACCCTAACCCTAGCCTGATTTGAAGCTTAGACTAGCTGTAGAAGAGTTCTAGCTAACCTGTTTCTTGCCATAGGTAGCGTATCTACCGTTGACGAAGACACATCGTCTGAATCTTAACGAATACGCATTTTTGGTTTAAGGTGCGGATTTTAGACGCTTAGATTACCTGTTTTCAAAGCTTTCAATGCCGTTTAATGGTAGATTGCTGATGAGGATGCTGTTTGACATGTAGAACATGCTGTCCGTTTTTCATTTTGAATATGTACGAAAAATATGAGATTTAGAGTATTTTAAGTATTTGTAGGAAATACTGTATACGTACGTATTTTGCCGATATGATTGCCATGAGTATTTGTCGTGTACCTATACTAGTTATGCGTGTATGATTTATTTGGCGAAGAGATTCGCCCTAATGCACATATTAGCCGACATATGCTATGTAGACTAATGTGTGTAGACTAAGTGTTTGTTGAAATACCAAAATCAATATGATTTATGCCTGCCTTATGTATTGAATGTAAGAATATGATTGTTGTGTATTAGACATCTCCTTGTTATAAGGATTTGTCATATTATACGTTGAAATCAACATACGTCAAGTACGTTGAAGTTGTGTAGTCTAAGTGTTTGTATAAATGTAAGTATTGGTAAGTGTTGAGTAAATGGTGTTGTAGATTAGCGTTGAGATTGGATTCTCAACTGATTTGATGATGTACATGAATTCCTCCATGCTTGTTGTATTTCAATTACCTTATGTGTGAAGTACTCATGTATGGTTAACTACTTATGATGTATGTTATAACATGCTGATAACATGCTGAAATTTCTTGTATTTTAATTCTGTCTCTCTCATATGATTATTGATTCACATTACATGTGTTTGGAGCTATACTCTAGTCCAGGCAGTCGGTAACAGATTAAGATTCATGGTTGGATTCTATTCACCATGAAGGATGTGTATGACGAACCCCAGTCGTACTAGAGTCGTCTACAGTGGTTAGGCCACACGAAGTGCTTGTGCACTTCATGTCGGTCGATTCAATGTGTGCTCGTGCTAGTCGGACTCATCAAGTAACCCGATTGACCATTGTATGTTCACCTTGTATTCGTCATAACTGCTTGAACCTAGGGTACTAAACTTACCATTGGAAAGCCCCTCTACCTTGGTACCTCGATCCCCTAAGACTCATGAGACGGGCATGGTGGTATGGGACACTGTGGTCGAGCTGTCGGCCTACGCTGGGGCCACAAACCTCCCCGTAGTGACCAATGAGCACCCTACTCTGAGCAAATTATGGTGGTATGGGACATTATATTCTTATTGTCGGCCTACATTGATAAGGTGATGGGGGAGTGGAGCAACGAGTGCGAGCAACAGCCCTGACAGCCCTTTGTAGTGACCTTGAGTTTATCCTGACACCGCATGGGGGCGACGAGTCCTGATGCAGTCTTAAGGATATAAACTAGGCCTGTATTGATAAGGTGATGGGGGAGCGGTGCAACAAGTGCGTGCAACAGCCCTGACAGCCCTCTCAGCGACCTAGAAATATATCATCGTATGAGATTACTAGAAGTGACGACCCTAGACAGGATCATTGTTTGGGTATTGATATAAGGGAGGTACCTTATTTTCCCAATCCTGCTGTATGAAAAGGACTAATAATAACTCGATAATCATATTCATATCGCACTGCATGTGCCTGGAAGATGTGAAGCACTGAGGAAAGAAAGCATACCGCGGACGTGAGATGGTGCCGCATGAGGGAGTATGTCGGTGAGGGCATCCATCTTGTCATTTCATGCTTGCATTAATCACAGTGTTTAGGAATGTTTATTTTTCTTGCTTTGCCATTATTGCTTGATTGATTTGATAACATGCTAACCTTTGCTCTATGATTCCACTGAGTTAGTTACTCATTTCCACGTTACGGGATGGTGTTCCGGACACCCACCAGTCCCTATTTTAGTTTCAGATGATGGCGATGCTTGTGAAGTGGAGCCGGACTTGTATGATGATGAGGAGGACTTCTTCTTCGTGTTTTGATCGACGGGATTATAGGGAGGTTGATTAGACGCCTTGACACTTGTCATTTTATATTTTTTGAGCACTCATGTATATTCTTTTCTTTCCATTTTTTTGAGTATACATGTATTTAATTAACCTGGTAACATGTTTTCACTCTGGAGACTTACAATCAATTATATATTTTATGTATTTATCACAGTCTTTTGCTTGCTAATTTTAACTGTCTCTGGAGTATGATATATTGTTTTGGCTTAATCCTCCTCATGTTTTATGTACTATTACCGCCGACATTCATCCATCATTGAAAATATTGCATAAGTGATGTTCTGAAACTCGGGAGTTGGGTTTCTACCCGACCCCCGATTTTTAGGATGTTACACTCTACACCAGCTTGCCGCCCCTATTCAAGCACACAACTGGGTAAGTGAAAGAGACCTCACTATCTGCCTGCCAATATCGGGCCCGGCTTGTCGATATCGGACCCATTCGTCAAGATAATCATACTCAGCCTAGATATTGCCCCCTCACTCAGGCGGGTAAGGCCACACCCCTTCCCAACTGACCATGACACAGTAGGAGACACGACCTACTGGTATACGGCTCTCATGTGCTCATACATATCCACTCAGTCTCGACGTTGGGGTGTCTCCTGGCCACGGAGGTTTAAGGATTTTTTTCCACAGATATCAATGGTGCCCGTATGTTAGAAATAAATATTTTTGATGTTCCATCTGGCCATCCATGATATGCCTGTGGAGGCTACGACCGTGATGTCGCTAGGGCGTAGAGTAATCATAACACACAATACAAGATGCATGAGTCATACAATCCAGTCATGCAAATACCGTGCGCTCATGTGAGATAACCTCCACCTATCAGGAAGTCTCATAGCCTACCCAATGTCATATACAATGGTCAACCACATCTGATAATAAACATTTAGATGATGCGTATGGGCATGTATCATGATGCTATGCTGTCACATACTCATAATCGGTATCAATAATTGGCCTTAACAATCGGCTTCGACAATGTAGACATTTAACCAACATTATTCTAAGGAATGGCCACATAGAGCCTAACATATAGTAGACCCATGGCCTCACACAAGGCCTAATATACAACACCATGGGCGTCACTCAAGAGCTTAATATACATCACGATGAGCCTCTCTAATGGGCCTAATGTACAACACAACGGGCTCCATCGCTTGGCCCTCAAATACACCATAATAGGCCTCATCACATAGGCCTTACATACATTTCATAGGCATCAAATGCATCAAGCTGAGGCCGAATGCTCATCAGAATGAGCCTCAAATATGGGTCGCATATACATCACAATGGGCCTCAGCAATCGGCCTCGATACCTGGCCTCGACAATTAGAGTCGGCCTCAATAATCAGAATCAGCCTCAAAGATTGGTCTCAACAATCAGAATCGGCCTCGACCTTCGATAATCGGTAATTGACAATCGGAATTGGCCTTGACCTTCGATAATCGGCAATCGGAATTGACCTCGACCTTTGATAATCTAAATCGATAATTGACAATCGGAATCGGCCTCGACCTCGATAATCAAAATCGATAATCGACAGTCGGAATAGGCCTCGACCCCGATAATCAAAATCGATAATCGATAGTCAGAATTGGCCTCAACCCTGGTAATCGAAATCGGTAATTGGTAGTCAGAATCGGCCTTGACCCCGATAATCAAAATCCGTAATCGGCAGTCGGAATCGGCCTCGACCCTGATAATCGGAATCGATAATCGACAATAATGAGAGTGGCCTAACAAGGCCTAAGGGAAGGTCACAATGTGGATATTTAACCATCATTGCCCATCAACGTGGACATTCAACCAACATTGCTCCCAAGGAGTGGCCCACATAAGGCCGAGCATACAGTGTGCCCACGACCTCATACAAAGGTCTAATATACATCATAATGGGCCAGATACACAGGCCTAATATACATCAAGTGGACCGCATGAATGGGTCTCATATACATCATAGGTGGGCCCTGCACATGGGCCTCATATACACGGCATGCGGTCCCTACACATGGGTCTCATATACATCAAATGGGCCACGTACCTGGGCCTCGAATACATCAAGTGGGCCACACATCATGGGCCTAATACATTTCACAATGGGCCTTACCCTTAGGACACAAATACGTCATAATGGGCCTCGCCCATAGGCCTCGAATACATCATAATCGGCCACAACTCATGAGTTTCAAATACATCATAATGGGCCGCATCACCTAGGCCTCATGTACATCAAGTGGGCTACATCAATGGGCCGCACTAATGGGCCTCATACACATCAAGTGGGCTACACCAATGGGCCGCACAAGTGGGCCATATACACATTAAGCTGGCTATACTAATGGGCCACACAAGTGGGCCATATACACATCAAGTGGGCTATACCAATGGGCCGCACAAGTGGGCCACATACACATCAAGTGGGCTACACTAATGGGCCGCACAAGTGGGCCATATACACATCAAGCGTGCTATACCAATGGGCCACACAAGTGGGCCATATACACATCAAGTGGACTGCATTAATGGGCCACACTAATGGGCCGAATCAAATGGGTCGAATCACATGGGCCAAGCCAAATGGGCCCAAACCAACAACACCACTCATCTATAGCTAGAGATCATTTTGGAGCATTATCACAAAATGAATCATATCGGAAGATCATCTAGACCATACTACAAATAGCAGTGGAGATAATGATTTTAACAGTTAAGACTTCATAAGGCCCACCATCACATTTATTTTCCATCCAATTTGTTCATAAGGTCACCAAGGCTTGAATAAAAAAGGAAAAGCAATTTCATATGGATCCAAACCTTCCGCGATCCTAAATAGTTTCATTGGTGGACGTTCAATCTCCATTGATTTTTGCAGTGTGGTCCACTTGATAAATGGCTGGATATAACATATACATCACGACATGGCCCATCGTCTAGCCATTTGGACACTACATCATATACATCATGGTGTGGCCTACGGAACTTGATGACGTTACTACAACAGCTTTCTGCTGCTCATCCGATAGATGGGCGACATCGATATAAAACAGATGGATGGCGTGGATACAGAACAGATACACCACATGGATTATAAAACAGATGGACGGTCTGGATATCACAGTTAGGCCCATACCATTGGCTGATGTTAATACATCACCTGTATTGCTGGTGGGATGTTGACCCACCAGTAGATGACAATTAGGATATAAAACATACCTTATGACTAGACCCAGACACATGTGGAATCCACATATGAATGGATGGTTTAGATATCACAATACCTCGTGGTGGGATCCACCATCCATGTGACTGGACGGTGTGGATCTCACATGCCTCTGGCCCACAACATAGAAATGGATGGATGGTGACAAATACATCATGGTCCCTGCACAGATGCTGGACACCCGTCCAACAATGTCCAAATAGACAGCAGGTGATGAAACACATACATCACAGTGGACTACACCCGTCTAGATTGCTGGACGGCGTGGATACCAACATACATCAGTGGTGGGTCCCATGCATGTGGCCCACCTTACATATATATAAAATAATATATTATAGTATAATATAATATATATAAATTACACAGAGCCACCATCCAGACCCTTGGATGTTCTGCACAGTGGAGATTCACACATATTTACATGGTGGGTCCACACATGTGGCCCACCTCATATCATAATAATATATATTATATTAATATATATAAATATGTAACATATATCATACATAGTACATGTCCAGCTTCTGGACAACGGCGTGGATTAAAAACAGATGGAGAGCGTTGATACAACGCATGCATCGTGTGGAGTCCACGCACACATTGGTCCCACAGCTGCCATCTCAAAATGGCTGAATGGTGTGAATGAAGCAGCCTGGTGGGCCCCTCCAGCCAAAAGGATAGACGTTTAAATATAACACGTACCTCAGATCAAACCCACTGATTGGCGTCAGTACAGCAACTACGATGCTAGGGCCCACTGTCTTTTAGATGGTCTGAATAAAACATTACATCATGGTGGGGTCCGCAACACCTTCCAAGTAATCCAGTAACGTCCAGATGGCCTGGACGGTGTGGATTTAACACAAAAATCGTGGTAGGCCCCACACCGTCCCCGGTCTTGGACGGTGGGGATATAATATAATCATCATGGTGGATCCGCGGTACTTGCTGGCATTCAGACAGCAGCAACTGCCTGCTGCATGGGACCCAACAAATGAACAGTTTGGATACACACACACACACACACACACACACACACACCCCAAAAGTAGGGCTGAAAGTTGGGCAGGTTCAACCCGATCGACCCGTGACCGACCCGACATTGGTTTAGGCTCGGGCAGGATATTTTGGGTCTGATCTTAAGCTTGGGCTATACAAATACCAACCCGATAAAACTTAGGTTAGGCTCTGGTTGAGGTCTCGGGTTGCCCGACCCAACCCGAACCCGATCAATATATAAGTTACTTATAAATTATAATTGAGTGTGGATCATTTGTGTTGAAGGCACACTAGTGATGTCGAGTCTCACTTGTCCACATCATTTCCAAGGACTCAAGTTAACAAGATATGCCAGATTTCTCTCTCCCAAATAGACTTCATGCTATGCTACATGACTTTTAAAGGTGTAGTTGTCTTATATTTTAGCTTGTTTTTTAAAGGAAAAAAATGAAGTTCTTTATAATGAAAAATCACACATATAAGTAATAAAATTATAGATATAAAAAATAAGTCTTATATTGAAATATAATAAACTAATGTAATAACAAAAATATTAGCATGTATATACCCAACCAACCCGATCAACTCGACTGAGCTCGCTTGGGTTGGGTTTGGGTTGAGAATTCCCAACCCGAGATTGAGTTGAGTTGGGTTAGGGTTGAGGTATAGGAACCTTAGGTTGGGTTAGGGTTGAGCACCAACCTGACCCAACCTGCCCGACTTTCAGTCCTAACCAAAAGTGGCTCCACGTTCATGCTTTAGACGGCCTGGACAAAACCCATCCAAAGGTGGGGGGATTTTCCACCGTCCATCACGTCTAACAAGTGGACAGACTATATGGATTTTATACATGCATCAGGTGGGTCTCACCCTCTAGATTTGCTGGACGGTGTGGATCATACACATCACAGTGGGCTATACATCAAAAATGAAAAAAAATAGAGAAAGGGAGGAAGCGAGAAAGAGAGAGAGAGACAGATGGAGGAGGGAACCCACCACTATGGGCCCCTCAATACAATGCATACATCAAGTGGGTCCCACCATAAGTGGGCCCTCTAATCATCAAAAGCATACCAAAAATCACCCACCTTTTATCTTCTTAGATTTCTTCTTCCATCAACGTATCGTAGAGCTCCAAGGGATGCATTTGAACGGTGGAGATTGATTTTGGAGAGTGGGATTGGGTGGTAGAGAGTGGGCCACGCCAAGCTCCTCCATGGAAGCCATGGACTTTGGAGCTCTTGGGATTATCTTTGACAATGAGAGAGAGATGAGAGAGAGAGGTGTAAGAGAGAGAGATGGGTGTGATGGGTGTGAATGAGTGATGTGTACTTGTGTAAGAGAGAGTACTTTATGTAAGAAAGAGTTGACTTTAAAGGAAAGGTGGTTGTACTTGGGGATGGGTGAGTGATGTTTACTTGATTAATTTGACATATTGTAGAAATTCTCTCAGTATTTTCAATGCGCGGTGTTTTCTCCAACTAAACACGGGTCCACATCTCCTGGCCCAGGTGTCTCCTTGGCACGTTATATGTGGTGTTGGAACCGTGGCAACAGCACAGTCGTACTGGTACAAGTCTTAAGTCGAGCTGACTCTGATATATAGGATACGTCTCATGATCGCGTGTAAACGTCGATAAAAGATTATGGGTCACCGGAATTCGACTAGGAGGATCGCGGGAGCCTACGGAATGGTACGGTCTAAGATACGGGTCTGACACCCTTCAACCAGTCGAAGAATGATTTTATCCGATCGCGTCAAAAATTTGAAATTTTGTTGGATCTTAGATTAGTCGAAGGAGACGTTAGACTAGTCAAAGCAACCGATTTTCAACCTATAAATAGAGGTATTTTCTCACTCCGAATTCATTCATTAAGGCCACAAAAAGCCTTCACTTTGAGAGAGAAAAGTCCCCATCATCTTTAAGATATAACATGGTAATTTTAAATCATTTAATAGCTTTTTAATTTTATAAGTTTTTGAGATACAAATATTGCATATTTCCTCCCAGTTATATCTTGGTTTTATGAACATGATACTGCTTAATATCCTATTTTACTCATGTTTCTATTGCAAGGTGAATTTAAGAGCTTGGATTAAAAAGGATGCTAAAAGCATGGATTTAATGCTCAAGAATCACTAAAGCAAAGGTTGATCTTAGAAGACTAAAAATGAAGAATTCACATGCTAAAGATCCAAGAAAACTAAGTGAGGAATGAAGAGATTTGAAGACTTGAAGTGAAGAAAAGGAACCTAAAAATCTACATCCTTCGACTAGTCTAAGCCCATCTTCAACCAGTTGAAGATTTCTCGAGTCAAACTCTAGCGACAAAATCATCTAAATTCCTGTCATCCTCGGCCAGTCGAAGGAAACCCTAGACCAGTCAAAGGTGGCCTTCGATCAGTTGAAGGCTGTCCTCGACCAGTCTAAGGTTACGTAGACAGCATAGGTATTACAAAAATTTGAAGCGATTTCCAGATTTTTCCAACTTGATGTGAAAGTTGGAGTTGCAAAATTATAAATAGGGGTCCTTAGGGCATCCCTAGGAATCTTCTAGGGTTTGAGGAGTGGAGCAAAAGGGTGAAGCTGCCATCTGGGAGTTTTCTTCTTCTTCCTTAGTTGATGTTTTATTTAAGAGTTCTTAGTTCAATCATGTCTATAGTTGTCTAAACCTCTTAGCTAGGGCTAAGAGGTGAAGCTTATAGCATGACCCGGATGTTTACTTTGTTTTGATTCATGTTTTGTTGAATTCTCTTAGATTCTAGTTTGATTATAAGGAATATTTTTAGTTTTTAATGGTTTGTTGTGACAAATTACAATGAAACTGTGATAGCTTGAAATATCTTCTTTTCATGAATTGAGATTATGAAATTAAGAAATCCTGTTGTTCGGTACTTCCCTTGGGCATGATAGGATGATGGAATTCCTCCTAACCTTCTAAATTCTTTTATGATTGGTTGTGGGATTGTTAAATCCTATTGTTTGCTTTGTCTCCTGGGCATGGTTAGGTGATAGAATCATTTTCAAATCCTCACGACTCTATTCCATTGATGATTAGATCCATGAGAAGTTCAGAGATCTGACAAAACTCTTCTTATCAATTAGATAGGATAAGACTCTAATTCCAGTTGTGTCCTTGAATCATGCAAGGTAGTTTTCCAATTGTTACAAGTGGATCCTTAACACCCTAGTTACCACCTTTAAACTTATAAGCTTTAATTACCTTATTCAAAATCACTCTCTCAACTATTTCAGATTTAGTTTTTCATATTCTTCTAGTTCTAGTCTAGTTACTTTCAAAAGACACACAAGTTCGGTCCTTGTGGATTTGACCTCGGTCTCATCAAGATTATTACTGCATCACGATCCTACACTTGGGGTTGTGAACAAGTTTTTGGTGCCATTGTTGTGGACTAACGGTTGCGTTTTTATGAGATTAGCTAGTTTTAGAATTAGTTTAAGATTACGATTTTTCTAGTTTCTATTTTTAGGATTAGGGTTTTCTGAATTATTTTAGAAACTAACTTAGGTTTCTATTTCTAAGTTTAGAAACTTTCCTAATTTATTTTTAGAAACTAACTTTTTTAGAAAACTTCCTTTTTTATTTTTCTTAGATTTACTTTCTAATTCTAGGTTTAGCAACTTTCCTAATTGTTTTTAGGAACTAACATTTTCTCTTTTTAGAAACTTTCTAATTTCTATTTTTAGAAACTAGGCTGCTTTCTTATTATGATTATTATTTTTTTAGAAACTAATTCACTTTTCTTTTTCTTTTGTAGGATCCTAACATAGATCTCCTCCAATCTGGTAACTTCCTTCTAACTTCTCCTCTACTTACTTTTCATATTGTTGTAGGATTTTTATTTTATTCTTGTTTTGAAAGGATTAGATTTAGAGTTAGGGTTTCACCATGCAAGAGTGAGAATGTCAGTATGTTGAGATAGTTAAGAGATATTGGGAAGGGATGTATGATGATTATGATAGGAAATAATCTATCTCAAAATTTTTCTGAAACCATCATCGAGAACTGATCGGAATACAATGCTCCACCGGTTAAGAAGTCCTTACATGATCATATGCGGGAGAATAATTACACCTCATGTATTAAGAGAACGGTACATGATTATTGGGGTGAGAACTATTATCACCCATCAGATAAGAAGAAAACAATGCATGATTATATTATGGGTGATAATGCATACCAACAAACATCCAACTTTCCCACCTATGACCTGCATAACTATGATCAGTGGAAACATCAACGTTGGAAAGATGAACCAACAAGAGATTATAGTGATTTTTCTCTTAGATTTCCTCCCTTTGAAATTCAACCAGAAACGATCCAAGAGGATTCACTTCAGAAACTCATGAATACATAAGAGTAATTCAATCAATATATCATACAATCATGTGAATTGCTCAAATCTTCAATTCAAAGAATTCAGTTGCACCTTATGGAGGAGGAAGAGGCTAGGTTATCCTTGCCTCAACCCAATCCAGAAACACAATCGCTTATGGAAAGTACTGAAATAGTGAATAGAGAGTTGAATTTTATTAGTGAGTGAATGGTTCAATTTTTCAAAGAATCGATTTCGATAATTGTCCAAAAAAGTGATCAAGAGACATTATTAGTTTTTAAATATAATGATATTGACACACTTCATTCACATGACACACTTGGCTTCAATAAAGAGGAAGAGGCTAGTTTCTTCAAGTGTCAACCCAACTTAGAAACACAGCACGAGGAAAGTGATCCCATCCCACTGGTAATGTCGTGCCCCAAACTTGGAAACCGGGTCATAAAATTCCCGATCATCGAATCAGTGCTGACGACCTCCGTAGTACCCCATTCTCGGCTTCCAGTGCCTATACACTGGATTCTGATCCTGTGATCCTACAAGGAGGATTTTCTATATGAGTTTTTATGTAAATAAGCATAACCACAAGTTTACCCAAATCATAAAGGCAACATCATCATCGCATATCTACTAATATCAAAACTTTTAAGTACAAAGCATAAAAGGAAATATAAATAACAATATCGGAAGCTCCAAAAGTCTACTGCATGCTCTAAGCTCAACGCTGCTATGACCTAATACCACCTGCACGCATCTATTGTGCATAAGCTTTTGAAAAGCTTAGAGGGTGGTGTAAGTGTGTGGTAAGATAAGTGCCAAGTACACAAATATCAGAGTAAACGAAAATACAGGCAAGTCTATAAGTCATTCAATATCAGAATAAACAATGCAGATCGACTATGCAATGCGGAGTTATAATGATCCAAATATCAGATACCGAGGACGTAATACAATACGTAAATCTCGACGAGTCCACGAATACCGTTAGTCATATCTAGGCTATATAAATGCAGAAACATAACAACTCAAAATGTCATATGCCGCAGATGTAATGTAATTTGTAGATCCTGACAAGTCCACAATACCATCAACCTTATTCAGGCTATGTAATACAGAAGCATAGTAAACCAAATGATATGTGCTGAGAATGAAATGTAATATGTGGTGCGAATGAAATGATTTAGGCTGGAGTGTGAAGTCAGGATGATAATCGTAGTATCGCAGGCTACGGGGTCCATCACAAGAGACTTCTATCCAAACCAGTCCCATACCTAAATTTGGATAGTAGACTTAATCTGGTAAACTCTTGATCTAGGTTGGTCGCGCGCCCTATTAGAAATCCTGGCCATTACGAAGTACACATAACAATTAGTTGCGTACCACCAGCCCGAGTGGATAGTGAATGGATGAATGAATAAGTAAAATGCTAATTATGCAACTCCTGCTCAATAACTTCACATATTAGTACTATACATCTCTGGGATATTACTGGAGTCTAGTACACTCCACACTGCTGCCGCCTCCCTAATTGCATAGCCATACAAGTGAAAAAGACCTCAATACCCGCTTACTAGCAGTATACTAATGCCTACCTAGCTCATCAATAGCGGACCCATTTGTGAGATGGTCAAACTCAGCCTAGCTTAAGTCCCCTCACTCGAGCGGATAAAGCTACACCCCCTTCCAACCGACCACGACGCAGTGGGAGACGCGACCTACTGGTATTCGGCACTCGGGTACTCATGTATCCACTCGGTTTAGATGTTGGAGTATCTCCTGGCCACAGAGGTTTAAGGACTTTTACCCAGGGACATCTATAGCACCCCAGGTAGAAAAAGATTTTTGGTGTCCCATCTGGCCATCCACGATATGCCTATGGAGGTGTTAGGGCGTACAGTAGTCATATCATAAAATGTGAGATGCATGAGTCATACCATTCAGTCATGCGTTAAACCTGCGCATACCACGCGCTCATGTGGAGAAACTCCGTCTATCAGGGAGTCCCATGATAATCTGCCCAATGGTATATGCTATGATCAATCACTCCTCATATTAAGCATACATATGATGCGTATGGACATGGATTGTGGAGCTATACTAAGCATGTTATATGATGATAATGTACTCTCCTCATATCAAGGATGGGCCTAGATGGCCTACTTATATTAAGAATGGGCCTAACAAGGCCTAGGTGAAGGTCACAAGGTGGACATTTAACCATCATTGCCCATCAATGTGGACATTTAACTAACATTGCTCCCAAGGAGTGGCCCGCATAGAGCCAAACACATAGTGCGGACCATGGCCTCACATAAGGGCCTTACATATAATCTAATGAGCCTCACACAAGAGCCCAATATACATCACAATGGACCTCACACAAGGGCCTAATATACTTCTCGATGGGCTTCATCATATGGGCCTCGTATACATTAAAATGGGCCGCATCACATGGGCTTCATATACAACACGTTGGGCCTCAAACATGGGCCGAATATACACCACAATGGTCCTCATATCTGGACCGTACATACATCATAATTGGCCGCACCTTATGAGCCTCAAATACATCACAATGAGCCTCATCACATAGGCCTCATATACATCACATTAGGCCTTATACATGGGCCACATACACATCACAATGAGCCTCATTATATGGGCCACATATGCATCGCATTGTGCCTCAAACACAGGCTAAATATACATCACAATGGGCCTCATATCTGGGCCGCATATACATCACAATGGTCCACGCAAATGGGTGACATAGACGAAACACATACAACATGATGGGCCGACGTGGATGGATGGTGGGGTTAAACAAATACATCATGGTGGGGTCCGCGTCTAGGGATGGACAGACTGGATATAAAGTGCATCTCAAGGTGGGCCCCACCCGTCCAGCAATTTGGACAACGTGGATAAAATAGATATATTATGGTGCATCCCATAACACGTCTAAATGGATAGTGATGATATACAATGCAAACATTAAGTTGGGCCTCACCCCAGAAAAATAGATGGATGACATGTCTGCAAAGCATATACATCATGGTTGGCCAGCACCATCCAGATGGATGGTGCGGCTGTAAAACACATACATCACGGTGGTATCCCACTTTCCTAATCAAGTGGACGGTGGGGAAATAAAATACATAAATCATGGTGGCCTCTCTTGGGACATATAGATTACCGGAGTGGATACATCACTACATTAGGGTGGACCCCACCAGCAATGGACAGACGATGTGTATATAATACATACATCAGAGGTGGGGTCCACCGTCCTGCCCTGTGGAAGGGTGTGGAATAACAGATACATCATGGTTGGGCTCAACGCAGCACACCGTCCAGATGGATGGTGTGGATACAAAATACATATATCAAGGTGGATGGCCTGCACAAAACTGGTGGACAGCATGGACGTATAGATACATTACAGTGGAGTCCCACAGCACAGTCCAGAGATCTCTGTACGATGGGGATTCAGAATACAGGTGGGCCCCACCCCACGTGCAACATGTGTGGGTGGCTTCCACGCATTAAGAAAAATGGGCTGAGGGTATTGGATATAACCCATACCTCATGAAACCCATAGAACTTGATGAAGCCTACACAACAGCTATTCTGCTATGGGGCCATAGATGGATGGTGTTCATAAAACACTATCCTCACGGTGTAACCCACTGTCCAACAAACTGGACGGTGGTGATATAATAAATAAATCATGGTGGGTCCACATTAGTGTGGCCCACCGTTAAATCAAACTGATATTTGTTTTCCTCTCCATTAGCGCCAGTTGCTGGACAACAGCTGGTCTGGATGAAGATGGCGTACTTGTCCCAATTTCTAGGTGGGCAGGTGATGGACGGTGTAGATATAAAGCACATACATTAAGGTGGGGTCCACATTAGTGGCCCACCAGTTAAGAAACAAACTGATATTTGGGTTCCCTCTACCCCGGGACCTGCTATAGGACAGTAGTCCGTTCGACCGATTATAGCTCATCTGGCCCACATTTTGGATGGTCAAGGATTGGATGGTTGGGATTAAATACCTACATCCTGGGAGGGTCCACGTAGGTGGGCCACACGGCATAGAGACCAATCTAATATGTGTGTTTTCCCTTCATTAGGGCTTGTGTGATCGCTGGACGTCCAGCACCTTGGACAGCAAGGGCATCCTTGCTGCTGGACGGACTGAATCCCTCTCACAATCATCAGGTGGGCCACGAAATGTGTGTGTGTGTGTGTGTGTGTGTGTGTGTGTGTGAGAGAGAGAGAGAGAGAGAGAGAGAGAGAGAGAGAGAGAGAGAACGGCGTGATGGAGGGACCCTGCCACTATGAGTCCCTCTAGGATCTATAACACATACATCAAAACATGTCCCATCACAAGTGGGCCTTATATCAAAATCAAGATTTAATACTATGAACACCCATCGATTGTAAATCTTCTAGGCTCCTTGATCTCCTGAGCTCCTAAGCTTCCTCTTTGGTGGAGGATGATGAGAATTGAAGGATCCGATGGTGAGGATCTTGGGGTAGGAAGTGGGCCACACTAGGCTCTCTTTGGGAAGAGCTTGGATGATTGTTCTCCTTGGGAAGCTTGAAAAAATGGTGGAGAAAATGAGAGAGAGAGGAGATGTAAGGAGAGGGGGGTGGGTTGTTATAAGGAAGTGTTGACTTGGGGATGGGAGAGAGAGGGGTGCTATGCTTTGTTGGTAAGAGAGGGATGGGTTGTAGTTGACTTGATTAATGTGATTGATTTGATAGATTGGGTAGAGATTCTCTCGAGATTCGCAATGTGTGGCGTTTTCTTGAAATATATGCTGGCCCACAACTCCTAGCCTGGGTATCGCATCGGCGTACGAGATGCGGCATTGGAACCGCTGCGACCATGCAACTGCAGTCGCAAGGGTACAAGTCTTGGGTTGAGTTGACTAGGGTTGATAGGGCAAAACTTAGCGTCACGCGCAAACACTGATTACAGGACACGGGTTGTCAAAATTCTACAGGGAGGATCGTGAAAGTCTACGGAATGGTACAGACTAGGATACGGGCCTGACAGGTAACCTGCACTGAATTAGAAGATGATGAGTATTGGGATGACGATCATGAATGTGCAGTCCAAATTCCCCTGGAATCGATCTCAAGTTTGGTCGAGGTCAGTGATCAAGAAGTACACGAAGTGATCAGTCATAATGATCTACTCCACTCATCTGACATGTCTAATTTAAATGTGGAGGATGAGCCTCTTTCAACTGACCCATCTAACTCTTGTGAGACATACTTAAACCACTCCCCTAATTTGAATTATAAGATGGTTAGGGAGATGGACGAGTTGCTTGATAGGACTCTGGAATTTGAGGTCACTCAGTTGAGATCACCATCTAAACTGTCAATTTTTTACAATTCAATGCCTCTTCTGAGTAGTGTCAATGAACAGAGTCTTCTCATCAATGGTTCATTTACAGACCCTTCAATCTGTCTGTGCAGGGCAGGAGAAAGAGAGCATACTTTCATCTATTCAAAGATAATGAAGTCCTTGAGTATATCATTATAGATTTCAATATGGAGAATGAGTCTCTCTTAACTAAATCTCTTAGCTTTCTAGAAGATTGCTTGGCACACTTTGAAGATCCAAATGATAATATGATAATAGAAATAGTAGATGCCTTGCAAGATAATACCTCAGTAGTTATAATTGACCAAGAGAACCCTTATTCTGAAGCCCCTCCTTTCCCAGATCCTAAATGTTTACCATTAAAGGAGGAGGAGCTGGAAATTGAACCGAAGTCTGAAACTTTAGAATGTGTTAGGACTACATCATCTGCTGAGAATTTTTCTGAATTTTATCTACTCGTAGTCTCTGATTCACCATGAGGTACTAAATCTGAAACTTTCTCTGTCACAAATGAATAATTTATACTTTGGATACCTCAGGAGATTAAAAGGAATCCTTATACTAAGGTTCATAAATTTCTCTGGAAATTCATGCTCCAGGGCATCCAAGCCTATTACAAAAAGGGCTTTTGAATGATCTTATTGAGAAACCTACTGAGAAATTTATCAAGATATTGGCCGGAAGAGGAACCTTGTGGCATGACTGAGTAGTTTTTTTCCCTTGCTTTCCTAGTTTAGGATTAGTTTATTGCTTTCAAAGAATTTAGGATTAGGATAGTTTATTTTTCGCTGTTTTAAGATAGTTTGTTTATCGTCTATGTTAGTTATTAGCTAACCCATCTGCACTTTAAGACACTTGGAAAAGCCTCTAAATTCCTTCTTTAGGTACTATCAGTCCATCCCTTCTCCTTTACTTTCATTGTCTCATGTGCATTGCATGCTTATATCTTTTACATTGGGGACAATGTAGATTTTAGGTTGGGGGTGTGCATTAGGTAAGCTAATAAGTGTTTTCTTAGTCTTTGAGCAAAAATTGTGAAGCTTTTTTTAAAAATTTTGTAAATTCAAGTGATTTTGAAGTTCATCTATGATTTAGAAGTATAAGATACTTAATGTTGGTGATTTCTAACTCTTGGGTTCAGTTACTTGTTAGATTTGACAGTTAAGTTTGAATTATTAATCCATGATTAAAAGTTTTAAACATTGTTTGAGTCATGATTTTAAATGTCACATCTAGCTTACACATTAAGGTATCAATTTGATATTGAATTGTTAACTTAGTGATTATTAAGCATGGAAGGAACTAACCTGCGGAATTTGTCCAGCATGTTCAATGAGAAGAATTGAAAAGAAAGAAAAAAATAGATACCCAGCGAAAAAAAATAGTTGTTGTCGAAAATGACTATCTATTGAAGATCATTGAAAAGATTGAATATAACGTGAAAGCCATCGATGGAAAAATCAAAAGCTGGATGAATAGAAAGACTAAACTGCAAGGTAAGTTTTGGTTATCTTGAATGCTCTTTTGATTATCAATGTTATTACGAAAATTGAGAATTGGACCTTTAATAAGTCTAGGCTTCACTATGTACCCATGAAACTCAATGTTTAGGATTGTTCTAATTGGAGGATTAACGCTTTGAACTTGACTATGAGATTTACCATGTGCTAGATTTTAGGAGGAAATACCGCTCAATATTAATGTATCTTAGATTTCTATGAAATGGATTGTCTTTAGAACCACTTAAGCTTATGGAAATTATACAATAGTTTTTTGAAATATCTCTCGCATGTTTTGCTTGGGACTAGTAAAATGTTAGTTAGGGGGTGTGTTGAGACTCAAATATTATATATTTTCTTCCAGTTATATCTTAGTTTTATGAACATGATACTGCTTAATGTCTATTTTACTCATATTTTTGTTGCAAGGTGAATTTAAGAGCTTGGATTGAAAAGGATGCTAAAAGTATGGATTTAACATTCAAGAATCATCAAAGTAAAGGTTGGATCTTAGAAGATCAAAAATGAAAAATTCACATGTTAAAGATCCAAGAAAACCAAGTAAGGAATGAAGAGAATTGAAGACTTGAAGTGAAGAAAAGGAACCTAAAAAATATGCATCATTCGACTAGTCTAAGCCCATCTTTAACTAGTCGAAGGATCCTGCTCAACCAGTCGAAGATTCCTCGACTCGAATTCCAGTGAAAAAATCCTGTAAATTCCTGTAATCCTCGACCAGTCGAAGGTGTCCTTTGACCAGTCGAAGGCTGTCCTCGAGTAGTTGAAGGCTATCCTCAACCAGTTTAAGGTTACATAGACAACACACGAATTGAAGAAATTTGAAGCAGTTTTCAGATTTTTCCAACTCGGTGTGAAGGTTAGAGTTACAAAATTATAAATAGGGGTCCCTAGCACATCCCTAGGCATCTTCTATGGTTTGAGGAGTGGAGCAAAAGGGTGAAGCCACTGGAGTTTTCTTCTTCTTCCTTAGTTGATGCTTTGTTTAAGAGTTCTTAGTTCAATTATGTGTATGGTTGTCTAAACCTCTTAGCTAGGGCTAAGAGGTGAAGCTTGTAGCGTGATTGAGATGCTTACTTTGTTTTGATTCATGTTTTGCTGAACTCTCTTGGATTCTAGTTTGATTATAAGGAATATTTTTAGTTTTTAATGGTTTGTTGTGACAAATTATAGTGGATCTGCGATAGCTTGAAATATCTTCTTTTCCTGATCTGAGATTGTGAAATTAGGAAATCCTGTTATTCACCATCTTCCCTTGGGCATGGTAGGGCGATGGAATTCCTCCTAACCTTCATAATTCTTTTATGATTGGTTGTGGGATTGGTAAATCCTGTTGTTTGCTTTGTCTCCTGGGCATGGTTAGGTGATGGAATCACTTCCAAATCCTCATAACAATATTCCATTGATGATTAGATCCATGATAAGTTCAGAGATCTGACAAATATCTTCTTAACAATTGGATAGGATAGGACTCTGATTCTAGTTTTGTCCTTGAATCATGCAAGGTAGTTTCCTAATTGCTACAAGTGGATCCTTAGCACCCTAGTTACCCCCTTTAAATTTATGAATTTTAATTACATTTTTCAAAATCACTCTCTCAACTATTTCAGATTTAGGTTTTCATATTCTTCTAGTTCTAGTTCTAGTTACTTTTAGAAGACACACAAGTTCAGTCCCTGTGGATTCGACTTCGGTCTCACCAAGATTATTACTGCATCGCGACCCTACACTTGGGGTTGTGAACATAATTACTTAATATCTTTTATGAATTTTATGTTTTAAAGGGAGTTCATACTCATCCTTGTGAGATCTAAGGAATTCAAACAAGTAGCCCAAGGTTTGAATTAATTTAAAATCAATTTAGAACTTAGAACCCTAGATTGTGTTATTGGACATTGAACATTTCTACATCAAGCGAAGTGGTTCTATGGGCTACATCAAAGAGCATCTTCAAAAGAAGATAAGTATTTTTTTATTCATTTTTAGTTTTTTGAGATATCTAGAAAATCCCTATATTGGTTTTAACTAGGATAGCCAAAAAATCTCAGCGTGGAGTTTTGATTGTGATAGCCCATTTAAAAACACAACTATATAGGTTTTAAGGTGAACTTGAGAAAACCTTGATTATTATATTAGTGAATGCCAATATCACATGGATTATGATTATTGGGAGTGGAGTAGGTGTGGCTGTTTGAGAATAGTTGGTGTACACACCAAACCAATATAACTCGTGTTTTTTGGTGAATGATGTATGTGATGTATATGTGCTGAATGGTTATAATCTTTTCATGTACATGTGGTGATTTCCTGTAATAGATAGCTTTCTTTTTTTTTTCTCTTGTTTTAGTTTGCGATCTTGATCCTTACTACGTTCATGAAATCAGGTTGTCCTACCTAAAACATCTGTTTTTAGTGTAAGGTTGTCCTTTGAACAAGGTTTGAATCAATTTCTCAATACTATTACAGTTGAGATCTTTGATTAGTTCCGATTTATTTAATCTTTTAGTTCTTTAATTTTTAAATTGGCATAATCCTATTCACCCCCCCTCTAGGACTAAGAGTTCAACCTTTTCAAGTGGTATCAGATATAAGTTTCTCATTCACTTGGATTAAGTTCCTTGAGTTTAAAGGTCTAGAGCTTTCATTATGTCAAATTTCGATAGTTTGTTTATTACTAAGCCACCACCTTTTGATGACTCAAATTATGCTTATTGAAAAGCCAGAATGAGGATTTTCTTAAAATCCACAGATGAAAGTGTGTGGCAAGCCATGATAACCAAATGGAAATCACCTATGTCTGAGGTTATAAGCAGTGATGGAACCAAGTCCATTAAAGAAACTCCTTTTTATTTATAAACTACACCTCAGAAAAATGAAGGCAGTGCAAATGCTAAGGCTTTAAATGAAATTATATGTGCTTTATCACCTGATGAATTCAAAAGAATTATTTCATGTGATGTAGTTAAACAAGCTTGGGATATTCTTGAAATGACACAGAAGGAACTTTTAAAGTTCAAATCCTCACTAAAGGTTTGAGGAAATTCGTATGGAAGAAAATGAAACTTTTATATGAAATTAAATGACATAGTTAATTCTATGTGGGGTCTAGGAGATGAAATCCTAGAAAGAAAAGTCTGTGCTAAAATACTGCTATTTCTTCCTGAGAGGTTTAATTATAAAGTAACTGCCATTCAGGAACTAAGAGACACTGATCAAATGAAGGTTGAGGAGTTAGTTGGTTCTCTTTAAGCGTATGAGTTAAGTTTTAAAGCTCCTAAAGGTAAGTCTATTGCCCTTAAGTCATCCAAATCTATTTTAATAGATAGCAATGATAATTCTGATATTGAAGATACAGAGGATGATATGGTTTTACTTGCTAAAAAGTTTTATAGAATTTTCAAAAGTAAGAAAAGAGTTGATTTTTAAAAACCTTCTGATAAGAGAAAGGGAAAATCTAAATTTTGAAAATCTGTGAAAGACAGTCAATGTTTCAACTACCATGAATATGAGAATTTGACAAATAAATGTCCCAAAAGGATAAGTCAAAGAGAAAGGGCATGATAGCTACTTGGGATGAATCATCCTACTCTGAAAGTTCTTTTGAGTTAGATGAATCAGAGCATGAAACTTTAAATGAAGTAAAGGCCCTAATGACTATACCCAGAGTCACCTTCTCAGATAGTTGTAACTTATCTAATTATGAGAATCTCAGGAGTGACCCTGAAATAAAATGAAGATGATCTTCAAGATGCCTATAATGTCCTATATAGGGAAAGTTGCAAAATAGCTGTCAAGTTATAGATTTGAAAAGAAAATTTTCTCAAATTAAAAGAAGAACTTGGAAATATTGTTTTGGAAAAATCTCATCTTTCTGATTGTTATGAAAAAGAAAAACTCGATTTAAGTTTCAAAACTTCTGAATTTGAAAAACTCAGGATAGAAAATGAAATTTAAAACTCAAAGTTTCTTCTCTATTGAGTTCTAAGGATATATGGAGATACGTCCATGGAGAACCTAAGCTAGAAAAATTATTAACTGCATCCCGAAAATGTGGTGATATATTGGGTTTGGGTTATATCAAAGATACTCCCTTAAAAAATAAGAATGCATCTCCTATATTTGTAAAAGGAGAATCCTCAAATTCAAAAGGTAAGAATTTGAGAAATAATAACCAAAACAATTTCAAAAATTCAAAACCTTTTCAAGCTTCTAAAGTTAATCCTAATAACATCAGCTTTAGAAATCAAAGATAAAACCCCTTAACTGAAAAAATAGTGGACTTACTCAAAGAGCTTCTTAAATCTAACTCTAATGTTATCAAAGTTGATAGACAGAGAAATTTTAACTCTCACAAGCCAAGAAAAACCAATGGTACTCCTAAACCTAGAACTACAATGAAATGGGTACCAAAGTTACTTGTCTTGTTGCCCACACTATCTTTAAAGCTTCTAGCTATTCTAAATAGTACCTAGACAGTGGATGATCAAGACATATGATAGGTGACAAGGATATATTCACCAACTATAAAAAATGAATGATGGTTCAGTTACTTTTGGTGATGGAAGCAATTGTAGGATTATCGGCCAAGGTACTATTCAACTCTCTAACCTTCCTCTTTTTGAAAACATCTTATATGTTGAAGGTCCTAAACACAATCTTCTTAGTATATCTCAAATCTGTAATAACAAACATAGTGTAAATTTTACTAATTAAGGATGCGAGATTTCAAATGAGAAATGTTGTGTAATATTAAATGGTCGTAGGACTTCTGAAAATTATTATATTATCAATGATACTTGTGAAATTGCGGTAAAGTCCGCTTTAGTAGAAGTGGGAATAGGTTGAAGTGTCCTAGAGGGGTGTGAATAGGAGTTTATAAAAATTTTATGGTGATTTAAATCCTCTTATCATAACCCTGATTTAGCAAACTCCTATCATGATTTTCCCAATTTAACTCTAATGGCTTCCAAGCCAAATAGAGGATCCAATCATAAGACTGCCAAGTATTTGACCAATTATGTAGTCTTAGTCTATGACGAATAAATGATACGAATGTGTGTGTGAGTGGGATGTGATTCATAACCGTTTTAAATAATCATGTTAGCATGCTTTATGAAAACATTCAAAGAAAACATATAGGAGGAATGCTCAAATAACAATCCCAAACATAGTCATTTTATAGTGGTTCGACTATGTGCCTACTCTACTTTCGATGGACGTACTCAACCCTTGAGTGTACCGAATCTCACTAACGGAGGTTTTAAATTAGGTTCACCTCTAATCTTCACAACCTATACAAGGTCGACTCTCAAACCTACACAAGGAACCTAGACGTGTCTCCACGAGACATAAGTCAAGGGTTTTATGCTCTACACACCAGCAGAGGATCCACACAAGGAACCTAGGGTTTTGGGCCACATAGGCGAAGGATCCACACAAGGAACCTAAACTTTATGCCCTACACAAGAGCAAAGGTCAACACACAACACTTAGGGTTTTAGGCCACACAAGCTAAGGACCTACACTAAGGACCTAAGTTTATACTCACCAAGAGCAAGGGTCAACACACAACACCTACACGTATTCTCCCGTCGGAGGCCTCCTACGAGGACTTTAAAGGGGTGAGAATCTCCTGTGATCTAATCCTACATAAAAGAATGATCGGCAGGGTCTCTGGACTTTAATGACTTACAGATAAGTAGATGAGCCCCATTAAGTACGTTGATGAAGATCTCCTCCTTTGATGATGAAGAATCTTCAGCTCCCTTGATCCGCAACACTTATGATGTTCCAATGTAAGGCGACCGGTTGGGTCAAGGTTATATTAGAATCCTACTCTATTAAATGTTTTCCTATTTTAGAGACAGTGATTCCAAGCATTTAAGCATTTAAGGTATCCCAGCTTAATGATTTTCCATTAAGGTGGTACTTGGATGATCCTTGAATGCGAAAGTTCATTCCCTAGCCCACTCTATTGAATATCAATGATAAGGGTGGGTTAGAGGATGAACTCCCATGAGAAAAAGAGCTTGGGGTAAGCAGTATGCAGGACTCTCTCAAGGCTCTCTCTATTTTTCTCACAACCGCAACCAATAACAAGCTCTCCTTTAAATAGGCAAAGAAATCCAACGATAATAAAATAGTCAAATTTTTGATAGAGTTCGATATCATTGATCCATCTTCGATATCATTGAACGTATACTTTGGAAGACATCGAGGGATAGATTGAAGATATGAACTCTTCTGACAATCACAATTGAATCTCTCATACACTGATCGATCATATCGAACATGCTTCGATTTCATCGAATTTCGAACTCCGATGTCATCAACCCATGGTTTGATTCCTTGACAATGAAAAATAACATAACAGGCTAAGAATTAAGATAACAGACTTCAATATTATCGATCCTCCGATGATGTTATTGATATTTAAATGTCAATGATATCGATACCTAGTTTGATTCGTTGATCTTTTATAGCAGATTTTCCTATAAGCTTGCTGGACACTCCATTGTCCGAATTCAATGAAAATGACCTACGTTCGATATGATCGATATTTGAATATTGATATTATCGAAGGAGTCTTGATTCCTAGAAATCTTTTAAAGAGGATTTTCCTAAAAAGCTTGCTGGATAGTTTGGTCTGAAATCGATAACATCGAAGATTCATCAATATCATCGGAGTTTAAATTCTAAGGATATCGAGGCTTCCTTCCAGTCATCGATAAATGTATGATTTTCCTTAGAATCCTGCTGGACACAAACAGACCAGAGTTCGACTATATGAGCCGTCTCAATGATCTCGAAATTTGAATGTCGATGATATCGAATGTTTCATCGATTCATCGATAATTTAGTTCAGAGATCAATTTGGTTGTTGGACACAATAGTCCTTAATTCGATGATATCGATTGTATTTTGAGGACATCGATAACTGGTGTTCAATCTCATCGGGGTGGTCTCGATATATCGATGAAAGCATAAAGCTTAGAGATTTTCCTAATTTTGTATAATAATTTTCATACTTAAAAACCTATGTTGTTCTATTCTCTTTTAGGAAATTTATATACCTTAGTATTTTAGGACATGGGATGTGAGGCTAAGTTTACCTTTGACGAGTTCGGGGCACATATCTAGTTGAGGCAGATGCTTGAATGATCTTCTTATGGGGCTCACTTGTCTTGCTGACTCAATACTCACTCTAATTGATAAACCAAGGCACTTTCAATCTCCCCCTTTGTCAATTACATGACAAAACACCCAAAATCCTAGAACAACATCTAGACTAACACCCTAAATTGTGTGTACATGAACTTTACAAAATTTTACAAGTATATGCTATTGAGTTCACACATAAGATTGTAACATTCAATAGTAGTTGCTCCTCCTATCTTCTTGCAGCTGCTCCCCCTAACATCTCCACCACCATACATATATAGATACACATAATTTTGTCCATGGTGGGATTTGTTCTCACCCTTTTTGTCAGTCATTGGCGAAGGGTAGTATATCAATATTAGTTGACTGAAGTTGAAGCATAAAAACATGGGAGAATCATGGATAAAGGAAACCTTTGATTTATCAGCAACAGATAATAGGATATCTTTAAACATTGGAAATCACAATCTAGCTGACAAACATAATGGATATACAATAATTATTAGGAGAGCAGTCACAAAGTAGTCCATAACATCCGTGAGAAGAGAATAATTAACAGATGCATCTTTATCAGAAAATGTGGTAAACATCATACTAACTTAGCAGAAGATAGGCATATATATATATATATATATATATTATATTGATCATCCATCAAAAATATAAAATAAAAACTGCCCAAGCTTGGCAATATTTCAACATCCATCCCAACTAAATATTTAGCCCAACCATGGGCACCCCAAAATACAAGTATTTTCCTCATTTAGAGGATATCCATAAACCATAAGAAAAACTTGTTAGACTTTTCATGTTAGCTAGCCACCATATACACACACAAGAATGTAGGGCATTCAAAAAGATACCCATGCTCATACATGCAGATGAGTAGTCTGTGTATATGGTGGTTGGAAAACTATCAACTCTATGGAGCTGACGTTGATGAGGATGGTGCCGTGTCAACTCGCTGACATGTCAATAGATCAACGAGATGTTGGATTGTGTGATGCAGTCCAGACACCATTTTCTCCAATGCCGAGAACTGAGCGTCATGCGTTTCTAGCTTGTCCTCGATTTGAGCCAATCCACACTGCGTTGCCCCGACCCTATCTTGATGAAATTTGAATTGTTGGGTCTGAGCGGAACCGGTCGGAGTTGGAACTTGTTGAGGCTCTTGTGGATCTCCTCCTGGTGGCACTGCTCCTTCTCCCGTCTCCCCTTCTCCATGAATTTCTTCCTCAGGTTGGTCTTCTGGATATGAGTGAAATTTAAGGTCCAGTTTACGAATATTGACCCTGTTAAAATGCTGTAGAGGATACTTAGGATCATTTATTGGAGGAAGACCGATTGTATCTATAACGTCTTAGAAAAATCCGTACAAAGGCCGAGTACCACCTCAGGCAGAAATCCTTAAGGACCATATTCTGTAGAAATTTAGGCAAAAATTAATTAAGTACTAAACTAAATTAATCAATGGAATTAGCTCAAACCACTATTTACACAAATGGCAAGATCCAAAACCATCAAAATTGCCAACTCAGCACTACTTGAGAACTTAGGAGAAATCCCACGAGCCTGTCACTCTCAAGAATACATTGAAACTCCGTATCGGACCAGGACCACACATCGAATGTCCGATGACCGTGAAACTATAGGGTTATGTTCGTCCTACTAGGCTTGACAACCAATGTAGGAATTGAGCCTAGAAAGTCTCCAGAAATGCACTACTTGAGCCCTGAGCAAAGTGTGTAAGAAACGTAAATATCTTTAGAAAATGTATTGAAACTTAAGTAAATTGGGTCGTTCGCTTGTATGCGAAATTAAGGATTTTAGACCATCAGTTTCTGAACAAACTTCACCTAGGGAAAAGGAAATTTTCCTACTTATATTTGTAGACTTGCGACCCTGATCAAGCAAGTTCTACCGTTTATCTGGCACATGTCCTTTATGGCCGATCAACCTATCTAATCATGTTGAAACTGCAATCCTGGCATAGATCCATTATCAGGGAACTTCCCATACGACGTAAGTGAATAATGGGCCTCCAGATGAGCCCTGTTTGTCGAAAACAGACACCCTTTGGTTATGAACTAAGTATACCATGGCCCTGGGGCCATTTCCATCAGTTATGGGCCTATATAAAGCCCTTAAACCATCCTACTCCCATTCCATACGAATTTCTCTAACCCTAGGAGAGAGAAGAGAGAAAAGAAGAGAAAAGAGTGAGGAGAGAAGGGAAGGTTTGGGAGATCGTTGCTGTGATTCTTCCCCGCTACTCCACGCACTGAATTACCCTTCCACTTCACTGCACAATTATTTTCAGCTTTGATTTGGGTAAGAAAACCTGACCCTAATCTTGATTTAGAGATCCAAATAGAGTAATCAATGAAATAGCTAACCTATTTCATTGCTTAGGTTCCCGACGTTCCACGTTCGTATCGAGTATTCCAATGAAAGGTGCGGACTATAAACGTTTAGGTTATGGTTTTCAATGCTTTTAATGTCAGCTAACGATTTATGTCTGACTTGATTGCTACCATATGATCTTAGTTACGATGTTTTCGATATATTATGCATGTGTGAACTATGTTGAATACAAGATGCATTCTATGTGTTTGTTGAAATGTTTGAATGAACATGAAATTGTGATTTGTGCCTGTCATGACTGTAAACCTAGGATACATGTTTGTCGTATGCATGATGATCTCTTTGTGTAAGGAATTGCCATAATATTTGTCGTAACTAATCTAGTTTATGTATTTGGTGATGTGTAGTCTAAGTGTTTGATTAAATGTCTGAATGAGAAATTGCTGATGAATTGTATTTATTAAGTGTATTAAGATAAGATTCTCAATTACCTTAATCATATGTATAGTCTCTTTCATGTAATCATATTTGCTACTACATAATTTATGGATGAAATACACGTGGTGGGTGACATGTCCAATGTGTTTGATGAAATACTCAAATGAGGTATTTACTTGAATTGTTTGTTAAATGCTGATATGATTATCACATGTGTCTATCTATTGCATCTGAGTAAGATTGAGGCTATAACGTGGCCAGAAAATTGGTAACAATCCTTGTACTGGTGGTTAAATTAGTCTTACCACATTGGGTAACTCGATGAATCTGTGTCGCACGATGATTATCGACAGTGGTTAGGCCACAAGGGGTGCTTATGCACTCTATGTCGATTAAGTCAACGTGTGCTCATACCAATCGAACTTACCAAATAAACCGATTGACCTATTGTGTGTTTATCATGTATGGACATCACTGCTTGAATCTAAGGTACCACCTACCAATGTAAAAGTCCGTTTCAACTATAGTACCGTGATCCGCTAAGACTCATGAGCTGGGCATGGTGGTATGGGACACCATGGTCGACCTGTCAGCCTACATTGGGGTAACGAGCCTCCCTGGAGTGACCAGTGAGTAACCCAAACTTGTAAGCCAGGCATGGTGGTATAGGACATCGTATTCGGGCTGTCGGCTTACGCTGAGGTGACGAGCCTCCCTGTAGTGACTGCGAGTATAAACTCTTGAATTTGTCCATCCACTACTTTTTTTTAGGGGTGATGCCCTACAACTTGCCTATCATATGCGAATAACTAGGATTGACGACCTTAGATGGATTCTTCGGATGGGTAAATGATATAAAGGGAGGTAACTTAACTTCCTGAACCTACTGTATGAATAAGCTTAATTAAGTACTCGGCTAACACGACCATGCACTGCATTGCATGCGCTTTGGCGAGGAAGTTGTACTTTAGGAAATTTGTCATACGCGAACTTGGTTGTCGGAGTCACTTTTGAGGGAGCTTTGTGTAAGGGCATGCATCATTACTGCAAACCATTCCTGCATTAACAAGAGTAACTAGAAAGTGATTGTTGTATTGCTTTATCATTATTGCTTGATTGACTTGATAATATATTAACCTTTGCCTTATAGTACCACTGAGTTGATCACTCACTCCTACTCTGGGACGGTGTTTTAAAACACCAAATAGACTCTGTTGTAGATGCAGGTGAGGATGAAGTTTATGTAGCTGAGTTAGACTTCATAGATGAGGAGGAGAAATTCTCCTATGTTCAGCTATCAGGCAGGTCTATGTAGACCTCGTTCTAATTCGACTGGATTACTGGGATACATGGATTAGTTGAAAACTTACATTTTGACATTTTGTATATTTTAAAACAAACCTTGTATAAATTAAACCCTGATACATCATCATACTCTGGAGGCTGTGAAACACTTACTTATTTCAATACATATACTTCAGTCTTCCGCTTGCTTAATTACATTATCTCTGGAGTATGATATATGATTTTAGTATAATCCCACTCATGTTTAATACATTAATATGGAAAACATCTAAACATCATTATCCATGTTTCATAAGTGATGTGCTGGATATCGAGAGTTGTGCTTTGCTCGACCCTCGAAATCTGGGGCGTTACAGTATCGCTTATCACATGAATGATGTGAGGAAAGGGCAGATGGACTTCTCTGGGCATGTGGATGACACTTGCCATTTGGTAAAGAATCAAGGTAGGCAGACACAACTTGATTCCAGTGGTAACATAGTACATAACCATGACCATGAACATGGTAAGATCTTCTCGATTAGGTCCACGAGGGTAAGCGTTGGAGCAGAATATTCCGTGCAGTACTCAGAATTTAGGGTGCATATATTTAGCTTTCAATGCATTCCCTTGGTGCCATGGGATATCTCTGTCTTGACATAGGAATTTTGTGATTGTCGACCAAGTGATTGGATTCTCAAAGTCAAGATCAGACAACCCGACTGGAGACAAGGTCAGACCAAAAATGCTAGCAATGGATTCCACAGTAATGTTAATGCTATCATACTCGACTGTGACAGTAATGAATAGTGGATCTAGGATTGGAGAATGACAATATGCTAGAAAATGGTAGGTCCGCTCATCATGACATGGACCCCCAAAATCAAGAAGGGGCAGCCACTTAATCGCCTCCAACAGAGGTTCCACATTGTAGGGTTTGATGCATTCCTTGTCAATCCTACGTTCATGCACCAAATGCCTCCCCATGTATTTTTTAAGAATATGTGGAGGGCCCACAATAGTATGTGGGGATGCTGGTGCAGTAGTAGGAGCCTCATCATGCATTGTTTACCTGCTCCGTTGGCATGTGGAGGACCTAGGATACAAAAAAAATGTCAGAGGGAAGGGTTTAGACAAGAGATTGAAAGCTAGGGGCTCCACCAAGAGATTTCTCAACTAAAATTGGTTAATCAATCTAGAATAACCCAAAACACTAGCGTAGACCTTAAGGAATCAAGAAGATGTGCAAGAAATTACTTGATTTGAACCACCCTAGACGGATTGTGGTCTACAGAGGGGAGACATATAGTAAAAAAAAAAAAAATAGCTAGAGAAGACGAGCAGTTAAGAGAGGAAACAAAATGATTTTTTCCCGCTCGCCCGCTTTTTATCTGGCGGTGACCTTCGATATCATCAAGTATGGTTACGAAGATATCAATATACCTCATTTGATGTTATCGAAATAGGAGTTCGATAACAGATCCTTTAGTCCAAAGTTTCTAATTTTGAGAAGCTGCTGATGATATTGATGTGTGGTTGATGATATCGATGGGTCATTCGATTTGACAATTACTCTATCGAGGAGAAGAGTTCGATATTTTATCTCTAGATTTCGATAGTCAGACAAACATGCATATCACATAGTATATTCTTATCAGCCGTATACCTTACAAAATTTGTACAATAAGTTGCGACACCAAAATTATAAACATTAGCCATGCTTATATGCAAAAAGAAATTTATAGGTGTAAAACCCTCAAATATATCATGATAATTTCCAAGGATGCATCATTTCACACATCCATCCAGGTCTAGATGCCATGACCTGGAGATGTTTTCTATGCTCAATTGTTACTAAGCATATGGATCAACCTTTCCATTGCCTTTGATGACATAACAGTAGTCACTGGTGCGAAGACCCTCCATAACGGATTTTCCTGATAAGTCCAGGATCTTGCACTTTAGTTTGTCAAAAGTAACCACATGTTTATTGTCACATATTTGAGAGATGCTTAAAAGATTGTGAGTCAGTCCTTTTATGCAAAAAGCATTCTTATTTCCGAGCATCTCCATTCCTTCTATGGTTCCACGCGCTACTACCTCAGCGGTGCTTCCATCAGCATAAGTGACTATCCCATTATCAAGATTTGAGTAATTTGAGAGAAGGGATTTATCACCCGTGATATGTCTTGAGCACCTGCTGTCTAGGTACCATTTAATACTATTGCTTGTTGAATGATTTGAGTTAGTAATAAGACAATTTTTCTTTTCTTTCACTACCCATGTTATGACATATTTTCCTGAGAATGTTCCCTTTACTCTATCAGGAACTTGTCTGGGTACATTAGGTAACTAAATTAGATCATTTGTTTTTTGATTCAGGTTAGCCACTTGATTCAATAGCTCCTCCATTCTCTTGGTCATTCTAGGTGGAGATGGATGTGTTTTACCATTTGCCATATTGTTTAGTGGACTCTTGATATTCTATACTATTTTTCTGGTTTGTCTATATTTACCAATATGATTCGGACCGGAATTAGATTAAGTCCATCTAGGAGCAATACATTCAAATTTAAAATGGCTTGAGTCTCCACATGAATGACAGATAGAAGTAGCTTTTGTTTTAATTCCTAATGTAACTAATTTCTTAATCATTGGTGCTACATTTTTTGAACTTGGTTTGAATTTTTCATATCCTAATCCACTGTTGTCTTTTCCATGTCTTCCCATCCCTAAGAGTTTTTCTAATTTTTCACTACTCTAGGAGAATTTATAATTTAGTTCAACGAATTTCCTAGATTGTTCTGTATCAAACCTAAGTATGCGGTTCTCAATCTTAAGATGTATATTTTTATCTTCTAATAGTTCAATATGTTTAATCAGTTTTAAGGATTCAGATTTGAGGGATAAATTGATTCTTTCCAGCTTATCGTTTTTAGAATGGTATTGCTGAAGATCATTGATTAGGTGAGTATTGATTTTTGAAGTTTTATCTAGATCCATTTGCAGCAATTTATTTTTTGTTTCATTCATCCCAAGTCTTTTAAGGATCTGGATGCTATGTATATAAAGTTGATTATAGGCATCCTGTAATTTATCCTTCTCTTCCTCTTCTTCTTCTTTCTCATCATCTGAAGGAAATGCCTCTTCGATCCAAGGTTCATTAATTTTCTCAAGTATCATTGGAATGTCTGTAAATGTGGAGGCCATGAGTATTTTCAAGGACTTTTGATCTCCATCACTTTCTGAATCACTGAGGTCAGAGTTTGAATCTTCAATGTCATCCCAGGTTGCAGCCATGGCCTTTCCTTTGGCTTTTCTGTTGGGGCATTCAATGGACAAATGTCCAAATTTCCTACAATTGTAACACTGAGGTTCTTTGGACTTTTTGCAAGGTTTGCATATATTGTGCTTGTTGTCCATCTGTTTGCCTTGGTATGACCAACCACGATTTTTATTGAAAAATCTTTTGAACCTTTGAGCTAAGAGAGCCACTTCCTCATCCTCACTATCCTTTTCACTTTCTTCTTCCTCATTAGTAGTGTGTTTTGAGGTTTTGAGAATAGTATTCTTAGTTTTAAGAGTTTGCTTGAAGTGTAGTTCAAATGTTTGTAGGGAACCTACTAGTTATTCTACTTTCATTTCATCCATGTTTCTACATTCTTCAATGGTTGTAACTTTTGAGTTCAACCGTTTCGGTAAGGATCTTAGAATTTTCCTACAAATTTTTGGCACTGAAACTTTTTCTCCTAATCCACCCATGGAGTTGTAGATGATGTTCAGTTTTGTGAAGAACTCCATTAAGGTCTCATGCTCTTCCATTCTGAGACTTTAAAACTGTGATGTTAGGAGTTGTAGTTTAGATTTTTCACTATGCTGGTTCCCTCATGAGTTGTTTCCAACAAGTCCCATGCTTCTTTAGCTATTTTACACATACCAATTTGATTAAAGACTTCTTGGGACACATCATAGTAGATAGCATTTATTACTTTAGCTTTATAAGTTTATTTTTCTTTATCGAATGCTATCCATATTTCATTGGATTTGGGTTTGGTGATAGTTGTGCCATTTTTAAGTACTATTTGTTCGGTTGGTGGCACGTATCCTTTTTCAACAATGTCCCAAACATCATGATCAAAAGATCTCAGAAAGTAATGCATCCTAGCCTTCCAGTAAGAATAATTTGATCCATCAAATACAGGAGGTCTATTTACAGATGATCCCTCTCCTTTGGCCATATTACCAACTTCAGTCAAGATCACTGTCTAGGCGGTGAAGCCCTTAAGAGAGACCCGCTCTGATACCAAATGAAATTGTAGTAAAGACCGCTTTAGTAGACGTGGGAATAGGTCAAAGTGTCCTAGAGGGGGGTGAATAGGACTTTATAAAATTTTTATGATGATTTAAATCCTATTATCATAACCCTGATTCAACAAACTCCTATCATGATGTCCCCAATTTAACTCTAATGGCTTCCAAGCCAAATAGAGGATCTAATCATAAACTGCCAAGTATTTGAACAATTATGTAGTCTTAGTCTATGATGAATAAATGATACGACTGTGTGTGTGTGTGTGTGGGGGGGGGGGGGGGGGGGGATTTGATTCTTATCAGTTCTAAATAATCATGTTAGCATACTTTATGAAAACATTCAAAGAAAACATATAGGAGGAATGCTCAAATAATAATCCTAAACATAGTTGTTTTATAGTGGTTCGGCTATGTGCCCACTCCACTTCCGGTGGACGCACTCAACCCTTGAGTGTATCGAGTCTCACTAATAGAGGTTGTAAATCAGGTTCACCTCTAACCTTCACAACCTACACAAGGTTGACTCTAGGACCTACACAAGGAACCTAGATGTGTCTCCAAAAGACACAAGTTATGCCCCACACAGGAGCAAGGGTTAACACACAACACTCGAATTTTGTGCTCCACACACGAGGAAAGGATCCACATAAGGAACCTAAAGTTTATGCCCTACAAAAGAGCAAAGGTCAACACACAACACCTAGGGTTTTAGGCCACACAGGCCAAGGACCTACACTAAGGACCTAAGTTTATGCTTACCAAGAGCAAGGGTCAACACACAACACCCACACGTATTCTTCCATCAGAGGCCTCCTATGAGGACTTGAAAGGGATGAGAATCACCTATGACCCAATCCCACACAAAGGAATGATCAGCAGGGTCTTTAGACTCTAATGACTTACATATTAGTAGATGAGCCCTTTAAGTACATTGATGATGATCTCCTCCTTTGACGACGAAGAATCTTTAACTCCGTTGATCCACAACACTTATGATGTTCTAATGTAAGGTGACGGGTTGGGCTAAGGTTATGTTGGAATCCTACTCTATTAAATGTTTTTCTATTTTAGAGATAGAGTTATTCCAAGCATTTAAGCATTTAAGGTATCCCAGCTCAATCATTTGTCATTAAGGTGGTAGCTGGATGATCCTTGAATGTGGAAGTTCATTCCCCAATCCACTCTATTGAATATGAATGATGAAGGTGCGTTGGAGGATGAACTCCCATGAGAAAAAAGAGCTTGGGATAAGCAGTATGCAGGACTCTCTCAAGGCTCTCTTCATTTTTCTCACAATAACAATCAATAACAAGCTCTCCTTTAAATAGGCAAAGAGATCCAATGATAATAAAATAGTCAAATTTTTGATAGAGTTTGATATCATCGATCCATCTTCGATATCATCGAACTTATACTTTAGAAGACATCAAGGGACAGATCGAAGATATGAACTCTTCTGAAAATCACAGTTAAATCTCTTATACATTGATCCATCATATCAAACATGCATCGATTTCATTGGATTTCGAACTCTGATGTCATCGACCCATGGTTCGATTCCTCGACAATGAAAAATAAGTGTAAGACCCGTATCTTGGTCCGTACCTTTCCGTACACTTCCGCGGTCTTACCGGTCGAATTCCGGCAACCTTCGACCCTTAATCGATATCGACGCGCGACCCTGATTCATATGCCGACAACCTGAGTCGACTCAGCCCGAGACCAATACCATAGCGACCGCGCCGTCGTTGGGTTCCGATATCGTAACTTGCGCGCTGAGGCGATACCCTGGTCAAGAGATGTGGGCCAACGTTCGGTGCGAAAAAACACCGCGCGTTGCGAAAACTAAGGGAATCTCTACGATGTGTCACATCAATCACATCAATCCCATCAATCAATCAACCCATCAATCCATCACATGTCAAGTACACATCACTTTATTCCATTTTCCCAAGCAACCACAAAAGTCTCCCCAAACCATACCTCTCTTACACAAAAAGCCACAAAAGTCAAGCTTTTCTTACACCACCCATACCTCTCTTACACAAAAGCCTCAAAAGTCAAGTTTTTCTTACACAAACATCACTCACCACATCCATCCATCACTCTCTCTCTCTCCCTTTACATCACTCTCTCTCTTTCTCTCTTTCTCATTTCAAAAATTCCAAGCAACAAAGAGTCCCACGTATGGAATTTTACAAAATCCCTAAACTCCAAGTGGCCCACCTCTTCATCCCAAGATCTCCCATCTCAACCCTCCATTCCTCATCTTAACCGTTGAAGTTGAAGCTAAGGTGCCAAGGAACCCCTAGGAGCAAGAAGATCGGACGGTGGGTGCTTCTATAGGGTAGATTTTCTTATTTTTTTATGGTGGATCTCACTTGGGACCCTAAAATGTGGCCGATGGACCACTTGGATCATCATGATCGTTCCATGATGGGGCCATTCTCCATGGACCCCATCATGATGTTTATTTCATTGCAAAAGGTCATCTAGACCGTCCATATCGGTGGGGAATGGATCTCCACCGTTGATTTACATTTTGATGGTCCCATATTCAACGGGATCCGTTTATTGTATGATTCGTTGCAAGGGAGGGCCCATAATGTCGGGGTCCCTCTATCACAAGGCATGTCCCACTCTCCATGTCTCTCTCTCTCTCTTTTATTTCCTTTTATTTTGTATTATTTTTATGGTATGTGATAAGGTTGTGTGGCCCACTTGAATGGATCCCACCTTGATGCATTTATTTTTATTCAAGTGGGGCCCACCTTAAACGTTAAACCCGTGTCACCCATCAGTGGTGGCCCACTTCATCTGGGCCCACCACTTTTTAAAAAAATAAATAAATCATAACCGTCCAGCGTCTGGGACGCTGGACGTTCCAATGAAATGAAGAAAGGAAAGAAGAAATGTGAGGTTTTTGGGGTGACCCCCTAGTGTAGGCTCCACCTTGATGTTTATGTTCGATCCAAGCCGTCCATCCTCTTACCCACGGCATTTTAGCCGTTGGGTAGAAGTTTGGAGCTGATCCAATCACCTGGTGGGCCATACCGCCAAATATTGCATTTCCACCATTCAAATACTAAATTCTTATTTTATTTCACTTCCAAGCATCGAAAAAATTCAAACTCTGGACTCATTTGGACGGCGTCGAGCCACTGATCGCAATGGCCGGGATGGATTTTGGCGCAGTGGGCCCCACGTGCAAAAATCCCCAAAAAAATAGTTTTTCCCCCAAAATTGCAAGAGGCAAGCCTCTTGCTTTTGACAGCTGCTCCACCCAGCAGCGTGCTGGCGTGCAGGCGGGCGGGCGGCCGCTGGCCACCCACGGCCCTACATGTGGGCCCCACAGTGATGTTTGTTTATCATCCAACCTGTTCACGAGGTGGGTCCCCTCCTCAGGTGGGCCCCCTCCAAATTTTGGCTGTTTCTGAAACTCAGGTGGCCCACACCACAGGAAACAGTGAATTGAACCTCTGCCATTGAAACTCCTTTTATGGGCCCCAGAAGTTTTGGATCAGGATGAAATTTGTTTTCCCCTTTCTCCAAGGGCTGTGTGACCTTATCAGCAGTTTGGATGGTATATAAACATTGAGGTGGGCCCCACATGGGACCCACAGTGATGTGTGTCTTAAAGTCCACCATCCAGTGGACGGTGGTGCCCACCTTGCTGTCGTTTTGCTTCCACCGTCTAGATGCATGTGTTTTATGCACGCCACCACAGCGTGCGTGCAGCGTGTGTGCAGAGTGTGTGCGTGCTGTGTGTGTGTGGTATGGGTGTGCATGCGTGTGTGTATATACATACATATACATACATACTTATATTATATAGTATATATATAAAATATTGTATATATATATTATATACATGGTTTATATACTACATATGTACACAACATTCACAATGGTGGGCCTTCTCGTGGGCTCCACCCGTGATGCAGATGTTGCATCCAATCTGCCCATCCATTGTAAGTAGATCGTGCTATGGAATGAGTCAAAGTATGAGCTAGATCTACGGTCCAAGTGGACCCCATCTTAGCATGAATTGAGGCTCATCTTAAATGTAGTTGTGACATTTATTGGGGTCCACTTTGATGTGGATGTACGGCCCATGGGACTGGACCATTTGATATATTCCAAGGCCCTTGGGTCCAGGCCCATTTAAATTGTATAAAGCCTATGAGTACAGACCCATTTGATATATGTAAGGCTTAGGGGTTTAGGCCCACTTTGATATGCATACAAGGCCTACGGGTTTAGGCCCATTTGATTTGTTTAAGGCCTAGGGAGTTAGGCCCATTTGACTCATATAAGGTTTATGGGTTGAGGCCCAATTGATGCACATGTGGGGGCCCAATTGGTGTGGCCCATTGGTCACATACTAGACTCATGAGACTAAGCTCATTTGATGTAATCCAAAGCCCACGGGTTTGACCCATTGCAATGCACATAAGATCCATTGGTGTGGCCCATTTATGTGGCCCATCTGATGAATAAAAGGCCCATAGGATATAGCCCATTTGATATATATGTAAGGTCCAATGGGGACAACCTACGGTCCATTGCAATGTGTAAATCCATTACAGACTAAGTACTGACGTTTACAATGATCGTGCCTTAGGAGCAATGTTCGTTTGACGTCCACATTGCGAGTGTAATGCTGGTTAGATGTCCACATTACGACTCTCCTTAGGGCCCATTACTGGCCGTACTTATTGTGTGTAGGCCGTCCAGTTCCATCTGCATTGTAAGATAGTTCATTTTATTATAACATGTTTAGTACAGTTCATGACTCATGATCATACACATCATATGTATGCTTGACGTGAGAATTATCCGATCATAGCATTTGCCTTCGGGTAGGTTGTTTATGGGCTCCCAGTTAGGCGGTGTTGCCCTATATGAGTGCACGATATGCGCAGGATTTGATGCATGACTGGATAGCGTGAATCATGCATATCGCATTTGTATGACATGGATATTGTACGCCCTAGCGACATCGGGGTCGTAACTTCCACAGATGTATCGTGGTTGAGAGGATTGGATACCGAAAATCTTGTTCTACATGGGGTACTATAAATATCCCTGGGTGAAAGTCCCTAAACCCTTATGGTACCAAGAGGTTACTCCAACGTCTAGACCAAGTGGGTAGATGAGCGCTGAGTGCCGAATACCAGTTGGCTGTGCTCTCCACTGTGTCGTGATTGGTTGGAAGGGAGTGCGGCCTTACCCGCCCGAGTGTAGGGGGCAATGCTAGGCTGAGTTTGACCAGCTCGAGGAATGGGTCCGCTATTGACGAGTCACGCCTGATATTGGCAGACAGATAGTGTGGTCTCTTCCACTTACCTTATTGCGCGCGATGTGGAGGCAATCTGGTTTAGAGTGTACTAGACCCCGGTGATATTCCATATTTTGAGCTGTATTGATGTGTGGACATAGATGAGGATCTGTATGCTTGAGTTGCATTGCACATCGCATGGCCTTGGGATGGCCGATACCATTCATGTCTCGCATTGCATAGCCTTGGTACAGCTCATGGTATTATGGTTCTATCTACATATTCCACTTTACTTTGACATTGCATGTTCATATTACTACCTTGCACACACACTTTCACCACCCTCTAAGCTTTCTGTAAGCTTATGCACGACCGTTGCATGCAGGTGACGTTGGTTCGCAGTAGCGCTGAGGCAGGAGCACGTTGCTGAGCATTTTGGAGTTTTTGTTCTTTACTATTGTATTTCTCTTTATGCTCATTGTACTTGTAAAGTTTTTGATCATAGTGGAAATGTAATGGAGTTCTTGGTTATTGTTTGTGGGTTATGCCTTTGATTATGCTTCTTACGAATCAAACTGATATTTAAAATCCTCCTCGTAGCATCCCAGGATCGAAACCTGGCGAATGGGAGCTAGGAGCCGAGAATGGGGTTCTACAGAGGCTGTCGGTGCCAGATTCGGCAATCAGAAATTTTGTGAGCCCGGTTTCTGAGTTTGGGGCGTGACAACAAGTGAGAAGGCTAAGAATTGATATAGCAAACTTTGATATTATTGATCCTCCCATGATGTTATTGATATTCAAATATTGGTGATATCGATACCTAGTTCGATTCATCGATCTTTTATAGCAGATTTTCCTATAAGCTTGCTGGACACTTCATTGTCCGAATCCGATGAAAATGACCTAGGTTCAATATGATCGATATTTGAATATTCATATTATCAAAGTAGTCTCAATTCCTTGAATCATTTAAAAAGGATTTTCCTAAAAAGCTTATTGGACAATTTGGTTTGAAATCGATAACATCGAAGGTTCATAGATATCATTGGAGTTTGAATTTTGAGCATATCGAGACTTCCTGCGAGTCATTGATAAATGTATGATTTTCCTTAAAAGCTTTCTGAACACAAACAAACCAGAGTTCAATTATATCGAGCCATCTTGATGATCTTGAAATTTGAATGTCAATAATATCGAATGTTTCATCGATTCATCGATAATTTAGCCCAGAGATCAGTTTGGTTGCTGGACACAAGTCATCCTCAATTCGATGATATCGATTATATTTTGAGAAAATTGATAACTAGTGTTCGATCTCATCGAGGTGGTCTCGATATATCGATGAAAGTAGAAAACTTAAAGATTTTCTTGATTTTGCAAAATAGCTTTCATACTTTAAAACCTATGTTGTTCTATCCTCTTTTTGGAAATTTATATACTTAGGTGTTTTGGGACATGGGATATGAGGCTAAGTTTACCTTTGAGGAGGTCGAGGCACATATCCAGTTGAGGCAGATGCTTGAATGATCTTCCTATGGGGTTCATTTGTCTTGCTGACTCAACACTCATGCTAATTGACAAACCAGGGATATTTCAACTTGCTCTTCTAAATTTTCATGTTACATGGTCCAGACAGATGAAACAGAATTATGACATAAACGCCTTGGACATGTTAACTACCAAAACCTCTGTAGATTAAGCAACATTGATCTTATTCGAGGTCTACCCAAAATAAAAAGGGTTGATAAAATATGTGCCGCATGCCAAATTGGCAAACAAACTAAGAGTAATCACAAGAAAGTGAACTCCTTTGCCACAACCAAACCTCTTGAACTCCTCCATATGGATTTAGTTGGACTAACTAGAATGGAGAGTAGAGGAGGAAGAAGTACTTTCTGGTTATTGTTAATGACTTTACCAGATTTACTTGGGTAGCTGTCATGAGAGAAAAATCTGAGACTCTCGATGAAGTCAAAAGAATATTAAAATGAATTTAGACTGAAAAAGAAATGAATGTATCAAGATTTGAAGCGATCATGGTACTGAATTCAAAAATAGCAATTTTGAGAAATATTGTACTGATCATGGCATATCGCATGAGTTTTCTGCTCCTTAAACACCTCAATAAAATGGGGTTGTTGAGAGAAAGAATAAAGTGCTACAAGAGATGGGCAATGTTACGCTAAATAACATGAATTTACCCAAAAACTTGTGGGTTGAAGCCTTAAATACTGCATGCTATATTATAAACCATGTGTATGTAAGAAAATTAAAAGATAAACAGCCTATGAGTTATGGTTTAATAAGAAACCAACTGTTAAGTACTTTCGAATTTTTGTAAGTAAGTGCTTCATATTACGTGACTGTGAAAACTTAGGGAAGTTTGAAGCTAAGAGTGATGAAGATATATTCTTGGGTTATGCTCTGAATAGTCGAGCATATCCTGTTCTTAATAAAAGAACAGGAGTGATCCAGGAATCCATTAACGTTATAATTGATGATCAGCTGATCACACCCACACCTAGTATAGAAGATGATGAAGTCAATTTAATTGAGAAACCTGACTCTTCATCCAGTCTAGTTAATACTGAACTAAGATCAGTCAAAGACCATTGTCATGCCCCAAACTCAGAAACCGGGCTCACAAAATTCTCGATTATAGAATCCGATGCTGACATCCTCTGTAGTACCCCATTCTCGGCTCCCAGTGCCTATACGCTAGATTTTGATCCTGGGATCCTACAAGGAGGATTTTCAATGTAAATTTGTTTCATAAGAAACATAACCATAAGCATAACCCATAAATAATAACCAAAACATCACCACCACATATTCATTACAATAAGAAACTTTGAGTACAATACATGAAGGGAAAATACAAGATAAATATAAAAAGCTCCAGAAGCTCTATCGCACGCTCCTGTCTCAGCTCGACTATGTCCTATCGTCACCTGCACGCATCTATCGTGCATAAGATTATAAAAATCTTAGAGGGTGGTGTATGTGTGTACGTAATATAAACGTGTTCAGACTACAATATCAGAGTAATGCAGAAACATGCTGGCAGGTCCATGAGTCATACAATATTAGAGTAAGTAGACAACTGACAAGTCCATGAGTCATACAATATCAAAGTAAGCAGAAGTACTGACAAGCCCATGAGTTATACAATATTAGAGTAAGCAGAAATACTGATAAGTTTATGAGTCATATAATATCAAAGTAAGCAGAAATATTGATAAGTCCATGAGCCATACAATATCAAAGTTGACAATGTAGATCGACTATGCAATGCGGGGTCGTGGTAAACCAAATGCCATGTATTGGGGATGCAATGCGATATGCGATGTGAAAAAAATGACCAAGCCAGAGTGTGAAATCGGAATAATAGTACGTGGTATCGCAGGCTGTGGGGTCCATCACAAGGGACTTCTATCCAAACTAGTCTCATACCTAAATTTAGATAGCCAGACCCAATGTGGTAAACTCCTGATCTCAGGTTGGTTGCGCACCCTAACCAAAATCCTATCCATCACGAAGGTACATATAACGATTTGGTAGCGCACTACCAGCCTGAGTGGATAGTGAATGAATGAATGAATGAGTCAAATGCTGAGTATGAAACTCCTGCATAGTAAGTCCTCATATCAGTACCATACATCTCTAGGATCATCACCAGGGTGTAGTACACTTTACACCAGCTTGCCACTTCATTAAGTACACAACTGGATAAGTGAAAGAGACCTCACTATCTACCTACTAATATCGGTCCGACTCATCGATAGCGGACCCATTTATGAGGTGGTTAGATTCATCCTAGCATTACCTACTCCTTCAGGTGGGTAAGGCCACACCCCCTCCCAACTGGCCACGACATAGTGAGAGATGCGGCCTACCAATATACGGCCCTCATGCGCTCATATATATATATATATATATATATCCACTTAGCCTATACGTTGGAGCATCCCCTGACCTCAGGGGTTTAGGAATTTTTACCCAGGGACATCTATTGCGCCCATATGCTAGAACCAAACATTTTTGATGTCCCATCTGGCCATCCATGATATGTCTATGGATGCCACGACCCTTATGTTGCTAGGGAATACGATGGTCTTATCCAAAATACACGATACATGAGTCATACCATCCAGTCATGCATCAAACATGCACGTACTGCTCGCTCATGTGGGGTAACTCCATCTCTCAGGGAGTCCCATAAACAATCAGCCCAATGACACATATTATACTCGATCACTCCTCATAACAAGCATGCGGATGATGTGTATGAGCATATATCATGAAGTATACCAAGCATGATTATAACCACATACATCATAGTGGGCCGGTATAAGATGGCCCATGGCCCGTATAAATAAATGGGTGGTGTGCACATAATCACCTATACATGGTGGGCCTCACACCATCATAATTGGGCCTACCTCATATAATGGGCCTCACACATATAATGGTCCTCATACATATGATGGGCCTCATACATCACAATTGGGTCTCATATAATCACAATGGGCCTCATACAATCACACAATGGGCCCGATACAATCATGATGGGCCTTATATAATCACAATGGGCCTCATGTAATCACACAATGGGCCTTATACAATCATGATGGGCCTCTCATGGTCATAACACAATGGGCCTCATACAATCACGATGGGCCTCGTATAGTCACGATGGGCTTCTTATGGTCACAATGGGCCTCATGCAATCACGATGGGCCTCATATAATGACAATAAATCTCACAATTCTATTATACAATCATAATGCTATGATAACACATACTCAATATGTATACTAACATAGTCATAATTAATAATCGACCTATATATGGTGGGGTCCATAGAAGGACAACAGATCTATTCCATAACATGAGGATCGGTCCGCAATAGTCGATATACCAAATCTAATACCACAGACTCTTCTACCTATGGCCAAAGGTGATGATGTATCCTCCTCATAGCAAGGATGGGTCTAGATGATGGCCTACTCATGGGCCTAAGAGTGGGGTTCCAGGTTTGAGTGCTTCTACTAGCATCAATGGGGACTCAAAGAATTGGGGTACCTTAATAAGGTGAGATGGATCATACAAATTATAGTGAAGGCCCATCAATTTGGCTTAGCCAACTAAGAGGGGAGGGGATGAGAATGAGCCTTAATACAATCATGAGGGGCCTCATGCCATCTCAAGGGCTTGTATCATGATGTTATACTAGCATATACAATTAGTTGGCATTGATAATCGGCCTATATACAAGGCGGGGTCCATAGATGGACAACAGATCCATAACATGGAGGGTCAGTCCTCAATTGGGGATATACCAAATCTGATAGCATGGATCCTTCCGTCTACGGTGAGGATGGACTCTCCTCATATCATGGTTAGGCCTAAGTGGCCTACCTATATTTCTAAGGATACAGAATTAGCTTCCTTCACCATATGGCTTGCTAATGGCCTAAGGGGCCCAAATAAGTCCTAGATGGACTCTAATATTAAAATAAATAATATTACAAGTAACCAATGGGGGCCCAACATTATGAGTTGGCCCAATATGAATAGATGGGTCATGCAAACATCAATGGGGCCCATGGATTAGGGTCAACCCACTTAGAGAAGGATGATAATGGGCCTAACAAAGGCCTAAGGGAAGGTCATAATGTGGACATTTAACCATCATTACTCATCAATGTGGACATTTAACCAACATTACTCCTAAAGAGTGGCCCACATAGATCTTAACATATAGTGGGCCCATGGTCTCACATAAGGGCCTAATACACATCATAATGGGCCTCACACAAAGGGCCTAATATTCATCACGATGGGCCTCACTCATGGGCCACATATGCATCACATTGAGCCTCACTTATGGGCCACTTATACATCATAATGGCCTCACTCATGGGCTACATATATATCATATTGGGCTTCACATAAGGACCCATGGGCTAGGCACAAGGGATGGATAGTGAGTGCATCATATACAACATAATGGGCTTGATGGGGTAACCCACATAGCTCAAAAAAATAAATGGGCAACAAGGATAATCACATACATCATATTGGGTTTACAATTAGCCCATAAGGCCCAGCACAATGAATGGGCAGCACTAGCATGTGGAGAGACACTAATACTGGACATTCAGTCCCATCTGGGTCTCCCTAGACGTCTAAAAATCTAGACAGCAAGGTCATCATATAATCACATGTTTAGTGAGCCACACAAGGCATAGACGGGGTCCACAATCTCATAAGATCCAGCCCACCCAACCTCCTGGGCATGCTGGGGTCCAACAAATAGATTATCTGACTAAAACAAATACTTTATGGTGGCCCTTAAACATTAAAGTGGGCCCCACCAGGTGGAAGTTAAGGATACAACCCATAAATCAAGCTGGGCCTACTGCTGGACTGCAAGTCCAACAACACCCAACCAACTTGGGCGGTTCATAGGCCTAGATGGCCTGACAATTACATGAGAAAGGTGGGCCTACATACACATAATAGGTGGGCTCTGCACATACATAGTAGGTGGGCCAGCTGGGTGGTGAAGATAAATACATCATGGAGGACCTGCTAGCCCTAGACAACCTGGATAATATACATGTCATGGTGGGCCTACACATGCAATAGGTGGGCCTGTACAATCCAGATGGCCTCACCAAATGGATAGCTAGGATAAAACATGTACATCATGAGGGGCCTACATCCCATATGGATGGTATGAATATAGCACATGCATCATTGTGGAGTCTACGTCCAACGAACTAGACTGGATGGCTGGATAAAACACGTATCATCAAGGCAGGCCCCACCGTCTGGACAGACGGACGACTAGATATACAAAACATACATGAGGTGGGTCCCACCGTCCGGAGTGCTGGATAGTGTGGATAAGTCCCATACATCACGGCTGGCCCCACATGGCATCGTCCAAAGATGGTGTGAATATAAAATACATACATCAAGGTAGGCCCCACCCCCACACGTGCAACACGTGTGGGACGGGTCCCATACCCATCAAATGGACGGACAACGTGGATGCATAGATACATCATGGTGGGCTCCCAACGGACGGACGGTTGGGATATAACATATACCTTATGATTAGACCCCAAAAATTTCTGTCGTCAATCAACAGTAACTATATGCTGCGTTGGACCCGCCGTCCCTTGCTAGACGGTGTGGGTAGACCACATACATCAGAGGTGGTCCAGGAGGGTGGGGTCCACGTCAGTGTGGCCCACCAGAGCTTAGGACTAAGCTAATATTTATGTTTCTCATCATCCAAACTTGCTGAATGGTGGGACAAGACATGCATTAGGTGGGTCCCATGTCCATGTGGCCCACTAGTGGACAACAAAGTGGCTGCCACTGATGGACGGTGTGGATCTAATCCACTCATCAAGGTGGATTGCAACAGGGAAATAAAGAGAGAGAGATAAAGGCACCCACCTGAGATCTTGATCTCCTTCTTCCACCACTATGTTCTAGAGCTCCATGGGGAGAGATTTAATAGTTGAGATGGGGTTTGGAGGGTTGGGTTAGGAGGTTTTTAGTCTGCAATGGGGCTAGACTTGGGAGTTCTCTCATGGACGTCCAAGCTCTTGGAGATGGAGAAATGAGAAGTGAGCAAGAAAGGGAGGGAGAGAGGGAGTTGTAGGGTTGTAATCATTGCTTTGTAAGAGGTGTAATGATAGGTTTGTAAGGCCATTATAAGAGCATGGGAAGGAGATGCCATCATGGCTTATAAGTAATCATGGGCTAGGGGCTAGGGTGGCTAGGGAAGGTAGGTATAGGTTAGGGTGATGATTGCTTGCTAGGGAATCCACTTGGAACCTCGACTCTATCAATATGTGATCAACGGCCAGGATAATGCGCAGGCCATAACTCATGATCTAAGCATCAGATTGACGTACAAAATGCAACGTAGGATCCGTGAAGACGACGTGGTCGCAATGGCATATGCCTCAGGTGGAGTTGACTTGGGTCAACAGGATGCTACTTGGGGTCATGCGCAAATTCTATCTACGTTTCGCGGGTTGATAGAATTTGACCAGGAGGACCACGGGATCCTACAGAATAGAATGGTCACTAGGACACGGGCCTGACATCTATCATCTTATTGATATGATATTAGGTAATCCACTCACTAGTGTACGAATAAGAAAATAATTAGAGAATATTTGTAATTATGGTTGCTTTACTTCTCAAATTGAACCAGCCAACGTAGAAGAAACACTTAGCGATGAAAATTGGATTGTAGCCATGCAAGAAGAGTAAATTCAGTTTGTAAGGAATGATGTCTGGTATTTGGTTCCAAGGCCATCTGATAAACATATCATTGGAACCAAATGGATTTTTAAAAATAAATTTGATGAAATGAAAAATATAATTAGAAACAAGGCTAGACTGGTTATACAAGGATACACTCAAATAAAAGGAATTGATTATGAAGAAACTTTTGCACCAGTAGCTTGCCTTGAATCCATCAAATTATTTATATCCATTGCTTGCTTCATAAAATTCAAGATATATTAAATGGATATTAAAAGTGCATTCTTAAACGGTGATCTACATGAAGAGGTCTATGTTGAACAACCTAAGGGTTTTGAGGACCCTAAACACTCAAATCATGTATATCGAGTTAAAAAGCCACTTTACGGTATAAAATAAGCACTCAAGGCATGGTATGAGAAGCTGACTAAGTTTTTACTCAGTCACAATTTTATTATGTGAAGTGTTGATAAAACTTTATTTGTTAAAAAGTACAATGAACACATATTAATTGTATAAATATATGTTGATGATATTATTTATGGTTTTACAAGCACTAACCTGTCCATTGAGTTTGCAGAGCTTATGAAATCCAAGTTCGAGATGAGTATGGATGGAGAATTGAATTACTTTCTAGGCTTACAAGTTAAACAGTAAGAAGACGGTATCATAATTTCTCAAACCAAATATGCCTTAAATTTGGTTAAGAAGTTTGGATTTGAAAATGGTAAAAAATTTGATACTCATATGAGTATAAATCTCAAGCTTTCCAAGGATGAAACATGTAAAAGTATAAACTCTCGCTTATATCGCAACATGATTGGTAATCTCTTATACTTAACTACTAGTAGACCAGATATTGCCTTCATTGTAGGTATCTGTGCTAGATATCAATCTGATCCAAAAGAATCACATCTTATTGTTGTCAATCACATAATTAGATATGTTGCAAGTACTATTAATTTAGGCCTTTGGTATCCGCATGATACAAATGTTCAACTAGCTAGATATATAGATGTTAACTGGGTAAGGAACATTGATGATAGAAAGTCTATAAGTGGTGGATGTTTCTATGTTGGAAATTGTTTAGTTTCCTGGCACAGTAAAAAATAGAGTTTGGTATCTTTATCTACAGCTGAGGTTGAATACATTGCAACTGGTAATGCATGTACTCAGCTGGTTTGGATGAAAAGAATGCTAAACGATTACGAAATTGTGCAAGATAGAATGATCTTGTATTGCGATAACTCCCATTAATATTTCAAAAAATTCCATCCAACATTCTCGTACGAAGCATATAGACATTCGTTATCATTATATTCGAGTATTGGTTGAAGGTAAAAGCATTTCTTTAGAATATATCTAGACCGAAAATCAGCTTGCCGACATTATGATTAAACCGCTTGATAGAAATAGATTTTTTAAATTAAAACATGATATTGGTATGTGTATTTCAAATTAATTAAATCATGTTATTTTTGCATTTATTTTATAATTTTTATGCAAAAATTTTAAAAATATTTTAAATAAAATTTAAAATTTCAGTGTGGCATGACCGGTCAAGCATGTACTCGACCAGTCGAGCGTTGACGGGTTGAGCATGTACTCGACCTGTCGAGGAGCGCGGGTGGTCTTCTCAAAAAGGGAAAAAAACTCACTTTTTTCGCATTTTTCTTCTTCCTCAACAAGCTCTCTCTCGACTCATCGAACCCATCTTCATAGAGTTATTGTAAGTGCCTCATTTTCAATTTCTTTTTAGATTTAGGTTCTTGTATGCATTTTAAGATTCGTGGTTTTGTCGATTTGAGATTTCCATTCTTTTCTTAGAGGGTTTTTGATAAAAAATATGATTCTTGTCAAACCCATTTTCTATTTTTTATTTTCTTTATTGCAATCACTAAATGGAACATCGAACTAGGAAGAAAGTCACTTGTGGCTCATCCTCTAGGTCGACTCTACTTAGGGTTAGAACCTTATGGGCCCCTTAAGGAAGACCTGGAGTATGCTTGGGATCTTTGCAATAGAGAAGTCATTATAGAAAGGATGGTTAATGTCAATCATTTAGCTCCATTTTAGCTTCTTCCTATCCTTACCTCTGTTGGTTGGCAAAACATTTTAAATTGGGGCGGACTGGCATACCGTTAGATTTCACAAGCAATGTATGTGTCTATAGGTGAAGCATCCCTAGATGATTTGACATTCTCTATCATTTTTAGAGAAGGGACATTCCTGTAGATAAACATCTTATCTAAGGTCTATTGGACATAAATGTAAATGATGAAGATATTCCAATACCTACATTACCTGAGAAAATGACTGAATCCGAATGACGAGCAATTACCTGCAAATTGTGTCAGTTTAATGCTGAATGGAGTTTGGGTAATGCTCTCCATGCCAATCAAATGTTGTTGAAGTACAGAGTTCTTCTCTGCATTTTTATCTCTAACGTCTATCCTATATTTGGGAATAAAGATGAACTTACTTCCTTTATGTGTCGTGTTCTTCGCTCTATTGTGTCTGACATTCCTATATGTCTTCATTCTCTAATTTTCTATAGTATAATACAATTTCGTCTCCATCCTGGCCATGGCTCTATCCCTCTTACCTATCTTATGACTACTCTTACACTTCATTTCAATGTGGTCATTCCTCCTACTGAGGCACCGATAACAATCCTTCCATTTAATAACTCCAACATCAACAAGATGAACTTGGAGCATCTGCCAGGTCAACAAGATGAGGAAGATGTTGAAGAAGAAGAAGACACCTTGCCTGTAGACACTACTATGGATGACATCTTTGATGAACTAGAAACTAATGATGAGGCAAATCTTGACTTTCAACCGTCTCAATTTGATGATCACCTTTGTTATTTTAAGGAGAAGGTGGTTAAGTTAAAAGTTTCATATGACAATCTGACAGAAAGTCACAAGTCGTCTATTAAGTATATGCGAAAATATTTTCATTGCATTACTAAAGGACTTCATAAGATTGACCCATCTATCCCACCTCCTTCCTTTGGTTTTGACTAGCTTGACTTTAATTTTATATGTTTTAGATTGTATAACTTTAACTTATGCTTGGTTTGTATGACTTAATTCATACTCTTGGATGTTACTTTCTTTATGCTTTCTAAATCTTATTCCTACTCTCCTAATTTACTCTTAATCATATTTCTATTATTGTCTTTTATTTATCTGTTAATAATTGTCATTCTGTCTTCCTTTGTCAAGTTGTGACAAAAAGGGGGAGAGATTTGGTTTGAGAGTGTAGACACCACACCCAGGCTAGCATCTTGAGAAGACTAGAACAATCTGGAAGCCCTGATCATATCCTAAACCAAACCCTGAAAGCCTAAAACCTTAAACCAAACCTTAAACCAAATCCTAACCATAACCTCAGCCTAAACACTAAACCCAACCTAACCCTATCTTAAACCCTAATCTAAATAATAAACCATCACCTAAGCCAGAGTGTATATGAAAATTAGTACAGACCCCCAAAATACATCCAACCATTTTGAACCAAAATCCTTAAAAAAGACTTTGGGCCGAACCAGAGCATCGAAGAAAGCCCACAGACCAAAGCCTAAGGGAAACCTAGCCCAGGCGGTAGTCCAACTACCGTAGAGTGTATATGAAAATTAGTACAAACCCCCAAAATACATCCAACCATTTTGAACCAAAATCCTTAAAAAAGACTTTGGGCCGAACCAGAGAATCAAAGAAAGCCCACTGACCAAAGCCTAGGTGAAACCTAGCCCAGGTGGTAGTCCGACTATCGCAGGCGGTAGTCGGACTACCACGGGCGGTAATCCGACTGTCGCCCCTTATCAGATAGGTGTCCCCTCAGGGCATACAGCTGTCCCCCATCCCAAAGTCAAGTTTCATATGGAATTACCCCTATAGTTCACCCTATTTATCCTTTTACATATCTCCAAGAGCCTATAAGAGCTTGCCACATGGTATTTTTCTCTCATCAACCAATCTCAAGCTGTCATGTTAGCTTTTGTCCTTCACAAACTTAGTAATTACCACAATGCCATCCAAAAGGCTATAAATAGCCCTCTTCTCTTCACATTTCACACAACAACATAACAACAACAATCTAGGAGAGAGAGAGAGAGAGAGAGAGAGAGAGAGAGAGAGAGAGAGAGAGAGAGAGAGAGAGAGAGAGAGAGAGAGAGTGAGGGTGAGAAGGAAGCTCTAAGCCTCTAAGATTAGATTTTTCAACCACCCCTTTTGCCTCCTCCTGACCATCTTAACCCCATAGTCTAGCCCAAATTGATCATGGTGTAGTCCGTATTTTAGCCAACTCAAGATCAAGCCAAATATCATATCATTTTCTATTCAAGAATTCATCATAACATTTCCACCCTCCTCAACCCCCTTGCTTCTTTAGATTGCTTGTGAATGTATGCTCAGTGCCTTGCCGTACATCGGATCCTGTCACATCAGAAACTCCAAGTGATCTAGTCCATTTTTCTTTATATTTACATAAGCATCATCACATCCACCTCTAGACGAATCCCCGGACATATGCTCTGTGGCTTGTCGGAAGCCCGGATCTTACCGCATCAGATATCTGCGTGTGCCTAGTCCTACTAAGGCCATATCATTCATCCCTTGAGATTACTTACCACACCATAATAGAGAACGTACATTTGTACGGGCAAAGAGGGTGCCTAATACCTTCCCTCTTTTTAACCGAGGTTCCTTACTCGGAATCCCAGATCGCAGACCAGGAGTTAATCTAAGGCAAGAGAATCTTCAGATTTCTTTAAGCCTTACATATTTTGCTGGTTCTAACCGGTTACGGGATTTTGAGATTGAGTGGATAGTGGTGACTCCAAACTTACAATCACGATCACACCCCCACATAAAAGACAAAAAATCATATCGCTTAAAGCGTGGGTGCCGATCTCCCAGCTTCCACAGAATGACAACTCTGTTGGGGACTTCCTAGATCACACTAGTTGAGACCTGACTCGAAAGCGTGTGGTATTCTAATCTCAAGGGACATTATTCATACATTGCATTCATAAAACAAACCAAAAATCAATCTTTTGCTTACACTTGTTTGGGCATCAATTTGAGCCATGACTACCCGATCCCATGTAACTATGGCTACCCATGAAGAAGAGCCGACAGCTTGGCCTGCTCCTGAATCATCGGCACTAGCACCAACACCGACACCGACTCTGACACTAACGCCAGTACCTTTGGTGACTCCCATAAACTCACCTACTCTTGCAACCATGAATGAGATGACCCAAAATTTCAAAGCACTGCAGGAGCTATTACTTCACCTGATACCAGGTGCCATACCAAACATGCAGGTAACACAACCTAGTGTTTTGTTCACAACCCCAAGTGTAGGGTCATGATGTAGTAATAATCTCGGTGAGACCAAGTTCGAATCCACATGGACTAATCTCGTGAGTATTCTGAAAGCAACTAGAACTAGAACTAGAAGAAGATGTATATCTAAATATGAAATATTTGAAAGTAATTGTGAGAGATTTAATGACAAAATTAAGAAATTCAAAGGTAGGAAACTAGGGTTTCTAAGGATCCACTTACAGAGATCAGGGAGATTTATGCTTAATTCAAGTCGTACAATTGGAATTAGAGTCCTATCCTATCCAATTGGATGATATCTTAGTAAAATCAAATATGAACTTCCTTTGACCTAATTCTTAATGGAAGAGCGGTGTGAGAATTGAAATTACTGTAAGACCGCTTTAGTAGAAGTCGGAATAGGTCAAGGTGTCCTAGAGGGGGGTGAATAGGACTTTATAAACTTTTCTTGATGATTAAAATCCTATCTTGATCTAATGCACAACTATCAAGATATACTAAAATTAACTCTAATTGCTTCCAAGCCAAGTAGAGGATCCAATCACAAGATTATTCAATATTCAACAAACATATAGCAATTAGTCTATGATGGATGAACTAAGTGACAAGTTGTGTGGGATGTGATTAGTAGTTCTAAACATTCATGTTACCATGTTTTTTGTAATCATTCAAAGCAAGCATAATAAATGAATATACAAGTATCCATCCTAAACACAATCATTTATAGTGATTCGCTTATGTGCCTACTCTGCTCCCGACGGATCCACTCAACCCTTACGTGTACCAAATTTCACTAACGGAGGTTTTAAGTTAGGTTCACTTCTAACCTTCACAACCTACACAAGGTTGACTCTAGGACCTACACAAGGAACCTAGACATGCCTACATAAGGCACAAGTTTATTTCGTACACAAGAGCAAAGGTCTACACACAACACAGGTTAATGCCCTACACAATAGCAAAGAATCCACACAAGGAACCTCAGTTTTAGGTCACACAGGGCAAAGATCCACATAAAGAACCTAGGTTTTAGGCCACACAGGCCAAGGATCCACACAAGGAACCTAGGTTTTAGGCCACATGGGTCATGGACCTACACAAAGGACTTAATTTTATGCCCTACATAAGAGCAAGGGTTAACACACAACACTCAAATGTACTCTCCCGTCGGAGGCCTCCTATGAGGGCTTGAAAGGGTGAGATGTACCTGTGACCCAATCCTACACAAGGAAAGATCAACAGGGTCTTTGGACTCTAATGACTTATAGATAAGTAGATGAGCCCTATTTTGCACGTTGATGAAGATCTCCTCATTGATGATGAAGATTTTTCAGCTCCCTTGATCTGCAACACTTGATGATGCTCTAATGAATGTGATGGGTTGGGTCAAGGTTACGTTGGAATCCTACTCTAATAAATGTTTACCTAATTAGTGAAGGAGTGATTCCAAGCTTTCAAGCATTCAAGGAATCCAAGAATAATGATTTTCCATTAAGATGGTAGCAAGATGATCCTTGAATTGGGAATTTCATTTATCAATCCACTCTTTTAAATATCACTGATGAGGGTAGATTGAAGGATGAACTTCCATGAGAAAATGAGCTTAGAGTAGGTGGTATGTAATTACTCTCTCAAAGCTCTCTCTATTCTCTCTCCCTGCAACTAAGAACAAGCTCTCCTTATATAGGAAAAAGTTCTAACGGAAATAAAGCTGTCAGTTTTTTATAGAGTTTGATTTCATCGAACGTATACTTTTGATGTCATCGAATATCGATTCAATGATACGAACTTAATCAAAAACATATTCCTGGAACTTTTGATAGAAGATCGAGGAGATCGAAACTGATTCAATGTCATCGATATTTGAACTCCGATGTCATCGAATTGAAGTTCGATTCCTCGACATTATAAACACAAGAGCTTACTAGACATATAAAGGGCAAATTATGATGTCATCGAGCTTGATTTGATGTCATCAAAGTTCAAAGTTCAATATCATCGAATCCTAGATCGATTCATCGATCTTTTCAGAAGATATTCCTTGAAGGCTTGCTAGACATTCATTTGTCTTATTTCGATGTCATTTGAGAATTCCTCGATGTCATCGAAGTTTGAATACCAATGACATCAAGTATAGTATCGATTCCTCGAACATTTCAGGTGATTTTCCTGTTGAGCTTGCTGGACAAAAACTAGTCCAAATTCGATCTCGTTGAACCCTTTTTGATGTCATCGAGATTTGAATTTTAATGACATCGAAGCTTTTTCGATTACTCGAGCAATATCAGAATATTTTCTAAAAAGATTTGCTTGACAATGCTCTAAGTCCTTAGATGTTATCGACTTGCCTTCGATGTCATCGATTACAGATGTTCAATGTCATCGTAAGTATATTCGATCTATCGAAAATTCTGTCTAAATACTTTGTGTTTGCTAGACACAAAATGTCTCAATTTGATGTTATTGAAGCCTGTTCGATGTCATTGATATTGAGTGTTTGATGTCATCGAATTGAGCTGAAAACATAGAAAATTTTCCTGGTAAGAATAAGCTTTCAGACTTTTAACTCCTATGTTGTTCTAAGGATTTAAAGGATTTATTTACCTGGGTATTTTGGGATAAGGGATGTGAGGCTAAATATACCTTTGATGGCTTGGAAGACACATCTTAGTGAGGCAATGGCTTGAACAATCTTCTTATGGGGCTCACTTGACTCATCGACTCAACCTTCACGCTTATTGACAAACCAGGGCATTTTCAAGAACTAGAAGTGATTCTATCACAAAACCATGCCCATGAGACAATGGCTCACAACAGGATTTACCAATCCCACAATCAATCCAAGAGAATTGTGAAAGTTAGGGAGGATTCCATCATCCAACCATCCCCAAGGGACGATGGTGAACAACAAGATTTCCTAGATTCACAATCCCAAAACATGAAAAGAACATACTCAAAGCTATTGCAGATCAATTGTAATTTTAGTCACAACAAACCATTAAAAATTGAAAGTATTCCTTATAATCAAACTAGAATTAAAGTAAGTTCATCACAAACATGAATCAAAGCAATAAAAACATTCCATCACACTACAAGCTTCACCTCTTAGCCCTAGCTAAGAGATTTATCCAACCATAGACATGATTGAGCTAAAATCTCTAAAGAAAAGCATAAAAAATAACTAAGGAAAAAGGAAGAAAAACTCTTGGGTACGGCTTCTCCACACTTTTTCTCCACTCCTTGAACCCTAGATGATCCCTAGGAGTGCCTTAGAGACTCCTATTTATAGTTTTGCAGCTCCTCACTTCTCACTGACTTGGAAAAATGTAGAAACCGCCTCAAATTTACACACCTTCGATATTATCTAAGGGTCTTCGATATGTCCTTCAATATTATCGATAGGTCTTCGATAGTATCGAAGATCAGTCCAAAATGTCCAGCGAGTTTGGCAAAAAATCCTGAATTTCTCTATATTATCTAAGGGTCTTCGATATGTCCCTTCCATATCATCTACAGGTCTTCAATAGAATCGAAGGTCATTCTAGTAGTTTTCCAAAATTAGACTTTTTTGGCCCTGGAATATGTTTTTAGGATGATTTTCAGGCTTCCTTTTCTTCACTTCAATTCTTCAATTCTCTTTTTTCATCACTTGGTTTCCTTGGATATTTTGCATATGAATTCTTCAATCTTAGTCTCCTAAGATCCATCCCTTAACTTGGTGATTCTTAAGCATTAAATCCACGCTTTTGACAGTGTTTTCAATCTAAGCTCTTAAATTCACCTTGTAAAATAAACATGAGCAAAATAAAACATTAAGCATTATCATGTTTATAAACTAAGATATAAGTGGGGTTTAATATGCAATATTTGACCCTCAACACAATCCCCAACCAGCATTTTGCTAGTCCCGAGCAAAGTATGTGAAAAATGAACCTTACTACGCAATGTTCAAACCTTTTTCAGAAAACGATCTTTTATGTAATCAAGTTTGAATGAGTAGACTCAAGATGAGAAATTGAGATTTTAAAAACCTAGAGTTGAATCACATATGCGATCAATCAGATAAGTCCTTTATCCATTAAATCAGAGCATAGTTCATCAATCAGATAAGTCCTTTTCAACATGCTCAATGAAAATACTATCTTTTCATAATGTTAGCCATGCTCATCACTTCAAGATTGGTTGAAAACATAAGTACTGATTCCGAACTTATCTTATTTTTCTTCTTTTTTCAGTTTTTGATTTTATATCGATGGTCATTTATATTCATTCAGTCTTCTTGAAACATTACATCCTTTTCAAAGACATTTTTCATTCCCCTCAAAGGTGTTGTCCTTCTTCATTCTTTTTCAGACTTTGCATTGTTTTTGCATTCTTTTCTAGTCTTTTTCACCACACATGAACTTTTTATTGATCTCCTATTTTTTTAATTGGTTCTTTCTTCTTTTAAGGTGGATAAAATTCTCCAGACTCAGTTCTTAATATCTTTCAATAATCATCATACTAACAATCAGAAAATCTCATACTATTCATAGAAAGAAAATTGAACATATCATAATATTTGAACTTCCTCTTAATCAATTGAGTGCAAGGACTATATTAGATAAATTACTTAGATGACTAGACTTCAACAATTCAGAATTCATTCTCAATCTTATCATTATACTCAAAACAGTCTTAAATACACAACTTATTACTTTCTAAACAGATAAACATTGAATTTTTTTTAAAATTTTACAAATTTTGCTAAAAACTAAGAACATATTGATTAGTTTACCTAATCTTCTATCCCCAACCTAAAATCTACATTGTCCTCAATGTAAAAGAAATAGGCATGATTTACAAAAGAGACAATGTAATTGATGGAGAAGTGATGGAAAGATAGTACCTGATGAGGGAATTTTGAAGCTTTTTTCAAAGGATCTCAGTGTGGAGGTGGGTTAGCACAAGAATTAATCAATAAAAAAAAAACTATCCTAAAATAAACTTTAAGCAAACTATCCTAAACAGCATAAATCCAACTATCCTAAACATAACATGAAAGCAATAAACCTAACTATACCTCCGTTAGACTAGGAGATCAATCCTGGTAAATAGGATCATTCAAAGGTATGGACATGTCCTCTAAATTAAATTTCTTAATAAATGGCTTTAATTAATGTCCATTCACTTTGAATGCATTGCCATTGTTTGGAATCTTTATCTCGATAGCCCTATGAGGATAAACATTGGTAATAGTGAAATGGACGGTCCAAAGAGACCCGAGTTTTCTCGAAAAGAGATGTAATCGAGAATTGTACAAAAGGACCTTCTGACCTAGTGTGAATGATTTTTGAAGAATGTGTTGGTCATGAAACACCTTCATCTTGTCCTTGTAAATTCTCGAGTTCTCGTACCCATCATTCTGGATTTCTTTGAGTTCATTCAACTAAAGTTTACATAGCGAGCCAGCGTTGTCCAAATTAAAATTGAAAATTTTGATTTCCTAGTAAACCCTATATTCCAACTCAACAGGTAAGTGGTAAGCCTTCCCATAGACAAGTTTAAAGGGAGACATTCCAATATGGGTCTTAAATGTAGTACAGTAAGCCCATAAAGCATCGGTCAATTAGATTGACCAATCCTTATGGTCAGGGTTAATCGTATTTTCCAAGATGTGTTTAATTTTCCTATTAAAAATCTCAGCTTGGCCACTTGTTTGTGGGTGGTATGGAGTGCTCATTTTGTGGGAGAAACTATATTTCTTCATTAAGATCACGAATGACCTATTATAAAAATGTGAGCCCCATCACTAATAATGGCTCAAGGTGTTCTGAACTAGGAAAAGATGTTCTTGTTTAAGAATTTAATGACCATTTAATAGTCATTGTTCCGGCATGGAATCGCTTCGACCCATTTAGTGACATAGTCTGCGGTGAGCAAAATATATAAATTTCTAAAGGATTGGGGGAATGGTCCCATGGAATCGATGCCCCAACAATCAAATGCTTCAATGATTATAATAGGGTTCAGAGGCATCATATTTCGATAGGGCAATGCTCCTAATTTTTGACAATGCTCACAAGCTATGCAAAACTCATAAGTGTCCATGAACATAGTGGGCTAGTAAAAGCCACACTGTAGAATCTTGGCCGTGGTCTTATTAGGAAAAAAGTGACCATCACTGGCTTGAGAGTGATAGAAGGAGATGACACTTTGATGTTCAATATCTGGCACACATCTCCTTAAGATTTGGTCAGAAATATTTAAACAAATATGGATCATCCTAGAAGAACTTACGAACATTAGCGAAATTTTTTTCTTATCTTGTGTAGTTCAATGTGTTAGCGTGAAACCTGTGGCAAGATAATTAGCAATATCAACAAACCAAAGTGAATGGTAGACTTTGAACAATTATTCGTCAGGGAACATATCATTTATATTTGTTATCTCAAAGGAATCAGAGAGATCGAGGTAGGAAAGATGGTCAGCCACTACATTCTCCACTTCCCTTTTATCTTTTATTTCCAAATTAAATTCTTGAAGTAGGAGGATCCATCTAATTAGGTGGGGCTTAGCATCATTCTTAAAAAGAAGATACTTGAGCGTCGCATGATCTGTGTAAATGATGATATTGGATCCGATCAAGTAGGACCCAAATTTGTCCAAAGCGAACATTACGGCTAAGAGTTCTTTTTTATAGTTGAGTAGTTCACTTAGGTAGGATTTAGAGTTCTACTTACATAATGAATAACGTAGGGCTTCTTTACTTTTCTCAGGCTTAAAACCACCTCAAGAGCATAGTCAGATGCATCACACATAAGTTCAAAAGGAAGGCTCCAGTCGGGTGGCTGCATGATAGGTGCAATGGTTAACATGCCCTTGAGCTTAGTAAAAGGTTCCTGGCATTGCTTGGTCCACCGTACGGTGCATCCTTTTGAAGTAGATTACATAGAGGATGAGAGAGGTGAGTAAAGTCCTTTATGAATCTTTTGTAAAACCAAGTGTGTCATAGGAAGGATAGCACGTCTCGTATGTTCTTGGGTGGAGGTAGGTTAAAGATAAGATCAATTTTAGCCTTATCTACCTCAATTCCCTTGGACGAGATGATGTGTCCAAGGATAATTCCCTTATGAACCATGAAGTGACACTTTTCCCAATTCAGTATTAAGTTATTTTCCTCGCAATGCTTCAGTACATTTTTTAAAATTCCAAACATTCGCTGAAGGATGGAACAAAGACCGAGAAGTCGTCCATGAAGGCCTTTAAATATTCCCCACCATGTTAGAAAAAATACTCAACATGCATTACTGAAAAGTGGCTAGGGCATTACATAGCCCGAATGGTATCCTTCGAAAAGTAAAGGTGCTATAAGGACATGTGAATGTAGTCTTTTCCTGATCTTTCAAGGGCTATCTTGATCTGATTGTAACCCGAATAACCGTCGAGGAAGCAATAATAAGAGTGACCAATTAACCTTTCCAAAATTTGATCGATAAAGGGCAAAGAAAAGTGGTCCTTCCTCGTGACGATATTCAACTTCCTATAGTCAATGGCATTCTCCAACTAGTAGTGATCCTAGTTGGTAAGAGTTCATTATTAGCATTGGCTACGATGGTGATTCTAGACTTCTTGGGAACCACCTGAGTTGGACTCACCTATTGGCTATCGGATATTGGTATATGATACATATGTCCAAAATCTTAAGAACCTGAGCCTTAACCACTTCCTTCATATTTGGATTTAGTCTACGTTGTGGTTGTCATGAGGTCTTCGCATTATCCTATATATAAATGCGGTGAGTAAAAATCGAAGGGTTAATTACCTTGAGATCCGTAATCGACCATCCTAGGGATCCTTTGTGCTTAATATGAGTAAAGATGAGCATACTCTCTTGTTCTTGCTCAAGGTGAGAAGAAATCACCACTGAGTATATCTCATCTTGACCTAAATAGGGATATTTCAAATCAGAGGGCAAAGGTTTTAGGTTAAGCTTTAATGCCTTGAGGTTAGACGGTAGAGACACCACATCAGTTTAGGATAATTCTTCAAATTGTGGCATCCACCTGTTCATTTCAAGTAATGGCACAGTATCAAGCATAACACCCATCTCCCTAATCATATCATCATCAAAATTATGGGAGTGGGCCAAACACGTCTCTAAAGGGTTAGAGGATAAGGTCAAAAGTGTTGTATCTTCCACGAAAGAGTCAATCATGTTAATGTCATGGAAATCGTCATCATCCTCTAACTTTTGCTTGTGTTTTAAAATATTCAACTACAATGTCATATTCTTGAAAGACATACTCATGACCCCTTTCTTGTAATTAATGATTACGTTTGAAGTGGTAAGGAATGGACGACTAAGAATGATGCTAATTTGAGTGTTCATATTACTGATGGGTTCCGTATCTACGATGATAAAATCTACCGAGTAGTAAAATCTATCAACTTAGACTAACAAATCCTCAGTTACCCCTCTCGGTACACGAACTGAGCGATTAACAAGTTGTAATGTGGTTAGGGTGGGTTTCAATTCACCCAAACCTAACTGTTTTTAGACTGAGTATGGGGATTGAATTTATGCTTACTCCTAAGATAAGAAGTGCGTGTTCAATCCGGTAGTTCCCAATTACATAAGCAATAGTTGGGCTACTGGGATCTTTGTACTTTTGTGGCACATCTTGCTTTAGGATGACACTCACGTTTTCTGCCAGAAAAATTTTCTTTTTGATATCTTACCATCTTTTAGTCGTGCATAAGTCTTTCACAAATTTGGCATGTGAAGGAATTTGCTTTACGGTATCAAGTAGAGGAATATTGACCTTCACTTATTTTAACACCTCTAGAATGTCATGAGAGTTAGAGAGAGGTTTTGGTGCAACAAATCGTTGGGGAAATGGGGCAATCAGCTTCCCATGAAGTTTCAGTTCTAATTCTTGTGGGGCATGTTTAGATTTATCTTTATTGTCCTCTTCTAGGTCCTTAGGATTTTCAGCCCTAACTGGAATGGTTTTGTCAATAGTCTTCCCACTCCTAAGAGTGGTAATAGATTTAGCTTGCTCCATCTGATTTGAAGGGCTCGGGTCGCTAACTTCATATTGTGGTTTTGGATTGGGAAGAGGTTGAGCTGGAAGACTTCCCTTGTTCCCAATTGCACTTTTAGTCTCAAGTCCTTGTATGGCCTTTGTGAGGTCTTGAAAGACTTGTAACATACCTTGATTTAAAAGCTCTTGATTTTGAATATGCTTTAAAACCAAATCCTCCTGAGGTTTCCTTTGATGTGGAATTTGATTAGGGAATCCTTGAGGTATAGGGGTTTGTCCGTTTCTCCAACTAAAGTTTAGATGATTTCCCCAACTAGGATTATATGTGTTAGATATGGGTCCGCTAAAAGGTCTTTGGTAATTATTCACGGCATTGGATTGCTCATTCAGCACCTCTTGAAAGGTAGGTATTATTGGACAATTTTCAGTTGTGTGAATGTTGCAGGCACAAATACCGCAAACAGTTTCCTTAGCCTTATCCTTCTTTAATTCCATGGCCTTGAGTTTTCTGGTAAGATTAACCACTTTAGCGTTGATATCATCTTCCTTTTTCAGGAGAAACATTTCACCCCTCCTTGGATTGAGTCAACCTAGATGTGGTGCTTGATTTTGGGGAGATGTCCCATGATTGTCTGTTTTCAGCAAGCTTATCAAAGTAGTCTCACACATCATCGACATTTTTATTCATGAATTTCTCATTACACATTATCTCAACCAATTGGCGCATAGAAGATGTCAGTCCATCATAGAAGAATTAGTGATCGCCATGTTTCAAAACCATGTTGTGAGTATGAACTAACAAGATCTTTGAACCGCTTCCAACATTGGAAGAATGTTTCATCTTCCCTTTGGGCGAAGTTGATGATTGACTTTCTAAGGGTGTTCGTCTTATGGTATGGGAAAAATTTCTTTATGAACTCCCTTGTCATGTCATTCCATCTACCAATAGATTGAGGACGTAGTGAATGTAACCACGTCTTAGCTTTCTTTTTCAGGAAAGAGTTTCAGCCTGATCATGTCATCGGACATGTTTGGAAAGTATAGAGTGGTTATAATCTCTTCAAACTCTTTCAAGTGTAAGTATGGATTTTCAGATTCAAGCCCATGAAATTTTGGAAGGAGTTTGATCACCCCTGGCTTGATATCCACGTGTCCCATATTTTCTGGAAAAACCATGCATGAGGGTGTACTCACCCCCGCTGGTTGTAAATAGTCTTGAAAAGTACGAGGCGAGGGTGCTTGATGCACCTCATTCTCATCCTGAACTTCCTCAAACTTCGGTTGGGGTTGTCTTCTAGGTTGATTGACCAGTTGATTTACAGTCATTACTTCAATTAACTTTGAGGAACTCAAGTGGTGTCTAATCCTGTGATGGATAGATAAATCCTCAACCAAACCTCCTTCACTCAAAAGACGTCGAGTGTTATCACGGACCCACTTGGGCATGAAACACTCTCAGCCTTCAATTTTAGATTCTAACCTAAACCTAAAAGAGAGAAAGGAAAATAGAAAGAGAGAAATATAAAGAGAGGATGAATTAGAAAGAAGTTACCAAATTAGAAGTTCTCAATTAAAATCCTGCAAAACAAAATAAAACAAGTCAGTTTCTAAAAACAGAAATTCTAAAATTAGAAAGTTTCTAAAAATAAATTAAAACTAGTTTCTAAAAAGGAAAGTTTCTAAAAATAGAAAGTAGAAAGTTTCTAAAAACTGATTAGGAAAGTTCTAAACTTAGAATTAGAAAGTAAGTTAGTTTCTATAAATAAAAGAAAACCTAAAATTACAAAGTTTCTAAAAACAGAAAACAAACCCTAATCTTAAAAATAGAAAATAGAAAAACCCTAATCTTAACCTAATTCCAAAACTAGTTAATCTAAGAAAAATGCAACTACTAATCCCCGGTAACGGTGCCAAAAACTTGTTCACAACCCCAAGTTTAGGGTCACGATGTAGTAATAATCACAGTGAGACCGAGGTCGAATCAACTAGGACTAATCTCATGAGTATTCTGAAAGCAACTATAAGTAGAACTAGAAGAAGATGTATATCTAAATATGGAATATTTGAAAGTAATTGTGAGAGATTTAATGAAAAACTTAAGAAATTCAAAGGTGGGAAACTAGGGTTTCCAAGGATCCGCTTATAAAGATCAGGGAGATCTATGCTTGATTCAAGTCACACGATCCAATTGGAAGATATCTCACTAAAATCAAATTTGAACTTCCTTTGACCTAATTCTCAATGGAAGAGCGGTGTGAGAAATAGAAGTGATTCCATCACAAAACCATGCTCATGAGACAATGGCTTACAACCGGATTTACCAATCCCATAATCAATCTAAGAGGATTGTGAAATTTAGGGAGGATTCCATCATCCAACCACACCCAAGGGATGATGGTGAACAACAGGATTTCCTAAATACACAATCTCGAGACATAAAAAAACATGCTCAAAGCTATCGCAGATCCTTTGTAATTTGAGTCACAACAAACCATTAAAAATTGAAAGTATTCCTTATAATCAAAATAGAATCAAAGAGAGTTCATCATAAACATGAATAAAAGTAATAGAAACATCTCATCATGCTACAAGCTTCACCTCTTAGCCCTAGCTAAGAGATTTAGCCCACTATGGACATGATTGAACTAAAATCTCTTAAGAAAAACATAAAAAACGACTAAGGAAAAGGAAGAAAAACTCTTGGCGACGGCTTCTCCACGCTTTTGCTCCACTCCTCAAACCTAGATGATCCCTATGAATGCCTTAGAGATTCTTATTTATAGTTTTGCAGCACCTCCTTTTACACCGACTTGAAAAAATCTAGAAACTGCCTCAAATTTATGCAACTTCGATATTATCTAAGGATCTTCGATATGTCCTTTGATATTATCGACAGGTCTTCGATAGTATCGAAGATCGGTCCAGAATGTCTAGCGAGTTTGGCTAAAAATCTTGAATTTCTCGATATTATCTAAGGGTCTTCCATATGTCCCTTTGATATTATCTTTAGGTCTTCGATAGTATCGAAGGCCACTTTGACAGTTTTCCAAAATTAGACTTTTCTAGCCCTAAAATCTGTTTTTAGGATGATTTTTAGGCTTCCTTTTCTTCACTTCAATTCTTCAATTCTATTCCTTCATCACTTGGTTTCCTTGGATCTTTGGCATGTTCTTTAATCTTGGTCTCCTAAGATCCATCCCTTGGCTTGGTGATTCTTGAGCATTAAATCCACGCTTTTGACATTGTTTTCAATCTAAGCTCTTAAATTCACCTTGCAACACAAATATGAGTAAAATAGAACATTAAGCATTGTCATGTTCATAAAACTAAGATATTAATGGGGTCCAATATACAATATTTGACCCTCAACATATTCAAAACAGCTCAATCATACAAACCCCCTTTTCTTTCTCTCTCATTCCCCCAACAAATCCCATTCTTCCTTTCCCTAGAGAATTAACACAAGATCAACATTAACATACAAACGGGAGCAACCCACCCACACATTACTCAGCACATCTCCTCGAAAATGGGAACAACCATCAGATTGCAACACAGGCTCCCCATAACGGGAGTCAGACAAGAGCTGGCAGATGCCCATTAAGGGGGACAGTTTCGAGTCCAACTTACTCCCCCTAACGGGAATCACACTTTGGATTTGACAGATACCCCAGGCGGGAGCCATTTCCATACATCACACCCTCCTCCGAAAGGGAACGAAGTTCAGTTTCAGTTACCTCTCACCACCAGGAGTCCATCCTCTTTCCAACAACCCCCCATTCTCAAAAATTAGAGGGTCGATTAAACAGACCATTATGATGAAGAAGCATCCCAAGCTTTGTAGCAAGGGAACATACCTGCTGCCAAACAAGTCAAAAATCGAAGAGCTGCGGGGACAACTGCAAATGGTGCAAAATCAACTGCAAAGGGGGGAAAGAGTAGATCATCCATCCACAAAATTCAGGGACTTATGTCCTTTTCCCGATGCTAGGGTGCCTCAAAACTTTGAGGTACCTAATTCAAGAGGTATGACGGTAGTGGGTGCCCCACAACACATATGAAAGCCTTTTGTGGGGAACTCAATGCGATTGTAGGGAAAGATGGAGCCTTGATACGACTCTTCCACAAATCCCTTAAAGGCAATGCTTTGGACTAGTGCACATCGCTTGACAGCCATCAGATCAGGACATGGGAAAGACTTTTCCAAGCATTCATTGATAGATTCCCTTACAATCTGATTATGGCTCTAAGAAGAGCGAATTTAATTAGCTACCTTGAGGTAAAAAAATTGATGAGTCATTATCTGCATATGTGGGACGATGGCGAGCCATGGCCGCCCAGATGAGAAACCCCATCGATGATGAGGAACAATTATCCATGATCGTCCATTTAAAAAATCTGAATATCTTCGGATATTTGATTTCGTACCCGTATGTGAACTTATCCCAACTCATCCGAGCTAGTGAATAGGTGGAAGCCGAGATAAGAGCCGAAACCATCTCTCCATGGCCGCATCAAGCTCCCTCAATTAAAAGAAACAAAGTTGAAGGGAAGCCCATCAGGTATGGGAATGGAAACGACGTTGCTTCCTTGTAATGTACCACAAAAGTCAACAACAGTGTCGTAGCCTGTCAAGGAAACCAATACGCTTTACAACAGGAGCTACAACGAAATGGACAGTACCAACCACCGTAAACCCAATAGAGATATCAGGCACAACCACCTCAACAGCAACAACAACAAACTAAGGGAAATGTGTAATACCCTTACAAACAAGCAATGTTGGGCAGGAAGTTCACCCCATTGGTACAAACATATAGTCAGATCATGACAATGTTGGTGCAAAAGCAACTTCTGACACCACTCTAACCTGGACCTCCACCAAATCCCCTGCACACAAGTTACAACGAGAATGAGTATTGTGCATATCATCAATCTTGAGGCCATCCAACCGACCGCTGTTTCGCCTTGAAACATGCAGTCCAGGATTTGATCAAAAGCCAGAAGATGCGATCACCCCACAAGCCAACACTACGACTCTGACCAATATTCTCCAGAATCCCCTGCCATCGCACCAAGCAAGACCCAGGACATCCGACACCTCTACCGTTAACAACATTACCAAAGATGCTCCTTGGAGGGGTTGTACTGTTGGTGGTGCTTCGAGGAATACACGTCGCCTAGGCAGAGGTGCCTGTCAGTATCCCCAAGTCTGATTTTCCATATCGGGCACCTCTAGCATCATCTCCTGCATATCCAAACAGGTCAAACCCCAAACCTCTCGTCCTACTAGTGGGCCTCCTAGATTCAACTCCATTAGTCTTGTAAGGGGGGACCCCCAGTCCAAGAACTCCAGTCTTCCTCTCCCTACCTCATCAATTGACACATGCCCAAAGGATCCCTCCTATACGAAATGCATAAAAAAGGAGGAAAATCCCATCGTAGAATGGACAAAACCCTGTGAGGATTTGATCATACTCTAAGGAAGATCCTCGAGTCTATTGCAAACCGTACCAACAAAAACTCCGTAGTCTCCCGAACTGGTATACCTGGAGGGAAGGGCAGTTCCTTCCTACAATGTAAAGGCAGTCCCATGGCACTACCCAGAATGTACCAAGGTGGGCAACAATGGTTGGTACTTCAGGAGATATAACCAAAACTAGAAAGAAACCCAGGGAACTTTGTCGGGAACAAGCCACAAGGCTGATGCTACCTACGATGTAGTAGCTCAGCTCAAGAACATTCCCACACAAATTTTCATCTAGGAACTCCTGTGTACATCAAGATCACATCGATAAATCTTTGTGAAAGCTTTGAATGATGCACATATCTCTCCCGAAGTACCACCAGAGATGGTGGCAAACATGATCGGCCAGCTCCTCGCACCACAAGCCATCACATTTTTTGATGATGAGTTGCCACCTGAGGGCTGCAAACATGGGTGCTCGCTCAATATAGCCATTCGTTATAGGGATCTCAAGGTCCCTCTCATGCTCATTGATAACAGATCAAGCTTAAACGTTTGCCCCCTGAGAACTATCGAGCGTTTAGAAATCGAACCATCTTCCTTTAAGCCTAATACTATGAGTGTCAGAGCCTTCGGTAACTTCCAAAAGTAAGTAGAGACAGAGATAGACCTCGAGATACAGATCAGACCAGATGTGACCTTGGTCACATTCCAGGTCCTTGATATCTCTGCCTCATTTAACCTTTTATTGGGGCAACCTTGGCTCCATGTTGTTGGAGCTATCCCATCTACTCTCCATCAGAGGGTTAAATTCCCTTCACGAAATTGAATCATTTCTGTACTAGCCAAATCAGAAATCATCTTACCAGCAACATTCAACATCGGAGAACCTGACATCCCAGTGATTAATGTTCAGCATATGAAGGATGACATACCATATCACAGTTTTGAGTTTGAAATTGTGAACTCCATCGCCAATCCCCACCCTCTCGCTACTGAATATGTCATTCCCCCTGCTGAATGACAGATCCTAAACTACCGTACTGAATTCCATGAAAACGGTATGGTAGTACGGCAAGCTTGGGAAAATGAGCAAAGACAGGGACTGGGATATTGTCCGTTGTCGGATGATTAGGCCGCAAGGCCTAAAAGGAGACAGTCGTTCAAGTGCGCGCCCATTAAGTTTTTCAAGTTTGGAATGGTTTGTGGTGACACTGTGACTTCTCTTGAGGAGCACCTTCAAAGGCTCAAGCTATCGTAACGCTCCAGCTAGGAGTCCGTTTGGCCGCCAATACGATGGGATAAGATCCTTAAAACTTTATAAGCACACTCAAAGCCAGGGGAAAAACCCCTGAATTTATCAGATGAGGCAAGGGGCACAGAAGAAGGATCTGAAAGTTCCCTTCCTAGTCCCCTGGTTTGTCAATTAGTGTGTGTGTTGAACCAGTCAAACTGCAGAGCCTCACAGGAAGATCTATTTAAGCGTCTACCTCAACAAGATGTGTGGAAGCTTACCATAGGTAAACCTAAGCCTCACATACCTTGTCCCAAAACACCAGGTGAATAAAACCCTTAAAACAAGTTAGAACATATTAGGGTTTTTGGTAAGAAAAACATTTTCAAAAATCAGAAAATCTCTAAGTTTTCTTGCCCTGTTGATTGTATCGATATACAACTCGTTATGATCAACCTGCACTGTCGATGTCCTCGGAAGACCAATCAATAAAATTGAATGAGGACTTAATGTGTCTAGCAACCACATACATATCTGGATAGAATTATTGATGTATCGATCGATATCATCAATATTTGAATCTCGAACCCATCGAAGGTGAGTCGATAATATCGACAGGAAGATCCGGCGCCCCTATTTTTACTCAGGAAACTTTGATATATCTGAGATCTCCTCGATACCATCGGAAATCTTGATGATATCAGAAGGCTCTCGATGATGTCGGTCATGGGTGCGAAGTTCTCTAGCAACAATTTTCAGGTGCTTTTTTTAACTCAGATCGGGGGTCACTCGATAGAATCAATATTCTAAATATCGATGATATTAGGGACAGATTGATTGCATCGAGAAAGGAAAAACTTGTCCAGGAAGCTCACTGATAATATCTTTAGATTTTTTGATGCATCGACACGACCTCCGATATCATCGACATTCAAATTCTGATGATATCGAGTATCCCCCGATCACATCTAATAACTTGAAAATTTTCATGCAAGTTTCTCTCATTTTTTAAATGTTGAGGACTCGATCCTTATATCGATAATATCAGAGTTTGAAATCCGATGGCATCAACATGAGTATCGATTCCCTCGATCAGTTGGCAGAAGGTTTTTTAAAAGCGTATGACATTGAGTCCGTGTCATCGAGTAGACCATCAATACGATCAAGAGTATACGCTCGATGATATCGAACTTGCTCGATGATAATGAAATCTGTCATATATGTGACCATTTTATATCCATTGGAACCTTTTGCCTATTTAAAGAGAATTTTTCTTTAGTTATTGTGAGAGAAAGAAGAGAGTGCTTTTGTGTGTTTAACCTTAGATCATATACCCAAAGCCCTAACTCTCAAGGGAGTTCATCCTCCAATCCACCCTCATCATTGATATTCAATAGAGTGGATTGGGGAATGAACTTCCACATTCAAGGATCCTCCAGCTACTACTTTAATGGTAAATCTTTAAGCTGGGATACCTTGAATGCATAGACAATTGGAATCGCTCTACCTTCCTAATAGGAAAATATTTAGAGAGTAGGATTCCATCATATAACCTTGACCCAACCCTAAGCCATATATTGGAACATCATTTGTGTTGCGGATCAAGGGAGCAGAAGACTCTTTATCAACAAGGAGGAGATCTTCGTCATGTGCTAAATGAGACTCATCAACTTATTTGTAAGTATCTAGAGTCTAGATGACCCCTTTGATCATTCCTTTGTAGGATTGGGTCTAAGGTGTTTCTCACCCTTGAAGTCCTCAACGAGGCCTCCAGCGGGAGTGTACGTGGTGGGTGCATTGTGTGGACCCTTGTTCTGTGGAGAGCATAAACATTTAGTTAGTAGTGAACCAGTAAAACCTTGGGTTTGAGGTGAACTGTTAAAACCTTGGGTTTGAGGTAAACCTGGTAAAACTTCTGTTAAGGTCTTATGGAAGATCCTTGGCCAGTGTGCCTAAAAGTGGGTGCATTGTGTTGACCCTTGCTCGTGAGAGCATAAACAGTCAGCCTCAGTGTAGGTTGTAAAGGTTGAAGGTGAACCTGATTTAAAACCTTAGGTTAGAGGTGAACCATGTGAAACCTCCTTATTGAAATCTGGTACACTCAAGGGTTGAGTGCGGTTACTGGGAGTGGAGTAGACAATTAGTCGAACCACTATAAAAATGACTGTGTTTGTGATTGTTATCCTCTTATGCATATGATTTATTTTAATGCCTTCACATCATTATATCCGAGATCACACCTCACACACATATATAGTCATATCCATCATAAACTAGGTTTGTATTTTGTTAATTCATGAATAGTTTGTGATTGGATCCTCTACCGGGCTTAGAAGCCAGTAGAGTTACATTTGAGTAATCCTGATGATTGCATATTTATAGGATTAGTGTAATGGGATTTTTAAATACATTGTAAAAACTTTAAAAAGTCCTATTCACCCCCCTTTAGGACATATTGGCATATTCCTACTTCAACTTCAAGCGGTCTTCACCGCTATTTCAGGATCACCTACAAAGGATCCAAGACGAAAGGTGCCTACTATAAGACAGATGGGCAGGAATGGGGAGATGCCCATCCCCACCGACAGTCAGGGGGAGACACCCCCACCAACAGCTCAACATCACAAGGGGCAAAAGCGGACCCTCCATTGGATTGAAAAAGGGAAGTGGCCTTCCCTTGACTGGATTGACGTCAAGATTCCACCATAGTGTGAATCAGAGGAGCCTAAAGAGCTCAAACTCCAACACAAAGAGATCCGGTCGGACACAGATTCTAAGCCTGGTCAGCAGACATCATGGTAGTCAGGACGGATGACCCACAGGTACAAACAGATCAGACCAGCAAGATCGAAAGGGGGAAAGAACTGAATTGGTCAGTTATCCCGCTAACGAACGAATCGGCTGGTAAGCCATCCACAGATATCGGTCTAAAAAAATGCCAGTGTAAATAGCAGTTGGCATCCCAAACCAGGACATGATCAATCATGGTTTGTAACTCTTTCTTGCTCAGGATCCCTTAACAACACAAAAAAATTTAAAAAAACTCTCAAAATACAAAAGCAATAGATTTTCAGAAATCACAAAGAAATCAGATATTTTTCAAGACCACAAAAAAATAGAATCTCTTCAAAAATAAAAAACAATAAAAAATTTAAATATGCCAAACATACCACACACGGCACCAGAGTTCAAGGTTGACTCATACGATTTGGATCTAGAGTTAGACTTTGAACTCATGAGTTTAGATGAAGCCCAGGATGAGGGAAATGATGATACAACTCTCAAACTTGAGGATTCCCTCAAAAGGTTCGAAACAAAGGCCAACGTTGTGGCAGACGATTTCAAAGTTGTGAACTTGGGATCGTCGGAACTCCCTTGAGAAGTGAGCATTGGTACATCTTTGCCTCCATAATACAAGTAGATGATGATGGAATTCTTGAAGCTAAGGGTTTCCAACTTTGCCTTCTCTTATGAAGACATGCGGGACTCGATGATGAATTGGTGGTACACCATTGGCTAACAAAGACAAAAATGAAGCCTGTCAAGCAAAAGCTCCAAAGAATGAAGCCAAAATGAGCCCTGGAGGTCCGAGATGAAGTCATCAAGTAATACAATCCAGGGTTCTTGATAGTCTCTAACTATCCGGAATGGCTCACAAATATCGTACCAGTTCCAAAGAAGGATGGCAAAGTCAGGATGTGCATCGAATTTAGGGACCTCAATAAAGCAAGTCCCAAACATGATTTTTCTCTCCCTCACATCGACATGCTGGTAGATAATACTGCTAGACATAAGATCTTCTCATTTATGGATGACTTCTCTAGCTAAAATCAAATCAAGATGACCATTGAAGACTGTATGAAGACATCCTTCACCATACCATAGGGAACCTTCTGCTATCGGGTTATGCCCTTTGGACTGAAGAACACGGGAGCTACATATTAGCGAGTCATGACTACCTTGTTCCATGACATGATACATAAAGAAATGGAAGTCTATGTAGACAACATGATCGTCAAATCTCACACGATGGAAGGGCATTTTGAAGACCTCAAGAAGCTCTTTGACAGGCTGAAAAAGTTCAAGCTTCGCCTCGACTCGTAAAAATATGTCTTTGGAGCAACCAGGGGCAAACTGTTAGGTTTCATCGTTAGCGAAGATGACATTTAGGTAGACCAAACCAAGACCAAAGCAATCATCGAGATGCCGACTCCAAGAACTGAGTAGGAAATTCAGGGTTTCCTCAGACGGATCCAGTACATCAGCCGATTAATCACACAACTCACACCTATTTGTGAGCCCATATTCAAGCTTCTCAGGAAGAACTTACCAAAGGAATGGAACAAAAACTGCCAAGCGGCCTTCGACAAGATCAAGAAGTACTTACTAAACCCTCCAGTGCTCATGCCACCTACACCAGGTAGGCCACTACTCCTATACATTTCTGTCGTAGCAGAAGCAATCAGATGCGTCCTCGGCCAACACGACATTACAGGAAGAAAGGAGCAAATGATCTACTATCTAAGCCGAAGGTTCACAAGTTACGAATCTAAATATTCTAGCTTAGAGAAAACATGTCTTGTCCTAGTCTGGACGACACAACGACTATAAAAATACATGATCTCCCACCCAATCCTTCTGCGCGCTCACATGGACCCGGTAAAGTACTTGTTCAAAAACCAGCACTAATGGGGAGAATCACAAAATGGCAATTGCTACTTTTTGAGTTTGACATCACCTATGTCACTCAAAAGGCAATCAAGGGGCAAGCACTAGCCGATCATTTAGAAGCACACTCTCTGCCTAAGTATCAACCATTGAAGACCTTCCCGGATGAAGACATGCCTATACGGTATGCTACAGGTGCAACTCCTTATGAACTGAAGTACAGAATGGAAGTAGTACTGTCAGTCAAAATTGAAATCCCATCACCACGAATACTACTGGAAAGCGAAGTCGAGGAAGGTGAGTGACAACAAGTAAGATACGATCAACTACATTCGACAGATGAAAAGTGCATGCATGCACTAAGTCACTCACAATGTTATCAAAGAAGGATCGCACAGGTCTACAACAAGAAGGTCTGAAAGAGGAGCTTCAAAGTCAGCGATATGGTCATGAAGCGTATCCTACTGCCACACTTACCAAATCCCAGAGGAAAGTTCAAACCTTCGTGGGATGGACCGCTGATCATTCAGGAGGTACTCCCAGGAGGCGCCCTTCGGCTCACCAATATGAGAGGAAAGGATCTTCCCAAGCCCATCAACACTGACAACATGAAAATTTATCACGGGTAACCACACCTAACTTTGTCAATGATTACAATCGTGAAGCTAAGATCAACAAAAATAAGAACAAAAAAAAGAGAGCACACCCATCATTCCTCCCACAAAAAGAAGAGAAAAAAAAGAGAAAGAAAGAAGAGAAAAAGAAACTGAAAAGGGAAAAGAAAATAAGGTAATCCTCCATTCCCAAATAATTCGTCCAAACTAAAACAACTTACGTTTATGACCAAAGAAAAGGGAAGGAAGGAAACCAGTCGGCTAGCTATAAAGGAAACCCCTCCGTCTCTCCCGACACTTTAAAAAAAATAAAAAAAAGATGCCTAAGAAAAAAGGGCGTGCCGAAAATCCAAAAGGGCGGCTCAAGTAAAAATAGTGGGCATGCAGCGGACTTGGTGAAATTTTAAAAGGGCGCTAAGGGTAAAAAAGCACAAGCTGCCAAGGGGAAGGAAAGAACAAAGACCTGGGACATAGTGAAAATCTGAAAGGACACTACGGGAAAAAATGACGGAAAAGCCAGTCATAGTAAAAACTTGAAAAACCGCTATGAGCAAATAAAAGTGTAGGTATAGTGGAAGTCGAGGCAACGAGCGAAATAAAGAGATACTTCGGATCAACATTCTGTTAGACTCTACCCAAGTCCAAGGGGCATGATCCCGAATGCATACTCTTAGGGAAGCAAGATCTCTAGTACACTGCTCTGACTACTGAACACAATGTGGGCTGAGTCCAATATTCTGATCCTAATCATTTAAAGTATAAATCCTAATCATTTAAACACTGAAAAGTTTGGCATAAAAAAAACATTTCATTCCATTCAAAACATCTTTTTTATAAGTATAATGTTCTTCTTTCTTTACAAAAAGAAATAAAAAATACACATGCGTAGGATAAGCAGTCAGCAAGTTAAAGATTTCCAGGTAAGCCTCCATCCTATCCCTCATACACTAACAACCTCTACGTAAGTCTCTCTACCTCTATACGTAGGTAAAAGACCTCGTCCCTCTCCAGATGGCACGATGAAATCATACTCTCATCATATCGCTGCCCCACCACCAGATGATGGGCCATATCCTCACAAGCATGACGAAGGATGGTAAGCTCAGAGATAAGATGGCCATGAGTAGCAGGCAAGAACGAAGGGTTGATAAAGGGTCTCCCTTGAACGCCTCGAAGGAGTCATCAACCCCTGATAAGGATAAAGCTGTATCACCGACAATGCCCGATCATCTGCTAAATGCCAACCAGGGACCCGACGGTAAAGTGACTGCTCTGCCACCCACTACTGATATGGCACAGTCGCTAGAGGAGGAGCCCAGGACTCAAACTCCAAAGCTACTACATCTAAGCAGCCCTGCCAAGAAGTCTATAGTCATCGATAAAGAGCCGTCAAGCCTGAAGGGAGAGGAGTGTGCCCAAACCTTGAGGAGTTAAAGTCAGGGATGTCCTGATAAAAGCCAAACTGCCAATGAAACTGTACAGGATGATAAGAGCAGTACCCTCGGAAGCCCAATAACAATAGAGGAGTATGAGCTGCACTACAAATCAATAATGTATGACAAAGCCATGAAGCTTCCTAGCTGACTTCCCACCCATAGAGATGAGAAAACATATGGTAGTAGAGTGCCTTTGTAGCCTCAATGCTAAGCGGGAGGTCATAAAAAAGCATGACCCAAATATGAGGCACAAGCGGGCAAAAGAGTGGAAAAGAAAAGGGAGACAACAGAAGATGTAAGTGCTATGATCTATATCAAGCTCCCTGTATTGTCAAATTTTATAGTGACAAACCACCTTGGTAAGATGGACTTCTTCAAGTGATGGAAAGTTCACCTTCAAGTGGTGGAAAGTTCACCTTCAAGTCCTACATCAATTTCAAGTTATGTTCAAGTTAATTTTCATGTTCAAGTTCTACTTCAAGATCAAGTTCAAGTTCAAGAACTATTTTCAAGTGATAGAGTAAGTTGTAAGTACTACTTCGAATGCATGATCAAAGTCCAAGTGCATTACATGGTCAAGAACAAGCTACAAGTAAACAAGTTCAAGCTACAAGTACTTCACAGATACTATCTACCAAATCTACTGTAACATCAAGTTTAATGTTCACATTTGAGGTACAATTGGCCTTAGAAATACCATAGGTTTAGGTCATTCATGTTGCATACTCTATATGGGTCATTGTACTTTTTATAGGCTTAGCTTCGACTAGTCCTAGTCATTGTTCGACTAGTCCAAACATTGGCTCAACTAGTCCTAGGTTTTACTCGACCAGTCTAGGAATTGTTGAGAAATTTTTAAATTTTTTGGTAGGGTCACGACTAGTCAATCACCCTACTCGACCAGTCAAATAGGGCTCGACTCGAACTCTAACAACCATTTTGAGCCCCACTCGACTAGTCGAGGATCAGTTTTATCCGATCATGCCAGAATTTTTGAAATGTGGTTACTACTAGGACCAGTCGAGACACACCTTCGACCAGTCTAGGAAACCAATTTTCAGTCTATAAATAAAGGACGTTTCTCAGCTTATTTCACTCATTCCAAGCTAATTCAAACCATCACTCTGAGAACTAAGTCCCCACTATTGTGAAGCTATTATACGGTAATTAAGATTCTTTTATATAGCTTTTTTGGTTTTTAATTTCTTGATCTCTTGCTATTCAATCTTATTTGATAAAAGGGAATTCTGTTTTACCCCTTTTGAGATCCAAGGAATTGAATCAAAGTAGCCCAAGGTTGGATTTAATTTAAAATTCATTTAGAACCTAAAACCCTTTCGTTTGTGAGATTGAACATAGAACATCTACGTCTTCAAAGAAGCAGTTCTACCAGGCTACATTGAAGAAGAATCTTCAGATAAGTATTTTACAATTTATGTATTTGGTTTATGAGATTCAGCCGTAAAAATCTTTATTTTTGGTTTTAACTGAGATTAGTCAGAAAATCTCAGTGTAGGGTTTTTGATTGTGTAAGCCTAATTGAAAAATACATCTGTAAAGGTTTTAAGGTGAACCTTGGAAAACCTTCTTTCATAGTGAAAGCCCTCATGGTTCGGGATATCGAGAGTGGAGTAGGTGTGGCTGTTTAAGAATAGTTGGTGTACACACACGAACTACTATAAATCTCAGAGTTTTGGATGATGATGATGATATATGTGATGTGGTGAATGCTTGCATTTATTTTCATGTACATGTGGTGAATGTTGTAATAGTTAGATTTTTTTCTATTGCTTCTTGCTTTGGTTTGAGGTTTTTATCCTTAACTGAGTTCAAGACATCAAGTTGTCCTACCATAAACTTTTATTTTTGGTGTAAGGTTGTCCTTTGAACAACATTTGTATCAACCTCTTAATACTATTGCAAATGAGATTGATATTTGTTTTAGCTATCTGCTTTTATACTCCACATTTTTATTTTTTTATTTGGCATATTCCTATTCACCCCCACCCCTCTCTAGGACTAAGAGCTTTCCCTTTTCAAGTGGTATCAGAGCCTAATAGCTCATTCCAGTAGATTTATTTCTTGAGCTATTCGTTCTAGAGCTTTCAATATGTCAAATTTTGATATCCTTTCTATCACTAGGCCACCACCATTTGATGGCTCCAACTATGCTTATTGGAAAACCAGGATGAGGATCTTTTTTAGATCCATTGATGAAAGCGTGTGGTAAGCCACGGTGACTAGGTGGAAACCACCAATGATTAAAGTTCTAAGCAGTGATGGAACCAAGTCCATGTAAGTATCGCCTTATTATTTATGGACCACACCTCAGAAAAATGAGAGCAATGCTAATGCCAAAGCTTTAAATGAAATCACTTGTGCATTATCACCTGATGAATTCAAAAGAATTATATCTTGTGAAACCATAAAACAAGCTTAGGGCATCCTTGAAATGACACACGAGGGAACAACTATAGTAAAAAAGTCTAAAGTTCAGATACTCACCACTAGATTTGAGGAAATCCATATGGAAGAAAATGAATTATTCATAGACTTCTATACAAAACTAAATGACATAGTTAACTCTATGTGAGGTCTTGGAGATAGCATCCCAGAAAGCAAAGTTTGTACAAAAATAGTGTGATCACTTCATGAGAGATTCAATTCCAAGGTGACTGCCATTCAGGAACTTAGAGACACTGACAATATGAGGGTGGAGGAACTTGTTGGTTCACTTCGAACTTACGAGTTGAATTTTAAAGTTCCAAAAGGTAAGTCTATAGCCCTTAAATCATCCAAATGTATTTCTCAAGATAGTAATGATAATACTGATTGTGAAAACTCAGAAGATGATATGGCCTTACTAGCTAAAAAGTTTTATAAGATTTTTAAAAGTAAAAAGAGAGTTGATTTTCAAAAACCGTATGAGAAGAAAAAGGATAAATTTAAAAACTGAAAATCTCTAAAAGATAGTCAGTGCTTCAACTACCATGAATATGGGCATTTGACAAATAAGTGTCCAAAAAGGGACAAGCCAAAGAGAAAAGGCATGTTAGTCACATGGGATGAATCATCCTGCTTTGAAGCTTCTTTTGAGTTGGATGATTCAGAACTCGAATCTACAAGTGAAGTCAAGGCTTTAATGACTCTAGGCAGAGTCACTTCCACAAATAGTTGTAATGACACTAAAAATGAAGATGATCTTCAGGATGTCTATAATGCCCTATACATGGAGAGTTGTAAGATTGTTGTCAAGCTAAAACTTCAAAAGAGAAATTTCTAAAATTAAAAGAGGATTTTGAAAACTTTGTTTTAGTAAAGTTGCATATTTTTGATTATTTTAAAAAAGTAAAATGTGACTTCAATTTCAATACATCTGAACTTGAAAAACTTAAGATCAGAGAATGAGAAACTAAAACATGAAGTTTCTTCCCTTTTAAGTTCAAAGGATACATGAAGGTATACCCATGAACACCCTAAACTTGAAAAGTTACTAACCTCATCTAGAAAATGTGGAGATAGATTGGGTCTGGGCTATGATAAACACGTGCCTCTGAAAAATAAAAGTGTATCTCCTAGTGTAACGCCTTGGAAAAATCCGTACTTGGACTCGAGTACCAACTCGACCAGAAATCGCGTAGGATTAATTCCTTTAGAAAATAAGTGTAAGTTAGCTAGTGCAACGCTAGAGTAGTTGGGAAATAGTCCCTGATCACTTTAAATATGTTCTACAAGACCCAAATCGAGTAGAACCAATGACTCTATAAAACTCTAAAACCTCGGATCAAACTCTAAGCAGGTTTGTTCTCTGAACCTCTTTGAAACTTTGTATTGGATCTAGACCGCGCGTCGAAAGTCCGATACCTACAATCTTAGACCATTAGAACCGCCTAGATGGACTTGACAATCATTTTGAAAATCAAGTCCAACCGACATTCACAGGCTATTTCGTTGAGCCTGGACCGAAGAGAGTGAGAATAGGGTTAGATTTGGAATTTGAAATTCAAATCTGGCACACGACTTGACATGTCAGTATTAAGCGTTCAGACCATCAGAATTCAGCCAAATTACACCCTCGAATCAGGAAAAATTTCTATTTCATATCATGAGATTTGTAGACCTGATCTACGTGCGGTGACCGCTGAACAGAAACTGGACCGCCACGTGCGATCTGCGAACCCTGCCGGACTGAAAACTTGATGTGTGCTAGATCCAGTATGCATGAGCTTAAGTCAGACCGTATTTGGCCAGGGAACCTCCAGAAATGCTCTTTTGGACCGAAACAGCCCCGATTTGGATATACCTCAAGTGTACATTGTTCCCAAGCCTATTTCGGGCACATTTGGTCTTATAAAAGGGGTTGAAACCCTCATTCCTCTCTCCCATCCGAATTTGAGAAAAACCCTAGATTGGGAGAGAGAAAAGGTGAGAGTTTGTGAGAGAGAGTAGGAGAGAATTTTCCTGCTGTCGTGCCACTTGTTGCACGTGCTTTAGCAATACGCTCCGATCACTTTGCCGGTGATTCCTCCGCATTTTTAGGTAAGAACATACCCTAATAAGTTACTGATTTAGTGTTCCTTTCATTCCATAGCATGTTAGCTGATAGATCTTGTAAATCAGGTTGTCTAGTTGCCGTAGACGAAGCGTATACGCTCCGTTCGAAACGAAACGCTTCTAAGAGATAAGGTGCGGATTTTAGACGCTTTGATTGACTTTTTTCAACGCTTTCAATGTCGTTTAATAGTAGATTATCGACGGCAATGCCGTTTGACATGTACAACATGCTGTCCGTTTCCTGTTTCGTAAATGGACGGAGAATATGAGATTTAGGGCATTTTAGTCATTTGTAGAAAGTACTGTTTTCATTCATATTTTGCGGATGTGATTGACATGGCTTATTGTCGCATTAGAATGTTAGGAATACGTGCATAATTAGTTTGGCGAAGAGATTCGCCTAAATGCGCACTTTGAGTCGACATACTATATGTAGACTTAAGTGTGTAGTGTAAGTGTTTATATAAATGCTTGTATTAGTATGTATTGAATTAAATAGTGTTATGAATTAGTTTGAGATTGATTTCTCAATTAATATACTGATGTAAATGATTTCCTACATGTTAGTTATATGCATGATTTCATTATACGTATGAAATGCATGCGTTGGAAGATTTACTTAAGTTGTATGTTATAACATGTGTTAACATGCTCACGTTGTTGTATTTCATTTTTAATGCTCTCATATGATTGCTGATGCGATTCCATAATTGTTTGGGACTATACTTAGTCCAAGCAGTCGGTAACCGAGAAATTTTGTGGTTGGCCTATCTTTGCCACGAACGACGCGTCGATGAACGCGAGCCGTGTTTTGGAGTTGGCGGCAGTGGTTAGGCCACGCGAGGTGTTTTACGCACTTCATGTCGTTCGACTTGAGATGCGATCGTGCTAGTCGAGCCCGTCAAGTAACCCGACTGGCCGTTGTATGTTTACCCTGTATGAGTCATAACTGCTTGAACCTAGGGTACTGAACTTACCATTGTAAACTCTGTTAACCATGGTACCTTGATCCACGAAGACTCATGAGCCGGGCATGGTGGTATGGGATACCGTGGTCGAGCTGTCGGCCTACGCTGGGGCCACAAACCTCCCCGTAGTGACCAGTGAGCACCTATGTCTCGTGAGCAGATTATGGTAGTATGGGACACTATATTCTTGTTGTCGGCCTACACTGATCAGGCGACGATTCCTTTGTAGTGACCGTGAGCGTATTCTGAGTCTACGGGAGGCGACGAACCTTCCGTAACAGTGAGAGTACAGTAGGCCTGTATTGATAAGGTGATGGGGGAGCGGTGCAACGAGTGTGAGCAACAGCCCTGGCAGCCCTTGCAGTGACCTACAAAATATACATCGTATGAGATTACTAGGAGTGACGACCCTAGACAGGATCCGTGTTGGGATTGATATAAGGGAAGTACCTTAGTTTCCCAATCCTGCTGTTTGAATGGACTAATAACAACTCGGCAATCATATCACCATTACATTGCATGTGCCTGAAAGATGTGGAGCACTTAGCGGGATGCAAGCATGCCGCGGGCGTAAGATGGTGCCGTATGAGGGAGAACGTCAGTGAGGGCGTCCATCATGTCATGTCATATTGCATTAACAACAGTATTAGGATTGTTTGATTTACTGCTTTACTATTATCGCATGATTGATTTGAGAACATGCTAATCTTTTCTCTATGATTCCACTGAGTTGATCACTCACTCCCACGTTATGGGATGGTGTTTGCAATACCCACCAGACCCTGTCTTAGATGCAGGTGATGCAGAGATCCAGGAGGTAGAGCCAGACTATGATGAGGACCAGGACGAGTTCTCATACATGCAGTACCAAGACGGCTTTGCTTAGGTGACCTGGGTTGATAGGACTCCTCAGTGGGACTATTTTGGACATTTGATTTTGTTTCTTTACATGTATACGAGACTCAGTGATGTATTCATACTTTAGTGACAGTCGAGATCTACTTCGTTTTTCCATACAGTGATATATATATTCTTTAGTCTTCCGCTTGCTTTTATCACTGGATCTGGAGTATGAATTGCAGTTTTGGTATACTTTTACTCATGTGAATTCTTTAACTCAGACAAGATTAAATCATAATAAATTTTGTTGCATAAGTGACGGTCTGGAACTCGGGAGTTGAGTTTATACACGATCCCCGATTTTTAGGGTGTTACACCTAGGTTTGTTAAAGGAGAATCCTTTAACTCAAAAGGAAAGGGCTTGAATCAAAACAGCTTTAAAAATCCAAAAACTTTTTAAGCTCCCAAAGTTAATGCTAACAATGTCGGCTTTAGAAATCAAAATTATAATCCTTTAGCTGAGAAGATTGTGGATTTACTCAAGGGGCTTTTCAAATCTAACTCGAATGTGAGAGTTAATAATAATCATAAGTGAAGGAAAACCAACAGTGCTCCAAAACTTAAGATGAAAATGAAATGGGTTCCTAAGGTTACTAGTCTAGTTGCCCACACCACTTTCAAGGTTTCGAGTCAATCAAAGTGGTACCTAAACAGTGGTTGCTCAAGACAGATGACAGGGGACAGAGATTTGTTCACCAACTACAAAGAAATGATTGATAACTCAGTCACATTTGTTCATGGAAGCAACTGCAAAATAATTGGCCAAGGTACGATTCAACTTTTTAACCTTCCTGCTTTTGAAAATGTTTTATTTGTAGAAGGTCTTAAGCACAATCTTTTAAGTATTTCTCAAATTTGCGATAACAAAAACAGTGTTAAGTTTACTAATCAAGGATATGAGATCTCAAATGAGAAAGGTTGTGTGATATTGAATGGTTAGAGAACATTTGAGAATTGCTATATTATAAGTGATTCTAGCTCGTCTAAATTATCTTGATACATGGTCCAAGCCAATGAGACTGAATTATGGGACAAGCGCCTTGGACATGTAAACTACTGAAATTTATATAGACTGAGCCAGGCCGATCTGATTAGAGGTCTACCCAAATTGAAGAAAATGGATAAAATATGTGGCGCATGTCAAATCAGAAAATAACAAGTAGTCACAAGAAAGTGAATTCCTTTGCCACATCTAAACCTCTCAAACTTCTCCACATGGATCTTGTTAGACCAACCAGAACGGAGTATAGAGGTGGTAAGAAGTATTTCTTGGTAATTGTGGATGATTTTACCAGATTTACTTGGGTAGCGTTTATGAGAGAAAAATCAAAAACTCTTGATGAAGTTAAAAAAATACTTAAACGTTTTTAAACTGAAAAAGAAATGAATGTTACTAAGATTCAAAGTAATCATGGATCGGAGTTTAAAAATAGCAAGTTTGAGAAGTTCTGTAGTAATCATGGAATATCGCACGAGTTTTCTACTCCTAAGACGCCTCAACAAAATGGGGTTGTTGAAAGAAAGAACAGTGCTACAAGAGATGGCCAATGTAATGTTCAATAGCATGAAGTTACCTAAAAATTTATGGGCCGAAGCTGTTAACACTGCATGCTATATAATAAACCGAGTTTACATTAGAAAATTAAAAGATAAAACAACTTATGAACTGTGGTTTAATAAGAAACCTACAGTCAAATACTTTCGAGCTTTTAGAAGTAAGTTCTACATTTTACATGACCGCAAAAATTTAGGGAAGTTCAACACTAAAAGTGAGGAAGGGATATTCCTAGGGTATGCTCTTAATAGTCGAGCGTATCAAGTTCCCAAAAAAAGAACCGGTGTCATTCAGGAGTCCATAAATGTGGTTATTGATGATAACCTGAATGCACCAACTATTAGTTCAGAAGATGATGAAGTTAATATAATAGAAAAACCTGACTCCTCATCTTGTCAAATCAACATTGAACTACGATTAGTCAAAGATGATCCTACTGATCAAATTCAAGGTAATCCTCTCACCAGTGTGCATACACGAAGATAATTAGAAAACATATGTAATTATGTGTGTTTTACTTCCCAAATTGAGCTGACCAACGTAAAAGAGGCACTCACTAATAAAAAATAGATAGTTGCCATGCAAGATGAATTGAATCAATTTGTTAGAAATGATGTATGGTATTTGGTTCCAAGACCATCTGATAAACATATTATAGGAACCAAGTGGATTTTTAAAAATAAATCTGATGAGTTAGGGAATATAACTAGAAATAAGGCTAAACTGGATGTACAAGGGTACACGCATATATAAGGAGTCAATTATGATGAAACCTTTGCCCCATTAGCTCGTCTTGAATCCATCAGATTGTTCATATCCATTGCATGTTTCAAAAAGTTTAAGATCTACCGAATGGATGTTAAAAGTATATTTTTAAATGGTGATTTATATGAAGAGGTTTATGTTAAACAACCTAAGGGTTTTAAGGACCCTAAACACTCTGATCATGTGTATTGCCTTAAAAAGGCACTTTATAGTTTGAAATAAGCTCCCAGGGCATGGTATGTGAAATTGACTAAGTTTTTACTAAGTCATGATTTCGTTATGGGGAGTGTTGATAAAACTCTTTTTGTTAAGAAACATAATGAACACATAATTATAATATAGATATATGTTGATGATATTATCTATGGTTGTCATGCCCCAAACTCAGAAACTGGGCTCACAAAATTTTCGATCACCGAATCCGGTGCCGACAGCCTCCGTAGAACCCCATTCTCGGCTCCTAGATCCCATTCGCCAGGTTCCGATCCTAGGATGCTACGAGGAGGATTTTCAATGTCAGTTTGATTCATAATAAGCATAACCAAAGGCATAACCCACAAACAACAACCAAGTACTCCATTACATTTCCACTATGATCAAAAACTTTATAAGTACAATGAGCATAAAGGGAAATACAATGGTAAAGAATAAAAAAAACTCCAAAACACTCTGCAACGTGCTCCTGCCTCAGCGCTGCTGCGATCCAACGTCACCTGCACGCAACGGTCGTGCATAAGCTTACAGAAAGCTTAGAGGGTGGTGAAAGTATGTGCACAAGGTAGTAATATAAACATGCAATGTCGGAGTAATGCGGAATATGCAGATGGATCCATAATATCATGAGCCGTACCAAGGCTATGCGATGCAAGACATGAATGGTATCGGCCATCCAAAGGCCATGCTATGTGTAATGCAACTCAAGCATACAGGTCCTCATCTATGTCCACACATCAATACAGCTCAAATATGAAATATCACCGGGGTCTAGTACACTCTAAGTCAGATTGCCGCCACATCGCGCGTAATAAGGTAAGTGAAAAAGACCTCACTATCCGTCTGCCAATATCGGGCGCGACTCGTCGATAGCGGACCCATTCCTCGAGTTGGTCAGACTCAGCCTAGCATTGCCCCCTACACTCGGGCGGGTAAGGCCGCACCCCCTTCCAACTGACTACGACGCAGAAGAGAGCGTAACCGTCTGGTAATCGGCACTTGGCGCTCATCTACCCACTTGGTCTAGACGTTGGAGCAATCTCTTGGTACCATAAGGGTTTAGGGACTTTCACCCAGGGATATCAATAACACCCCATGTAGAACAAGATTTTTGGTATCCAATCCTACCAACCACGATGCGTCTGTGGAGGCTACGGCCCTGATGTCGCTAGGGCGTACAATACCCATGTCACACAAATGAGAAATGCATGATTCACGCTATCCAGTCATGCAACAAATCCTGCGCATATCGTGCGCTGATGTAGGGCAACACTGCCTAACCAGGAGCCCATAAACAACCTGCCCGAAGGCATATGCTATGATCAGTCAATCCTCATATCAAGCATGCATATGATGCGTATGATCATGAGTCATGAAACTACACTAAACATGTAAATGAGTGATGATCCATTCTTACAACGTAGATGGGCCTGGACGGCCTAGACACAGCAAGTACGACCCAGTAATGGGCCCTATGGAGAGTCGTAATGTGAACATCCAACCAACATTACACTCGTAATGTGGACGTCAAACCAACATTGCTCCCAAGGCACAATCTTTGTAACATCGCTAGTTAGTCTGTATTGGAATTACACATTGCAACGGACCGTAGGTTCATCCCATTAGGCCTTACATATATATATCAAATGGACCATATCTTATGGGCCTTTTATTCATCAGGTGGGCCACATAAATGGGTCGCACCAATGGGTCTTAGGTGCATTGCAATGGGTCAAAACCTATGGGCCTTGGATTGCACCAATTGGGCCTAGCCTCATCAGTCTAATATGTAACAAATTAGCCACACCAATTGGGCCCCCCACATGTACATCAAATGGACCTCAACCCATAGGCATTATATGAGTTCAATGGCCTAAACCCCTAAGCCTTATGGTACATCAAATGGGCCTAAAACCGTAGGCCTTGCATAAATCAGATGAGCCTAAACCCATAGGCCTTGTATAAATCAGATGGGCCTACTTTCATGGGCTTCAAAATTGCATCAAATGGGTCCAATTTCATGGGCCTTGTACCTACCAAGTGGGCCTAATCCTGTAGGCCTTTATATAAATTAAATGAGCTTAATCCATAAGCCCTTTTTCAAATCAAATGGGTCTAACCCATAGGCCTTAAATAAATCAAATGGGCCTAACCCATAGGCCTTCAAGTAGACTAAATGGGCCTTTCCCAAACGTAGGTGGCCCACCCAATCATCACCCAAGCCATAATGATCTCACTAAGTGGATGGACGGTCTGAATACACCACACGTATCATGGCGGGTCCCACTGTCCAGTGGACAGCGTAGATAGGGCACATGCATCACAAAGGGCCCCACCGTCCACTGGACGGTGGAGGCAACATATACATGAGGTGGGCGCCACCGTGGTGGGTACCACCGTCCACCTGGATGGTGGTCATAAAACACAAACATCATTGTGGGTCCCATGTGGGGCCCACCATACTTCTCAGATCCCATCCAACCCGTTCATAAGGTCACTCTAGTCTGGTTGAAGGGAAAACATAAATTTCAGCTTGATCCAACACTTCTGTGGGCCCCAAAAAGGTATTTTTCAATGGTAGAGGTTAAATTCCACTATTTCCTTCGGTGTGGGCCACTCGAGTCTTGGATTGAGCCGAAACTTGGAGGGGACTAGCCTGAGAAGGGGGCCCGCCTCATGAACAGATTGGATGGCAAACAAACATTACGGTGGGGCCCACACGCAGGGCCGTGGGCCCATGCGTCCGTTCGCTCGCCACCACGGCTGCATGCAGCAGCGTGCAGCGCTGCCCGCTGACAGGGAGAGAGCAGAGGCTCTGCCTCTTTCAAAATCTGGGAAAAACCCATTTTCTGATGGTTTTTCGCACGTGGGGCACGCTTCTCAAAAATCTGCCCCGGCCATTGCGTTCAGTGGCATGCAACAGGCGAAATGAGTCCAGAGTTTGAATTTTTTTGTGATTAGAAAATGAAAAAAAATCAGAAAAGGATCCTTGAATGGTAATGATGCGTTCTTCGATGCCATGGCCCACCAGGTCTTCCAATCAATCCCAAACTTCTACCCAACGGCTAAAATACCATAGGTAAGAGGGTGGACGGCTTAGATCGGACATATACATCAAGGTGGGGCCTACACTAGGGGGCCATCCCAAAAGCTTCACTTTTTCCTTCTTTTTTTTTGTACAGGGACGTCCAGCATCCCAGACGCTGGACGATGGGCCTCTTCAAGTATTTGTGGTGGGCCTAATTAGGTGGGCCACCACATGAAAAATAGTGTGGATATTCCACACATAAAGTGGGCCACATTGGTGATAAAAACAAAATAATGGACTCGTGGTGGGGTCCATTTAAATAGGCCACACACCCTATTGCAATCTCAAAAAAAAATATCAAAATAAAAGAAAATAAATAAAAGGGAAAGAGACATGGAGAGTGGGACACGGCTTGTGATGGAGGGCTCCGCCACTATGAGCCCTCCCTTGCAATGAATCATACATCAATGGATCCCTCTATACATGGAATCACCGAAATTGACAATCAACGGTGGAGATCCGTTCCCCACTGGTATGATCGGTCTAGATGACCTTTAAATACAATGAAACAAATATCATGATGGGGTCCATGAAGAATGGCCCCACCATGGATGATCATGATGATCAAAGTGGTCCATCGGCCAAAACTTAGGGTCCCAAGTGAGATCCACACCATTGATCGGTGGGCCTCACTTGGCCCATCATAAAAATAAGAAAATAAGTATGATCTAGCACCCACCGTCCAATCTTCTCGCTCTTAGGGGTTCCTTGGCACCTTAGCTTCAACTTCAATGGATAAGATGAAGAATGGAGGGTTGAGATGAGAGATCTTGGGATAGAAAAGTGGGCCACTTGGAGCTTAGGAGGCTTGGAGGAATTCCATACGTAGGATTTTTTTTTTTTAGCTTGGAGTTTGCAAATGAGAAAGAGAGGAGTTGTAAAGGGGGAGAGAGAGAGAGAGAGAGAGAGAGAGAGAGAGAGAGAGAGAGAGAGAGAGAGAGAGAGATGGATGGATGTGGTGAGTGATGGTTGTGTAAGAAAAACTTGACTTTTGAGGCTTTTGTGTAAGAGAGGTATGGGTGGTGAAGACTTTTGTGGCTTTTTGTGTAAGAGAGGTATGGGTTTGGGAGACTTTTGTGGTTGCTTAGGAAAAGGGATGAAAGTGATGTGTACTTGACATGTGATGGCTTGATGGATTGATTGATTGATGGGATTGATGTGATTGATGTGACACATCGTAAAGATTCCCTTGGGTTTTGTAACGCGCGGCGTTTTCTCGCACCGAACGTTGGCCCACATCTCTTGACCAGGGTATCGCCTCGGCGCGTGAGTCGTGGCATCGGAACCACAACGATGGCGCGGTCGCTATGGTATTGGTCTCGGGTTGAGTCGACTCGAGTTGTTGGTATATGAATCAGGGTCGCGCGTCGATATCGGTTAAGGGTCGAAGGTTGCCGGAATTCAACCTGTAAGACCGCGGAAGTCCACGGAAAGGTACGGACCAAGATACGGGTCTTACAATGGTTCTACTTGCTATAACCTGTATACTGAGTTTGCAGAGTTGATGAAATCCAAGTTTGAAATGAGTATGGTTAGAGAACTGAATTACTTTTTAGGTCTACAAGTGAAACAACTTAACCAAGTATGCCTTAAACTTGGTCGAAAAATTTGAATTTGAGAATGGTAAAAATTTGACACTCCAATAAGTACAACTCTTAAGATTTTAAAGGATGCAACAAGTAAATGTCTAGATCCTTGGCTATATTGTAGTATGATTGGTAGTTTGTTATATTTAACTGTGAGCCGACCTGATATAACCTTCAACGTAGGTATCTGTGCTAAATATCAATCAGATCCTAAGGAATCTCACCTTATTGTTGTCAAGAGAATTATTAGATATGCCGCAAGTACGGTCAATTTAGGCCTCTGGTATCTACATGATACTAATGTTCAATTAGTAGGATATACAGATGCTAATAAGGCTGGGAACATAGATGATAGAAAATCTACCAGTGGTGGATGTTTCTATGTTGGGAATTGTTTAATTTCCTAACACAGTAAGAAAAGAGTTCGGTGTCATTATCCACAACTGAGGCTGAATATATTGTAGTTGAAAATGCATGTACCCAGCTTGTGTGGATGAAAAGAATGCTCAATGACTACAGTATTGCGCAAGATACAATGACTTTGTATTGCGATAACTCTAGCGCAATTAATATTTCTAAGAATCCCATCTAGTGTTCCTATAACAAACATATTAACATTCGGTATCATTATTTTCGGAATTAGTAAATGTTAAAATTATTTCTTTAGAATATGTACAAACTAAAAATCAACTTGCAAACATATTTACTAAACCACTTGACAGAAATTAGTTTTCTAAGTTAAAATGGATATTGTATATGTAATTCGAATTAAGTTTATCATGTTTGCATGCTTTATTTTTTATATATTTTTATGCAAATAATTTTGATAAAAATTAAATAATATATGCATTTTTTTTTATGCTTGCATGACTAGTCGAGCACATACTCGACCAGTCGTGGCACAACAGGTCGAGCAAGTACTCAACCGATTGTGGCGCATGGTTAGAAACCCTTTTTAGTGAGAGAAAATCACTTTTTTCACTATTTTCTCATCTCCCTCACTTGCCCTGTCTCCAACCCGTCGAACCCACCAATGATTAATGCTTGGTAAGTGCTTCATTTTCAGTTTCCTTTCATATTTGGGTTCCTTGATTCTTCCATCGCATGATTCTTGAGTTTATTTCATCTTTCCTAGTGGTTTCTAGGGTGTATTTGCAAAAAATCTATTAGGTTTGAAACCCTTCATCCCATTATTGAATTCGTTTGTTGTTTCTTGAAATGGAAGGGCTTTCCTCTAAGAAAACCACTAGAGCTTCTTCTTCAAGGTCCACCCATGTTAGGGTGAGAACTCTACGACCTCCCGGAGATGACCCCGAGCATGTGCAGGATTTTCGTCATCAAGAGGTCATTGTTGAGCGGTCAGTCAATTCAGACCATCTTGCTCAATTTCATATTATTCCACTCCTTGTTGTTGTAGGATGGGTGAACATTTTGAATTGGGGTGGACCGGCATACCGCTCCATTGCGCAACCATGTTCGCTTGTATTAGCGACGTCTCTCTTGAGGAATTAACCTTCACAATCACTTTTAGAGAAGGTCTATTCAAAGTCGATCATTACATAATTTCTGACCTACTTAATGTCAATGTAAATGATGATGGTACACCTACACCGACTTTAGCCGAGAAAATGACTGAGTCAGAAAAGCGTACCTTGACTTATAAATTGTGTAACATGGACTCAGAATGGAGTGGGGGTAATGCACTCTAAGCCAACAAAATGTTGCCCAGATACATGGTTTTGCATCGCATCTTTATTTTAAATATTTATCCTTGATCTGGCAACAAGGCTGAGTTAACATCATTTATGGTTCGTATTATTCATTCAGTTGTGTCTGATATGCCTGCATGTCTTCCATCTTTGATTTGTTATATCATCATTCAGTTTTGTCTTCACCTGAGCCATAGTTATATTCCATTTACTTACTTGATGACCGCCCTAGCTTTGCATTGTAATGTGGTCTTGCTGCCTAGTGTAGCTCTTATCTTATTTCTTCTATTCAATAATTCAAATATAAACAAGATGAATTTGAAGCTTGCACCTGGTCAAAGGGATGGGAAAGCTGAGGAAGTTGGTGGAGAAGATGATGTGCTTCCTATGATGGATGACATTTTTGATGAATTAGAATTTGATGATAATACGGCTGATCCTGATTATCAACCACCTGAGTTTGATGAGCGTCTTCATGTCTAGAGGATAAGGTGGATGGATTGAAGATATCCTACGATAATCAAATGAAATATATGGGTAAGTATTTTCGACGCATCACTAAGGGATTGCATTAGATCGATTCATTCATTCCACCTCCATCATCAGGATTGGATTAATTTTTCTATCTTTGGGCATGTATTATTGCTTAACTTTAACTTTAGTTTTTTTTTTTTGGACTTGATTTGTATAACTTGATGATGCTACTACTTTGCTGATCTATGATCTTAACTCTAACTATCTTCTTCTTACTATCCTCATATGATCTTGTTATGTCTCATAATCTCTGTTATGTTTGTGCTCCATTTTTTCTTCTTCCTTTGTCAGGTTGTGACAAAAAGGGGGAGAATTTTTATAGCATTGTGTATAGTGTATTGTGTAGAGTTGTTTGTTTTCAAAAATAAGTGTAATACAGGTACTCTACAAGTCACCGTGCTCAGATTTAGGGGGAGTAGTAGTAGATTAAGGGGGAGTATATTTTACTTCCAAATGTAGTAATGTGAAATTATGGTGTTTGGTGCATGATTCTAAAATTGGTTTTGTCACAAATTTGACAAAGGGCTAGATTGTAAGTGCTATGATCTATATCAAGCACCTTGTATTGTCAAATTTTATAATGATAAACCACCTTGGTAAGATGGACTTCTTTAAGTGATGGAAAGTTTACCTTTAAGTCCTCCATCAATTTCAAGTTATGTTCAAGTTAATGTTCATGTTCAAGTTTTATTTCAAGATTAAGTTCAAATTCAAGAACTATTTCAAGTTCAAGTGATAGACCAAGTTGTAAGTACTACTTCGAATGCACGATCAAAGTCCAAGTACATTACATGGTCAAGAACAAGCTACAAGTAAACAAGTTCAAGCTACATGTACTTCAAGGATACTATCTACCGAATCTACCATAGCGTCAAGTTCAATGTTCACATTTGAGGTACAATTGACCCTAGAAAGACCATAGGTTTAGGTCATTCATGTTGCATACTCTATATGGGTCATTGTGCTTTTTATAATCTTAGCTTCGACTAGTCCTAGTCATTGTTCGACTAGTCCAGGCACTGTCTCGACCACTCTAGGGTTTTTCTCGATCAGTCTAGGAATTGTTGAGAATTTTTAGAATTTTCTGGTAGGGTCACGACCAGTTGAGCACCCTACTTGACTAGTCGTAGAGACTGTCTTGACCAGTCGAACAGCGCTTAACTCAAACACCAATAACCATTTTGAGTGCCACTCGACCAGTTGAGGATCAGTTTTATCTGATCGCACCTGAATTTTTGAAATGTAGTTGCTGCCAGGACCAGTCGAGGCAGACCTTCGACCAATCGAGGAAACCGATTTTTAGTCTATAAATAGAGGACTGTTCTCAGCTTATTTCACTCATTTCAACCTAATTCAAGCCATCACTCTGAGAACTAAGTCCCCACTATTGTGAAGCTATTATACGGTATTTAATATTCTTTTATATAGCCTTTTTGGTTTTTAATTTCTTGATCTCTTTCTATTTAATCTTATTTAATAAAAGGGAATTGCGTTTTACCCCTTTTGAGATCCAAGGAATTGAATCAAAGTAGCCCAGGGTTAGATTTAATTTAAAATTCATTTATAACCTAAAACCCTTTCATTTGTGAGATTGAACATTGAACATCTATGTCTTCAAAGAAGTGGTTCTACCGAGCTACAACGAAGAAGAATCTTCAGATAAGTATTTTACAATTTTTGTATTTGGTTTGTGAGATTCAACTAGAAAAATATTCATTTTTGTTTTGATTGAGCTCAACCAGAAAATCTCAGCGTGGGGTTTTTTATTGTGTAAGCCCAATTGAAAAATACATATGTAAAGGTTTTAAGGTGAACCTTGGAAAACCTTCTTTCATAGTGAAAGCCAATATCCCGTGGGTGTCGATATTGGGAGTGGAGTAGGTGTGGCTGTTTGAGAACAATTGGTGTACATGCACGAACCAGTATAATTCTCAGAGTTTTGGATGATAATGATGATGTGGTGAATGCTTGTATTTATTTTCATGTACATGTGGTGAATGTTGTAAAAATTAGATTTCTTTCTATTACTTCTTACTTTGGCTTGAGTTTTTGATCCTTACTGAGTTCAAGACATCAGGTTGTCCTACCATAAACTTTGGTTTTTAGTGTAAGCTTGTCCTTTGAGCAATGTTTGTATCAACCTCTTAATACTGTTGCAATTGAGATTGATATTTATTTTAGCTGTCTGCTTTTATATTACGCTTATATTTTTTTATTTGGCATAGTCCTATTCACCCCCCCCCCCCCCCCCCCCCCCAGGACTGAGAGCTCGCTTTTTACAGAAGATACTTGAAGGAATGTGCAACAGCCCCTGAGGATGCAAGTTTTCCCAAGAGAACAGTCGGACAAACCCAAAAATATCTCCAATAAACATCGTCAGCCCCATCAGCTCATTAGTGGAGGCAACGTGATTGCTTGCTTTGTGCAAATAAAAATCGAATGAGGATGCCCTCCCGCGAAATCAGATGGATGTTTAAAAAATCCCAAAAATATCTCCAATAAACATCGTTAGCCCCATCAGCTCATTAGTGGAGGCAACGCGACTGCTTGCTTTGTGCAAATAAAAACCAAATAATGACACCCACTCGCGAAATCAAATGAATATTTTGCAAAAAAATCCAAAAATATTTTTAATAAAATTCGTGAGGAATTTAGTTTCAAAGAGGATAGTTTTCAAACAAAGCAATTTTTTTTAAAAAAAAAATGCACGCGGAGCGCAATTCATTGAGGAATCTTCTATACTCTCGCGTTGCGGTCAGTACAAATATCAAAATATGATTTGATCCCTTTTGATCTCCCTAGAGGATGATCGAACCCATATATGATACAAGTACGATGTAACGCCTCAGAAAAATCCATACAGAGACTCGAGTACCAACTCGACCAGAAATCACGTAGGATTAATTCCTTTAGAAATTAAGCATAAGTTAACTAGCGTTACGCTAGTTTAGCTATGAAATTAGCACGGATCACTTTAAATACGTTTTGCAAGACCCAAAACTTGTAGAATCGATGACGCTATAATACCCTAAAACCTAGGATCAAACTCTAAACCCATTTTCTCTCAGGAACCCTCTGAAACTCCGTATTGGATTTAGAACGTGCGTCGAAAGTCCGATATTTACTATCTTAGACCATTGTGACCGCTTAGCTGGACTTGACAATCATTTCGAAAATCAAGCCCAACCGATGTTCTGAGGCTATTTCATTGAGCCTGGACTGAAGAGAGTGAGAAATGGCTAAAGGTTTAGAAAATTAATTCCAAATCTGGCATGTGTCATTGCGCATTATTATTAAGCGTTCTGACCATCAGAATTTAGCCAAATTTCACCCTCGGATCAGGAAAAATTTCTCTTTCATGTCATGAGACTTGTAGACTTGATTTAGGTACGATGACCGCTGAACTGAAACTGGACCGCTACGTGCAATCTGTGAACTCAACCGGACTGAAAACTTGGTATGAACAACATCCAGTGACCATGAGCTTAAGTCCAATCGCGTTCGGCCAGGGAACCTCCCGAAAAGCTCTTTTGGATCGAAAAAGTTCCGATTTGGTTATAACTTAAGTATACATTTGTCCCAAGTCTATTTAGGTTAGATTTTAGGCTATATAAGGACCTTAAACCCTCACATATCTCTCCCATCTGAATATGCTTAAAACCCTAGATAGAGAGAGAGAGAGAAAGTGAGAGATTGTGAGAGAGGTGTGGGAGAGTTTTCCCGCCACTTGCTACAGCTGCTACCCGTGATTAATCACCGCATTCAAATCATTTTTTCGGTGATTCTAACGCACTTCTAGGTAAGAAAAATCCTAACCACTTGCAGTTTTAGGGATTCCTTCGATACTTTAGCGATGTAGCTTATGTATCGTGTGCATTAGGTCGCCGTTACGCCGTTAACGAAGCGTAGAAATTCTGTTCGAATCGATACACGTCTAAGGCGAAAGGTGAGGATTTTAGACGCTTTGATTGACTGATTTCAAAGCTTTCAATGTCGTTTAATAGTAGATTATCGAAGAGAACACCGTTCGACATGTAGAACATGCTGTCCGTTTTCTGTTTCGACTGCGTACGGGAAATATGAGATTTAGGGTATTTTAGTCATTTGTAGGAAATACTGTTTACGTCCATATTTTTCTGAAATGATTACCATGGCTATTTGTCATGTTGTGATATTAAGAATGTGTGTATGATCTGTTTGGCGAAGAGATTCGCCTAAATGCGCTCTTTGAGTCGACATACGCTATGTAGACTAAAGTGTGTAGACTAAGTGTTTGTATAAATGTTTGTATTAGTATGTATTGTGTAGATGGTGTGGTGAATTAGTTTTGAGATCGAATTCTCAATTAATATGCTGACGTATATGATTTCCACATGTTGGCTATATGAATTGATTTCATTATATATATGGAATGCATGTGTTAGAGGATTTGCTTATGTAGTATGTTATAACATGTGTCAACATACTTGTATTGTTTATATTCATTTCTGTTACTCACATATGCTTACTGATGTTGATACACAAATGCTTGGGGCTATGACCTAGTCCAGGCAGTCGGTAATGGATTAAATTCGTGGTTGGCTTCTATTTGCCATGAAGGACGCGTCGATGAACGCGAGTCGTGTTTTGGGCAGGCGGCAGTGGTTAGGCCACATGAAGTATTTTTTGCACTTCATGTCGCTCAGCTTGAGATGCACTCGTACTAGTCGAGCCCGTCAAATAACCCGACTGGCCATTGTATGTTCACCATGTATGAGTCATAACTGGTTGAACCTAGGGTACTGAACTTACCATTGAAAACCCTGTTAACCATGGTACCTTGATCCACTAAGACTCATGAGTCGTGCATGGTAGTATGGGACACCGTGGTCGAGCTGTCGGCCTACGCTGGGGCCACAAACTTCCCCGTAGTGACCAGTGAGCACATTTGACTCGCGAGCTGATTGTGGTGGTATGAGACACTACATTCGAGCTGTCAGCCTACTCTGATTGGTGACGAGCCATTTGCAGTGACCTCGGGCGTATTCTGAGTCTACGGGAGGTGACGACCCTTCCATAGAAATAAGAGTACATTAGGCCTGTATTGATAAGGTGATGGGGGAATGGTGCAACGAGTGCGAGCAACAGCCCTGACAGCCCTTGCAGCGACCTACAAATATACATCGTATGAGATTTTTAGGAGTGATGACCCTAGACAGGATCTGTGTTGGGATTGATACAAGGAAGGCACCTTAGTTTCCCAATACTGTTGTATGAAAGGACTAATAACAACTTGGTAAACATTATCCATATTGCATTGCATGTGCCTGGAAGATGTAGAGCACTGAGGAAAGCAAGCATGCCACGGACGCAGATGGTGCCGCATGAGGGAGTATGTCAGTGAGGGCATCCATCATGTCATTTCATGCATGCATTAACAAAAGTATCTAGGAATGTCTGATTGCCTGCTTTACTATTATCGCGTGATTGATTTGATAACATGCTAATCTTTGCTCTATGATTCCACTGAGTTGATCACTCACTCCCACGTTACGGGATGGTGTTTGCAACACCTACCAGACTCTGTCTTAGATGCAGGTGACGAGACGATTTAGGACGTGGAGCCGGATTATTACGAGGATCAGGACGAGTTCTCGTATATGCAGTTCTTCGACGGCTTTGTGTAGGTGACCTGGATCGGTGGGACATGCTAGTTGGACTATTACCTGACATTTATTTTTACTTTATGACATGTATATGAGACTCAGAAATGTATTCATACTTTGGAGACAGTTTGAGATTATTTTATTTTCATACAGTGGTGTATATATATATATATCTTTTAGTCTTTTGCTTGCGTTTTATCACTGGATCTGGAGTATGAATTGTAATTTTGGTATAATCTTACTCATGTGAATGCTTTAACTCAGACAACATTAAATCATAATCATAATTGTTGCATAAGTGATGGTCTGGAACTTGGGAGTTGGGTTTCTACACGACCCCCGATTTTTAGGGTGTTACATACGATTAGCCCAATCTCCATATGTGGATAATCGTATGAGTCGAATGCAAGAGAAAATGATTTGATTTATCTCTGGAAAGAATAATCAAACTCAAAGTGAAGACATTCCGTTGTAACCAAAGTATCATAATCAGCAGACTACATGGTAAAAGATTACGCACACATACCTAGTCTCGGATATTCAAAAAGTTTAATCGAGTCCAAGTCGGCATAGTGAGTTCCCCATAAGGCCGCATCGACGCGTAGGGCAGCTAACCACTTTGATGATCAAAGGGAACAAATACTCATAGGGTGATTATATAGCAAAGGAAATGACAGATGCAAATAGTACGGGAATCTTTTTAAAGCCACATCGACGTGCAGAGGCCCTACTTCTCAGACTTACGCTCCAATGCTATTAACAATCTGACGTGAAAGGGTTGTGATTTGTGGCCCGTAATGCCACATAACATGCAGGGATAATCACAATGTTTACCTCAACGCTCATGATATGTGTGAGTCATCTCTTTTCTAAACAGTCAACTAACAACAATATAAATGGCAGACAATAGATTCGAACCACTACATTTTCTGACTAGGAGGGTGGGGTGTCCACTTGCTTTGGCACTCAGTTGCTTGCAAGCTCAGCCAAAGAGGGGCATCTATAGACACCCCACCCAGGCTAGCATCTCGAGAAGACTAGAATAATCCAGAAACCCTGATCATATCCTAAACCAAACCCTAATCCTAGCCTAAAACCCTAACCAAACCCTAAACCAAATCCTAATCATAACCTTAGCCTAAACCCCAAACCCAACCTAACCCTAACTTAAAACCTAATCAAAATCCTAAACTATCACCCAAGCCAGAGCATATATAAAAATCAGTACAAACCTTAAAAATATACCAAACCATTTTGAGCCAAAATCCCAAAAAAGACTTTGGGTCAAACCAGAGCACCGAAGAAAGCCCACTGACTAAAGCCCAGGGGAAACCCAGCCGAGGCGGTAGTCAGACTACCGTGAGTGGTAATCCGACTATCGCCCCTTATTCGACAGGTGTCCCCTATGGGCACACTACTGTCCCCCATCCCAAAGCCAACTTTCATATGGAATTAACCCTATAGTTCACCCTATTTACCCTTTTACCTATTCTCAAGAGCTCATAAGAGCATGTCATATGACATTTTTCTCTCATCAATCAATCCCAAGCTGTCATGTTAGCTTTTTCCCTTCACAAACTCAGTAATTACCACAATGCCATCCCACAGCTTTTGCCCTCTTCTCTTCACATTTCACACAACAACACAACAACAACAATCTAAGAAAGAGAGAGAGAGAGAGAGAGAGAGAGAGAGAGAGAGAGAGAGAAATAGAGGGAGAGAAAGGAAGAGAGTGAGGGTGATAAGTAAACTCCAAGTCTCTAAGATCAGATTTTTCAGCAACCCCTTTAGGCTCCTCCCAACCATCTCAACCCCATAGTCTAGCCCGGATTGATCATGGTTATATCATTTTCTATTCAAGAATTCATCATAACATTTTCACCCTCCTCAACCCCCCATGCTTCTCTAAATCGCTTGTGAATGTATGCTCTATGACTTATCGTACATCGGATCCTGTCACATTAGAAACTCCTAGTGATCTAGTCCATTTTTCTTAACGTTTATATAAGCATCATCACATCCGCCTCTAGACGTATCCCTAGAAGTATGCTCTATGGCTTGCCAGAAGCTCGGATCTTATCACATCAGAAATCCACGTGTGCCTAGTCCTATTCAGACCATATCATTCATCCCTTGAGATTACTTACCAAACCAAAGTAGAGACTATACATTTGTACGGGCAAAGAGGGTGCCTAACACCTTCCCTCTTTGTAACCGAGGTTCCTTATTCGAAATCTTGGATCGCAGACCAGGAGTTAATCTAAGGCAAGAGAATCTTTAGATTTCTTTAAACCTTACATATTCTGCAAGTTCTAGCCAGTTGCGAGATTTTAAGATTAAGTGGCCAGTGGTGACTCCAAACTTACAATTAAGATCACACCCCCACACAGAAGATAAAAAAATCATATCGTCTAAAGCATAGGCACCGATCTCCTAGTGGGACTTATTCATGTGATGAAAAGTTCACGTTCAAGTGAATCGAGATGGAAATTCACCTTCAAGATCAACACATGAAGTTGGAAAGTGCAAGACATGAAGATGGTTACTTTAAGTTTGAGTTCTACTTCACTTCAAGTGCAAGATCAAGATACAACTTCAAGTAGAAGATCCACTGAATGCTACTAAAGATTCAAGTAGAAACTTCAAGGTATATACTTCAATGTCTAATAATTTCAGGTATATTTGACTCTAGAAAGACCCTAAACTTAGGTCCTTTCATATGTTAAACATAGACGGGTTTTTATACTTTAGATAGGCTTTGGTTTGACTAGTCCAAGCCTAAGTTCGACTAGTCTAAGCTTTGGTTTGGCCAGTCCAAGATTCAAACTTATAAAACAGACTTTTCTGGTAGTTCCTTGACCAGTCATGGGCACACCCTCGACCAGTTGAAGGAAGCTTGACTCGAACTCCAGTAACTAATTTCGTACTCCCTCGACCAATCAAAGAACGGTTTTATCTGATCGCACTGAAAATTTAAATTTTATTAGATCTTAGACAAGTCGAGGAGACCTTAGACCAGTCGAAGCAACCAATTTTCAGCCTATAAATAGAGGTCTTTTCTCACTCTAAATTCATTCATTAAAGCCACAAAAAGCCTTCACTTTTAGAGAGAAAAGTCCCTATTATCTTTAAGATATAGCACGGTAATTTTAAATCCTTTAATAACTTTTTATTTTTGTAATTCCTTGATCTTTTTTATGAATTTTATGTTTTAAAGGGAGTTCATACTCTTCCTTGTGAGATCTAAGGAATTCAAACAAGTAGCACAAGGTTTTAATTAATTTAAAATCAATTTAGAACCTAGAACCCTTTATTGTGTTATTGGACATTGAACATTTCAACATCAAGCGAAGCGGTTCTATGGGCTACATTAAAGAGCATCTTCAGAAGAAGATAAGTATTCTTTATTCATTTTTAGTTTATTAAGATATCCAGAAAATCTCTATATTAGTTTTGACTGAGATAGCCAAAAAATCTTAGCATGGGGTTTTGATTATGATAACCCATTTGAAAACACAATTGTATAGGTTAAGGTGAACATGAGAAAACTTGATTATTAGTGAATACCAATATCACATGGATTGTGATTATTGGGAGTGGAATAGGTGTGGTTGTTTGAGAATAGTTGGTGTATACACCGAACCACTATAACTCCTGGCGTTTTGTGGTGAATGATGTATGTGATGTATATATGTTGAATGGTTGTAATCTTTTCATGTACATGTAGTGAATGCTTATAATAGATCGCTTTCTTTCTTTTTTTTCTTTTGTTTTAGTTTGCGATCTTGATCCTTACTACGTTCAAGAAATCAGGTTGTCCTACCTAAAACATTTGTTTTTGGTGTAAGGTTATTTTTTGAACAAAGTTTGAATCAATTTCTCAATACTATTACAGTTGAGATCTCTGATTAGTTTTGATTTATTTAATCTTTCTGTTCTTTAATTTTTAAATTAGCATAGTCATATTCACCCTCCTCTAGGACTGAGAGCTCAATTTTTTCACTGTAACATCCTAAATTTTCATAGTCAGAGTTTATACTTGTGCCCGAGAAAACTGAGTGTTAATAATGTATAAATTGGATGATTTAAAAATGAACCTTATTATTATTATTATTTTCATTTAAATCAAATCTAGATACATTCATGAAGCTAACAGTTACAAGAATAAAATTGACTGTATTGATTATTTCATCAGAGTAAAAGAATTCAGTAGATAATCGAATGCCCTCTCGATGGGAGCTTATTACATTTATTGAGTTTGTAGGGAAAATATAAAACTAAATCATAAAACTATTTTTTTATTCTTTTAGTATAATCTTTCATAGGGAGATGGTCCTCTAGGCCTTTAATTTATACATCACCTGCATCATCTGTACGGTTGGAGAGGGTTAACGCCCTACTTATAGTGATGGTTATCCTTTAAGATTAAAAAAAATTCAAGAGATCATAAAAGTAATGTAAGGGTTCTAATACATCCCATACTCCACAACTATGAGAGGTATCACTATGTATAAGAAACCTACATGAGATGCATGCCTAATAAAGTATATACAACTTATCACACTTAACAATTGTCACAATGTGAAAAATGATTTAAATTATCCGGCTCACCCCGCATCCCATTCTACAAAGATTTTACGGTGTGTCCCACGTTTAACATGGATTTACGAAGTTATCCCAAGATGACGCAACACATGACTGGATGAATTATGTGACACAATTTGTTCATGAAGTGACTATTTATGACATCTAATTTTAGAGGTGATGTAACATGCATTGTGAATTACTTACATTAATTTTTGCACCACTACCCATGATACATGGAATTACGTGTCACCCTAAGGTCCACTACCAAAACCGTATTACATCCGTGATATTTAGTTGATCGATAGAAGTGGGATTCCCAATATAGTACTTGCATCGAAGAGGGAAATTCATTGAACCATGGGAGTTTGAAATCTAATACACATGCCCAAGCCATAAAGGTAAATATCACAAGGCCAACATAATAAAGGAGATGAGTAGCAATAGCTAACTTAATAAAGAGGAGAGTGACAATGGATAACTTAATAAAGAGGAGAGTAGCAATGGCTGACTCAACAAAGAGAAGAGTGGTAATGACCAACTCAATAAAAGGTGAGTAGCAATGACTAACTCAACAAAATTGATAAAGGCAAGGGCAAGGCTTGTATCCATCGCCCCACATAAAAATAATGAAGATTACTCATAATCATCATACCATAATCCCAAATGGTAAATAATTATGGATGGTAAATTAAACAATTGCAGAGAGAGAATCATAGTAACATGAAAATAAGTAAAATGTAAGATAATTCATATAATCTTAAATTAAAGTAAGCTTAAAGGCAAAACCCTCAACTTGGGTGGTGGTGTAGTCTCTTGCTAAGTTAAATGATTAGAGGCATATGATCAGGTTCTACTATAATCCGCCTATTTTGAATTGATTTAGATGTCAAATTAGAGTTAGGGAAAACTTGACCTAAACCATTCCTTAGACAGGTTTTCAAGTTGCTAAGTTGATAAATTTTCAACTTATCGTGTTTAGGCCTTTCTTATCATTAACTCGAAAATGAAATTCCATTATTGAGGGATAGATTCAATTTAGAAAGGGAAGAGGATGATACAAAGAAAAGAGTGTTAGGAGTCGAACTAGGCCTCGGTGATAGCTCGGCCTGCAACTATCCTGGCCTTCACGTTTTCTTCTTCTCTTTCTCTCTCTTTCTTTTCCTTTCGTTTCTTTCTCTTTCCTTTTCCTTTCTTTTCTTTTCTTTCTCTTTCTCTCTCTCTCTCTCTCTCTCTCTCTCTCTCTCTCTCTCTCCTTGGACATTTGAGAGGTGGGCCTAGGAGTACGAGGGGAACGCACGCCGCTTTTAAAAGGGGTGGGCGTGTGAGAGGAGTGTATTTCACATTCCACTTGGATTGGGTTTCTCCAATTTTTTCTTTTTTAACAATCTTTCTTTAAATCTAATTTGTCTATTATGTTAGGGTCGTTAAATGGAGCCAGGGTATATGATTTTCTTGGTGATTCAAAATTGGCCAATCTTAAAAATTCTACTAACGGGTGCTAAAATGAACTTGATCTCAATTAACGGTGGTTGATCGATGGTGGAAAAGGCCTCGATCTAAAATATCACCTTTTGCATCAAAAGGAATGAACTGGCTGCAGCGTTCAACAGTGTAGGATCATAGATCGGGGTGTAAATTTTGTAGAACCTCATAGTTATATGAGACCAGAGTATGGTCCAAATTTGAGTTGCAATGAACCGAAGGAAGTGGTTAAATCGGAATATTCAAATTTATAAGGAGTTAATAGGCCTTGAAAGGATAACTTCGAGCCTAAAGAAAAGCCTATCAAAGTGGGGTCTTCATATTTTACACTCAGTCTATATTATGGGCAATCCATGTAAGGCCCATATCTTAGACCATACCATTCCTTAGACTTTCGCAATCCTCCCCGTTAAATTTTAATAACCCCCGACCTATAGTCATCATTTGCGCATAATCCTAAGTCGTATCATGTATATCTGAGACGACTTAACCCTAGACTTGTACCCTAATAACCGTACCGTCGCCACGGTTCCAACACTACGTCTTGCACATCGATGCGATACCCAAGCTAGGAGTAGTGGGCCCATGTATATTTTAAGAAAACACCATGCGTTGCGAATATCGAGAGAATCTCTACCCAATATATATCACATCAATCAATCAAGTACAAGTCAAGTACAACCCATCACCCCACTTATCATACTCATCACTCCATCCCATCTGTCTTACATGAGCCATCCCCAAAGTCAACTCTCTCTCTTACACAATCCATCCCTCTCTTATACAACCCATCCCTTTTCATCCCATCACATCCCCTTTCCCATTCATTCTCTCTACTATTTTTCAAGCAACCAAATAAAACAATCATCCAAGCAAAAGGAGCTCCAAGGATAGCCAAGTTTTTGGTCCACTCCCTACCCCAAATATCTCATCCTAACCCTTTGATCTTCATCATCCTCCATTAAAGAAGAAGCCAAGGAGCTTAGCATCCCAAGGAACTAAGAAGATGTGTAATCAGTGGGTATTTATAGGATTAGATTTGTGATTTTAATGATGGGTCAACTGGGGCCTACCGATTGATGGTATGGATCTCACTTTGGACCCTAGGTGTGGCCAAGGCCCACTATAACATGTATATATAAATTCATGTTGGGGCCATTCTCCATGGATCCCACCATGATGTTTAGTTGATGATCATCCTGTAGAGGTCATCTAGACCTTAGGTTTGTGGTGGGGATGACATCCCCACCTTGATTTCCATTTTTGAGGGCCCACATGTTTTGAGACCCATCTTAATGTATGCATTGTATCATAGAAGGGAGCTCAAAGTGGCGGAGCTCCCTTCGTCACCACACGTCTCTCTCTCTCTCTCTCTCTCTCTCTCTCTCTCTCTCTCTCTCTCTCTCTCTCTCTCTCTCTTCTTATATGATGGCCCACTTGATGATGAATGCATTTTATCCATGCTGCCTGTCCAACAGGGCCATCTTGTTGTCCGTTTGGATAGGCTTGGATGCAAGGAAATTACAAAGATCAACTTGATTTACAAGCTGGTGGACCACACTCTCGTGGACCCCATCGTGATGTACATATTGTATACGTACCAGCCAGTTCAGCAGGGCCAACTGCCCACCTGGCTCAGGGTTCAGCGGGCAGGGGCCCACCTGGTCGTCCGTTTAGATAGGCCTAGATGAAGGGAAACACAAATATCAGCTTGGTCCATGGGGCCCTGGGCCACCACGTGGACCCCACCTCATATATATGTTGTATCTCCACACCGTCCTAGGGTGTGGGACCTACCTCTGCACGTGTAGCATCCACGCCGTCCAGCAAGGGACGGTGGAATCCACCATGATGCAAGTGTTTGATCCGGGCTATCCGTCCACTCCCTGGACATGAGGCCACCTTGATGATGTGTTCCATCCAAGCCATCCATCCCCATGACGTCCAGCATGCTTAGATGGATGAGAGAAAACACAAATATCTACTTATTTCAAAGCAGTTGGTGGGCCGCACTTGTGGACCTACCTGATGTATATGTTTACATCCTCACCGTCCAGCTTCTCTAGATGGTGGGATCCACCTTGGTGTATGTATTCTATCCACACTGTCTGTCCATGGACAGTGGGCCTACATGATGTATGTGTTTCATTCCATGTTATCCGTCTATTTGTTGGACATATAGGGTCCACCTGTTGTACATGCAGGGTCCACCTACTGTATGTGCAAGGCCTGCCCTGCTGCATGTATTCCATCCACACGGTCCATTTGTTGGTGCCCATATGCACTGTACAGGCCCACCATGTTATATGTGTTTTATATTCATGCTGCCCATTTATTTCTGGACCATATGGGCTGCCCCATAAGGCCCACTAGGATATATGTGTTACACACACACTATCCTCCCATTGTGCCTAGATCATGGGCTGTTTCATGAGGCCCATATGATGAGGCCTAATGTGATGTAGGTGAAGCCTATATGATGAGGCCCAATGTGGTGTAGGTGAAGCCCATGTGATGAGGCTTAATGTGGTGTATATGACTCCTAATGTGAAGTATGTGAGGCCCTTGTATGAGGCTCAATGTGATGTATGTGAGGCCCTTGTATAAGGTAGATGGTGATGTATATGACACCCGTGTATGAGGCCCATGGTGATGTACATGAGACCCTTGTGTGAGGCCCATTGTGATGTATATCAGGCCCTCATGATGAGGCCCATTATGGTGCATATGAGGCCTATGTGATGAGGTCCAATTATAATGTGTGATTCCATCATGATGTATATGTTTACGATGTCCATCCATTTTCGTAGTTAGTATAAAGACCATGGACCCCATTATAGGATAGGTTTTAAATGGGCTACACCTTGGGAGCAATGGTGGTTAAATGCCCGCATTGTAAGAGCAATGATGGTTAAATGTCCACATTGTAATCCTCCCTAGGGCCTATTGTTAGGTCCATTCTCATCTCCTTTAGTGGGCTAACCCAAATCATTGGGCCCCCACTGTTATTAGTATGACCTATCTCACTTTAATGGGCTAACCAAAATTGTTGGGCTCCCAGTATTAATGGTACTCCCACCATGCCTTGTAGGATTGTTCAAACCTTAAAGACCACCTTGATGGATGTGTTATATGCATACAGTCCATCCATGTCCGGACTACGAGACTTCTTTGTGTGGCCCGCCATATTGTGTATACTGTTTGCCCATTTTCTAGGCTTTGGGTTGCCCACCTTGACATCATGTCTTGCAGATTTATCCAAGTCATTAAGCCCATCTTGTGCTATTTTGGCTTCTTGGGAAGTCTAGTTTACTATGTGATGGAGTGGGTGAGGAAGCTCACTCCTTGTTCTTAGGCCCATTCTTGATATAAATAGGACATCTAGGCCCATCCCTATGAGGAGAGTACATCATCACTATAGAATATGCCTAGTATAACTTCATAAATACTTATGCATCATATGTATTGTTGGGCTACCTCAAAACATCGGGCTCCATTGATAATGATGCTTTCCACCATACCCTATAGAATTACCCTAAGCTTTGAAGCCCTCCTTGTGATTTATATCAATCCTTCCATAGTAATGTGTCCCACCTAGATACATGTTTTGCCCAAGTTTAGTGACCATACCTAAGGCCAGCTTAGGTGTTGAGCGAGCTACCTGATCCGCTTAAAAGGACACATCGTCCTAGATGTATGAACTCCACCAAGCCCACTTTGTGTATGTATCAGGCCCCATAAGGAAGCCCAATTTATTCATGATAAGAGATTGAGGAAGCCCAATTGTTCACCCTTTTAGCTCACCCTATGAACTCACCTCATTGTATACCCACTTGACTCACCACGAGAAATGTATCTTACCTTTATATCCCATTTGTTAGGACCTTATAAAATACATATCATCCACACCGTCCATCTCCTTATTAAGTCGACTGTGAGATCCACCATTGACATTAGTTTGTTATCTAGGCCATCCGCTATCTGGAGGAGAGTACATCATCACTCCTTGCTGTATATGGAAGAATATGTGGTATCAGATTTGGTATATCCACTATGTGGAGACTACCTTGATGCGTGGGTTAAATCCACCATCCTTTTAGTGGACCTCACCTTAGGATATACGTTATGCTAGTACTGTGAGTAGGTTATGATAGTCTAACATGGACCATTCCATATAGACTTCTATATGTCTAGTGGGGTGTATTGTTCAGCCCCTATTCCTGTAAGTGACATACCGGTTAAGGCTGATAATCACCTGCTATATCTGATAATCATGCTAGTGTATTTACTCTAGTAGGACACTGATTTTATGCTAACATAACATCATGATTCATGCCCATGCGCATCATATGTATGCTTAATATGAGGAGTGATTGATCATAACATATGCAATTGGGTGGATTGTTTATGGGACTCCCTGAGAGATGAAGTTACCCTACATGAGCGCGCAGTATGTGTAAGATTGCTGCATGATTGGATAGTGTGAATCATGCATCTCACATTTATGTGACATGATTACTATATGCCTTAGCGATATCAGGGCCATACCCTCCGTAGGTATAGTGTGGACGATAGGATTGGATACCGAAAACACTTGTTCTAGCATGGGGGCACCATAGATGTCCCAAGGTGAAAGTCCTCAAAATGAATGTATACATGAGCGCATGAGAGCCGTATACCAGTAGGCTGCATCACCCATTCTGTCGTGGTCGGTTGGAAGGGGGTGTTGCCTCACCCACCTAAGTGAGGGGTAATGACTAGGCTGAGTCTGATGCGGCTTACGGAATGGGTCCGCTATCGACGAGCTGGGTCGATAATGGCAAGCGGATAGTGAGGTCTCTTCCACCTACCTAGTTGTGCACTTAAATGAGTTGGTAAGATGGTGTTTAGTATACTAGAGCCTAGTGATATCCCAGAGATGTACGGCACTGATATTGTGATGCCTTGTCACTCTTGCACACATGGGCGGACACTGATGTGGGTTAGGCCTAAGGCCATGGGCCAGATACCGGTGGTTGGCAGGCTACTGTGTACACAGTGAGGCAGAACCTTATCCCACATCAGAAGTGCTGTGTCGGTTATATGTGGACTTGCTAAGCAGGAGTTGCGTACTTAACACTTGACTCATTCATTCATTCACTATCCACTCGGGCTGGTGATGCATAACCAAATCATTATGTGTACCTTCGCAATGGCCAGGATTTTGGTTGGGTGCTTGACTAACTTGAGATCCGGAGTTTATCACATTGAGTCTAGCTATCCAAATTTAGGTATGAGACTAGTTTGGATAGAGGTCCCTTATGATGAACCCTACAGCTTGTGATACCAAGTACTATCATCCTGAGTACACATTCTAACTTTGTCATTTCTTTTACATTGCATCCTCTGTATATGACATTTGGTTTACTATGTTTCTTCATTACATGGCCTAAATAAGGCCAATGGTATTCGTGGACTTGTTAAGATTTGTATATTACATTGCATCCTCAGCATATAACATTTAACATACTATGTCTTGCATCACATAGCTTTATTATGGTTGATAGTATTCATGGACTTGCCAGTATTTTCGCTTACTCTGATATTTTTTTGTTTGGCACATGTATTGCGCACACACGCACCACCCTCTAAGCTTCTTAGTAAGCTTATGCATGACTGTTGCATGTAGGTGACATTAAGTCGTAGTAGCTTTGAGGCAAGAGTGTGTGGAAGATCGTTTTGGAGATTTTGTTATTTATGTATTTCTCTTTCAACACCGTATTCTAATATTTATATTAGTAGATATGTGGTGATGATGTTGTTCTCGTGATTTGCGTATACTTGTGGTTATGCTTCTTTACAAAAATTTTTTACTGAAAATCCTCCTTGTAGGATCCTAAGATCGGAATCTGACGTATAAGAGCTGAAAATGGGGTAATACGGAGGCTGTCGGCATTGGATTCGGTGATTGAGAATTTTGTGAGCTTGGTTCCCAGGTTTGGGGCGTGACAAGCCAAGTCGTTCATATGAAGGGAAATATCGTACTACGACTACTCACGAGGTTTCTTCACTTGATGGACATCAAAATTAACAATTAAGGGGCTGATTTGTTAATTAGGTTACTTTTAAATAATATAAGGGCTTAAATTTGACTTGTATGGTTAATTTATGATACATAGGTGTAAGTGCTATGATTTCATATCCCTTTGGTTTTCAAATTTTATGGTGCCAAAACCTATATCTATGTCTTGTATATCTTGTGTTTCATGACTATTCATTACTTAAAGACATCGTATTTCAAGACAGGAACTTAAATGAAGAAAGTTTCAAGTCATGGATGAAGAATTCAAGAATAGAAGTCTCCAAGTATGCATGTTCAAGATTCTAACAAGTACAAGTATAGAAGAAGACTTTGTCAACTCAAGAAAGGATTAAGCTCGAGAAGGCCTACAACAAGATTCGTAAATTCTCAAGCTTCTCTTAAGGGTCATCTGAGTGTACAGACTTTCAATGTCCATCTCACTTTTAAGGTTTGTTTGACCTTAGATTACCTTAGGATGGGCTTTACTGTAGGTCATTTTGGATACATATTTCATATATTTTAATATGCTTGTTCGGGCTATTCAAAGACCAGTCATAGGGACTTCTAGACTAGTCCTAGCTCTGCTACGACCAGTCTTAAGTTTTTCAGGACCATTCCTACGTTGTTGAAGATTTTTAAATTTTTTTAGTTATCGTACGACCAGTCCTGGACATCCTACGACCAGTCCTGTGAGCTGTACGACTCGTCCTTCGACCAGTCTTAGCCCTACGACTCAAACTCCAGCAACTAAACTGGGTGACCCACGACAAGTCGTAGGTGGTCCACGACCAGTCGTAGGCTACCCAGGACCAGTCGTGGAACAGATTATTCTTATCCCGCGGAAATCTTTTTAAATCTTTGAAGCTATGACCAGTCGTAGGATCTTAAGACCAGTCGTAAATGGGATTTTTCAGGCTATAAATTGAGCACGAACTTCAGAGTTTTTTAATTCAATTCAAATCAATTCAAGCAATCTTTAGGCTATACTCTGAGATAAGTTTGTGTTTATTTTTAAGCTACTTTGTACTCATTTAATATTCCTTTTGCTAGCTTGTTTATTATTTAATTTTGATCTACATTCCAATCTTATTTGAAAAGGAGAATTTCTGATATTCCTTATTCTTAGATTCAAAATCAAATAGAACTAGCCCTTTTAATTTAAAATCAATTAGACTTAGAACCATTCTTAAAGTGAGTATTGGACTTTGAATGTTGAATCAAACTTCTACTCCGATTGGTTCTACCGGGCTACTTAAAAAGGAGATTCAGGTATTTTACATTTGTGTAATTTACTTTCTTTGGTTTTGTATGAGATTCGCCAGAAAAATCTCATTATTTTGGTTATCTGAGGAGAGCCAGAAAACTCAGATTGTGTAGGTTTTTGGATTGTGTAAGCCCGAGATAAAAAGACACAATTGTGAAGGTTTTAGGTGAACCTGTGAAACCTATTTTGATAGTGCATACTAATATCCCCTGTGTGAGGATATTAGGAGTGGAGTAGCATTCTGTGTGGCTGTTGGATAACAATTGGTGTACACACAGGCGAACCACTATATATCATTGTGTTGTGGATGTGCTTTATTCTTTCATTTCTTTATTCATTCAGTTTTGTGGATTGTGTTTGTGGATGAATGTTGTAATCTCTATTTCAAGCAAGTGTGGGAATGTTGTAATAACTTAGGATTTATTTCTGCAAGTTATTTTGATTTCCTTGCTTTTTATTTGTTATTGGTTTGTGATACAAAGGACGTTCTATAAATAAGGTTGTCCTACCTTAAACCTTTGGTTTTTGGTGTAAGGTTATCTTTAGAACTGATATAGTATCATTCTCTTAATTATAGGTTATTGAGATTACTTTTAATTCAGCATTGTGCTTTATTTCTTTTATTATTCCGCTATTTTAAGTTTTATTTGGCATTGCCCTATTCACCCCCCCTCTAGAGCATATAGCTAGGCCCTTTCAATAGGCATGGTATAAAATTTCACATTAAACGGATCGTGGGAACCATGTGATCTAGAATTCAGGGGTCTAGGTTAATGACATTTTCATAATTATTTTTAATATAAGAGTTTTAGAAAATTTAATTGTTCTACATGGTTACAAGCACGTTTCTAAGTAATTCCTACAAAAGGACTTATATCTACATCATTCTGAATAAAGAGTTATTCACCAAATTAATTAGGGAATGCATATATATCAAACCATATAATAGGTGGTTAGATGACATGTTCAAAATAGGAAAACTTAATGGTTAGTAATCTAGTCATGTATGTAGGTGGTAGTATGGTCGATTTTGTAAACGAATGAACATAAGTGGGTTTTTGGAGTGATTAAGAGGTAAAACATTTATATCATTAGATTCAAGTGACTTGTTCACATGTGTATGTTTCTCAGATTGTAGTTTTGATGGTGGGTTAAGGATATTCCTAGGTGGTGAATAAGACAAACGGATCAGATTTCAATTTGATACGTGTATGAGCAAATGCAAGTATCGAGTTGTTAGTTACTATGATCGGGTAGTCTAAACTCAAAGTGCACATCAGATATCTTTATCTATCGGTGGCTAGTTGACTGAATGGTTAGTTATGATGGACAAGTGGGAATACTTAGGTATATGATAATCCTATCTCAAAATCAACGGTAAGTTGACTTGATCTATAGATGGAGATTATTCCCAACTATCAGATTCGTGCTGGAGAATAGATGTAAGGTTAGGATAGCTAGATTGGTATCGTACACCTGTACATAATAAGTTAAATTTTATGGTAACACTCAAGAACTTTCAATACTAGGATATCAAAAAGTTTGGGGTGTTACAACAACACCATATCGACCTTGTCCTAGGGGCTAGCTTACTTAATCGCCCTCATTATTGGTTCAGTTTGAAGGAGCATGATATTTTGCAAGGACAGGTGGAGTGATTGATCCGTAAGGGTGTAGTGCGAGAAAGTATGAGCCCATGTGTCATAGCAACTCTATTGACACCTAAGAAGGATGAGAGTTGGTGCATATATCGACATCCATGCAATAAATAAAATAACCATAAAATATATATTTCTTATACAACTGCTAGATGATATGTTAGATATGCTAGAGGGGGCGAAATTATTTTCCAAACGGCCAAATTATTTTCCAAACTGGATATGTTAGATCCGTATTTGACTGGGTGATGAGTTAAAGATAGCATTTAAGACCATAAAGGGCTGTGTGAATGGTTGGTTGGTTATGCCCTTTGGACTCTCGGATGTACCTAGCACGTTTATGAGGGCGACGAACCATGTTCTAAAACCATTTATTGGGCTATTTGTGGTGGTTTATTTTGATGATATCTTGATATATAGTCAAAGCTAGGTGTTCACATCCCTAAGTGTAGGGTTGCAATGTAGTAATAACTTGGTAAGACCGAGGTCAAATCCACAGGGACTAAACTTGTATGTATTCTGAAATAACTAGAACTAGAACTAGAAAAAGATCTAAATCTAAATTTGGAATAAAGAAGAGAAATTATGAATAAAGTTGATTAAAACTTCTGAATTTAAAGGTGGGAACTAGGGTGCCAAGGATCCAGTTATAACTATCAAGATGCTACCTTGCTTGATTCAAAGAACACAATTGGAATTGGAGTCATATTTTATAAAATTGAAAGATAAAGCAATTAAATCAAATTTGAACTTTCATTGACCTAATTCTCAATGCAAAAGAATTGTGATGAGTGGAAGAGATTCCATCACCTACCATGCCTAGGAGACCATGATAAGCAATAAGATTTACCAATCTCACAATCTCATAATAGAAAAAAAAGATACTTAAAGCTATCACATCATCTATTGTAATTTGAGTCACAACAAATCATAGAAAACTAAAAATATTTCTTAAATTCAAACTAGAAGTAAATGAATTTGAACATAAACTAGAATTAAAGCAAACTAAACATCCAAATATGCTACAAGCTTCACCGCTTAGCCTTAAATAAGAGATTTATCCAACTAAAGACATGATTGAACTAAAAACTCTTAAACAAAGCATAAAAACTAACTAAAAGAAAAAGATTGAGAAAGAAGGAATGACTCTTTGAAGTTCTTCAACACTTTCTTCTACAATTTCAACCCTAATTCGTGCTTAGAAACAATTAAAAGACTTATATTTATAGTATTTTCTTGTACCAACTTTGAAACTGCATCAAATTTGTGTAAAAAGTTATGCTTCGGTCGGACCGAAGTTGGGTTCAGTCACCGAATTAAAGATGAAAATCGTACTTTCTCGCTAGATAAATTTGCGCGATTTCGATGGAATCGAATTAAGGTTGAAAATTTTATTTCTCGCTGGATTGTTTTGTGCGATTTCGGTCAGACCGTAAGTATGTTTTAGGAAAATTCTTCTTTAGACATAGAATTCCAGACTATGTATTTTTCAGGGCAATTTTCAGGAACCTTCTTTTTTTAGGACAATTTTTAGAATTCCTTTTCTTCACTTCAAATCTTCGATTCTCCTCATCCCTCACTTGGTTTCCTTAGATCTTTGGCATGTGAATTCTTCATTAATGACTTTCAAATCTCCAAATCTTCATTTTGTAATCTTTTGAGTATAAATCTTCTTTTTGACATCAATTTCACCTTAAGCTCTCGAAATCACCTCGCACATGAAAACATGCATAATTAGATCGATTAAGCACTATTATGTTTATAAAACCAAGGTATAAATAGGAAAAATATGTAATATTTCACATTTAAAACTAGGCAGACCATGTAAGGCATTTTAATAGGTGGTTGAAGTACTCGTAGAGAAGATGTTATGCCTCCACCACCCATGAACTAAGAGTCGGGAAGCAGACAACCGAGAGCTCAAAGTGCAATGACTACTGTTGCCGGTCCAAGTAGGATCTCGAACCCCCACGGTTGGTCAAGGCTAGACCATTGCTACTGATGTGGCCAACCAAGTTACCTATCAAATACATGTCCTCAGCTATAAGTGGCTAACCTAGCTATTAATGATGGAAGCATTGAAAATAAAGAGGAAGATTGTCACGCCCCAAACTCGAGAACCGGGCTCACAAAATTTTTGGCCACCAAATCTAGTGTCGACAGCCTCCTTCGTACCCAATTCTCGGCTCTCAGCTCCCATGCGCCAAGTCCCGATCCTGGGATCCTATAAGGAAGATTTTCAGGGTGATTTATTTTTAAAGGAGCATAATCACAAGTGTACCCAAGTTACCAAAACATATCCATTAATATAATATTTGAGTACAGTGCTAAAAGGGAAATACATCATATAACAAAATTTCAAAAGATCAGGCACATGCTTCTATCTCAATGCTGCTGCGGTCTAACATAACTTACACGTAACGAACGTGCATAAGCTTACTACGAAGCTTAGAGAGTGCGTGCCTGTGAGCGCAATACATGTGCCATGCATACAAATGTTAGAGTAAGCGGAAATGATGAAAGGCTAAACTCGCAAGTCCATAAATGATGTTAGCCATACCAAGGCTATGCAATGCAAGACCTACACGGACGAATGTCATATGTTAGAGATGCAATGCAAGCATGCCAATCCTCAACTAGTCCACATATCAGTATGGTTCATCACTGGAAACATAATCAGGGTCTAGTACACTCCAACACTGGCTACTGCCCCATCACGTGTATGACCAAGTTAGTGGAAGAGACCTCACTATCCTTCTTGCCAGTGGTATGCTAATGCCCACCTGACTCGTTGATAGCGAATCCATTTACGAGCTGGTCAAACTCAACCAAGATTACAGCCCCCTACCCTCGAGTAGATAAGGTCACACCCCTTTTCAACCGACCACGACACAGTGGGAGATGCAGCTTACTAGTATTCGGCACTCAAGCGCTCATGTTATCCACTCAGTCTCGACATTGAAGCATCTTACTAGTACCACATGGGTTTAGGGATTTTCACCCAAGGACATCCATAGCGCCCTAATGCTAGAACAGATATTTTTGATATCCAATCTGGCCATCCACGATATGCCTGTGGAGGCCATAACCCTGATGTCACTAGGGCATAAAGTGATCATAACATACAAGATGCGAAATGCATGAGTTATACCATCCAAGTCATGTATCAAACCTGAACATACAGCACGACCATGTGGGGCAACCCTATCTCATATGGAGTCCCCTAAGTATCTCAGCCCAATGGCATATGTTATGATCAATCATCACCCACAACATGCATACAAATGATGCATATGGGCATATGTCTAGACATGATGTCATTATACACTAGCATGTTATCAGACATATCAGATAATAATCACCCATAATTAGCACATCATATACAAAGAGTGAGAGCTGAACGACATGCCTCACTAAAAATATAGAAGTCTATGCGGTATGACCCATGTTAGACTAACATCACCTTCTCATGTAGCCAGATGGATCATAGGAACACTCCCAATCCATACATCAAGATATCTATCCGTCGATTTCCAAGATGGATCATCATACCATTAAAGAGACCTATTTTCTTAGGATCCCAGCTTCATTGATGGACAAATCAAATCATCCATTGTCAACATCAAACCAGGAATCCTCAGATCCACCATTTATCAGGCCATGCCACTTAATGTTGGAATCCATTACTTGACCACTACAACCAAGCCATTCATTAGCAACATAGGTAGACCATACATTTACATTAGGACTCCTTAGATAAACTATGAATCAATCACAATGTTCCATTGATCGATCTAACAATCAATTTCCATAACTCAACCATCAGGTTGTAAAGCTAACCATAAATTGACCGAGCAACAGCCATGCCTAAGATTTAGACACATGACTTAACAAGACGTGATTCAAACCATTGATGACTCTAATCAATGGCGATTCCTACGTAAATTACTACTAGTAATGAAGATAAATGAATAAATAAATAAATAAGTAAATACTTATGTATACACATAATAATAATGTACAAAAATAAAATGAGTAATAACATTATAATAATGCAAATAATATTATTATAGACTTTAATAGTAGTAAGGGTATTATGAACACATGAAACAGATGGTCCCGAATACATAGATGATCCCTAAGGATCTTTTGACCATTTATGTTCAAATTTGGGATGACCCGATGATCGGATCAATGTGAATCCATAAATAAGACCCAAATCAAGCTGTGAGGCCCACCTGAACTTTAGATCTACCTGATTTTTGGTCTAATTTCCTAAGGGGGACTATCCGGATTGAATGGATGGTGAGGATAGTATCATACAACCCTGTGGACCCCACCATCGATCCTGAGAGTGCACGGTGCGTGGTGCACTCGCTGTGCACTGGACTGCACCTCCATTCAAACCGGGTTTAACTCGAGAATTCCCGCAAAGAGGAAGGATTCCTCTCTTTTACTATTTCTGCCAGTGGATGAACAAGCATCTGTAATTTTCTATCATGGCCCATAAATCGGGGACCACCTTCATGATCTGAATCGTCCATCGAATTTAGAAAGCGGGCCCGAACAAAACCATGCCCTCCACACGAGTTCATGCATAGGTGCATGCGCACAAAGGTTGACCCAAATAAAGTTGTGTACGACACGTTTTTGAAAACAGAAATTATTTTCACTACCATCTTGGCAATCCACATGCCCCTAATCCTTTAACTTGGCTGTTCAATCCTGAGCTATCCTAGCCCTCCACCTAAGGTAACACGATTTAGAGCTCTCTTCCATAGCCAAAAGAAAATAATGGCTAATTTTGTAATATCGGCCATATTTCGAAGTGGTTTTAATAGATCAAATGCTAATTATTTGGATTCAATCTAATGGCCTAGGAAAGCTAGGTTTTCCTCTAAAAAGGGAGAGAAAATGCCTTTCCACTTGTCTTCCATAAAAAACTTAGAAAACTAGCCGTAACCTTCTCCATTCGAACTCAACAACCAAACGAACCTGGAGCTTCGTTTTCTTGCTCCTACTAGCACCACATGGAAGGTCTAGAGCCTCCAGTAGTATCATTTCAAAGGAAGATGGCCTGTATCCAAATCCACCATTAGAGCCACTTCTTCTTCCTCGCTATTCATCACACCGAGTTTGCCCGAGACTGGGTTCGTTCAGACCCTCTTGAGCTCCCAAACAAGAATGAAGAAGGAGGATATAGCCAAAAGAACTAAATAAAAAGAAACCAGGAAGGAAGGAAAAGTGAGAGGGTGATGTTGCTCATTGTGTTGCACCGACTCGACTCGCCCGAGCCACGAGATGGGTCTGGGTGTGTCTGGTCGAGCCTTCTCTTAGTCCAAAGATTGTTGGATGGCAATGAAAGGTAGAGAGAGAGAGAGAGAAGTGAGAGAAGTATGGCTGTGTTGCCACACTGAGCTGGGCCAGGGAGGAGGCCAGGGAGGAATTACTGTCGAGTTTGGGTCTGAGTCTGTGCCACTCATGGCTGACTCGACTGAGTCTAGGTCCAAAATGGGTGAGTTGAGGTCACCCAAGCCCTTTGAATCTTCTCAAAGAGTGTCCTGTTTCTGGGTGGAGCTCCAAACTTTGTCAATGGCAGCATCAACACATACTCGGGCTGTTTTAGGAAGTTGGGGGTTGTTGCCAAGTTAGGGCTGGAAATGGGGGGAGTTGCAGTTTGTGTTTGGGTCTTGCGGGGTGAGTCTCGACCTAGCATTCTTGCTGGACTTCCAGTAGGTGGAAAATACATAGAAGGAGAAGAAGAAAGAGAGAGAGTGTGTGTGAGTCGTGGTCCGAGTCGAGCTGTGTGAGGTGGGTCTGCTGTCAGTTGAGTTAGGGCTTGTTTAGTCCAGTAACTCTGCTGGACGTGTGGACTTAAGTGAGGAGAAAAGAGAGAGAGAGAGAGAGAGAGAGAGAGAGAGAGAGAGAGAGAGAGAGAGAGAAGAAAAGAGGAAAGAGTGAGGAAGTGAGTTGACTCACTATTGAGTCAAGCTGTCTCGACTCACTACTGAGTCATTGAGTTGTGTTTGGGTCTTTCCTGAGTAAAAGGAGAAATGGAAGAAGGGAGGTAGGGGAGAGAATATGGGACGCGAGTAAAGTGGTGGCCATGTGGAGTCACTGAAAACAGATTGGGCTTGGAAGCCCGACTTACCGTCGAGTCGACTTATGTGGGTCAGTTTTCTCTCTCCTAAAGTAAATTGTTTGATTTATTATTATCATTGGTGTTATTATAACTATCACGATTATTAAATACCAGTAGCTACTAGCATTTTATTTATGCTGGTACTAGTTACTATAAAACTACAACTATTGGATGTTAGATATGTAAGGCCCGTATCCTAGACCGTACCGTTTCATAGACTTTCGCGGTCTTTTCAGTCAAATTTCGGCAACCTTTGACCCTTAACTGGCATTTGCACGCGACCCTGATTCACATGCCGTCAACCAGAATCGACTCAACCCAAGACTTGTACTCTAGCGACCACGTCATCACCGTGGTTCCGATGTCGCGACTCGTGCGCCGAGGCGATACCCTGGTCAAGAGATGTGGGCCAGCGTTCGGTGCGAGGAAAACGCCGTAAGTTGCAAAACCCAAGAGAATCTCTACAACATGTCACCTCAATCCATCAATCAATCCCATCAAGGGTCAAGTACATGTTAAGTACACATCACCTTTCACCCTTTTTCAAGCAAGCCCCAAAGTCAAAAAGTTCTTACACAAGCCATACTTTTCTTACACAAATTACCACAAAAGTTAAAAAGGTCTCTTACACCCATCACTCACCACATCCATCCATCACCCATCTCTCTCTCCCTTTACAAGTCTCTCTCTCTCATTTTCAAGCTCATTTTCAAGCAAGAAAAATACCATACGTATGAGCCTCTCCAAGCTTTCCCAAGCAACAAAGGTGGCCCACTTTCTTACCCTTTCATCTCCCATCTCAACCATCCAAACCTCATCTCCTCTGTTGAAATCAAAGCTAAGGAGCTAAGGAAGCCTAGGGTGCAAGAAGAAGCCGGTGGGTGATCTTTGATTTTTAGCTTTCATCCGTTTATTTGATTTAGGGGTCCATGTATGTGGGACCCACCTTGATGTATATTTTGTATCAAAGAGGGGCCCATAGTGGCGGGGCCCCTCCATCACCTCCGTTGTCTACTATCTCTCTTTCTTTCTTTTTCCCTTCTCTTTCTTTGATTATGGCCCACCTAATGTGTGTATATGATCCATGTCATCTACCGGTGGACCCCATTTATGTGGGGCACACCATGATGTTTATATGCCATCCCAACCGTCTATAAGGGGGCCCACCTTGGGGTGGCTAATAGTGGGGGTGGCCGCCAGTGAAGTGTGATCCACGTGGGCCCACCCAGCCCCATAGTTCACTAGCAGACCTAGTGAAGATACCTCATTTTAATGCTGGGCCCACCCAGATCCATAGCTCGGTGGCAGATCGAGTGAAAGATGCCTTGTTTCAGCACTAGAGGTCTTTGTATCGATCCCTGTGGTGGTGGCTAACATGGAGTGTGTACTGACATGTGTTACTAACATAGGTGTGTAGCTAATAGTGGGGCCCAGGGGACCCATCCAAGCCATCCATCCATCCTGACGGTGGGGCCACCTTGAGGATGCACTGCATCCACTGTCCAGCCCATGGACGGTGGATCCCAGCCATGATGTATGTGTTTTTCACATGCCGTCCATCTATTTTGAAGATGGGACCCACTGCCATCTTGATGTCAGCAGTTATGTGGGTCGCACATGTGATCAAGACCATCCAGATGGTGGGACCCAGGTCCAATAGTTCAATTGGTAGACTGCGTGGAGCACCCCGTTTCAACGTCAGGGATAGGCTGAATGGAAGATACCTCATTTCAACGCTGGGTCCTGGGAGTGATTCCCTGGTATGGTGGTGTCTGTGGGACCCACCCTATTCACGCCTTCCACCTGTCTAGATGGGCCACACCGTGAGGTGTGTGGGGCATCCACCATCTCTGGACGGTGGGACCCCCCACACGTGTGAAGATACCCACGCTGCATGTATATGTCTAGCCCGTCCAGGGCTTGGACGTTCAATTTTTTTAATATAATAGTAATATATATTATAATATAATATTATATTATATATTTAAAATTTATGTTGTGGTGGGTCCTACGTGGTACCCACCTCTGTTTATGTTAAAAAAAAAATTAGCAAGTGTTGTATGATGTATGTAATATAATATTAATATATTGTATATCTGTTGTGGTGGGCCCTACATGGGACCCACCTCTGCCATCTTAAATGCAATAAAGCAGCAACAGTGATATATATGAAATATATTATATTATATATAATCCTGTGGTGGGCCCTATGTGGGACACACCCCCTGCTCCCTTTAAATACAAAGCTGCAGTTGCAGCAACTATATTTAAATACATTATGTATATTATATATATCGTATATATATGTATAAATGGTGGGCCCTACATGGGACCCACCTCTGCCTCCTTCTAACAGCAGTAGCTGCTTGTGCACGGCAGCTATTCAGCAGCCATATTGCTGTTGTGCACAGCAACAAGTGGACCCCACCGCTAACAGATGTTCACCGCGGTAAGTTTTATGGGTCCCACCTATTCCATTCATGTCATCGGTCTCTGGGACCCACCATGGTGCATGTGTTGTATCCAAACCATCCAACCATTGGTGAGATCATTTTAGGACGTGGGTTAAATGAGCTAGATCCATGGTTTAAGTGGACCCCACCTTAGCATGTTATGAGGCCCATTCGATGTATTTATGACCCATGGTTGAGGCCCACTTTGATATATATAAGGCCCATGTTACGGGGCCCATTTTGATGCATTCTAAGGCCCATGGGTTATGGCCCATTGCAATGTACATAAGGCCCATTGGTACGACCCATTGATGTGGCCCACTTGATGAATATAAGGTCCATATGATATCGCCCATTTGATGTATTTAAGGCTCAATGGGATGTACCTAAGGTCCATTACAATGTGTGATCTCAACGCGATTTATGTAATGATGTTTACGACGGGCTATGACTTGAGAGCAATGATGATTTGACGTCCACATTGCAAGTATAATGTTGGTTAAATGTTCGCATTATGACTCTCCCTAAGGCCCATTGTTAGGTCCATACGTGTAAGTTGTCTAAGCCCATCTCTGTTATGAACAACATCCATTACCATATAATATGTTTAGTATAGTTCCATGATTCATGATCATGCGCATCATATGTATGATTGATATGAGAAGTGACTAATCATAGCATATCCCTTCGAGCAGATTGTTTATAGGCTCCCGGTTAGGCAGTGTTGCCCCACATGAGCGCACGATACGCGTAGGATTGCCGCATGACTAGATAGTTTGATTCATGCATTTCGCATTGTGTAACATGGTTACTATACGCCCTAGTGACATCAGGGTCATAGCCTCCATAGGCGTATTGTGGTTGGTAGGATTAGATACTAGAAATCTTATTCTACATAGGGTGCTATAGATATCCCTGGGTGAAAGTCCCTAAACCCTTATGGTAGCAAGAGGTTGCTCCAACATTTAGACCGAGTGGGTACAGGAGCACCGAGTGTCGATTACCAGACGGTCGCGCTTTTCACTGTGTCGTGGTCAGTTGGAAGGGGGTACAGCCTTACCTGTCTGAGTGGAGGGGGCAAAGCTAGGCTGAGTTTGACCAGCTCAAGGAATGGGTCCGCTATCGATGAGCCGAGCTCGATATTAGCATGCGAATAGTGAGGTCTCTTCCACTTACCTTATTGCGCGCGATGGGGCGGTGATCTGATTTAGAGTGTATTAGACCCCGATGATATTTCAGATTTGAGCTGTATTGATATGTGGACTTAGATGAGGATTTGTATGCTTGAATTGCATTTTTCATCGCATGACCTTGGTATGGCTGACATCATTCATGCTTTGCATGGCATGGCCTTGGTACGACTAATGGTATTCTTGGCTTTCATCAGCATGTTCCGCATTCCTCTGATACTGCATAACTGCATTATCACCTTACGCACACACTTTCACCATCCTCTAAGCTTTCTATAAGCTTATGCACGACTGTTGCGTGCAGGTGATGTTGGATTGTAGCAGCGCTGAGGCTTGAGCACGTGGCAGATTATTTTTGAGCTTTTAGTCTATCATCATTGTATTTCCCTTTATGCTCATTGTACTTGTAAAGTTTTTGATCATAGTGAAAATGTAATGGAGTTTTTGGTTGTTGTTTGTGGGTTATGCCTTTGGTTATGCCTATTACGAATCAAACTGATGTTGAAAATCCTCCTCGTAGTATCCCAGGATCGAAACCAGGCGACTGGGCACTAAGAGCCGAGAATGAGGTTCTATGGAGGCTGTCGGTGCCAGATTCGACGATCGAAAATTTTGTAAGCCCAGTTTTCGAGTTTGAGGCATGACAAGATATTAGTATTTATTTATCATTTCTAAATATTATCATTAATAATAGACCACACTATTTATTACCATGATAATGATCATTACTGTGAGACCCGTATCCTAGTCAGTACCGTTCTATAGACTTGCACGATCTTCCCAGTCGAATTTTGGCTACCCACTATGCGTAAATAGCATTTTCACGTGACCTTGAATCGTATCCTGTCAATCTAAGTCGACTCGACCCCAAACTTATACCCTAGCGACTGCGCCATCGCTGCGGTTCCAATGCCACATCTCGCGCGCCGATGTGATACACAGGCCAAGAGTTGTGGGCCTAAGAATAAATCGCGGACAACGTGTGCGCCGTTTTCAGGAAGATTCCTAGTTGAGAGAATGAAATCTCTACCCATACCCCCTCTTTCCACCAAGTCAACCAAGCCCTTACCTCTCCCATACCTTTAATGCCAACAAGGCAATGCTACCCATACCCCATCTCATCTCATGCCCAAAAAGTCAACAAGCCCCATCCCTCACCCATACACTCCATGTCATCCACCTTACAACTCCCATCCCTCTCTCATTCTCTCTCATTCTCCCACCATCTCTCTAGTAAGGAAAAAAAGGGACTAAGTAGAGAAAGAAACTAAGAACAAGAGTCATCTTCCCACCACCCAAAGCTTCCTATCCAATCATCCAAATCTCATCATCCTCCCTTAAAGATCTAGCTTGGGAGGCAAGGAGTTCATGGAGCTAAAGAAGAAGACTATCAGTGGGTGTTTTTGGCACTAGATCTTGATTTTTGATGTAGGGCCCACATGATTTGGGCCCATCATGATGTATGCATATACATGGAAGAGCTCATATTAGCGGAGCCCCTCCCTTCCATCACCTTCTCTCTCTCCTTCTCTCTCTCTCCTTTTCATATGATGGCCCACATTGATGTATGATCCACGCCGTCCAACAAAGTTGACCAAACCGGGCCCACATTGCAGCCACCTCGCTACCCGTTTAGGCGGACAACATTTAGAAGGAAAACATGAATATCGACTTGGTCCAACATGTGTGTGTCACTCCCCAAACTTGGAAAATGGGCTCATAAAATTTTTTATTGTTGAATCCGGTGCCGACAGCCTCCATAGTGTCCCATTCTCGGCTCCCGAAATTCATATGCCAGATTCCGATCCGGGATCCAACAAGGAGGATTTTCAATATGATTTTTTTGGTAATGGAGCATAAATACAAGCATAGCCAAGTCACAAAACAACATCACCACATATCCACTATGCTAAAAGCTTTAAGTACAATGCAGAAAGGGAAATACAAAGTGATAAAAAAGCTCCAAAATAATCTGATGCGTGCTCCTGCCTCAGCGCTGCTGTGATCCAACATCACCTGCATGTAATGGTCATCCATAAGCTTGCAAAAGCCTAGAGGGTGGTGTAAGTGTGTGCGCGAGGCAAGTGTCAAGTATGCAATATTAGCATAATGCAGAAATGTGCTGGTAAGTCCATGAATACTATCAGTCGTACCAAGGCTATGTGATGCAAGGCATGAAATGCGATTGGCCATACCAAGGCCATGCGATGCGAGGCCTACGTAGCCAAATGTCATATGTGAGATGCAATGCAAGCATGTCAGTCCTCATCAAGTACATATATCAGTTCAGTTTCCCTCTGAGATATCACCGGGGTCTAGTACATTTCACACTAACTACCACCTCCCTAGCCGCACAACCTAGCAAGTGGAAGTGACCACACTATCCACCTGACCAGTAGTCTTCCAATGCCTACTCGGCTTGTTGATAGCGGAGTCATTTGTGAGCTGGTCAAACTCAGCCTAGCTTGCAACCCCCTCACTCGGGCAGATAAAGTCAGACCCCCTTCCAACCGACCACGACATAGTGGGAGGTGTGACCTACTTGTATTCGGCACTTGTGCGATCATGTATCCACTTAGTCTATATGTTGGAGCATCTCCTTATACTAAAAAGGTTCTGAGATTTTTACCAAAGGATATCCTTTGTGCCCACAGTACTGAGCCAATATTTTTAATATCCAATCTGGCCATCCACGATGTGCCTGTGTAGACCACGACCCTGATGTCACTAGGGTGTACAATGATCATGCCATACATATGCGAGATGCATGAGTTACACTGTTTAGTCATGCAGAAATCCTACACGTACCGCGCCCTCATGTGGGTAACTCCTATCAGTGAGTCCCATGAATAATCTGCCCAATGACATATGCTATGATCAGTCACTCCTCATATCAAGCATACATATGATGCGTTTGGGCATGAATCGTGGAGTTATACTAAGCATGTTATAAGTGATGAACTATCCTCACAACGAAGATGGGCTTAGACGGCCTACACACAAGTATGGGCCTATCAATAGGCCCTACAAAGAGTTACAATGTGGACATTTAACCAACATAATACATACAATGTGGACGTAAAACCATCATTGCTCCCAAGGCATGGCCCTCCATAAACGTCATTACATAAACCATGGTGAAATCACACATTGCAGTGGACCTGATATACATCACATTAGGCCTTGACCCATGGGCCTCAAATACATCAAATGGGCCCCATCACATGGGCCTCATATATATCAAGGTAGGCTGAGTTAATGGGCCTCATATATCACATCAGGCCTTATCAAATGGGCCAAGTCGAATGGGCCGAGTTGAATGGGCCAATTCAAATAGCTTGAACCCAACTCATCTATTTTTCGAAATCAATATATATATAGTGAATCATATCAAAAGATCAACTGGACTATACCATATCTAATCGTGGTGATAATGATTTCAATGGTTAAATCCCAGTGGGCCCCATCATGGGGTTTATTTCCCATCTAGCCTATTCATAAGGTCACAAAGACCTGTATTTAGAGGAAAAACAAATATCATATTGGTCCAAACTTTGAAAACCAAGGGTTTAATGGGCAACGTTCAAACCCATTATTTCCCTATAATGTGGTCCACCTGATCCTAGATCTGTCTCATTTTTCTTTTATCACAAGCCTGAAAATTATCTTTCAAAATGGTTAGACGGTTTGGATGCAACACATGCATCAGCGGGCCCTATAGAGATAGAAAGCATAGATAAAGTACATACCTTATGGTGGGGTCCACACTGATAAAAGGTGTGGAATACAATATATACATCAGTGGGTCCCACGTGAGGCCCACCATAACGTTGATCTTCCATTCAATATTTTGATAGGGTCACACAGACCCATCAAAATAGATAAATAAATTATATTCATCCAAAACCTCTAGGAATCCAAGGGATTTCAATGGTAGATGTTCAATCCCTCATTGTTTCCTATGACGTGGGCCACCTGAGTTGCCGCATACGGTAGATCATTGGGGGGCCCATTACCCTAAAGGGGGCCCACCAAATGCATGGTGTTGACGTCCACACACATCATGGTGGAGCCCACGGTTAGGACCCACGGTTCCTGCGTCTAGCGCCCTACGCAGCAGGACGCTGCTGCAGCGTCTGCTACTTATATTATTATTATTATTTTATTTTTCTTATGGTTTTTACTAGGTGGGGCCCGCATCAGGTGGATCCACTCCACCCATTGGATTCTATGGCTCAAGACAATCCAAACGAGCCCAATATTCTGCATGTTTTGGTGTATCGAAACATCGTGGTGGGCCGTAATAGATTTGAGCGATAGAAATCACTATTTTCTATGTTATGGCTTGCTAGAAAAATAGATTAGGTTCATTTTTGGCTTAACGCCTAAAATGGGCTGAGAAATAGGATGGACGGCGTGGATTAGATTCATACATCAAGGTGGGGCCTACATGAGCAGCCCACCCAAAGTTTGTTAAATCAAGCTAATATTTTTTTATTAGCTAGTCAGTACACCACACTGTCAGTTCACACTTCACTGTGTGGCCATGTCTAGCATCCCTGGACGCTGGACGGTTTGGATACAACACATATTTAAGTTGGGCCACACAGCCACATCATCACATAAAATATGAAAAAGAGAGGGAGAGAGAGAGAGAGAGAGAGAGAGAGAGAGAGAGAGAGAGAGAGAGAGAGAGAAAGAGAAACGTGCGATGGACGGCTCTGCCACTATGACCCTCCCTTCCATGCATTCAATAATACATCAAGTGGGTCCCAATACATGTGGGCCCACCAAATAAAAAATTAACGGTGGAGATTCCTTCTCCACCAAAATGAAAGGTCTAGATGACCTCTTTTAAACTTAGAAAAGTAAACATCATGCTGGGGTCCATGGAGAATGACCCCATCATGTAATGATCATGTGAATCATGGTGGGCCATTGACCACATCTAGGGTCCAAAGTGAGATCCATACCATCAATCGGTAGGCCCCACTTGACCCATCATCAAAACATGTAATCTAGGCTTATAAAACACCCACCGTTCGCTCTTTTTGGTCCGATGGAATGTCGAACTCCTTGTACCTCTCTTTGATGGAAGATGATGAGAAATGAAGGGCTAAGATGATGGGTCTTGGGGTATGAAGTGGGCCGCACACATCACACTCTTTTTCTCTCCTTGGAAATGCTTGGACGTGCACTTTTTTCTTCTTTGTTGCTTGGAACATGTATAGAGAAAGAGAGATAGAAATGATAGTTTTAAAAGAGAGGTGATGGTTGTGAGTGATGATGTGAGTTGATAGATGTACTTGACTTGAGAGTTGACTTAGGGTAGGTTGTTTAACTTGGGGAGAAAGAAAGCATGGGTTGTGTACTTTGATTGATAGACTGATTGATGGGATGGGTTGTAGAGATTCTCTTAGGTTCGAAAATGCCTTCCGTTTCTTCCAGATAAACGTGGGCCCACATCTCTTGGCCAGGGCATCGAATCAGTGTGCAAGACATGGTGTCGGAACAGCAGTGATGATGCGGTCATTAAAGTACAAGTCTCAAGTCGAGTTGACTCTGGAATACGAGATGCGACTCAGGGTCACGCTTAAAGGTAGATTATAGGTTGCAGATTGCCCGAATTCAATGGGGAGGATCACGGGAGTCTACGGCATAGTACGGATTAGGATACGTTCCTTACAGCTCTCCCCACCTAATAAAAATTTTATTCTCGAAATGTACATTACCATCGCAACTAAACATTAGTCTTAAGGGAATAGAAATCATAACATCATATATAATCAAAATACAATGCTACATACAATCAAACATCGAAAAGATGGGGATAACACTCTTGAATCTCCCCCTTGCGCTCCCAAGATGCCTCATCCACACTATGATGACGCCAATGCACCTTCACCAAGGGAATGACCTTGGTCCGGAGGACCTACTCCTTATCGAGGATACGAACTGGCTGCTCAATGTAAGAAGTGTCCTCATGAACCTCCAACGGTTGCCAATTAATACCCACACTTTCTCAACATAGAGATGTGGAAAACGTTGTGGACGCTAAACAACTACGATGGCAAGGCAAGCCAATAGGCCATGACGCTAATGCGCCCAGTGATCTTGAAAGGTCATATGAATCTCGAGGCAAGTTTACCCTTTACTCCAAAATGAACCACACCATTCATGGGTACAACCTTGAGATACACATGGTCCCCAACGGTAAACTCTAAGGAACTATGTCAACGATTAGTAAAAATTTTCTATCGACTCTGAGTTGTGCGCATCCTCTGCCTGATGATGTTGATGACGTCTGATGTCTGCTACACAAGCTCAGGACTTAGGAGACACCGCTCTCCAACCTCGTTCCAATAACTCAGAGATCTACATGGTCTGCCATATAATGTCTCAAAAGGAGCCATGCCAATGGTCACTTGATCACTGTTGTTATACGTGAACTCAGCCAATTACAGGTGCTCATCCCAACTACCCGAGAAATCAATCACGCAAGCCCGAACCATATCCTTAAGGATCTGGTTAACTCTCTCAGTTTGCCCATCGGTCTGTGGATGATATGTGGTGTTGAGCTACAAAACAGACCCTATCACCATTTGAAGCTCCTTTAAAACTGAGATGTGAACCTCGGGTCTCGGTCAGAAATGATGAAAACTGGAACACCGTGTAGTCTCACAATCTCCTCGATGAATAACCTCACAAGTCGGTCCATAGTCCAGTCGCACGAATCATTAGAAAATGCGTCGACTTCGTCAGAAAATCGATGGTAACCCAGATGGAATGGTGACTGTGCTGAGTCCTCAGCAAACCCATGATAAAATCGATGGGTACATACTCCCACTTTCACAATGGAACGCTCAATAGCTGCAAGGGACCCGGGGGTCTTTGATGATCGGCCTTGACACACTGGCACATGTCACACTTGGCCATAAAACTAGCTATCTTGCCCTTCATCCCCACCCAAAAATACTAATGCCTCATATCGCAATACATATTTGTCGAGTCAGGGTGGATAGAGAACTGTAACGCCCGTGAAAAATCCATACTTGGGCTCGAGTACCAACTCGACCCGAAATTGCGTAGAATTCATTCCTTTGGAAAATTTGACTAGGTTAGCTAGTGCAACGTTAGAATAGCTGGGAAATGGTCCCTGATCACTTTAAATACGTTCTACAAGGCCCGAAGCGAGTGGAACTAAGGGTGCTATAATGCTCTAAAGCCTCGGATCAAACTCTAAGCCGGTTTGTTCTCTGGACCACTTTGAATCTTTGTATTGGATCTAGACCGCACGTTGAAAGTCCGATACCTCCTATCTTAGACCGTTAGGACCGTCTAGCTGGGCTTGACACTCATTCTAAAAATCAAGTCAAACCGATTATTACAGGCTATTTCATTGAGCCCGGACCGAAGAGAGTGTGAATAGGGACATAGTTGGAATTTCAAATTCAAATCTGGCACACAAATTTGACGCATCAGTATTAAGCATTCTGACCGTCAGAATACAGCCAAATTACACCCTTGGATCAGGAAAAATATCTATTATATATCACGGGACTTATAGGCCTGATCTTGGTGCGGTGACCGTTAAACTGAAACTGGGCCGCCACGTGCGATCTGGGAACCCAACCGGTCTGAAAACTGGATGTATGCTAGATCTAGTATGCATGAGCTTAAGTCCGACCGCATCTGGCCTGGGGACCTCCAGAAATGCCCTTTTGGACCGAAACGGCCCCGATTTGGTTAGGCACCAAGTAAACATTGTTCCCAAGCCTATTTTGGGAATGTTTTAGGCTATAAAAGGGGTTGAAACCCTCACTCCTCTCTCCCATCCGAATTTGAGAGAAGCCCTAGCTTGGGAGAGAGAAAAAGAGTGAGAGATTGTGAGAGAGTGGGAGAGTTCTTCCCGCCACTTGTGCTACGTGTTGCACATGCTTAAGCAACACTCCTCTACCGCTTTCCCGGCGATTCCACCGCAATCCTAGGTAAGTAAAAATCCTAAATAGTTGGTGATTTGAGTTTTTCTTGTTTCCATAGCGATGTAGCTTATGGATCTTATGTATTAGGCTCCTTACTCGCCGTAGACGAAGCATATACACTCCGCTTCAATTCCCGAGTCTACAAGACACTAGGTGAGGATTTTAGACGCTTTGATTGACGGTTCCCAACGCTTTCAATGTCGTTTAATAGTAGATTCTTGACGGCATCGCCGTTTTACATGTACAAAATGCTCTCCGTTTCCCGTTTCGTAGGCTAACGAAGAATATGAGATTTAGGGCATTTTAGTCATTTGTAGGAAGTACTGTTTGCATTCATATTTTGTTGATGTGATTGACATGGTTTGTTGTCGCATTAGGAAGTTAGGAATGCGTGCATAATTAGTTTGGCGAAGAGATTCGCCTAGTTGCACACTTTGGGTCGACATGCTATATGTAGACCTAAGTGTGTAGTGCATGTGTTTGTATAAATGCTTGTATTAGTATGTATTGAATTAAATGATGTTATTTGATACTTTGTGATTGATTTTTCAATTATTATACCGACCTAAATGATTTTCTACATGTTGACAAAATGCATGATTTCATTACATGCATGGAATGTATGTGCTTGAGGATTTGCTTAAGTTGAATATGCATGGGAAGTATGCCTTGAAGATTTGCTTAAGTTGAATGTCATAACATGTGCTAACATGCTCACATGATGTATTTCAATTCCAATACCTTTTTATAGTGTTAATGTAATTCCATAGATGTGTGGGACTTGACTTAGTCCAGGCAGTCGGTAACCGAGCGAATTCGTGGCTGACTGGTCATAGCCACGAACGACGCGTCGATGAATGTGATTCGTGTTGAGAGTTGGCGGCAGTGGTTAGGCCACGCGAAGTGTTTTACGCACTTCATGTCGTTCAATTCGAGATGCGATCGCGCTAGTCGAGCCCGTCAAGTAACCCGACTGGCCGATGTTTGTTCACCTTGTATGAATCATAACTGCTTGAACCTAGGGTACTGAACTTACCATTGTAAACCCTATTAACCGTGGTACCTTGATCCACGAAGACTCATGAGCCGGGCATGGTGGTATGGGACACCGTGGTCGAGCTGTCGGCCTACGCTGGGGCCACAAACCTCCCCGTAGTGACCAGTGAGCACCTAGACTCGTGAGCAGATTATGGTGGTATGGGACACTATATTCTAGCTGTCGGCCTACACTGATCAGGCGACGAGCCCTTTGTAGTGACCCCGAGCGTATTCTGAGTTCACGGGAGGCGACGACCCTTCCGTGCAGTAGAGTATAGTAGGCCTGTATTGATAAGGTGATGGGGGAGCGGTGCAACGAGTGCGAGCAACAGCCCTGGCAGCCCTTGCAGTGACCTACGAAATGTACATCGTATGAGATTACTAGGAGTGACGACCCTAGACAGGATCTGTGTTGGGATTGATACAAGGGAGGTACCTTAGTTTCCCAATCCTGCTGTTTGAATGGACTAATAACAACTTGGTAATCATATCACCATAGCATTGCATGTGCCTGGAAGATGTGGAGCACTCTAGGGAGTGTGGCATGCCGCGGTCGTAAGATGTTGCCGTATGAGGGTGATCGTCGGTGAGGGCATACATCACGTCATATCATCTTGCATTAACAACAGTATTAGGACTTGTCTGATTTACTGCTTTACTATTATCGCGTGACTGAATTGTGAACATGCTAATCTTTGCTCTATGATTCCACTGAGTTGATCACTCATTCCCACGTTACGGGATGGTGTTTGCAACACCCACCAGACCCTGTTGTAGTTGCAGGTGACGATGAGATCCAGGAGGTGGAGCTAGATGATGACGAGGACCAGGATGAGTTCTCGTATATGCAGTATCATGACGGCTTCCCGTAGGCGACCTGGATCGAGGGGACATCAGTGGGACTTTTCTTTTTGAACATTATTCTTTTGTTATGTACATGTATATGAGACTCAGAGATGTAGTCATACTTTGGAGACAGTTGAGATTACTTTGTTTTTCCATACAGTGATATATATCTTGTTTAGTCTTCCGCTTGCTTTTATCACTGGATCTGAAGTATGAATTGCAGTTTTGGTATACTTTTACTCATGTGAATGCTTTAAATCAGACAACATCGAATCATAACCATTTTTGTTGCATAAGTGACGGTCTGGAACTCGGGAGTTGAGTTTATACGCGACCCCCGATTTTCAGGGTGTTACAAGTTGGTATCAGAGCATGAATGAGAGTATACTGGGCCTGGGTTATGGTCTTGCGACGTACGCTGTCGCTTCCTTTGACTTAGGTGGGTGCGAGAAGGGTCTAGAAACACTTCTAGGATCACAGATTCGCCGATAGGCGAAGTCTATAAGGATCGATCGCAAGATCGAGTCTGTAACGCATCTCGGGTCGCGTAAAGCGACCCGAATCACTTCTAAGCTGTAGGAAGTCGGGTGGAGACGTCCTATGAGCGGTTTTAAACCGCAAAAGTAAATCTTTGGGCCGTGGAATGACCACGACTCCAGTAATCAATCGCCAGGGCTTAAAAACCCCGTTTTGCCAAAAATTCTCAAAATTCCTTCTCTAAACACTTCAACCTTCAGTTCTTTCTTATCCATTTCATGTTAGGCATCAAACCTAATGTGAAAATAACACAAATTAGTACATTCACCAAATTTTACAGTGAATAGTAAAATTTCATGAAAAATGGCCATAAGGCCATTCTAACTTCACTTTCTTTAGAAACTAAGGAGCTAGAAAGATGTACTGGATCCTTCTACCCCAAATTCATATGCTGCATCATATGGTTTGGTATTCGGGATTGCGATGTGGACCCAGAAAGCCCCGAACACATGTTTGGGCTCATAGGGACCAAAATATAATGAACCAAGGGGTGGGACCAACTTTTTTGGGGCCCTGGGACCATGGGGGACCAGACCCATGGGGTCCTGCTGGCCAACCTGAAGGTTGGCCGGCGATGCCATCGCCGGCCGGCCACCTCCGATGGTGCTGCCCTTTGGGCGCACCCACTTAAATACACCCCCCATCACTCCTAGCTACCTCTCATCCCACGAAAACCCCCAAAAACCACCTCTCCTTCACAAACATCCCCCTTGCATACCCTAGATTTGAGTTTCAGCACTCCATTCCAAATCCCGGCGACCCAAACCCCTCCTAAACCCTTCCTTGGCCAAAACCGACCACCACCCATCGATTATTGGGTGTTGGCAGCCCCTTTCCTTGAAGATTTTCCCATTTGGAGCTCTAAAATCTCCCAAATAGTGCTGAAATCGTGAGCAGCTCCATTCCATCTTTTTGTTCTTATTTTTCCCTGAAACTACAGCCTTGGGAAGCTTGAAGCATCCCTCTACGACGCCTAGATTTCCTTTTGTCAGATTGGGCAGCCATTTCTCCGCATTTTCGGCGTTTTCCATGGCTTTCGTGGGAGCTATTTTGGGTCTTTTGTCACTCTCATCCATCCTGTCTTTGATGGGTAAGAGGAAAACTGCAACAGACGAGGCTGGGCCGAGCCGCCCTGCTCGATTGAGAAGACCGCGGGGTGGTGCCGCAAGTTCAAGCGCCGCCGCAGGTCCAGCGGCAGTCCTGGAGTGCCGTACAAAGCGGGATTTGGATCCCCATGCACATCTTGGACGAACCATCCTATCAGAGATGCCTCTTGGTGAATACACTGATCGTAGAGTGTTATTTGAGGCGGACGTAGATGGGCGATTGTTCGGCGAGTATCTGTTGTTCGAACGCATTGAAGCTGCGCACTGGGGACCGATCTTTGAAGCTCGCGCTCGTGCTAATGTGAGCACTGTTCGTGCCTTCTATGCTAGCATCCAGAGTCCTACCTTGGAGCCCTTGCAGTTCAAAATCCATTTTGGTAGAGATCGGATGGCTACGATCGACATCCGGTTGGTTGCACGACTTCTCAATGTGCCTCTAGGTGATGTACATCCAAGTGAGAAGAATTTGAGGACTAGACGTGAACGAGATCGCCGCACCAGGTTTCTGTGCGGTAAGTTGGTTCCATGGCAGCCTAATAATAGCCTCAAGGCGACGTACATGTCTGAGGATTTGCGTCTGCTGCATCACATCTGCACGTTCAATGTTTATCCTAGGTCGACGAACCGCATTGAATGTACACGTCTTATGGTCGATTTCTTATTTCTGGTGGCCCAGGGAGAGAACGTATGTATGGCCACTTTCATCTTACGGCAGATAGTTCTCATAGCCAGGTCGAGAAGAACATCCGAATCCCTTCCCTTTGGCCGACTCATTTGCAAGATTGCGCTTGAGTTTGCCTATAGACTTGGACCCAAATTGCCGGTATCGATTCACACCATCGATGAGTCGACAATGGTGAAGATGAAGATTGGGTCGCAATATCGTGAAAATCAACTTGAAAGGGATAGTGGGGACGACTTTGATGAAGAGGAAGATCAAAGCGAAGGAGAACCTAGTGCAGAGGTTCAGGAAGAGACTCAGGAAGAAGCAGAAGGGGAGGCTCAGGATACTGATGAGAGCCCTCCTCCTTCTGCGCAGGCTACTATCGACGATCGCATTGCTCGGATGGAGGAGAGCCAGACCGCTTTGCAAAGGGAAGTCCAAGAACTTCGAGCAGATGATGGCTATGATGCTACAGTAGCAGCAGCTATTGACTACCATAGTCGGGACTTTAGCCCAGGGTGGGGGTGCGACTGCACCTACTCCGCCTGCACCACCTGCGCATCCAGCTGAGGATGCCTATGCTTACGCCCAGGATGAGGGCATAGCACTTCCTGCGCAGCCTGCTTTCCCTGCGGGGAACCCTGCCGACACACGGGGCCTTCTGGAGCGATTTCAGCGCTTGCGGCCTCCTACTTTCACGGGTTCTCACAGACCCGAGGAGGCTGAGTTTTGGCTCGACCGAGTGTCGAAGATTCTGCGCATGTTGCACTGTACTGAGGCAGAGCAGGTAGAGCTGGCTACCTTCCAGTTTGAGAGAGAGGCCAGTATGTGGTGGGATAGTGTATTGCGGACTGTTACCGCAGACTTCGTATGGACATGGGCAGCATTCGAGTTTCGCTTCCATGAGAAGTATTATCCTCAGACCTACAGACACGAGAGGGAGAATGAGTTTCTCCGTCTCAGGCAGGCAGCGATGACGGTTACCGAGTATGAGCATCGGTTCACAGAGTTGGGTAGGTACGTCCCAACGATTCTAGCTGATGAGCAGATGCGCATACGGTGCTTTTTGGAGGGCTTGCGACCGGATATTCGGTCGAAGATGTGCTGTATCAGTTTCTCCTCCTATGCGGAGTTAGTTCACATGTCCATGCGGGCAGAGCAGGACGTGGATCGACTTGCGCGATCACGAGGCCCGACTACTTCCAGGCCGCGACCGGAGTTGCCAGATAGGCCCTTCGCGGGCAAGAGGCCTCGCATTGATCCTCCTACCAGGACCACGGCGCCAGTAGGACCGTTTCGGCGCCCTGATCTATCATGCACATACTGTGGGAGGACGGGCCACCTAGCGCCGAGTTGCTTTTCGAGGATGCGGGACAGTGGGTTCTCGCCGCCGCAGAAGATTGATCGTGTACGTCCACAGGCGATATCAGCACCGCCTATACGGTCAGCTCCTGCGCAGTCCTCTTTCAGACCCACAGTATCGCAGATTCGACAGCCCCCACGGCCCTTGACACAGCGGCCGAACCAGCCACAGCAGGCTCGAGTTCATGCACTGACCGCTGAGGCAGCTACGACGCCGACTTCCCAGCATTCAGCCTTCGAGGTCACGGGCCATATCGGAGGTACTCCCGTTCTTGTCATGGTGGACACTGGTTCCACGATTTCTTTGATATCGCGTGCCGTAGTCAGACGCCTTGGGTTGCAGACTATCACTATGGATAGCGTGCGAGTCCTTGCAGCTCATGGAGATTATTCGGATGTCACCCAGATGTGTGAGGGTTGTTTAGTTGATCTGGGAGGCAGGACGATGACTCTTGATCTGGTCGTCGATCCCTCGCTCGTATATCTCGACGTCATTCTTGGCATGGACTGGTTGACTGCAGCGAGAGCCGAGATTGACTGCGAGGCTCGTGTGGTGACGGTGTACGAGCCTGAGGGCACGCCTTTCGCATTTTCAGTGCGGGTAAATCTTTTTTTCCGCATTCTTAGCTATGCCACTCTATTGCGCGACGCTGGTGCCCAGGTACTCGAGCAGACGCCAGTTGTTTCTGAGTTCGGGGATCTGTTCAGGAAGATCCCTGGTTTGCCGCCCAGACGTGAGATCGATTTCACTATCGATCTGATTCCTGGTTCTACACCCGTCTCACTGCCGACGTATCGCATGGCACCATGTGAGATGGAGGAGTTGAGGACGCAGATTGACGGTCTACTAGAGCTCGGCCTTATACGGCCTAGCGTATCTCCTTGGGGGGCACCGGTCTTGTTCGTGAAGAAGAAGGATGGTTCGCTGCGATTGTGTATTGATTATCGCAGGCTGAACCAACTCACAGTGAAGAACAAGTACCCTTTGCCCAGGATCGATGACTTGTTTGATCAGTTGAGAGGAGCGCAGTACTTCTCGAAGATTGACCTTCAGTCAGGATATCATCAGCTGCGCGTCAGAGATGAGGACGTGCAGAAGACAGCATTCAGGACCAGTTTTGGTCACTACGAGTTCCTCGTGATGTCGTTCGGTCTCACGAACGCACCGGCCGTGTTCATGGATCTGATGAACCGGGCATTGCGGCCTTTCCTCTATCGATTCGTCGTTGTCTTCATCGACGACATTTTGGTATACTCTAGGAGTCGAGAGAAGCATGAGGAGCACTTGCGTTTGGTCCTTGATACGCTCAGACAGCATCAGTTGTTCGCACAGTATAAGAAGTGCGACTTCTGGAAGCAGGAGGTGAAGTTTCTGGGACACGTGGTGTCCAAGGATGGCATGACAGTTGACCTATCTAAGGTAGCTGCGGTGCAGGACTGGGAGCAGCCTGGTTCTGTCACTGAGGTGAGGAGTTTCTTGGGTCTCGCTGGCTACTATCGGCGCTTCATTCAGGATTTCTCGAAGATCGCGAGACCCTTATCTCAGTTGACACGGAAGGACGTGAAGTTCGCCTGGAATGATAAGGCGGAGTCAGCTTTTCAGGAGCTGAAGGACAGACTTACGTCCGCCCCTGTGCTAGTATTGCCAGAGCAAGGGGTTAAATACACTATATACACTGACGCGTCTAGCGTTGGTTTGGGTTGTGTCCTTATGCAGAGGGACAGGGTAATTTCGTATGCCTCGAGACAATTAAGGAAGCACGAGGAGAATTACCCTACACACGACCTGGAGTTGGCAGCCGTGATATTCGCACTGAGACTCTGGAGACATTACCTCTATGGAGAGGAGTTCGAACTCTTTTGCGACCACAAGAGCCTCAAGTACATATTCACACAGCGGGACTTGAATATGAGGCAGCGACGATGGATGGAGACGCTGAAGGACTTCAAGTTTGAAGTCTCTTACCATCCTGGGAAGGCGAACCTTGTGGCTGATGCGTTGAGCCGCAAGAAGGCGATAGAGTTTGCGGCTCCGCTGATGGTTGCCGAGTGGGATATGGTTGAGTTTTTGGAGGACTTTGAGCAGAAACTCACCGTAAAGGAGCCATTTGAGTTCATCGCACATGTTCAGGTGCGATCCCCGATTGATGACCGTGTCATCGAGGCGCAGGGGGACGACGCGCATCTTACTGAGCTTCGAGAGCAGGCCAGTGATGATGCTGACGCCGACTGGCGAGTTGGCATGGATGGGGGCTTACGTTACCGTGGCCGCCTATGCGTTCCTGATGTCCCTGACTTGAGACGAGAGATTCTCGAGGCTGCGCATTCTACTAGACTCGCGATGCATCCTGGCAGCACGAAGATGTATCGTGACGTGAAGAGGACGTACTGGTGGGAAGGTATGAAGACCCACATAGCTGAGTTCGTGTCCCGTTGTCTCACTTGTCAGCAGGTGAAGGCAGAGCATCGCCGACCACCTGGACTTTTGCAGCCTATGCCGATTGCAGAGTGGAAGTGGGATTTCATTTCCATGGACTTCATTTCTGGGTTGCCGAAGACGAGGAAGGGGCATGATTCCATTTGGGTGATCGTCGACCGATTGACGAAGTCGGCGCACTTCCTACCGATCAGAGTTACGAACTCTGCAGACGAGCTGGCTAGATTGTATATTAGAGAGATCGTGCGTCTGCATGGAGTTCCGTTGGAGATCGTGTCGGACAGAGACACGCGGTTCACTTCTATTTTCTGGACTCGCATTCAGGAGGCTATGGGTGTGAAGTTGAAGTTCAGTACTGCCTTCCACCCACAGACGGACGGACAGACGGAGCGAGTGAACCAGATCCTGGAGGACATGTTGCGAGCTTGCGCATTGGACTTCAAGGACAGTTGGGATGACTGTCTTGCATATGCGGAGTTTGCGTACAACAATAGCTTCCAGGCGAGTATCGGCATGGCACCTTATGAGGCGCTGTATGGGCGACCTTGTCGCGCACCGCATTGCTGGTTAGAGGTCGGTGAGCGCAGCTTGATTGGCCCAGAGTTGGTGCAGGCGACGTCAGAGAAGATTGATATTATTCGACGTCGGCTTCTTACAGCGCAGAGCAGACAGAAGAGCTACGCCGATACGAGACGGAGACCACTAGAGTTCACAGTCGGGGATCATGTGTTTTTGCGAGTTTCCCCTATGAAGGGAGTCCTTCGGTTCGGGAAGAAGGGGAAGCTGGCACCGCGATTCATTGGCCCATTTCAGATCCTCGATCGTGTGGGAGCAGTGGCTTACCGATTGGCTTTACCCACGCCCCTCGCGAGCGTCCACAACGTATTTCATGTTTCTATGCTGAAGAAGTACGTTGCTGATCCTTCTCATATCATCAGATGGGAGCAGGTGCAGTTAGGAGAGGATGTTACTTATATCCTGCGACCGACACGCATCTTAGACCGGAAGGAGCAGGTACTGCGTAGCAAGGTGATTCCCCTTGTGAAGGTACTATGGACGCATCATACTGAGGAGGAGGCTACTTGGGAGACAGAAGCCGAGATCAGAAAGAACTACCCACAGCTTCTCGAGGAGTACGAAAAGGTACAAAATTTCGAGGACGAAATTATTTGTTAAGGGGGGTAGATTGTAACGCCCGTGAAAAATCCATACTTGGGCTCGAGTACCAACTCGACCCGAAATTGCGTAGAATTCATTCCTTTGGAAAATTTGACTAGGTTAGCTAGTGCAACGTTAGAATAGCTGGGAAATGGTCCCTGATCACTTTAAATACGTTCTACAAGGCCCGAAGCGAGTGGAACTAAGGGTGCTATAATGCTCTAAAGCCTCGGATCAAACTCTAAGCCGGTTTGTTCTCTGGACCACTTTGAATCTTTGTATTGGATCTAGACCGCACGTTGAAAGTCCGATACCTCCTATCTTAGACCGTTAGGACCGTCTAGCTGGGCTTGACACTCATTCTAAAAATCAAGTCAAACCGATTATTACAGGCTATTTCATTGAGCCCGGACCGAAGAGAGTGTGAATAGGGACATAGTTGGAATTTCAAATTCAAATCTGGCACACAAATTTGACGCATCAGTATTAAGCATTCTGACCGTCAGAATACAGCCAAATTACACCCTTGGATCAGGAAAAATATCTATTATATATCACGGGACTTATAGGCCTGATCTTGGTGCGGTGACCGTTAAACTGAAACTGGGCCGCCACGTGCGATCTGGGAACCCAACCGGTCTGAAAACTGGATGTATGCTAGATCTAGTATGCATGAGCTTAAGTCCGACCGCATCTGGCCTGGGGACCTCCAGAAATGCCCTTTTGGACCGAAACGGCCCCGATTTGGTTAGGCACCAAGTAAACATTGTTCCCAAGCCTATTTTGGGAATGTTTTAGGCTATAAAAGGGGTTGAAACCCTCACTCCTCTCTCCCATCCGAATTTGAGAGAAGCCCTAGCTTGGGAGAGAGAAAAAGAGTGAGAGATTGTGAGAGAGTGGGAGAGTTCTTCCCGCCACTTGTGCTACGTGTTGCACATGCTTAAGCAACACTCCTCTACCGCTTTCCCGGCGATTCCACCGCAATCCTAGGTAAGTAAAAACCCTAAATAGTTGGTGATTTGAGTTTTTCTTGTTTCCATAGCGATGTAGCTTATGGATCTTATGTATTAGGCTCCTTACTCGCCGTAGACGAAGCATATACACTCCGCTTCAATTCCCGAGTCTACAAGACACTAGGTGAGGATTTTAGACGCTTTGATTGACGGTTCCCAACGCTTTCAATGTCGTTTAATAGTAGATTCTTGACGGCATCGCCGTTTTACATGTACAAAATGCTCTCCGTTTCCCGTTTCGTAAGCTAACGAAGAATATGAGATTTAGGGCATTTTAGTCATTTGTAGGAAGTACTGTTTGCATTCATATTTTGTTGATGTGATTGACATGGTTTGTTGTCGCATTAGGAAGTTAGGAATGCGTGCATAATTAGTTTGGCGAAGAGATTCGCCTAGTTGCACACTTTGGGTCGACATGCTATATGTAGACCTAAGTGTGTAGTGCATGTGTTTGTATAAATGCTTGTATTAGTATGTATTGAATAAAATGATGTTATTTGATACTTTGTGATTGATTTTTCAATTATTATACCGACCTAAATGATTTTCTACATGTTGACAAAATGCATGATTTCATTACATGCATGGAATGTATGTGCTTGAGGATTTGCTTAAGTTGAATATGCATGGGAAGTATGCCTTGAAGATTTGCTTAAGTTGAATGTCATAACATGTGCTAACATGCTCACATGATGTATTTCAATTCCAATACCTTTTTATAGTGTTAATGTAATTCCATAGATGTGTGGGACTTGACTTAGTCCAGGCAGTCGGTAACCGAGCGAATTCGTGGCTGACTGGTCATAGCCACGAACGACGCGTCGATGAATGTGATTCGTGTTGAGAGTTGGCGGCAGTGGTTAGGCCACGCGAAGTGTTTTACGCACTTCATGTCGTTCAATTCGAGATGCGATCGCGCTAGTCGAGCCCGTCAAGTAACCCGACTGGCCGATGTTTGTTCACCTTGTATGAATCATAACTGCTTGAACCTAGGGTACTGAACTTACCATTGTAAACCCTATTAACCGTGGTACCTTGATCCATGAAGACTCATGAGCCGGGCATGGTGGTATGGGACACCGTGGTCGAGCTGTCGGCCTACGCTGGGGCCACAAACCTCCCCGTAGTGACCAGTGAGCACCTAGACTCGTGAGCAGATTATGGTGGTATGGGACACTATATTCTAGCTGTCGGCCTACACTGATCAGGCGACGAGCCCTTTGTAGTGACCGCGAGCGTATTCTGAGTTCACGGGAGGCGACGACCCTTCCGTGCAGTAGAGTACAGTAGGCCTGTATTGATAAGGTGATGGGGGAGCGGTGCAACGAGTGCGAGCAACAGCCCTGGCAGCCCTTGCAGTGACCTACGAAATGTACATCGTATGAGATTACTAGGAGTGACGACCCTAGACAGGATCCGTGTTGGGATTGATACAAGGGAGGTACCTTAGTTTCCCAATCCTGCTGTTTGAATGGACTAATAACAACTTGGTAATCATATCACCATAGCATTGCATGTGCCTGGAAGATGTGGAGCACTCTAGGGAGTGTGGCATGCCGCGGTCGTAAGATGTTGCCGTATGAGGGTGATCGTCGGTGAGGGCATACATCACGTCATATCATCTTGCATTAACAACAGTATTAGGACTTGTCTGATTTACTGCTTTACTATTATCGCGTGACTGAATTGTGAACATGCTAATCTTTGCTCTATGATTCCACTGAGTTGATCACTCATTCCCACGTTACGGGATGGTGTTTGCAACACCCACCAGACCCTGTTGTAGTTGCAGGTGACGATGAGATCCAGGAGGTGGAGCTAGATGATGACGAGGACCAGGATGAGTTCTCGTATATGCAGTATCATGACGGCTTCCCGTAGGCGACCTGGATCGAGGGGACATCAGTGGGACTTTTCTTTTTGAACATTATTCTTTTGTTATGTACATGTATATGAGACTCAGAGATGTAGTCATACTTTGGAGACAGTTGAGATTACTTTGTTTTTCCATACAGTGATATATATCTTGTTTAGTCTTCCGCTTGCTTTTATCACTGGATCTGAAGTATGAATTGCAGTTTTGGTATACTTTTACTCATGTGAATGCTTTAAATCAGACAACATCGAATCATAACCATTTTTGTTGCATAAGTGACGGTCTGGAACTCGGGAGTTGAGTTTATACGCGACCCCCGATTTTCAGGGTGTTACAAGAACCGTGATCGATGTGCCTCGGTCATAAGATCTCCATGTAACTCGGAAATATCTGGGACACATAATCGGCCTCTGAAGTGAAGTCCATCATCAGAACCAATCTGCCAATCTGACTGACTCTTAGATCTACCTCTGCCTGATAACTCTGCATTGACTCATCTGCCTACTGAGCCTCAATCACCCTTGCAACAAGAGAGGGTTGAATCGACAGGCTCAATAACTGCACAATAGAAGACCACAAGCCGATCTCGAAGTCAAATACTGACACATCCTCAAGCATCTTCCACTCCTGAATCATCATGTGCGCTACTTGGCCTCGTGGCTAAGGGCATCTGCCACCACGTTCGTCTTGCCTGGGTGGTACTGAAGATTAAAATCATAATCCTTCAGGAGCTCCATCCAATCCCTTTACCTCATGTTCAGCTCATACTGAGAGAACAAATACTTTAAGCTCTTATGGTTGGAGAAGATCTCGAACCTCACCACTAGAGATGGTGCCTCCACACCTTCAGTGCAAAGACAACTACTGCCAGCTCCAAATTATGCGTAGGGTAGTTTAGCTCATGGACCTTGAGTTGGCGAGACATATAAGCCACCGGCTTCCCGTGCTACATCAGGACAGCACCCAAGATAACTCGCGAGCATCGGTAACTACAACACATCCATCACTTCCAGAGGGAAGAGTGAGGACAGGAGTGGACATGAGATGGTCCTTCAACTCTATAAATTCCTGCTCACGAGCATCGCTCCAAACGAACTCGGCACCCTTCCAGGTTAACTTGATCAACAGGGGCGATATAAGAGAATCCCTCAATGAAACATCAATAGTAGCCCACCAAACTAAGGAAACTACGGATCTCAAACGCGTTTGTGGGCTGACCCCACTGACACCAGCATCTCCAGCTTTGTGTAAAGTTGGTGTGCACAGAGGGTCTGCAGGGTAATCTCTAAATGTCATTCGTGTTCCTCATGGGTCCTCGAATATATCAGAATGTCATCGATGAACACCATAAAAAACTGGTCAAGATACGGATGGAAGACCTCATTCATCAATTGCATGAATACTGCAGGCCCATCGGTCAGTCCGAAGGACATGACCTGGAACTCAAAATGACCATAGCGCGTCCTGAAGGCTGTCTTCGGGATATCCTCATCTTGGACCCGAACCTGATAATAACCAGATCGCAAGTCTATTTTTAAAAAGAACTGTGCCTCCTGCAGCTGATCAAATAAATCATTGATCTCTAGGAGCGGGTACTTGTTCTTGATCGTGATCTTGTTGAGCTCACGGTAGTCTACATAAAGCCTCAACGGCCCATCCTTCTTCTTCACAAATAGTACCGATGCTCTCCATGGTAAACTACTTGAACGGATAAAGCTTAAATCGCATAACTTGTCCAACTACTTCTATAGTTCCCTCAACTCCAACGGTGCCATACGATATAGGGCTTTCGAAATAGGCGAGGGTACTAGGCACGAGATCAATCTGGAACTCAATGTACCGACGAGATGGTAACTCTGAAATCTCCTGGAACACATTGGGAAAACCATAAATGACCGACAGTTGGTCGATAGTCAAAGTAACTAACTCCTCAATGGCACACGACAATATGCAAGAAAGCTGCTCTCCTTTAGGCTCGGTAAAAAACTAGAACTCTGGCACGCCGGATATACAGAACATGACTGTCCTCACGGAGCAGTCCAATATAGCGTGGTACTCGGTGAGCCAATCCATGCCTAAGATGACATTAAACTCAGACATCAGCAATACAAACAGATCAGCAAGTAAAAAGATATCTCCAATCAGAACGAGGTAAGACAAATAAAATTGGTCTATCACTAGAGTCTTCCCCAAAGGCATCGACACCGACAAACCCTCATGAGCAGACTCCATCATCAAATCGATCGATCGGCAGAAATCATCAGCCACAAAGGAATGTGATGCACCAGAATCAAACAATACATGTGCAATGCATGCAGAAATAGGGAAAGTACCCTCGATGACCCCTTCTAATGACTGAGGGTCCTGTTGGGTGGCATAAAATCTATCTTGGGCTTACTGGGGAGGTGCATGTCCCCTCTAAGGTCTCTGATGCTGTTGCCATTGTGGTGGCCTAAACTACTGCCTCTGCTACTATGGGGGAGGTCCAGGAGGCTGGTGCTATGGTCGCTGCTGCAGCTGTATATGTCGCGGAGGCTAATATAGTACCCTCAGATGCTGCTGCTGTGGATGGGGACACTCATGCCCATGATGTCCCGTCCTACCGCATCCAAAGCAAGTACATAGGAAAGGTCCATTCTGTCTCATAAATCTGGGCCCTCTGAACTACCTGCTCAAAGGTCAGGAGCACATGTCCAATAATAGGACTTCTGAGGCCAAAACGTAAGCCATTTTCAAAACGGTGGCCCTTTCACTCCTCATCATCAACCAAATACGGTGGGGACCATGAAATGAGCCATATATTATGTCACAGACACGTCTCCCTATACTAAGGTCTCAAACTCTAATGCTCACTGCCGACGAATGTGGTCGGGGAAGTATTGCTAGTTGAATCGGTCAGTAAAATCCTCCCATGTCTAGATAAAATTAGCTCCTATAATATGGTTGATGGAGCTTCACCAGTGCTCGGCCTCACCCTGGAGAAGATATATGGCTAACCGGACCCGTTGTTGCGTTGTACATTCCATCATATCAAAATTTTTCTCCACCTCGAAGTGCCATCTCTCAGCTGCTGGCGGATCTGGCTTACCTTGGAAATGTGGAGGATCGAGCTGTTAAAACTCCAGAAGAAGGGTGCTCATGCGCTCCTGTTCTACTTAGGTTGGAAAAATAATCGGGTGCCTACCCTGCCTTTGAAGGGCCCCTGTCACAGCTTGCAACATCTGATGTAATTAGGAGGCACTTATGGGTACGGTTGGATCCGCACTGGTCTCGAATAGAGGAGCGACATCCTCAGGCGGGGAAATGGAAGTCACTCGCGTTACTCGCTTGGGTGCCATGTCCTACACGAAGGAACAAGGGCCTATTATCCTTGAGCATTCTCGAATACACGCACGATAGGGAGTTGTATCAGGAAATTTTTAAGTTATTCAAACTCAGGGATCTAACCATTCTAAGTTCTCAATAATCATAGAGTGCAGGGTAGCTATCAGCATATATGTGATGTTATCCTTATGTATTCCTAAGTTATGCTCTGATACCAACTTCTATCACACCCCAAACTTAGAAAACGGACTCACAAAATTCTTGATTGCTGAAACCGGCACCGATAGCCTCCGTAGTGTCCCGTTCTAGGCTCCTGACATTCATATGCTAGACTCCGATCCTGAGATCCTACAATAAGGATTTTCAATATGATTTTTTTTTTGAAATGGAGCATAACTACAAGCATAATCACAAGCATAACAAATCACCGCATATCCACTATATTAAAAACTTTAAGTACAATACAGAAAGAGAAATACAAGGTGATCAAAAAGCTCTAAAATAATCTGATGCGCACTCCTGCCTCAGCGCTACTGCGATCCAACATTAGCTGCAGGCAATAATCATGCACAAGCTTATAAAAGCTTAGAGGGTGGTGTAAGTGTGTGCACGAGGCAAGTGCCAAGTATGCAGTATCAGAGTAATGCAGAAATATGCCGGTAAGTCCATGTATACTATTAGCCATACCAAGGTTATTCGATGTAAGGCATGAAATGCTATTAGCCATACTAAGGCCATGCTATGTGAGGCCTATATAGCCAAATGTCATATGAGAGATACAATGCAAGCATGTCAGTCCTCATCAAGTACATATATCAGTACAGTTTCCCTCTCGGACATCACTAGGGTCTAGTACACTTCACACTGACTGCGCCTCCCTAGTCACATAGCCCAACAAGTGGAAGAGACCACACTATCTGTCTGACCAGTAGTCTGTCAATGCCTACCCATCTCATCGATAACGAACTCATTTGTGAGCTAGTCAAACTCAGCCTAGCTTACAACCCCCTCGAACGGATGAGGCCACACCCCCTTTCAACTGACCATGACATAGTGGGAGATGCGGCCTACTGGTATTCGGCACTTGTGTGCACGTGTATCCAATTGGTCTAGATGTTGGAGCATATCCTGGTACCAAAAAGATTCTAAGATTTTCACCCAAAGACATCCTATGTGCCCACAATGCTAGAGCCAATATCTTCAGTATCCGATCTGGCCATCCATAATGTGCCTGTAGAGACCATGGCCCTAATGTCACTAAGGCATACAATGATCATGTCACACATATGCGAGATACATGAGTCACACCGTCCAGTTATGTAGTAATCCTACGCGTACCGCGCGCTCAGGTGGGTAACTCCTATTAGTGAGTCCCATGAATAATCTACCTAATGATATATGCTATGATCAGTCACTCCTCATATCAGCATACATATGATGCGTATGGGCATGAATCATAGAGTTATAGTAAGTATGTTATAAGGTGACGAACTATCCTCACAACGAAGATGGGCCTAGACGGCCTATACATAACCAGTATGGGCCTATCAATGGGCCCTAGGGAGGGTTACAATACAGACATTTAACCAACATAATACTTACAATGTGGACGTCAAACCATCATTGCTCCCAAGGCATGGCACGCCATAAACATCATTACAAAAATCATGGTGGAATCACACATTGCAATGGACCTAATATACATCCCATTGGGCCTCAACCCATGGGCCTCAATACATCAAATGGGCCCCATCACATGGTCCTCATATATAACAAGGTGGGTCGTGTCAGTGGGCCTCATATATCACATCAGGCCTTAGCAAATGGGCTGAATCAAATGGGCTAAATCGAATGGGCTGAGTTGAATGGGCTAAGTCGAATGGGCCGAGTTGAATGGGCCAATTCAAATAGGCTGAACCCAACTTATGTATTTTTAGAAATCAATATATGTATATAAAATGAATCATATATAAAATGAGCCATATCAAAAGATCAACTGGACCATACCATATCTAACTGTATATCTAACTGTGGTGATAATGATTTTCACAGTTAAATCCCTATGGGCCCCATCATAGGGTTTATTTCCCATCCAACCTATTCATAAGGTCACAAAGACCTAGATTTAGAGGAAAAATAAACATCATATTGGTCCAAACTTTGAAGCCCAAGGGTTTAATGGTGGATGTTTAAACCCACAGTTTCTTATAATGTGGTCTTCCTAATCCTAGATCTATCTCATTTTTCTTTTATCGCAAGTCTTAAAATTATCTTTTAAAATGGTTGGACGGTTTGGATGCAACACATGTATCAGCGGGCCCTATAGAGATAGACGGCATAGATAAAGCACATACCTCATGGCGGGGTCCACACTGATAGAAGGTGTGGAATACAATATATACATCAGTGGGTCCCACGTGGGCCCCACCATAACATTAATCTTCCATCCAATCTATTGATAGGGTCACATAGACCCATCAAAATAAATAAATAAATTATATTCATCCAAATACTCTGGGAATCCAAGGGATTTCAATGGCAGACGTTCAATCTCTCACTATTTCCTATGACGTGGGCCACCTGAGCTGCCACGTACGGCAGATCATTGGGGGGCCCACCAAATGTATGGTGTTGACGTCCACACACATCACAGTAGGGCCCACAGTCCCTGCCTCCAGCGCCCTATGCAGCAGGATGCTACTGCAGCGTCCTCTAGACGCCAACAGCAGCAGCGTCTGCTACTTATATTATTTTTTTTTCTCAGGATTTTTCCAAGGTGGGGCACGCATCAGGTGGATCCACTCCTCCCATTAGATTCTATGGCTCAAGACAGTTTAAACGAGCCCAATATTCGGCATGTTTTGGTGTGTATAAACATCGAGGTGGGCCCTAATAGATTTGAACGGTAGAAATCACTGTTTTCTATGCTATGGCCTGTTAAAAAATCAGATTAGCTTCGTTTTTTGGCTTAATGCCTAAAATGGGCTGAGAAATAGGATGGACGATGTGGATTAGATTCATACATCAAGGTGGGGCCTACATGACGCCCAAAGTTTATTGAATCGAGCTAATAATTTTTTTGTTAGCTGGTCAGTACACCACACTGTCAGTTCACACTTCACTGTGTGGCTATGTCCAACGTCCCTGGATGCTGGACGGTTTGAATACAACACATATTTAAGGTGGGCCACCCGGTCACATCATCACACAAAAAATGAAAAAGGGGGAGAGAGAGAGAGAGAGAAGAGAGAGAGTGAAACACGTGAGATGGAGTGCTCTGCCACTATGAGCCCTCCCTTCCATGCATTCGATCATACATCGAGTGGGTCCCAATACATGTGGGCCCTCCAAATTAAAAATCAACAATGGAGATTCCTTCTCCACCAAAATGAAAGATCTAGATGACTTCTTTCAAACTTAGAAAAGTAAACATCATGATTGGGTCCATGGAGAATGGCCATATCATGGAATGATCATGTGAATCATGGTGGGTCATTGGCCACATCTAGGGTCTAAAGCGAGATCCATACCATCAATCAGTAAGCCCCACTTAATCTATCATCAAAACATGAAATCTAAGCCTATAAAACACCCACTGTTTAATCTTCTTGGTCTGATGGAACGCTGAACTCCATGTCTCTCTTTGATAGAAGATGATGAAAAATGAAGGGTTAGGATGATGGATTTTGGGGTAGGAAGTGGGCCACACACAACACACTCTTTTGCTCTCCTTGGAAGTGCGTGGACGTGCACTTTTTTTCTTCTTTGTTGATTAGAAAATATGTAGAGAAAGAGAGATAGAAATGGTGGTGATAAGAGAGAGGTGATGGTTGTGAGTGATGAATGTGAGTTGATAGATGTACTTGACTTGAGAGTTGACTTAGGGTAGGTTGGTTGACTTGGGGAGAAAGAAAGCATGGGTTACTTACTTTGATTGATTGATTAATTGATTAATTAATGGATTGATGGGATATGTTGTAGAGATTCTCTTGGGATAAAAAATGCATAATGTTTCTTCGAGATAAATGCGGGCCCACATCTCCTGGCCAGAGTATCGAATCTGTGTGCAAGACGCCTCATCAGAACCGTGGCGACGATGCGGTCGCTAAAGTTCAAGTCTCGGGTCGAGCTAACTTTAGAATGGATCTTATTAGACCAACCAGATCGGAGAGTTGAGGAGGTAAAAAATACATCTTGATTATCGTAGATACTATACCAGATTCACTTGGGTATCATTCTTAAAAGATAAAACTGAAACCCTGAATGAAGTGAAAAAGGTCATTAAACAAATTCAAAATGAAAAAGGTTCTCATGTTAGTAAGATCCTTAGTGATCATGGATCTGAATTCGAAAATAGTAGTTTTGAGAAATTCTGTAACGATCAGGGAATATCGCATGAATTCTCTGTGCCCAAAACACCACAACAAAATGATATAGTTGAAAGAAAAAATAGAGTGCTTCAGGATATGGCTAATGTTATGTTGAATAGCATGAAGCTCTCTAGAAATCTTTGGGCTGAAGCAGTTAATATCGCATGTTATATTATTAATCGGGTTTATACCAGTAAATCTGATAATAAGACTGCTTATGAATTATGGTTTGAAAAGAAACCTGCTGTCAAATACTTTCGAGTTTTTGACAGCAAGTGTTATATTTTACGTGATCATAAAAATTTGGGAAAGTTTGATACAAAGAGTGATGAAGGTATTTTTCTTGGTTATTCTTTGAACAGTCGAGCTTATACAGTTCTAAATAAGAGAACTGGTGTGATTCAAGAGTCCATCAATGTGGTCATTGATGATCATTTGAAAGCACCAGCTCCGAGTTTAGATGATGATGAAGCTCTTATTATCGACAATCAAGATACCTCATCAAGTAAAAAAGAGTCTGAACCAAGGATTGTCAAAGATCATCCAACCAATCAAATTCTTGGAAACCCTCTCACTGGAGTTCGTACTCGCAAACAACTTGAGAACATATGTAATTATGTTTGTTTTACATCCCAAATAGAACCGGTCAATGTGAAAGAAGCACTTTTTGACAAAAATTGGATAGTTACTATGCAGGATAAACTTAATCAATTTGTTCGTAATGATGTCTGGTATCTTGTTCTTACACCAATAGATAAACACATTATTGGAACAAAATGGATCTTTAAAAATAAGTCTGATGAACTTGGAAATATAATACGAAACAAGGCTAGATTGGTTGTACAAGGGTAGGGTGTTCAGTTCTTTTTCAAGATTGACTTGTGCTCTGGTTACCATCAGATTGGGGTCCGAGAGGAGGACATATCAAAAATAGCATTCTGAACATGTTATGGTCACTTTGACTTTCTGGTCATGTCATTTGGACTGACCAATGTGCCCGTCGTGTTCATACAGCTGATGAACAAGGTCTTTCGGCCCTACCGCGACCAATTTTTTGTGGTGTTCATTGATGATATTCCGGTGTATTCGAGGACGCAGAAGGACCATGTGATGCATTTGCAGGTTATGCTTGAGACCCTTCATGCCCACCAGCTGTATGTGAAGTTGGAGAAGTGTGAGTTCTGACAGGACGAGGTAAAGTTCCTCGATCACGTCATGACGAGAGAGGGTGTCATTATGAACCCCTCAAAGGTTGATATAGTGTGTCAGTGGGGCCAGCCCATGAACATGTCCGAGATCCATAGCTTCCTTAGTCTGGGGGATATTATCGACTATTCATCGAGTGTTTCTCCCGTATTGCAGCACCGCTGACCTGGTTGACTCAGAAGGGCGCCAAGTTTTTCTGGAGTGACGCCTGCAAGGAGGCATTTATGGAGTTGAAGGATGGCCTCATGTTCGCTCTTGTCCTCACTCTTCTTGATGGGAGTGATGGTTTTGTTGTGTTTACTAATGCCTCCAGAGTTGGTTTTTTTATTGTTCTGATGTAGCACGGGAAGCCTATGGTGTATGCATCACGCCATCTCAAGTTCCATGAGCTGAACTATCTCACACATGATCTAGAGCTAGCAGTTGTTGTCTTTGCAATAAAGGTATGGACGCATTATCTTTATGAGGTTAGGTTCGAGCTCTTCTCAGACCATAAGAGCTTAAAGTACTATTTTTGGAGTCCAAATTGAACATGCGACAGAGGTAATGGATGGAGTTGTTGAAATATTATGACTTTGACCTTCAGTACCACCCGGGTAAGGCGAACATGATGGCAGATGCACTAAGCTGTCAACCATGAGGCCTGATGGCACAGATGACGGTTCGAGAGTGGCAGATGCTTGAGGATGTTTTAGAGTTTGACTTTGAGTTCGGTCTGCATTCTGCCATTGTTAAGCTTTGATCTTGTAGTTTTAACCCTCTTTGGTTGTTAGAGTGATCGAGGCTCACCAGACGGACAAGTCACTTCAAGAGTATCGAGCAGAGGCAGCATTCATGGAGCAATTAGACTGGAAAATTGATTCTGATAGTGGATACGCTTCAGAGGTCGATTGTGTATCCCAGACGTGATAGAGTTATGTCGTGATCTAATGACCAAGGCACACCGATTGAGACTGACTATCCACCTGGGCTCCACGAAGTGTACAGAGATATGAGGAGGTAGTACTTTTGGTCAGGGATGAAGCGTCAGGTTGCTAGCTTCGTGGCTGAGTGTGACACCTGCCAGCATGTCAAGGCTAATCACCAGAGACCTCCTGGTCCCTTGCAGCCATTGAGTGTTTCAGTTTAGAAGTGGGAGCATGTGTCAACAGATTTCATCATGGGTTTACGAGGACTTAGTGCGGTCATGATGTCATCTGGGTTGTCGTTGATCATCTGACAAAGTCGACACATTTTATTTCGATGCATGTGACCTGGACATTGGACCGATTTACGAAGGTATTCATTGAGAAGATAGTGAGACTGTATAGCATTCCAATTTTGATTGTATCTGACCAAGACCTCAGATTTACATCTCAATTTTAGAGGAGCTTTCAATAGGTGATGGGGGCTACTTTGCATCTCAGCACCTCTTATCATCCACAGACGGATGGGCAGATCGAAAGGGTCAACCAGATCCTTGAGGATATGCATAGAGCCTGTGTGATTAACTTTGCGGGTAGTTGAGACGAGCATTTGCGCCTTCCCGAGTTTACGTACAACAACAGTTATTAAGCGACTATCAGCATGACTCCTTTTGAGGCATTATATGGTAGACCATGCAAATCTCCTAGCTGTTGGACCAAGGTTGGAGAGCGTTGTCTCCTAGGTCCCGAGCTTGTGTAGTAAACATTAGAGGTTGTGATATTATCAGGTAGAAAATGTGCACAGCTCAGAGCCAGCAGTAGAGTTTTACTGATCGTTAGTGTCGACCCCCCGAGTTTGTAGTCGGGGACATGGTATATCTCAAGATCTCACTTATAAAGGGCATGGTTCGATTTGGAATGAAGGGTAAGCTTGCCCTAAGGTTTATTAGACTTTTGAGATTACCAAGCGTGTGGGTGTTGTGGCCTACAGGCTTGCCTTACCTTCCGAGTTGTCCAAGATCCACGATGTGTTCATGTGTCTATGTTGTGCAAGTGTAGGTCAGATATTATTCCAATGATTAATTGGCAGCCCCTTGAGGTCCGTGAGGATGTTTCTTATATCAAGTAGCCAATTCGTATCCTTGATTGGAAGGAGCAGGTTCTCAGGACCAAGGTCATTCCCCTGGTGAAGGTGCAGTGAGGTCAACATTTAGAGGCTGAGGCATCTTGGGAGCGCGAAGCTGAGATTCAAGAGCATAATCCCCATTTGTTTGATGCTTGATTGTTGTATTGCTTTATGTATCGCATTCTCTTATGCTTCGTGACATATATCATAATGTTTACACATGTTTATCTTTCTGGTTTTAGCAATTTCGAGGATAAAATTTCTTTGTTGGTGGGGAGAGCAGTAAGACCCTACCCCGAGTGTGCATGTCATTCCTTTAGGTCTCGCGATCTTACCGGTGGAATCCCAGTGACTCACGACCTACAGATAGTGTTTGTGGTCATCATTAAGTTCAGTCACATAGACCCGACTCGGATCGACTCGAAATCTATCACATTACGACCGCATCGGCACCACAGTTCCAGCACTGTGTTGCATGCATGAATCCAATGTATACATCATAAATTATGGGCCACGTTCTATTTGGACCATTGATGTATGATTTGGTGGGACCCACTCTAGCATTACACATTTTTCCATATTGATGACATCATCCCTAAGCATAGCTTTCTAGAAAGCCTACCTTATAGCCTAGCCCCTAGCAAGCATTGGTTGCTTCTTCCATGCCTATCATTGCATTTCTCTTATCTAGGCTATTATGATTAGCCTTTTTTTGAGAAACTAATCATTGTCTTCTAGTTACATCTCCTAGGAAATCGCATTTCTTTCATTTCTCCTTCTCTTCTACCTTGCTAGAGCCCTCCAACGTCCCCACCTTCTCCATTTCTCCAGCCCCCTTTCTTTCTAATCCCCTCTAATATAACCGTTCTTAACCCATCTCCACCATAGAAATCCCTTCCTTGGAGCTAGAAGATCATAGTGGTGAAGGTTTGAAGATAGATCTTGAGGTGGGTGTTCTTTAGATAGAGATTTCTGATTTCTTTTGTTTCATAGTTGTTCTTCCTCTTTTCTTTCATCTTGGAGCATGTGGGGCCCATCAAATGATGGGGGTGGCCCCCATGTCTTCATAGATGTGGTTCATAGCCCATTCTTTATGCATGCATGATCCATGCAAAGGGCCATCCTCCATGGACCCCTATATGGATTTCTTTATAATGTTCAAGGTTCCTTAGGTTATCGAGACCCATGATCCTTGCTGAAGATTACATCTCCATCATAGATCTTGAGTAGAAAGCATTATGCTCTTATAGATCCTTGTAAATCATGTAATAGTGGATGTATGTGATTGTGTGATAAGGGGAAGGGCCTCAATATGGTGGAGCCCCTTCCCTTGTGGCCGAATATTTTATTTTTCCCTTGTATATACCTCTGATCATGATGTGTGTGACCGTCCCAAGGGAGTGGACATCCTTAACAGTCCACTCCATGGACATTGTGGCCCCAAATGCATCGAAAAGGGGCACATGCAAAGGAGTTTTGATGGTGGAAATGGTTTGGATGTTTGTGGGGCCCACTGAGGTGGTCCATACCATAATTTTTATGGGATGATTTTTCCTTTTAGTGGTGGTTATAATTATTTTATTTCAGCAATATGTTGTTGTCCAGAAACTTTCTGGACAGATTTTTTGACTGACTTAAGTTAAGATTTTGGGGGGTTTGGTGGGGTGTTTGGCCCCATTTGATATGTTATTCTTGAAGGTGTGGACCCACCTATATGCATGCCAATTTCCACCTTCCTCTGACCTCATTTGGGCATTCAAAAGAGTGGGCCAAGATAGTTGGACAACCAGATTTCTATCTGACAGTCTAGCAATACAGTCTAATGGAATCTAAAATTCATAAATTTTTCTACTAAAGGTGGGCCACTTTTCTAAACTCCATCTTGATGTATACATGTTAGGGGATCTTGGTCCCCTATTTTCAAACTTTTTAAAGGCCTTGGACCCACTATAATGGAGTGCTCAAGTTAAGGACAGCAATATGTAGTAACAGATTTTTCAGAAACCTTGTCCTCTTTGCCATGGTAGAAGATTTTGTGCCCTAACCCATTAAGGGCCCACCTCTGTTGTTTTAGGGGCCCACTAGGCGTAGATGTTGAGGGCCACCAAGCTGGGATAGAAGCCCTGTTGGACGTTCAGCCAGGTTGACATCCAGCATGTGATGGCCGTCCCCAGCGTGCAGGCCCACCATAATGGTATGTTTCGTCCATGCCGTTTTCCCATTTGATGTGGCCCATGTGGGAGGATCCACCCTTGGTGGACGTCCCCTATGGGCCCACTTGGGTGTACGTGGAGCCCACTTTGATGTATGTATAACCAACCATCCAGGCTTTGGACCGCCCAGGCCATGGGATGCCCTTGTTCTTGGGCTACAGCTGGACTTGCAATCCAACAGCAGGCCCACTTAATTTGTGTGACAATCACCCACTCTCTGTCTAGTGGGCCTCCTTGTGAGTATTGTTGGCCTTCATAAAATTAATTCCCACATAGTTTGACAAATTTATGGACTTCAGCGTGCCTAGGAAGTTTGGTGGGATGAAAGTCCAGCTAGGGGCCCAAAATATATATTGTTGTGGCTCAAATTTTATTAATACTGAGAAACTTGGGTATATGTTTCATGCTTATATTTTTAGAATTTTTGGGCTTAATTAGTGCATTTTTTGGTCACCTTTAGTGATCATATGAGGACTCCAACTTATATCAAATTTTTAGGACATCCAGTGGACCCAGATTGGGCTGGGACGTCCCAGCTTAGACCAACCATGTGTATGGGCTATTTTCCATCATTTTTCTGGACTTGTGGACCATAGTAAGGGTGAAATTAGGCCATTAATTGCCCACTTAAATTACAAGTTATTAGGCTGATATTATGAGGCCCATTTTCCCAACTTAGACTTGATTTTAGGCAATGTACTTGTGCTCATGGGTTGCCCACCAAGTCCAACTTAATGCATGGATTCCATTGAGACTTGGTCCTTAAATTCCCTTCTTTTAGCTCATATTGTAATAGGTGGATTGGGCCATTTTTGCTTCTGCCTTTATGTGGGATTCATGTATGTGGCTTGGATGTGGGCCTTGGGCTTTGTATCTATATGTCTTGTTGTTGGTTATGCCTTTTGGGGAAATAGTGGTTGAATGTCCCCATTATGGACCCCTATAGGCCCATTGCCTTCTAAGTGTGTTGAATGCCCAACCTAGACTCGTGTTAGGCCCATAGCTTTGTATGCTTAAGTCTTATGGGTTACCCCAGGTTATTGGGCACCCACTTGAGTTGCATTCCTTATGGGGATTGTCTAAGTACCTAGACCCTACTTGGGTAGGGAGAGAGTATATCTTACTGCATTGGCACACTTGTTCATTTTCATGGCCCACTCCCATATGCATCATATGCATGCTTGGTTGAGATGTGAATGACCATGGTTGTGCCATTGGACAAGACATTTAATATTTCCCTGAGGGATGGAGTTTCTCCTCTTGAGCACGTTGGATGCTTAGGATTGATGCATGGTTGATTGTGTGATTCATGTATCTGGCATTGGATAGCATGTGGATATTTACCCTTGCTTCATCAGGGTTGTAGCCTCCACTGGTATGTCATGGATGGCCGTATTGAACACCAAAAATGTCACTTGAGCTTTTAGGGCACGTTAGATGTCCTTAGGTGAAAGCCCCTAAACCTTTATGGTACCAGAAGATGCCTCAACGCCTAGACTGAGTGAAATCATGAGCGCCTAAGTGCCTTATACCATTAGGCCACGAATCCCACTGTCGTTAGGTCAGTTGAGATGGGGTTTGGCCTCACCCGCCTGAGTGAGGGGGCATAGCTAGGCCGAGTTTGACCAGCTCAGGAAATGGGTCTGCTACCGTCGAGCCTTACTGGTGATTGGTTGTCCACAGGCGGGTAGTGAGGTATCTTATGCTCGCTTGACTGTGCGGGTCTTGAAGAGCGGCAATTAGCCAGTAGTGTACTTAACCCTGGTGGTTTCCCTATGGTGGAACTGTACTTAATATGTGGATGAGGACTAGCATATTTCACATTGTATTTGCATCGACTGTATGAGCCTTATGTTGCACCGCCTTGGTATGGCACCCAATACTCATGTATTACATTGCATAGCCTTAGTATAGCTTACTACATTCATAGCTTAGCCTCGGTACAACTAGCAGCATTTGTATTGTTCGTGGTTCCTGCTACATTATCTATATTCTTCTCAGCACCGTTATCACACACTTACACCACCCTCTAAGCTTTCTATAAGCTTATGCACGATTGATGCGTGCAGGATATCCTAGGTCATCCCAGTAGCAGTGGAGCATTAGATTGGTGCATGCTAAGGACCTGTTGTAGACCTTTCTCTTCCTTTCTTACCTTATGTATTTCCCTTTGAGCCTTATGTACCTGTAAAAGTTTAAAATTCTAGTGAATTTTGCAATGCGCTCCTATGGTTACTTTTTGAGATTACTGTGTTATGATGTTAGGTATGCTCTTATTGGATTAGATTTATGTTATAGAAATCCTCCTTGTAGGATCCCAGGATCGAAACCTGTGTCAGGAACCGAGAATGGGGTACTACGGAGGCTGTTGCTGCCGAAACCAGCTATCGGTGGTTCCTTGTGAGTCCGATCACCGAGTCCGTAGCGTGACCATTCACAATTTTATCAGGTTGACTGATGCGCCATTACAGCGCAATCAATTTCTATTAGAATTTCTTGCAATTTCATTTTCTTCCAAATAGACTATTCCTCTCTTATAGCCATCTGTAGTGGGTCCCCTCTTATAACCATTTGTAATGGATCAAACACCAAATCTTACATCCCAGGCATCTGTTCAAAAATAAAATCTAAAAGAAATGATAGTTGAATCATAATTTTTATAATCAGCCCCTCATAAACAGAAAACTACCTACATTAACATGTTTTCTCATGCCTTCCCAACACTGAAACACCACAACTTTACTCTTTACTCAACAGCTTCCCACAATTTGATTAAAGTGCTGGGATGACAATGTCAAAGAACATTTTACCCTTTCTAGGAAACCATGAATTTGTTAAAAACAGAAGAAGAGGCATCAAGCATGATGGGAATGCACAAAATAATCATATCAACTAAGGGGTAAACATTGGCACAAAATAATTATATCAACAGTAAAACCAGATCATGAGAAGTAATTTTCCTATATCTTCCACAAAATGTATATCTCATCTCTCAACGACATTAGTTTTATTCAAGATCTTCAAAAAAGGTAACAGCATAGAGCAAGTTCATAATTAAAGCTATATTCTATAAAATGTTATAACACTTTTTTGGAGGAAATCGGAAATGGCTAAAACTAAATTTTTCAAAAGCATATTCTTAATTTCATCCACAATATACATATATGGCAATCTAGCTACAACCTCAGGAAAGAAAATTCACAGCCCTTGAGCTTCTTAATATTTAAAGCCCACTCAACAACTAAAAATCTCGCCCTTTGGGAAATGATATGTGCTGGCTTACTCTCTTTGTGAAAACATTTGGCATTCCTTTCCTCCCAATGATAAAAGCTTCAGGAGGCATTAGTGGTTTTGGATAAGAGCCAAGGCTCTTAACTATCCATGGTAGCTTAAGCATTGCTTGTGGCCTTTGTGTCTGTTTTAGGTGTATTTAATTGCTAAGAAGATGTTGATGTATTATCCTTTCTTCTTTTATGAAATATATTTTAGTCATCCATCAAATAAAAAAATTTTAGTTAAAAAATAAAGGCATTCCAAACAGATCTAAGTCACGATGACATTCCCTTCCCTTATCTTATGATTATGTTGGACACCTATAGTTTAGTGGCTATACCTGTTGGAGAAGCTCCTATTCACCACCTACCATTCAAAAAATCTAATATTAACAAGATGAATTTGAAGCTGGCCCTGGGACAAGTCAATGTGGGTGTTGGTGGAGCTGATACCGTAAATGAAGAGGAGGCTGATTTTCCTCCAGATGACATCAATATGGATGATATTTTTAATGAGATCGAATCTGATTTAGCAGATGATCCTGATTATCAGCCATCTGACTTTGATGCGCGTTTGCACTCTCTTGAGGAGAAGGTTGAAAATATGAATGTGTCCCATGACTTGCAATTTAAATATATACACAAGTATCTAAAGTGCATTAACAAGGGACTTCATCAGATTGATCCTACCATACCTGCTCCTTCATCGGTTCAGATTAGTATTTGAATATGTGGTTTGTAATAACTTTTAAGATACTTGAACTACTTTTGGATTATGCGGCTGGACATGCTTGAACATGCTTTTTCATGGTTTTAATTACTTGGTAATCTTGATCTTATATGAACTTCTTTTTCATTACTCTTCTATTTACTTCTTTATTTATCTTCTTCCATTCTCATTTAATGGTCCCTTCCTTTGTCATATTGTGACAAAAAGGAGGAGAATTTTATCATGCTTGACATGTGGAATTGTGGATAGTAGCCATATTTCCATTTTTTTTATATTGATGTGGAGTGTTAATGTGGTGATATTGATGAGGAGTATTGATGTGGAGTAAGGGGAAGTAAGTAAGGGGGAGAGTATTGATGCGGAGTATTGATGCGTATTAGCTTATTCTGGTTATTGTAACCAGAACATAATTCTTTCTTCTGCATATATGGTGCATGATTCTTTATTGTGCGTGTAATGCTTTTGTTATTTTAATGAAATGTGTTTTGTCACTAATTTGACAAAGGGGGAGATTGTAAGTGCTATGGTTTCTAGCTCCTATGATTGTTAAATTTTGTAGTGCCAAAACCTCTTGGATTCTATGTCTTGTGTAGCGCATCTACATATTCAAGACTATGCATCTCATGTACAAGAATAAAGGTCTTTACCTCAAGAACTTCAAATGCAAGATTACATGTTCATGTTCCAGTATAACACCAAGTGTTAATTCAATTTTTTAAGCTTCAATAGTTCAAGTTTTCAAAGCTTCATCCAAGTCAAGACAAAGTTCTTTACTTTGAACCTCAAGCTCAAGCTTCAATGTTAGTCAAATTCAAACTTTAAAAGTCTCAAGTTCAAGCTTCATCAGATATCAAGATCTCAAGCTTCATGAACTTCAAAGAACAACTATCAACTGAAGCAAAAGAAGATTCAATGTTCATATATTGCTTACAAGGTATGAATGACCCTAAATTGACCATAAGATAGGTCATTTTGAATACATAATTTAATTGGGTCACTTTATAAGTGTATAGACTGTTTTTCAACTAGTCTTAAAATATGTTCGATTAGTCCTAGTACTGGCTCGACCAGTCCTAAGTTTGTTACTTATTTACAGAATTTTTTTATTATTACCTCGACTAGTCATAGAGACTACTTGACCAGTCGTGTGAACAGTGCTCGACCAGTCCTGCAAGCTGGACTCAAAGTCTAACAACTAAAAATGGTCCCACACGACTAGTCGTGGAGGCCACTCGACCGGTCGAGCAGGCCCTTCGACCAATCGTGGAACGCAATTATCTTATCGCGCCCAAATTTTTAAAAGTTTGTTAGTCCTTCAACCAGTCGAGCCGACCTCTAGACCAATCAAAGGTGCTATTTCTCCACTTATAAATAAAGCACGAATTTCATAGTTTGATATTTAATTCAAGTAAGATCAAGATACCACTTTGAGAGATAAGTTAGTGATATTCTTAAGTTCTTTAGTGCTCATTTTATATTCTCTTTAATTAGCTTTCTGTATTTTATTTTGTATTTTACATTCCAATTTTATTTGAAAGAGGGATTGAAGTTTTTCCATTTCTTAGAATCAAAATCAAATCAAGCTAGCCCAAGGTGATTTAATTTAAAATCTATTTAGAACCTAGAACCATTTGTTCACTCCCCAAGTGCAGGGTTGTGATGTAGTAATAACTCGGTAAGACCGAGGTCGAATCCCAAGGGACTGAAACTTGTACGTTATCTAAAACTAACTAGAACTAGAACTAGGCTAAGATGAATTCTAAATCAATTAGCAATGGTGAAATACTTGTAGAATAATTAATCTAAAACTTAGGAAACAAATCAGAGATAGGAAACTAGGGATTCAGAAGATCCACTTGTAGAGATCAGGGAGAACTTATGCTTGCATCAAAAATTATGAAAATTACTGAACTGCCGTTGATCTAGTTTTCAAAGAGATGAAAGGAAGATAAATTAGAATGGATTCCATCACCAAACCATGCCCAAAGACTATGGCAAACAACAGAATCAAACTAATTACCACCCAATCACATGTATGTAAGTCAGGAAGGGTACCGTCATCCGACCATGCCCAGGAGACTATGGTGAACAACAGGGCTTCCTGACATCATAAACATTAAAGAGAACGGAAATATTCAAAGCCATTGCAGACCCATTGTAATTTCAGTCACAACAGACCATTAAAAACCTAAAACATTCCCATATTAATTAACTAAAATCAACGTCAATTCATGCATTAAAATTTAAATAAAATTAAATCTCCCATCTCACTACAAGCTTCACCTCTTAGCCCTAGCTAGGAGGATTTAGCCTGCCATGGATGGGCTCAATCCAAATAAATAAAGAGAAAAAGAAAAGGAAAAGAAAAGGGAAAGAAAAAACCAAGCTCCTCTCTCTCTCCTCTGCCCACGTTGAAACCCAAGCTCGAGCCCTCTGTTCTTCCTCCTAAGACCTGAATGAATGCTTCCCACATCCAAAAATCTCCTTTTATAGCTGCTGGAAGGCTGGAGTCAGTGACAGAGTTGTAGCAGGACACGGAGTGCAATTTTCGCAGTCAAGTTCGGTGCCTCGAAACACGCTACTTTTCTCGCTCAAATTCCAAAGAAACACCATCCCTTAGTACTTTCTTGGGTCCTCTACATGATAGATGGTTCAGATCTGCCATATGATCAAAGATGGTGGGCCAAAACTGCCTGGAAAAATCAGTTTTCGCGGATGTGCGAAACCTTTCGCACCATTTCGCTGTTGTGGTCGGTGGGCCCCACAGAAGCATTTTCTGGAAAATCCACCCCATCCATTGGATTCAGAACGAAATTTCAGTCAAGAATGGGTGGTTTTGAACGTCCATTGACGTGGCCCAGAGAAGAAATCACAAAAAGATCAGTTTTGAACGCTACCGAGCAGCCCTTTTGTGGCCTCTGTATCTCACACATGTGCACGCATGGGTGAAAAGTGATAACATGGTTTTGTAGTGCTCGCGGCTGTCTACATGGTGGATGGTTTGGATTGAGCTTACGGGGCACGTGTGGGGCCCACAACCGTTCGCAAAAACGGCCAGCGGCCGTGCATTACACGGACGCGAAAATGGAATTTTCTTCCGCTGTGATGATCGGTGGGGTCCACTGAGCTTTATTTTTGAAAATCTACACCGTCCATTGGCTTCATGTCGAAAAATCGTCCGGGGAGGAGTCTTTTGAGAGTGGAAGAGGTGTGGCTCGCAATATCTTTCACTCCACCGTCCGTCATACGTTGCAATTACATCCGGACATGTGAAAATGCATGGGTCGCAGAAAATACGTGGGGTACGGTTGGTTTGACCTTTTGAAATGAATGAACAGTTTGGATCTTCAAAACATCCGGTGATAGTGGCCCACCTACATCCGTCTGTAAGACCGCTGGCGAAAGAAGAAGAAAAACGGAAATTTTCATTTTTCGTCGGTCAGAAGCCTTCTTGACCAGACCATTCGTCCTGTGCACATCTCATGTACATGTACCCTTTGTACATGCAATGCACATGTAGGGTCCATAATGACGTATCTTAAGAATCTGTTCCATTCATCCATTTCATCAGCTTATTTAAACAGTTGATACCAAATTTGAAGGATATCCAAAGATCAGGCGGGCCCCAAATCACAGATTCATGGGCTGATCTGACCGTTGGGCCACTTCTAGAGAGATCTAACGGCTGAAATTTGACTTGTACGGTTAATTTATGGTCGTCAGACCATGTATGAAGTTTTGAGCCAAACGGATGGTGGGAACCTCGTGATCTTGCATTCTGGACGTCCTTCAGGCCACTTGACCTTCAGTTCCTTGATTTTCTCGGATCCCTGGCGTGTTGCCTTGGTGCATCTTGAGCGCTAAAACCATACTTTTAGCACCTTTTTGCAATTCATGCTCTCAATTACACCCTGAAACATAAACACGATAAAAACAGGCCGTTAGATAGCATTATGTCCGTAAATCTAGGCAATATCTGGGGTCTAATATGCAATATTTGACCCTCAACACAACCCCCAACCAGCATTTTGCTAGTCCCGAGCAAAGTATACGAAAAATAAGTTGAGAATTATAGGAGAACTTTCTATGAAATCGAGTGAGATTTTGAACAAAATACGAGAAATTTAATATTCATGAATGTTAGAAATTGTTTTCTCCTGATCTCAAGCGCACAGTAGACTTCATAATCAAGTGTAAAGTATTAATCCATCAATTAAAAAAATTTTAAACATTGAGATCCATGGATGTATAGTCTAATCTCGGTTTATCATCATTAAGAGATCCAATCGTCAATTTCATGATATCATTGGTAACCAACAAGAAAATTCATGACAAACAAAACCTAATCCAAAACTTGCCTCATAGATTAGCCTATTAAGTTGTGATTTTTCTGTTCAAAGTAATGCCAAGGAAGGGGAATCAAATCCTCACCTATAGGGAGCAAACCTATGGTGAAGATTGTACACCTGACTCTTTTTCACATATCATTCATGGGGAATTAACTCCACACCTATAGGGAGCAAACCTATGGTGAAGATTAATTATCCAACCTTTTCAATTTTTATACCATGATGGCAAGATATTTCAGGCTGGTTCCTTTCGTACTTAGTGATTACCAAATTAACCCTTCAATGTCAGACTGAAATCTTAACGTGAAAGCGAGATGTGACATGTGAAATCCTGACGCGATCAATGTTTAAAACTTCTAATCATGGCTTAGCAACTCGATCTTAACTGCAAAATGCCACAGATATGGAATCCAAGAGTCATAAATTATCAACATCATATATCTTACAATTCTAAATCAAGGATATTCGTCAAAATCACTTCGAATTCATAAAAATTTTCAGAAAAATTTAAAAAATTTTCACAATTGTTGCTCAAGACCAAGAAAATACTGATTAGGTTACCTAATCCCCCACCCCCAATCTAAAAATCTACATTGTCCTCAATATAAAATATATGAGTATGCAATGCACATGGGACAACGAAAGTAAATGAGAAGTGATGGGAAGATAGTACCTGAATAACGAATCAAGAGAGTTTCCAATAGATCACAGCATGAAATCTTGTCAACAAGAGAGAGAAAGTAGAACAAAAATAACGAAAATAAAATCCTACCTATACCACTTTCGCAGGTGTTCTCGATTGCATTTAGCGTATGCAACAAGCCTTTAAACCCCTAGGTTACCCCTAGTGGACGAGTTGTAGTCTCGTGAGGGTTTGCAGTAATGTTACCCACAAACATCGAATCGATCATACCTCAAGGTTCCCCTTCCGGCCAATATCTTGATAAGTCTCTCAGTAAGTTCCTCAACAGGATCATCCAAAAGCCCTTTTTGCAATAGGCTTGGGCGCCCTGGAGCATAACTTTCCAGAGAGACTTATGTACCTCATAAGAAATCTTCCATTGAATTGCTGGAGGTATCCGTAATATATACGATTCACCTAAGACAGAAGAAGTTTCAACGTTAGTATTGCATGGTGAATCAAAGACTACAAGTAAATAAAGTTTAGAAAATTTCTTAAAAAGTAATGTAGTCTCAACATATTCCGAAGCTCCAAACTTCGATTTTAGATTCAGCTCCTCTTCCTTTACTAGTAAACGTTTAGGATTAGGGAAAGAGAGGGTTTCAGAATAAGAGTTCGTTCGGTCAGTGATGACTACCGAGATGTTGTCTCGCAAGGTATCCACTTTATCTTTTAACATGGGATCATTTGAAACCGCAAAGTGTGCCAAGCAATCCCACGAGTTGGGAAATTCAAATGAGTGTGACTCATTTTTGTGGCTGGCGATGATCTGTGCAAAGAATCCATCATCCTTGAAAGTGGATGGAGGTACGCTCTCTTGCTCCAGTCCTACACAGATAGATTGAAAATCAGTAAGTGAAGAATTAATGTGATCACTCTGTTCATTGAAATTACTCAATTGAGGCACTGAATTCTCAATTGTTTGCAGCTCAGATGGTGGCCTCAACTGAGTGGTTTCAAATTCCAGAGTCGTAGCAGGCAACTCCTCCCGAATCATATCATCATTCAATTCAAGGGAGTGGTCTAAACATGTCTCACAAGAGTTAGAAGAGTCGGTTGTAAGAGGTTCATTCTCCACATTTAAATCAGGCATGTCAGATGAGTGGAGTAGATCTTCCTGACCGATCACTTCTTGCACGTCTTGATCGTTGACCTGGACCAGATTTGAGATTGATTCAGGGAGAATTTGGGCTGCACATTCATGATCCTCATCCCAATACGCATCATTGTCTAGTCCAGTGCAGTGAACATTTGGGATGGGATCACTTTCCTCACATTCTACACCTAACATGGGTTGAGGTTCGCATAAACTAACCTCTTCCTCATCATTGAAATCTTGTGTGTCACGTAAGGAAACTGTGTTATCATCAATGTATTTAAAAGACACTCATGTATCTTCACCATTCTTTCGAACAGTCATCGAGATTGACACATTGGGAAATTGAACCATATGCTCATTAACGGAATTCAACTTCTCATTCCAAATTTCAGATTCTTTTAAAAGTGAGTGCGGATCACTTTCTTCGCATTGTATTTCTAGATTAGGTTGTGGCTGGGATGACCGAGCCTCCTCTATCCTATCAAGATGCGCATCGAGTCCTTTCATTGTTTCCATTACTTTTCTCATTTCCACAAGACAGGCCGAAAGATTACGCTGATATGAATCCTCTTGGATCGTTTCTGGATGAATCTCAAAGGTAGGGGATCCAAGAGAATAATCATTATAACATGTAGTTGGTTCATTTTTCCAATTTTGATGTTTTCACTGGTTATAGTCATACGAATCATAGGTGGGAGAATTTGATGGTTGGTAATACTTATTATCACTCATGATATAATCATGCAGTGTTTTCTTTTTATCGGATGGGTGATAATAATTCTCACAACCATAGTTATGATAACCCCAACACTCACGTACTATTTTGTTAATCCATGGGGTGTAATTATTCTCCTGCATATAATCATGTAAGGACTTCTTAGCCGGTGGATCTTTATATTCTGATCAGTTCTCAATGATAGTTTCAGAAAAGTTTTGAGACATAAGTTGATTTATCTCATCATCATCCCAAAATAAGTTATTCTTCTCAGCATACTGACGTTGCCACTCATGCATATACATGATGAAATCCTTAACTTAAATTTAATCCTATGAAAAATAGAAGAGAAGGTCCTACAGCAAAGTGAAAAGTAAAAGGGGGAGAAGTTAGAAAGATGTTACCATACTAGAGATTCCTATATTAAAATCCTGCAAAATAAGACAAAACAAGTTAGTTTCTAAAAAGAGAAAGTCTAGGATTAGAAAATCTCTAAAAATAAAACCCTAATTCTAAAAATAGAAAAAATAAAAAAATTAGAAAGATATCACCAAATTAGAAGTTTCTATCTCATAATAAAACAGGAAAGATAAGTTAATTCTAAAAAAAATCAGGAAAATCTAAACCTAAAACTAAAGTTAGTAAAAATTATAATCTTAAACTAATCCTAAAACTAATTAATTTCAGAAAAACGTAGCCGTCAGTCCCCGGCAACGGCGCCAAAAACTTGTTCATTCCCCAAGTGCAGGGTTGTGATGTAGTAATAACTCGGTAAGACCGAGGTCAAATCCCAAGGGACTGAAACTTGTACGTTATCTAAAACTAACTAGAACTAGAACTAGGCTAAGATGAATTCTAAATCAATTAGCAATGGTGGAATACTTGTAGAATAATTAATCTAAAACTTAGGAAACAAATCAGAGATAGGAAACTAGGGATTCAGAGGATCCACTTGTAGAGATCAGGGAGAACTTATGCTTGCATCAAAAATTATGAAAATTACTGAACTGCAGTTGATCTAGTTTTCAAAGAGATGAAAGGAAGATAAATTAGAATGGATTCCATCACCAAACCATGCCCAAAGACTATGGCAAACAACAGAATCAAACTAATTACCACCCAATCACATGTATGTAAGTCAGGAAGGGTACCGTCATCCGACCATGCCCAGGAGACTATGGTGAACAACAGGGCTTCCTGACATCATAAACATTAAAGAGAACGGAAATATTCAAAGCCATTGCAGACCCATTGTAATTTTAGTCACAACAGACCATTAAAAACCTAAAACATTCCCATATTAATTAACTAAAATCAACGTCAATTCATGCATTAAAATTTAAATAAAATTAAATCTCCCATCTCACTACAAGCTTCACCTCTTAGCCCTAGCTAGGAGGATTTAGCCTGCCATGGATGGGCTCAATCCAAATAAATAAAGAGAAAAAGAAAAGGGAAAGAAAAAACCAAGCTCCTCTCTCTCTCCTCTACTCACGTTGAAACCCAAGCTCGAGCCTCTGTTCTTCCTCCCAAGACCTGAATGAATGCTTCCCACGTCCAAAAACCTCCTTTTATAGCTGCTGGAAGGCTGGAGTCAGTGACAGAGTTGTAGCAGGACACGGAGTGCAATTTTCGCAGTCAAGTTCAGTGCCTCGAAACACGTCACTTTTCTCGCTCAAATTCTAAAGAAACACTGTCCCTTAGTACTTTCTTGGGTCCTCTACAGATAGACGGTTCAGATCTGCCATATGATCAAAGCTGGTGGGCCAAAACTGCCTGAAAAAATCAGTTTTCGCGGATGTGCGAAACCTTTCGCACCATTTCGCTGTTGTGGTCGGTGGGCCCCACAGAAGCATTTTCTAGAAAATCCACCCCATCCATTGGATTCAGAATGAAATTTCAGTCAAGAATGGGTGATTTTGAACGTCCATTCACGTGGCCCAGAGAAGAAATCACAAAAAGATCAGTTTTGAACGCTACCGAGCAGCCCTTTTGTGGCCTCTGTATCTCACACGTGTGCACGCATGGGTGAAAAGTGATAACATGGTTTTGTAGTGCTCGCGGCTGTCTACACAGTGGATGGTTTGGATTGAGCTTACGGGGCACGTGTGGGGCCCACAACCGTTCGCAAAAATGGCCAGCGGCCCTGCATTACATGGACGCGAAAATGGAATTTTCTTCCGCTGTGATGATCGGTGGGGTCCACTGAGCTTTCTTTTTGAAAATCTACACCGTTCATTGGCTTCATGTCGAAAAACCGTCCGGGGAGGAGTCTTTTGAGAGTGGAAGAGGTGTGGCTCGCAATATCTTTCACTCCACCATCCGTCATACGTTGCAATTGCATCCAGACATGTGAAACTGCACAGGTCGCAGAAAATACATGGGGTACGGTCGGTTTGACCTTTTGAAATGAATGAACAGTTTGGATCTTTAAAACATCCGGTGATGGTGGCCCACCTGCATCCGTCCGTAAGACCGCTGGCGAAAGAAGAAGAAAAACGGAAATTTCCATTTTTCGTCGGTCAGAAGCCTTCTTGACCAGACCATTCGTCCTGTGCACATCTCATGTACATGTACCCTTTGTACATGCAATGCACATGTAGGGTCCATAATGACGTATCTTAGGAATCTGTTCCATTCATCCATTTCATCAGCTTATTTAAACAGTTGATACCAAATTTGAAGGATATCCAAAGATCAGGCGGGCCCCAAATCACAGATTCATGGGCTGATCTGACCGTTGGGCCACTTCTAGAGAGATCTAACGGTTAAAATTTGACTTGTACGGTTAATTTATGGTCGTCAGACCATGTATGAAGTTTTGAGCCAAACGGATGGTGGGAACCTCGTGATCTTGCATTCTGGACGTCCTTCAGGCCACTTGAGCTTCAGTTCCTTGATTTTCTCGGATCCCTGGCGTGTAATTTCAGTCGATCTTGGTCCCCTGGAGTGCGTCCCTTGCCTTGGTGCATCTTGAGCGCTAAAACCATACTTTTAGCACCTTTTTGCAATTCATGCTCTCAATTACACCCTGAAACATAAACACGATAAAAACAGGCCGTTAGACAGCATTATGTCCGTAAATCTAGGCAATATCTGGGGTCTAATATGCAATATTTGACCCTCAACACCATTTCATAAGAGAGTGTGAATATTAGACATCTACGTTGAACTTCTATTCTGAATTGGTTCTATCGGGCTGCATCAAAAGGAGAATATCCAGATAAGTATTTTACAGTTTTTGTAAATTCATTTTTTTAGTTTTTTTGAGATTGTGCCAGAAAAAACTCTTTCTTTTAGTTTTTCTGAGGTGATCTAGAAAACTCAGAGTATGGGGTTTTTGAATTGGGTAAGCCCACTTGAAAGACACAATAGTTAGGGTTTTAGGTGAAACGTGAAAAACCTATTTCATAGTGAACACTAATATCCATTGCGTGAGGATATTAGGAGTGGAGTAGTTGTGTGGCGGTTTTTCTAAACAGTTGGTGTATACACAAGCAAGCCACTATAATTTCTGGTCTTGTGGTGATTGATTGATTATTTTATTTTGTGGATGTTATAATTTCCCTTTATGCATTTGTGGAGAATGTTGTAATTTCTTTTATGCAAGTGTGGGAATGTTGTAATAGCTTAGTTTCTTTCTTTGCTATTTATTTCTTCATTCCTCTATATCAGTTTGAGTTTTTAATACACAGACTGTTCTAGGAATCAAGTTGTCCTACCATAAGCCATTAGTTTTTGGTGTAAGGTTGTCCTTAGAACAACATCTATATCAACATCTCAATACTTATACACTTGAGGTTATTTTACATTTCTGCATTGTGGGATTGTTTAGTACTATCTTTATTTATATTTGTTTAAATTCTTCAGTTTATTTTTAATTTGGCATAGTCCTGTTCACCGCCCCCCCTTTCTCTAGGACTCTTAGCTCTGCCTTTTCAATAATTATTAAGGAAAATGAATTCATTCCCAATCATACTTTGCATGGATGCTCGCAATTAGTACTACCATGCATTGATATTAGAGTCAAGAACCCTCATGACAAGAGGAATTATAGAGTCCAAATGCATCAGGTCATGCTCACCATTCTCATGTGCTTAGTTCATACAAGTCAGACCAATGGAGAGGAGATCTGGATCCCAAAAGGTTCATCTGATAGGCTCCAACATAGACAAAGGACACGCTAAAATTTCTTAAATTCCAATACATACCGTTCCCATTCCAATACATAGTGAATCAATTTGGAAATTCAAAAGGGCCACAAAATAGTATCATCGGGTCCTTTGCTAAATTATAAAACATGATATAGCTAAAAAAAAAAATCAAAAATGCCCATACCAACACAAGTACCATTCAAAATAAAGCAATGTTGAAACCATACATAAAAAATGGTGAAAAATATTCACAATCTGACTCAACTCACACGAAAATGGAAAAGTTCCTCAGTTATCTTGAGGTTTGTTGTTTGAATGCTAGCATAGCACAACAATCCATAAGCATGCACAAAGCCACTATAAACATGGCATGTGTACCACATTACACTTTGTAGTTCCTAAAATTGAGCATGGTTGTGAAAGCTCTTAAATTGGGCCCCTTATTGACAAGAGCATGGTAAGAAGGAAAAGAAAATTAAACACTTTGATACTTGGCAGAGTGATGAATGATATGTAAGCACTGGGTAATTATTTAGAAATTGCATATGTGGTATAAGAGTAATTCAAATCAAAATGTCCAATTATGGGTCTGAGTTTATATGTATCATGAAAATGTTTATTATATATCTGACCATTTGGAAAATACCCAACGGTCCTATTTCAACAAAAAAGTGTCCACTTATCAAGGGTTAGGATTGTTCAACCAATCTGACTTTTGGGACTTAGTGAAAGTGAGTTGCAAAATATAGTTAGCATATTGAGAGTCATATGCTGGAGTATCAAAAACCTCCCTATTCATTCCACAACCAAAATCAAGAACCCTTTGAGTAAACAAGAAGCTTACAGTTAGATGAATGCAAGATCATATTTAAGATTGTCACACATAACTTCAAGCATGTAGCAAGAACAGAAGGCTTAATAACCAAAGATAGAGTGTTCAAGTTTCAAATATCAAAACGTAAAAGAGAATCAACTTCCAAAATGGATTAGGATTTAAGAATAACTAAAAGAGGATGCATGATAAAAACAACAAAGAATCTAGAAAATTCAAGTATTGAAACTTAAATAACCCCAAATAGCTATGATGATGATAAAATTGGGGAACTCATCAAGTTCTTATCTACTACACTGCTCTCAAGTTAGACAACTATCCATTGTCAAGACCATTCATCAGGTGGGTCCCACCATGATAAAATATAGGACCTTTTCACATTCATTACCAACAGTTACCAAATATCCATTTCCATCATCCTTCTGTATGTCTTAACATTGTCTGAATAGTGAGATCTTTCCACCACCGCAGATCTAAGGACCCACCAAAGTGTATGGTCAATTACATAGAGAAGTTCTGAGATCTTACCTTGTTGTTATGTAAGATATAAGCCTCTTAAGTAAAGGATAGCCATGACTCCTAGGATTTTATATAACATAAGAAAATTGTAGTTTCAATGGCCGGGTCTCAATATAGTGTTCTGTAGTCCACAAGAAAAACCAAAATAAGTATCTTGATTAAGGTTACCATGAAAAAAAAAATCAAATGAACAACATACTTACCAAAACTTTTCCAAAAAAAAAAAACAAAAAAAACAAAACAGATGAAAAACATACTTATTAAAACTGTTCTGGAAAGAAAATCAGATGAACAGTACCGAAACTATTCTAGAAAAAAATTAGATGAACAACATACTTACCAAAATTGCTCGAATCAAATGAACCATTGACAGCTGATTGTTTGGAGCTCTGTAACCAGAAATTAAAGCATTTGAAGCTAGATAAAGAAAAATTATTAAAAAAATACCTTAAAAAATATATAGTCATGGATAAGAAAAGATAGTAGAAACTGAACAGACAACGCAAAAAAGTAAATAGATGGCATTACCTAATTGACTTTTAGCAAGTTTAAAGAAAAACATAATACAACATCAATGAAAGTAAAAAAGACAAGCTTGTTGGAGTTCTGATACCAATATTAAAACAGAAACTTGGCAAACACTGAAAGAATATCACCAGAAAAATTATGAATTGAATATATAAGTGTAATTATTTTTTTCAACCAAAAGAGGAAACCATTGGCTAGAAACCAGAGAGTAATAAGCCACAACCCTGTCCTACCAAGATCTGACTGCCTATCAATTGCATCACTTGGAATGAGATATGGTCCTATGGATTTGACACATCCAAGCATGCATTCATTGCTTGTACCAAGCTTTTACATAAGAATAATATATAATAAAAAAAAGCAATTAATCTTAGATTCAAGTCGTAGTAACAAGGAAATCAACCACACCATATAAATGTAAGGGAGAGGGAACCTTTAAAGAGGAAGAAGCCTCAATGTTAGGGGGAGTGAGGGCGCAAGAGAGCCAATGGAGGCAGCACTACGGAAGAGTCAGTATTGTTAAAGGGGGAGTGAGGGCACGGGAGCTCGATAGAGGGAGAGGGAGACGGAGAGAGCAAGGGAGCTCGAGAGAGGGAGAGGGAGAGGGATAGTGAGAGTGCTGACGATGGGAACAGAGAGAGAGAGAGAGAGAGAGAGAGAGAGAGAGAGAGAGAGAAAGGGAGGGAGGATTAGGGAATAAAGAGAGAGTGAGAGGATTAGGGAATAGAGAGAGAGAGGGAGGAGGATGAGAGAAGGGGTTAGGGAACAGAGTGAGAGAGAGAGAGAGAGAGAGAGAGAGAAATGGGTGGAGTTTTGGGTGCGGCTCTGTTTTGAGCGCGCACCCATTTTTGGGCGTAGAGACCCATGTAAGGTCCTAAAAGGGGCTCCTTAGGGCCCACCATGATGTATTTGCTTTATCCATTCCGTCCATTAATTTTACTAAATAATTTTAATAAATAATACCAACAATAAAGTAGATTAAAGGCCAAGTGGACCACACCATAGGAAGCACATGTGAATTAATCTCCATGTTTCCTGCCTATGGTCCACTTTAGCCTTCGATCTAGCTGATTTTTTATTTCATGCCCGATAATAATATTTTAAAATAGATGGACAGCTTAGAAAACATTTTTTTTTTAGCCCTATAGAGCCCCTTACACCACCGTTAATTATTAATGGTGTGGCACCTTTTTAGCTACGGATTAAAATCGTAGTAAGTATAGCAACGGTTTAAATCTGTAGCAACAAATTAATGTGATCTATATCCTTTGCCCCTTTTTTTTGGTAATGATGCCTACTAGAGTGTGTGCAGCTCATAATACGTAATGATCATCACAATATGGAATACGATTTAGAGAAAACCTGGCTAGCCCCATATTCTCACACTATGGAGATTCGTCGGCATGTCCAACGCTACCTTGGATTTACGTGAACACCTCGAGGTGGTACAACACATGGGTCAGATGAATTACGTGGCACGATTTCTGAAATTATGGTAATGACCGCGTTAGTAGAAGTAGGAATAGGTCAAAGAGTACTAAAGGGGGATGAATAGGACTCATCAAATGTTATGACAATTTAAAATCATATTACCATTATCTTGATCTAATATGCAAATGTCAAGATATTGTCAATTTAACTCTAATGGTTTCCAAACTAATTAGAGGATCCAATCACAAGACTGAGTAGAATCTAAACAGTATGTAACCTTAGTCTAAGATGGATTGAATGAGTGACTGTGTGTGGAATGTGATACTTATCAGTTCTAAATAATCATTTCATCATGCATCATGTGAACATTAAAAGTAAATACCATAAGAGAGTATGCAAAGAACAATCCCAAACATAGTCATTTTATAGTGGTTCGGCTATATGCCTACTCCACTCCCGGTGGACGTACTCAACCCTTGAGTGTATCAAATTTCACTCACAGAGGTTTTAAATCAGGTTTACCTCAACAGTACAACCTATACAAGGCTGACTCTAGGACCTACACAAGGTATCTAACATGTCTCCACGAGACACAAGTTTCTGCCCCACACAGGAGCAAGGGTCAACACACAGCACCCAGGTTTTTTGCCCTACACAAAAGCAAAGGATCCACACAAGGAACCTAGGGTTGTAGGCCACACATGTCAAGGATCCACACAAGGACCCTAGAGTTTATGTCATACATAAGAGCAAAGGTCAACACACAACAACTAAGTTTTATGCCCTACACAAGAGCAAAGGATCCACATAAGGAACCTAACTTTTAGGCCACATAGGCCAAGGACCTAAACTAAGGACCTAAGTTTATACCCTACATAAGAGTAAGGGTCAACAGACAGCACCCACACGTACTCTCTCGTCGAAGGCCTCATACGAGGACTTGAAAGGGGTAAGAAGAACCTTTGACCTAAACCTATAAAAGGAATGCTCAAAACGATCTCTAGACTCTAATGACTTATAGATAAGTAGGTGAGCCCCATTCAGCATGTTGATGAAGATCTTCTCCTTGTTAATGAAGATTCTTCAACTCCCTTAATCCATAACACTCGAAGATGTACCAATAAAGGTGACAGGTTGGGTCAAGGTTATCTTGGAATCTACTCTAATAAATATTACCTATTAAAGCAATGGAGATATTCCAAGGTTTTAGGCATTCAAGGGATCCCAGCTCAATGATTTGTCATTATGGTAGTAGCTGGATGATCCTTAAATGTGGAAGTTCATTCCCCAATATATTGAATATTAATGATGAGGGTGGATTGAAGAATGAACTCTCATGAGAAAAAGGGCTTAGGGTAGATGATATGTAGTTACTCTCTCTTTTTCTCAATACAACAACCAAGAACAAGTTCTTTTTAAATAGACAAAAAGTTTCAATGGTAATAAAGACGTCAGATTCTCACAGAGTTTGATATCATCGGGCCTGCTTCGATATCATCGAACATATACTTTCGATGCTACCGAAGCAAGGTTCAATGATACAAACACCACTAAAGTATATACCTGAAACTTTTTGTCTGAGGATCGATGCGATCGATCGAGCGTCGATGTCATCAGAGTTTGAATTCCGATTTCATCGACAATCTAATTGATAATCGATCATTTTCACATGATTTTCAAAAGAACTTGCAAGACAATCTTTGATCCATTTCAATGATATCGAGCACATATCGATTTCATCTCTATTTGAATTTCAATCATATTGAGACATCATCAATTCCTTGGTCATTCCCATATGGTTTACCTTGTAAGATTTCTGGAATTGTTTAGTCCAAAATTGATCTTATCGATATACCTTTGATATCATCAAGATTTGAAATCCAATGACATCGAGTAGGGTTTTGAGTCCTCGATCATTCTAAGTGATTTTCCTTTAAGGTTTTCTTGACGAAAACTTGACCGAATTCGATGATATTGAACTCATCTTGATATCATCGAAGTTTGAATTTAGATGATATCGACGATGGTTCGATTACTCAGCAATGTCAAGATATTTTTCACAAGTTGTTAGACAAAACTCAAGGAAATTCGATATCATCGATTGTCATTCGATTTGATCGATATTTGAATGTCGATATTATCAAAATATTTTTCAATTTATCGAACATATTGTCCAAAATACTCTGTGGTTGCTGGACATAAAATGGCCTAATTCGATGATATCAAGTGGTTGTCGATATCATCGATTATGAGTGTTCTTCCAATTGATGAGTACTCGATATCATTAAATACAGTCTAGAAAACTTGGAAGATTTTCCTATTTTTAAATTCAAGTTTACAGACATATGATCCTAGGTTGTTCTAATGTTTATAAAGGCTTTATATACCTGAGTGTTTTGGGACATGGGATGTGAGGCTTAATTTACCTTTAATAAGCTTGGAGTGCACATCCAGTTGAGGTAATGACTTGAACGATCTTCTTTGGGCTCACTTGACTCATTGACTCAATCCTCACACTAATTGACAAACTAGGGTACTTTAAATTTCTTCATAGAGCGATTATTTATGACATCCAATCCCTGAAGTGATGTAACACGCATTGCGAATTACTTACATCGATTTGTGCATCACTACCCAAACCTATGGAATTATGCATTGACCAAGAGGGTCTCTACCCAGAGCGCATTACGTCCATGATAAAATATTTAAATCACTAGTTGTGATACCTTTAACACATCGCTTACACCAAAGAGAATATAAATTGAATCATGGGAGTTTGGGAATTCTAAGACACATGCCCAAGCTTAAAGGTAAATAACACAAGTCTAACAAAATAAGAAGAAGAGTGGCAATGGCCAACTCAAGAAAGAGGAGAGTAGCAATGGCTAACTCAACAAAGAGGAGAGTGGCAATGACCAACTCAACGAAGAGAAGAGTGGCAATGGTCAACCTAATAAAGAGAAGAGTAGCAAGGGCTAACTCAACAAAATTGGTAAAGGCAAGGGTAAGGCTTGTATCCACCGCCCCACATAAAAATAATGAAGATCACTCGTAATTAACATCATACCATAATCTCAAAGGGTAAATAATGGTTGGTAGTAAATTAAACAATTGCATGAAAAGAATCATAGTAACATGAGAGAATGTAAAAAGGTAAAATTATATCAACTTAAATCAAAGTGAGCTTAAAGGAATCCCTCATATAAATTCAGAAAAATCATGCATAATAACATCACACCTTAACCATTATTCCCAAAGAATAAATAATTGATGGTGGTAAATTAAATATTTGTATGGAGGATTCAAAGCATGTGAGGGAAAGCATATGAAGGAACAGAATAATTTATATCAACTCAAGTTAATATAAGCTTAAAGGAATCTTTCACTTTAGGCTTAGATATAAACCCTAAGTATATATCTATGTAGAAAAACTTCTACATGAAAAGCTTCCTCATGAATCATGACATCACTTGAGTAATAGGAAGACAGTATACATATGGAGAAGGACGATGGCATCTAGGCTTGTCCTTCTCTTTCTCATTCTCTTTCTCTTTCTTTCTCTTTCTCTTTCTCTTTCTCTTTCTCTTTCTCTTTCTTTCTTTTTCTTTTCTTTCTCCTTCTCTTTCTCCTCTCTCTTCATTGGGCGTGTGATGGAGGGGGGAACGCACACCCCCTTTTTAAAAGGGAGTGGGCATGTGAGAGGGGAGTGTTTCACATCTTACTTGGATTGGATTTCTCCAAAATTTCCTTTTCTGATAATATTTCTTTAAATCTAATTTGTCCATTATGTCAGGGTCATTGATAGAACCAGGGTATATGATTTTCTTGGTGATCCAAAATTTATATTGGCCTATCTTGAAAATTCTCAAAACGAGTGCCAAAATGAACTTGATCACAATTAATGGTCCACACTTAATGATCAAGGCCCAATTTTGAGAGAAATGTGTATTCAAGATAGGCAAACGATTAGATAAAATTTAGTGGTTGATCGATAGCGGAAAAAGCCTAAATCTAAAATTTTACCTTTTATATCAAAAGGAATGAGCTGGCTTCAACCTTCAATAATGTAGGATCATATATCGGGGCCTAAATTTTGTATAACCTCATATTCATATGAGAATAGAGTGTGGTCCAAATTTGAGTTGAGATGGATGGAAGGAAGTGGCTAAATCGGAAGATCTAATGTTATAAAGAGTTAGTAAGCCTTGATAGGATAATTTCTCACCTAAGGAAAAGCCTACCAAAGTGGAGTCATCATATTTCACACTTGATCCATATGATGGGCAATCCAAGTCATTCATATGAAGGGAATATCCTACTACGACTATTCACGAGGTTTCTTCACTCGATGGACACCAAAATCAATGGTTAAGGGGTTAATTTGTCAATTAGGTCACTTTTATAATGATTTAGGGACCTAAATTTAACATATACTGTTAATTTATGATACATAGTCATGGTATAAATTTTTACATCAAACGGATCATGAGAACCATGTGATCTAGAATTCAGGGGTCTAAGTTAATAACATTTTCATAATTATTGTTAATGTGAGAGTTTTGGAAAATCTAATGGTTATACATGGTCATAGGCACATTTCTAAGTAATTCTTACAAAACTTATGTTTAAATCATTATGAATAAAGAATTATTCACCAAATTAACTAAGGGAACGTACATATATCAATCAACATAATGGATGGCCAGATGTCATGTTAAAAATATGAAGACTTGATGGTTGGTACTCTAACAGTATATATAGGTATATGTAGGATCAGTTTTGTAAACGACATAATACAATATGGGTTTCTGGAGTGGTTAGGGGGTAGAACATATGTATCAATAGATTCGAGTGTCTTGTTCACATGTGTAAGTTTCTCAGATTGTAGTTTTGATGGTCGATTACACATATTCATAGGTGTTGAATAAGATGAACGGATCAGAATATTAACTTGATGTGTGTATGAGCGGATGTAGAGATCAAGTAGCTAGTTTACTATGATCAGGTGGTCCAAAATCAAAATGGATAGTCAGATATCTTTACCTAGCGGTGAATAGTTGACTGAACGATTGGTTATAATGGACAACAGAGAATACATGGGTATATGATGATCATATCTCAAAATCAACAGTCATATGGCTTGATCTATGAATGGAGATTATTCCCAACAATCAGATTCGTGTTGGAGAATGGATGTAGGGTTTAGATAGCTAGATTGGTATCGTACACATGTACATAATAAGTTAAATTTCATGGTAACACTCAAAAACTTTCAATACTCGGGTATTGAAAAGTTCAAGGTGTTACAATCTACCCCCTTAAACAAAATTTCATCCCCGTAATTTAATTACTTGTATTAGTTACACTGATTTATTCAGTTTAATTTTTCATTATATTCCTCGTGAGGTGGATATATATGTATAGTTGTGCATATAATTGGCTATATGAAATCGAGATGCTACAATATTGAAAAAACTGCCTTATGGTCGATGGTTGTGATGAATGTTGTGGATAATCTTATGTAGCTTCTTACAGTTGTCCTTGGTTTGAAATGGAAGCTGGAAAGAACCTTGAAGTTGGGGATTGTGGTTGTTGGGATGGGCCATCTTGGTTCCTAGCTATGGTGGCTCGTGCATTGTCACGCCCCAAACTCGGAAACCGGGCTCACAAAATTCCCGATCGCTGAATCCGGCGCCGACAGCCTCCGTAGAACCCCATTCTCGGCTCCTAGCTCCCATTCGCTAGGTTCCGATCCTGGGATGCTACGAGGAGGATTTTCAATGTCAGTTTGATTCGTAATAAGCATAACCAAAGGCATAACCCACAAACAACAACCAAGAACTCCATTACATTTCCACTATGATCAAAAACTTTACAAGTACAATGAGCGTAAAGGAAAATACAATGGTAAAGAATAAAAACTCTAAAACGCTCTGCAACGTGCTCCTGCCTCAACGCTGCTGCGAACCAACGTCACCTACACGCAACGGTCATGCATAAGCTTATAGAAAGTTTAGAGGGTGGTGAAAGTGTGTGTGCAAGGTAGTAATATGATCATGTAATGTCAGAGTAATGCGGAATATGCAGATAGATCCATAATATCATGAGCCGTACCCAGGCTTATGTGATGCAAGACATGAATGATATCGGCCACCCCAAGGCCATGCGATGTGCAATGCAACTCAAGCATACAGATCCTCATCTATGTCCACACATCAATACAGCTCAAATATGGGATATCACCGAGGTCTAGTACACTCTAAACCAGATTGCCGCCACATCGCGCGCAATAAGGTAAGTGAAAGAGACCACACTATCCGTCTGCCAATATCAGGCGCGACTCGTCGATAGAAGACCCATTCCTCGAGCTGGTCAGACTCAGCCTAGCATTGCCCCCTACTCTCGGGCGGGTAAGGCCGCACCCCCTTCCAACCGACCACGACACAGTGAAGAGCGTAACCGTCAGGTAATCGGCACTTAACACTCATCTACCCACTTGGTCTAGATGTTGGAGCAATCTCTTGGTACTATAAGGGTTTAGGGACTTTCACCCAGGGATATCAATAGCAGCCCATGTAGAACAAGATTTTCGGTATCCAATCCTGTCAACCACGATGCGTCTGTGGAGGCTACGGCCCTGATGTCGCTAGGGCGTACAATACTCATGTCACACAAATATGAAATGCATGATTCACGCTATCCAGTCATGCAACAATTTCTTTGCATATCGTGTGCTCATGTAGGGCAACACTGCCTAACCAAGAGCCCATAAACAACCTGCCCGAAGGCATATGCTATGATCAGTCAATCCTCATATCAAGCATACATATGATGCGTATGATCATGGGTCATGAAGTTATACTAAACATGTAAATGAGTGATGAACCATTCTTACAATACAAATGGGCCTAGACGGCCTATACACAGCAAGTACTGCCTATCAAAGGGACCCTAGGGGGAGTCGTAATGTGGACATCCAACCAACATTACACTCGCAATGTGGACGTCAAACCAACATTGCTCCCAAAGTACGATCGTCACAAACATCGTTACATAAACCGTGTTGGGCTCACACATTGCAATTGACTTTAGGTACATCCCATTGGGCCTTAAATACATCAAATGGGTTACATCATATGGGCCATCTCCAATGGGCCTTATGTGCATTGCAATGGGTCATAATCCATGGACTTTAGATTGCATCAAATGGGCCTAATCTCATGGGTTTTATATGTAATAAATGGGCCACACCAATTGGTCTTATATGCATTGCAATGGGTCAAAACCCGTGGGCCTTGGATTGCATCAATTTGGGCCTAGCCTCATAAGTTTAATATATAACAAATTGGCCACACCCATTGGGCCCCCACATGTACATCAAATGGGCCTCAACCCATAGGCCTTATATGAGTCAAATGGGCCTAAATCCCTAGGCCTTACATATATCAAATGGGTCCAATTTCATGGGCCTTGAAGTACATCAAATGGGCCTAGTCCCATGGACTTGAAACATATCAAGTGGGCCTAAAACCATAGGCCTTATGTGTTTCAAGTGAGCCTAACCCATAGGCCTTTTACAATCCGAATGGGCATAGCCCATAGGCCTTTCATAAATTAAATGGGCCTAACCCATATGCTTTAAACAAATCAAATGGATGGACGGTTTGGATGCATCACATGCATCAAGGGTGGGGGCCCACATGTAGGCCCACCATTACGAATATTATATATTGAATAACATGTAAACAACATATATTATAAATAGTATATATATAATATCATATGTATATGTAATGCAGTATATATAAACACACATATGCTGCACACAGACACGCATGCACACCCACACGCACGCATACATACACAGCGGGCCCCACCGTCCGCTGGACGGTGGGGGGTGAAACACATAAATCTTGGTGGCATCCACCATCCGCTTGGACGGTGGATAGATGAGACGTCCATCACTGTGGGTCCCATGTGGGGCCCACTGAAATGTCTATTTGCCATCCAAGCCGTTCAAAAGGTCAGGTGGACCTAGATGGAAGGAAAACACAAATTTCGTCTTGATCCAAGATTTCTGTGGGCCTCAGGAAGAGTTTCAGTGGTAAATGTTCATTCACACTGTTCCCTATGGTGTGGGCCACCTGATAAATGGATGGGACTGAAATTCGGAGGGGGCCCACTACTGGGGGTGGCCCACCTCAGACAGAGGCAGAGCCTCTAGTTTTAACAAAAACTTGGGAAACTTGATTTTTGGGGTTTTTCGCGTATGGGACCCACATGACATAGATCCATTCCGCCCATTATATTTAGTGGCTTGTAACAGGCGAAATGAGTCCAAAGTTTAAATTTTTTTGATGATAGAAAATGAAATAAAATAAGAAAAAGGATCCTTGAATGGTAATGATACATTCTTTGATGCTATGGCCCACCAGGTCTTCCAACCAGCCCCAAACTTCTACCCAACGGCTAAAATGTTGTAGGTAAGAGGATGGACGGCTCGGATTTCATACATACGCTAAGGTGGGGCCTACATAGGCCGGCTCACCCAAAACCTTCTTTCTTTCCTTTTCTTTTTTTTTCCTTTGTTTTTCATACAGGGACGTCCAGCGTCCCAGACGCTGGACGGTTCAAGCCTGAAATGCATTGTGGTGGGACCTATAGAAGTGGGCCACCACTGAGGGATGATGTAGCTACGATATTTAAGGTGGGCCCCACTTGAATGAAAACTTGAACAAAATAAATCTCAAGGTGGGGTCCATTCAAGTGGGCCACACAACCCTATCACATAAATAGAACAAAATAAACTAAAAAGAAATAAAAGAGAGAGAGAGACATGGAGAGTGGGACACGCCTTATGATGGAAGGACCCCGACATTATGGGCCCTCCCTTAAAAGAAAATCATATAATAAACGGATCCCTTGAACATGGGACCATCGAAAATGTAAATCAACGGTGGAGATCCATTTCCCACCGAAATGGACGGTCTAGATGACCTTTCTAAATGAAATAAACATTATGATGGGGTCCATGGAGAATGGCCCCATCATGGAACGATCATGATGATCCAAGTGGGCCATCGGCCACATTTTAGGGTCCCAAGTGAGATCCACACCATTGATCGGTGGGCCTCACTTGGCACATCATAAAAATAAGAAAAACTAGAATGATCTAGCACCCACCGTCCGATCTTCTTGCTCCTAGGAGTTCCTTAGCACCTTAGCTTGGTTTTCAACGGTTAAGATGAGGAATGGAGGGTTGAGATGGGAGATCTTGGGATGAAGAGGTGGGCCACACTTGGAGTTTAGGAAGCTTGGAGAAGTTTCATACGTATGGAGCTTGGAAATTTCTTTGTTTGTTTTGAGATTTTGAAATGAGAAAGAGAGAAAGAGAGAGAGTTGTAAAGGGAGAGAGAGAGAGTGATGGATGGATGTGGTGAGTGATGGTTGTGTAAGAAAAGCTTGACTTTTGAGGCTTTTGTGTAAGAGAGGTATGGGTGGTGAAGACTTTTGTGGCTTTTTGTGTAAGAGAGGTATGGTTTTGGGAGACTTTTGTGGTTGCTTGGGAAAAAGGAATAAAGTGATGTGTACTTGACATGTGATGGATTGATGGGTTGATTGATTGATGGGATTGATGTGATTGATGTGACACATCGTAGAGATTCTCTTGGTTTTCGCAACGCGCGGCATTTTCTCGTACCGAACGTCGATCTACAACTCTTGACCAGGGTATTGCCTCGGCGCGCGAGTTGCGGTATCGGAACCGCAACGACGATGCGGTCGCTATGGTATTGGTCTCGGGCTGAGTCGACTCGGGTTGTCGGCACATGAATCAGGGTCGCGCGTCGATATCGGTTAAGGGTCGAAGGTTGTCGGAATTCGACCGGTAAGACCGCGGAAGTCTACGAAAATGTACGGACCAAGATACGGGTCTTACAGCTCTCCCCTCCTTATAAAAATTTCGTCCTTAAAATTTACACAAGCATCGCAACTAGGTATAACTCGCGAGGAATAAGAAACATAACGTCATCATATAGAATCAGGGGCAGCATACAAAATACAATACATGATCAATCATCAAAGAGACGAGGATAACGCTCTTGAATCTCAGCCTCACGCTCCCACAAAGCCTCCTCTATAGAATGGTGACCCCACTGCACCTTCACCAACGGAATGACCTTAGTTCTGAGGACCTGCTCCTTCCGATTAAGGATACGGACTGGCTGTTCAATGTAAGAAGCGTCCTCACGAACCTCCAGCGGCTGCCAATCAATGACGGGAACTATGTCTGACCCACACTTCCTCAACATGGAGACGTGAAAAATGTCGTGGACGCCAGACAACTGTGATGGCAAGGCAAGCCGATAGGCCACGGCGCCAACGCTCCCAGTGATCTCAAAAGGTCCTATGAATCTCGGGGCAAGCTTACCCTTCGCTCCAAATCGAACTACGCCCTTCATGGGCGATACCTTGAGGTACACATGGTCCCCTACATCAAACTCCAAGGGACGACGCCGACGATCAGCAGAACTCTTCTGTCGACTCTGAGCTGTGCGCATCCTCTGCCTGATGATGTCAATAGCCTCTGAAGTCTCCTGCATAAGCTCGGGACCTAGGAGACGACGCTCTCCAACCTCGGTCCAACAACTCGGTGATCTGCATGGTCTGCCATATAGTGCCTCAAAAGGAGCCATGCCGATGGGCGCCTGATAGCTGTTATTGTACGCGAACTCAGCCAATCGCAGATGCTCATAGCAGCTACCCCCGAAATCAATCGCACAAGCCTGAAGCATATCCTCAAGTATCTGATTGACCTTCTCGGTCTGGCCATCGGTCTGCGGATGGTACGCGGTGCTGAGCTGCAAATCAGTCTCCATCGCTCGCTAGAAGCTCCTCCAAAACTGAGACGTGAACCTCGAGTCTCGGTCAGAAACGATCGAGACTGGAACGCCATGCAGTCTCACAATCTCCTCGATGAATAATCTCACAAACCGGTCTATAGACCAAGTCACACGCATCGCAAGGAAATGTGCCGACTTCGTCAGACGATCCACAACAACCCAAATGGCGTCATGACCGCGTTGAGTCCTCAGCAAGCCCATAATGAAATCAGTCGACACGCTCCCACTTCCACATCGGGACACTCAAGGGCTGCAATAGACAAGGAGGTCTCTGATGATCGGCCTTGACACGCTGGCACGTGTCACACTAGGCCACAAAACTGGCGATCTGGCGCTTCATCCCCCCCCAAAAATAGTGTCGCCTCATGTCACGATACATCTTCGTCGAGCCCGGGTGGATAGAAAATCACGATCGATGTGCCTCGGTCATAAGATCTTTGTGCAACTCTGGAATATCCAGGACACATAATCGGCCTCTGAAGCGAAGTCCACCGTCTGTACTGATCTGCCAATTAGCCTGACCCTCAGATGCCACCTCAGCCATATAACTCTGCAACGACTGATCAGCCTGCTGAGCCTCGATCACCCTAGCTACAAGAGAGGGTTGAATCGACAAGCTCGATAACTGTACAATGGAAGACTGCAGGCCGAACTCAAAATCATACGCTGCGATATCCTCAAGCATCTGCCACTCCTGAATCATCATATGCGCCATTAGGCCTCGTGGCTGACGGCTGAGGGCATCTGCCACCACGTTCGCCTTACCCGGGTGGTACTGAAGATCAAAATCATCAAGAGCTCCATTCAGCGCCTCTGTCTCATATTCAACTCAGACTGCGAGAAGAGGTATTTCAAGCTCTTGTGATCAGGGAAGAGCTCGAACCTGACCCCATAAAGATAGTGCCTCCACACCTTCAGTGCAAAGACAACTGCAACCAGCTCCAGATCATGGGTAGGATAGTTCAGCTCATGGACCTTAAGTTGACGAGACGCAAAGGCCACTGGTCTCCCGTGCTGCATCAGGACAGCACCCAAACCGATATGCGAGGCATCACTGAATACAATAAAGTCGTCACTCCCAGAGGGAAGAGTGAGGACAGGAGCGGACGTCAGACGGTCCTTCAACTCCATAAATGCTCGCTCGTAGGCGTCACTCCAAATAAACTCTACCCCCTTCCGAGTCAACCTGGTCAGCGGGGCTGCAATACGAGAAAAACCCTCGATGAAATGTCGGTAATAGCCCACCAAACCAAGGAAACTACGGATCTCTGTCGCAGTCGTGGGCTGGCCCCACTGAAGCACTGCCTCGACCTTCGAGGGGTCCACTGTGACACCCTCCCTCGTCACCACGTGACCGAGAAACTTCACCTCCTCCTGCCAGAACTCGCATTTCTCCAGCTTCGCATACAGCTGGTGTGCGCGGAGGGTCTGCAAAGTAATCTCTAAATGCTGCTCGTGCTCCTCACGGGTCCTCGAGTAGATCAGAATGTCATCGATGAAGACTACAACAAACTGATCCAGATATGGGCGAAAGACGTCGTTCATCAGCTGCATGAAGACCGCAGGTGCATTGGTCGGTCCGAAGGACATGACCTGAAACTTAAAATGATCGTAATGCATCCTGAATGCCGTCTTCGGAATGTCCTCATCTCGGACCCGAATCTGATGATAACCGGAACGCAGGTCAATCTTCGAAAAGAACTATGCACCCTGCAGCTGGTCAAACAAATCGTCAATCCTAGGGAGCGGGTACCTGTTCTTGATCGTGACTTTGTTGAGCTTGCGATGGTCAACGCAGAGCCTCAACGAGCCACCCTTCTTCTTCATGAAGAGTACCGGCGCTCCCCACGGTGAACTGCTCGGACGGATAAAACCCAACTCACGTAACTCGTCCAACTGCTTCTGCAGTTCCCGTAACTCCAACAGTGCCATACGATACGGGGCCTTCGAAATAAACGCAGTACCGGGCACGAGATCAATCTGAAACTCGGTGAGTCGACGAAGCGGTAATCCCAGAATCTCCTGAAACACATCGAGAAAATCGCAAACCATGGGCAAATGGTCGATGCAGGCGGCAACAGGCTCCTCTATGGCACAGGACATTAAACAAGACAACCGCTCTCCTTTGGTCTCTGCAACGAACTGAAACTGTGGCACGCCGGGTATACAGAACGTGACTGTCCTCGCGGCGCAGTCCAAAATGGCATAATACTCAGCGAGCCAATCCATGCCCAGGATGACGTCGAACTCGGACATCGGCAAAATAAATAAATCAGCGGGCAGGAAGGTATTCCCAACTAGAACGGGGCAAGATGAACAAAATCGTCCCAACACTGCAGTCCTCCCCAAGGGAGTCGATACTGATAAGCTCTCATCGGCAGACTCCAATGGTAAGCCAGCTGATCGACAGAAGCTCTCGGCCACAAAAGAATGCGATGCACCAGAATCAAACAGCACACGTGCAATGCATGCAGAAACTGGAAGTATACCCTCAATGACTCCTCCAGATGACTACGGATCCTGCTGAGCCGCATAAAATCTAGCCTGAGCTGGTTGGGGAGGTACCTATCCCCTCTGAACGTGCTGTTGCTGCTGATGAAGTCGCTGAGGCGGTCGAAACTGCTGCCTCTGCTGTTGTGGTCTCTGAGGCTGGTGTTGATGCTGAGGTGGCCTCGGTGGTGGGGGCTGCTATCGCTGCTGCTGTGGGGGTCTCTGCTGCTGCGGTGGAGATCTCTGCTGCTGTGGACCTCTCTGCTGCTGCTGGGGGCTGGGACACTCCCATGAACGGTGTCCCGTCACACCTCACCTAAAGCAAGTGCCGGTGAACTGCCTCTGAGGTGGTGGTGGAGGTGCTGACGGTGCCGATGGTGCACGGAAGGCTGGACGACCTGTACGCCTCTGCTGCTGTGTTCGACGCTGCTGTGAATCACTGGAAGAAGCCTGCCTCTTCCGGTCTCTCCTCTGACCACGATCAGACTGAGAACCGGTCCATTCAGTCTCATAAATCTGATCTCTCCACACTACTGCCTGGAAAGTAGGGAGCTCATGCCCAATAACACGACCTCGATGGCCGTAACGTAAGCCATGCTCGAAGCGGCGGGCCTTCCGTCCCTCCTCATCAACCATATATGGTGCAAATCTAGATAGCGCCATAAAATGGGCCGCGTATTGTGCCACAGTCATGTCTCCCTGCACCAGAGTCTCAAACTCTAAAGCTCGCTGACGGCGGATATGGTCGAGAAAGTACTACTCCTCGAATCGATCAACAAAGTCCTCCCATGTCCAAACATACTCAGGTCTGGCAACACGGGTAACAGAGGTCCACCAATGCTCAGCCTCACCCTGGAAGAGAAATACAGCTAACCGGACGCGTTGCTCGGTCGTACATGACATGGTATCGAAGATCTTCTCCACATCGGAGCGCCATCTCTCTGCTGCAGTTGGATCTGGCTCACCCTAGAAACTTGGGGGATCAAGTCGTCTGAACTCACGAAGTAAGGCGCTCGCACGCTCCTGCTCTACCTGAGCTGGTGAAACAACTGGGTGTCTGCCCTGTCCCTTGAGTGCGGCTGTCACAGCCTGTAACATCTGATGTAACTGAGAGGCACTCACAGTCACGGTCAGCTCCGCATCGGCCTCAGATGGAGGAACGTCATCCTCGGAGAAGGGAGCAGGGATCTCTGAGGGTGGAACGGGAGACGCAGGTGGTAGGGCTGGAGCATCCGATGGTGAAGCGAAATCCTCAGGTGGTGGTGCGGGAGTCGATCGGGTAACTCTCCCAGGCGCCATGTCCTACAGGAAAGATCGAAGGCGCCTATCAACTTCAAAACTCTTGAAGGTACACACGTTAACGGTCTGTATTGGAAGGTCGCGAAGCTATCCGAACTTTAGGACTTAGCCATTCTTCACTCATAGCAGACATGTAATGTTGTACTCGGTTATTCTCAAGTTATGCTCTGATACCAACTTCTGTCACGCCCCAAACTCAGAAACCGAGCTCACAAAATTTTCGATCGCCGAATCCGGTGCCGACAGCCTCCGTAGAACCCCATTCTCAGCTCCTAGCTCCCAATTGCCAGGTTCCGATCCTGGGATGCTACGAGGAGGATTTTCAATGTCAGTTTGATTCGTAATAAGCATAACCAAAGGCATAACCCACAAACAACAACCAAGAACTCCATTACCTTTCCACTATGATCAAAAACTTTACAAGTACAATGAGCATAAAGGGAAATACAATGGTAAAGAATAAAAACTCCAAAACGCTCTGCAACGTGCTCCTGCCTCAGCGCTGCTGCGAACCAACGTCACCTACACGTAACGGTCATGCATAAGCTTATAAAAATCTTAGAGGGTGGTGAAAGTGTGTGCGCGAGGTAGTAATATGATCATGCAATGTCAGAGTAATGCAGAATATGCAGATAGATCCATAATATCATGAGCCATACCCAGGCTTATGCGATGCAAGACATGAATGGTATCGGCCACCCCAAGGCCATGCGATGTGCAATGCAACTCAAGCATACAGATCCTCATCTATGTCCACACAACAATACAGCTCAAATATGAGATATCACCGGGATCTAGTACACTCTAAACTAGATTGCTGCCACATCGCGCGCAATAAGGTAAGTGGAAGAGACCACACTATCCGTCTACCAATATCGGGCGTGACTCGTCGATAGCGGACCCATTCCTCGAGCTGGTCAGACTCAGCCTAGCATTGCCTCCTACTCTCGGGCGGATAAGGCCGCACCCCCTTCCAACCGACCATGACACAGTGGAGAGCGTAACCGTCTGGTAATCGGTACTCAACGTTCATCTACCCACTTGGTCTAGATGTTGGAGCAATCTCTTGGTACCATAAGGGTTTAGGGACTTTCACCTAGGGATATCAATAGCACCCCATATAGAACAAGATTTTCGGTATCCAATCCTACCAACCACGATGCGTCTGTGGAGGCTACGGCCCTGATGTCGCTAGGGCGTACAATACCCATGTCACACAAATGCGAAATGCATGATTCACGCTATCCAGTCATGCAATAATTCCTTCACATATCGTGCGCTCATGTAGGGCAACACTGCCTAACCAGGAGCCCATAAACAACCTGCCCGAAGGCATATGCTATGATCAGTCAATCCTCATATCAAGCATACATATGATGCGTATGATCATGGATCATGAAGTTATACTAAACATGTAAATGAGTGATGAACCATACTTACAACACAGATGGGCCTAGACGGCCTATACACAGCAAGTACTGCATATCAAAGGGACCCTAGGGGGAGTCGTAATGTGGACATCCAACCAACATTACACTCGCAATGTGGACGTCAAACCAACATTACTCCCAAAGTAAGATCGTCACAAACATCGTTACATAAACCGTGTTGGGCTCACACATTGCAATGGACTTTAGGTACATCCCATTGGGCCTTAAATACATCAAATGGGTTACATCATATGGGCCATCTCCAATGGGCCTTATGTGCATTGCAATAGGTCATAACCCATGGACTTTAGATTGCATCAAATGGGCCTAATCTCATGGGTCTTATATGTAATAAATGGGCCACACCAATTGGTCTTATATGCATTGCAATGGGTCAAAACCCGTGGGCCTTGGATTGCATCAATTTGGGCCTAGCCTCATAAGTTTAATATATAACAAATTGGCCACACCCATTGGGCCCCCACATGTACATCAAATGGGCCTCAACCCATAGGCCTTATATGAGTCAAATGGGCCTAAATCCCTAGGCCTTACATATATCAAATGGGTCCAATTTCATGGGCCTTGATGTACATCAAATGGGCCTAGTCCCATGGACTTGAAACATATCAAGTGGGCCTAAACCCATAGGCCTTATGTGTTTCAAGTGAGCCTAACCCATAGGCCTTTTACAATCCGAATGGACATAGCCCATATGCCTTTCATAAATTAAATGGGCCTAACCCATATGCTTTAAACAAATCAAATGGATGGACGGTTTGGATGCATCACATGCATCAAGGGTGGGGGCCCACATGCAGGCCCACCATTACGAATATTATATATTGAATAACATGTAAACAACATATATTATAAATAGTATATATATAATATCATATGTATATATAATGCAGTATATATAAACACACATATGCTACACACACACACACACGCACGCACACCCACACGCACGCATGCATACACAGCGGGCCCCACCGTCCGCTGGACGGTGGGGGGTGAAACACATAAATCTTGGTGGCATCCACCGTCCGCTTGGACGGTGGATAGATGAGACGTCCATCACTGTGGGTCCCATGTGGGGCCCACTGAAATGTCTATTTGCCATCCAAGCCGTTCAAAAGGTTAGGTGGACCTAGATGGAAGGAAAACACAAATTTCGTCTTGATCCAAGATTTCTGTGGGCCCTAGGAAGAGTTTCAGTGGTAAATGTTCATTCACACTGTTCCCTATGGTGTGGGCCACCTGATAAATGGATGGGACTGAAATTCGGAGGGGGCCCACTACTGGGGGTGGCCCACCTCGTGAACAGCTTAGATAACAAATAAGCATCACGGTGGGGCCCACATGCAGGGTCGTGAGCCCCTCACGTTCACCCGTTTACACAGCCAGGCGCAGCTGCATGATGTCATAGAGAGGCAGAGCCTCTAGTTTTAACAAAAACTTGAGAAACTTGATTTTTGGGGTTTTTCGCGTATAGGACCCACATGACATAGATCCATTCCGCCCATTATGTTCAGTGGCTCGTAACAGGCGAAATGAGTCCAAACTTTGAATTTTTTTTATGATAGAAAATGAAATAAAATAAGAAAAAGGATCCTTGAATGGTAATGATGCATTCTTTGATGCTATGGCCTACCAGGTCTTCCAACCAGCCCCAAACTTCTACCCAATGGCTAAAATGCTTTAGGTAAGAGGATGGACGGCTCGGATTTCATACATATGCTAAGGTGGGGCCTACATAGGCCGGCTCACCCAAAACCTTCTTTCTTTCCTTTTCTTTTTTTTTTTTTCTTTCATGCAGGGACGTCCAGCGTCCCAAACGCTGGACGGTTCAAGCCTGAAATGCATTATGGTGGGCCCTGTAGAAGTGGGCCACCACTGAGGGATGATGTAGCTACGATATTTAAGGTGGGCCCCACTTGAATGAAAACTTGAACAAAATAAATCTCAAGGTGGGGTCCATTCAAGTGGGCCACACAACCCTATCACATAAATAGAACAAAATAAACTAAAAAGAAATAAGAGAGAGAGAGAGAGACATGGAGAGTGGGACACGCCTTATGATGGAGGGACCCCGACATTATGGGCCCTCCCTTAAAAGAAAATCATACAATAAACGGATCCCTTGAACATGGGACCATCGAAAATGTAAATCAACGGTGGAGATCCATTCTCCACCGAAATGGACGGTCTAGATGACCTTTCTAATTGAAATAAACATCATGATGGGGTCCATGGAGAATGGCCCCATCATGGAACGATCATGATGATCTAAGTGGGCCATCGGCCACATTTTAAGGTCCCAAGTGAGATCCACACCATTGATCGGTGGGCCTCACTTGGCACATCATAAAAATAAGAAAAACTAGAATGATCTAGCACCCACCGTTCGATCTTCTTGCTCCTAGGAGTTCCTTGGCACCTTAGCTTGGTTTTCAACGGTTAAGATGAGGAATGGAGGGTTGAGATGGGAGATCTTGGGATGAAGAGGTGGGCCACACTTGGAGTTTAGGAAGCTTGGAGAAGTTCCATACGTATGGAGCTTGGAAATTTCTTTGGTTGTTTTGAGATTTTGAAATGAGAAAGAGAGAAAGAGAGAGAGTTGTAAAGGGAGAGAGAGAGAGTGATGGATAGATGTGGTGAGTGATGGTTGTGTAAGAAAAGCTTGACTTTTGATGCTTTTGTGTAAGAGAGGTATGGATGGTGAAGACTTTTGTGGCTTTTTGTGTAAGAGAGGTATGGGTTTGGGAGACTTTTGTGGTTGCTTGGGAAAAAGGAATAAAGTGATGTGTACTTGACATGTGATGGATTGATGGGTTGATTGATTGATGGGATTGATGTGATTGATGTGACACATCGTAGAGATTCCCTTAGTTTTCGCAACGCGCGGTGTTTTCTCACACCGAACGTCGGTCTACAACTCTTGACCAGGGTATCGCCTCGGCGTGCGAGTCGCGGCATCAGAACCGCAACGACGGCGCGGTCGCTATGGTATTGGTCTCGGGCTGAGTTGACTTGGGTTGTTGGCACATGAATCAGGGTCATGCGTCGATATCGGTTAAGGGTCGAAGGTTGCCAGAATTCGACCGGTAAGACTGCGGAAGTCTACGGATAGGTATGGACCAAGATACGGGTCTTACAACATACATGAACTATAAGAACATCTCCTGCATTGATTTGACTCCTTGTGCTAATTCTTTGATGATCAGTGTGACCTTTGTCTATTGTGGCTATACAAGCTGAGCTTTTGTGAGATCGAGTGCATGGAAGGATTGGATTTCTTCCTCATGGTTGGTCATGGCTATCTGTGATCTGGTTCAAATGATGTTGCGAAAGAAGAGGTTTTTCGGGAGCGCCTGTCTCGTAAAGGCATAATGGCTTTGGATTTTTTTATGATTTTTTAAAAATTAATGCATACGCAAATGATCAAGAACTGCTGACGCTCATGGACTGAAAAGATCATGTTTTTTAAGTTAGGTCTCAACTGGTGTGGCTAACACCTTCATAGTAGAGTTTCCATTCTGTGGACGCAAGGATCCCGGGTCAAAATCGACTCAAGTACGCTTTCTCAACAGGTTGCCTCTTTCGAGGGCTTTACATTGTGATTGATTGATTATGTTTGACCAAAGTCCTCACTAGCCAATTTCTTCATCTTTACAGTCAGCTAAAGCCTATAGAAATGTTAGGGTAAGGATCCAAAGATTTCTTATCATAAGATTACACTTTGGTTCTACGATTAAAGATTCTGAGTAAAGGACTACGGTTACAGAGAAGGAAGTTGTTAGGCACCCACTCTACCCATACATGTATGTTCTCTACTTCATAGGATCTAATTATTCTTGAAGGTTAAGATTCAATTCTCGTATATGAAGGTGTGCAATGCTTGTGACAAAATGTGAAGTAATTGATAGGTTTTCTGTTGGGCAAGATCGGATTAAATTGACAAGCCTCAGAGCATACTTCCAAGCTAATTTGGTGCAAAGTATGTTGAATGATGTTATGCTATGCAAATGTAATAGCTAGATGCAGCTTGATCAAAAATAGTCAGGTGCATGGTAGATTCGCAATGATCTTATCAAGTGGCTTGGATTGAACTTAGGTCGGTTCAAGAGGCTAGTGTTAGGGTTAGACCAAGGCTAGGCTCTCTTCTTCACTCTCACTCTCTTTGATGAGATGGATGCTTGATTGTAGATGGCTAGGGATTAGTGTGTATGGATGTGGATTGAGGGATTCAATATTAAGGGATTGATGATGCTTCGAAATGGGAGTGAATTATAGAAATGTGAAGGGAATTGGGGTATTTATACCCCTCTAGCCCAATTTTCTGCTAATTCCTGGAAGGCTTGAGGTTAAAAATGTTTTGATGACTAATATTTGAGATTTCCATGTGGTAAGATCTCATGTGTTGATTTGGGTGACAAAAGGTATAATTTTGGCTCAAGGGAAGGGCATCAGAGTAATTGTCAAGTTTTGCACATGCATAAAATAGGGAGGGAGGACAACAGCATACAAGTAGGCAGTCAGCCAAAGTACAGCCGGTTCCACATGGCAAGTGGCACCTAAGGTGCCACTCATCTTTCCTTTTTGTTTCAGCTTCGAAGGGAGGTTCCTCCTATACACGTGGGCAGGTTTGGTATTCCTAGGTTGCCTTGTTGTCTCTCCTTTCCATCGAATTGGGCTTTGGAATGGGCTTGGGCTAAAATGGGTTTATGGACTTCATTTTATAATATGAGTTGAATAGGAAGGCTATGTGGGCTAACCGGGTGGGTTGACTCAATGAGTTAACTCTATGGGTTGGTTTTTAAGGTTCTAGGGTTTGGATTACGTTTCAAAACAAGGTTTAGGATTCAGATTCAGGTATGGATTGGGGTTAAGGGTATGGATTAGGGCTTGGATCAGGGTTAAGGGTATGGATTAGGGTTTGGATCAGGTTTAAGAGTATGGATTAGGGTTTGGCTTAAGGTTAAGGTTATAGATCGAGGTTCGGGGTTTGGCTTAAGGTTAAGGGTATGTATCAGGGTTTGGTTTAGGCTTAAGGGTATGGATTAGGGCTTGGCTTTGGATTAAGGTATGGATCGAAGTTTCTATTCAATCAAGCTTATCGACCCAAAATGGGGTGTGCCTAGAAAGTGTTCACAACCCCAAGTGCAGAGTCACAATGTACTAATAACTCGGTGAGTTCAAGGTCGAATCCACAGGGACTAAACTTGTACGTATTCTGAAAAGAAGTAGAGTTAGAACTAGAACAAGAACTAAACAAAAATATGGAATAAAAGAGAGTAATTGTGAATGAATCATTAATAATCAAAATGGAACTAGAGCACTAAGGATCCACATGGAGCTATCAGGATGCTATTTCACTTGGTTTCCTTGTATCTTTGACATGTGAATTCTTCATTAATGACTTCCAAATCTCCAATTCTTCATTTAGTAATCTTTTGAGCATAAATCTTCCTTTTGATGTCAATTTCACTTTAAGCTCTTGAAATCACCTCGCATATGAAAACAAGCATAATTAGATCGATTAAGCACTATAATGTTTATAAAACCAACGTATAAATTAGGGTTGTACATCCAGCCGAGTCGAGTCGAGCTAGGCCAAGCTCGGCTGGACTTGTCCGTGTTATACTCAAGTTCGAGCTCGAGCCCGAGCTCAACATTGAATGTTGGCTTGTTAGACAAAGCTTTTGAGTTGATCTTGAGTCGAGCTAGTGGTTCGAGTCGAGTCGAGCTTACCTCGACTCGAGTCAGCATCCAACCCGACCTAACCCAGCACCCAACCGGACCCAAACCCACACCTGTCTAAAAAAAAATCAATGGAACTAAAATCATACACATCTATGATATATATATATATATATATATATATATATATATATATATATATATATATATATATATATATATATATATATATATATATATATATATATATATATATATATATATCATTAATCATACATTTGTGGTGGCTGAATGGGCTCAGAGTAGTCACCGAGTGGGCTGAGATAAGTCAGACGGGGCATGGATTAGGGAGAGGAGAATGAGAGAAAGAGAGAGAGAGAGAGAGAGAGAGAGAGAGAGAGAGAGAGAGAGAGAGCTCAGCTCGGGTGGGCGTGGGATGTCGAACAGAGGGCTGCGGCGAGCTGGGTAAGGGGGTAAGAGAGGGTCGAGTGGGGTTGGCACCGGGTAGGGTTTCATTTTATTTTTTAAAGTTTTATATATAACACTCGAACCGAGTCAAGCTCGAGGTCAAGCTTTAAGTCAAGTCGAGTCGATTTGCACCATGCTCAAACTCAACTCGATTTCAACTCGAGTTTTCAAAAGTGAGCTTGACTCGCCCCAAGTGAAGCCTTTAAGCCAAGTCAATCTGAGATGAATCGAGCCAATTTGAGCAAGCTTTTCGATCTAGCTTGACTTATATACAATTCTAGTATAAATATGGAGAAATATGCAATATTTCACACTCAACAACCCTCCCCCCCCCCCCCCCCCCCCCCCCCCCAAACAAGCATTTTGCTAGTCCCGAACAAAACATGCATGAAGATATCCTCAATTCTCAGTGTACAAGTTTCTTTTAGAAAATAATCTTTTGTGCAATCAAGTATGGATGAGTAGAATCAAGACGAGAAAGTGGAATTTTGAAAACATAGAGCCGAATCATATAAGCAATCAATCAAATAAGATCTTTATCAATCACTTAAGAGCATAAGTTCATTTATCAAGTTTTTTTTTTCAATGTGATCAGTGAATTCCAACTTTCTTTCCATAAACATATTATCACATAGCCATCCTCATCACTTTAGGATTAATTGAATAGTTAAGTGTTGATTTCAAACTTATCCCTATTTCATTCTTTCTGCAGTTTTTTATTTTATATTGATGGTCCTGTTGAGGGTCAAATATTGTATATTATCCCCCATTTATTTCTTATTTTTACAAACATAATATGGCTTAATGGTATATTTTACATGTGTTTGTGTTGCAAGGTGAATTTAAGGGCTTGGATTGAAAAGAATGATAAAAGCATAGATTTAGTGCTCAAAAGTCACCAAGGCAAAGAATCAACCTGTGGAGACCAAAATTAAAGATTTTAAGGTTCTAAGATCCAAGAAAACTAAGTGGAGAAGGAAGGAAGTCAAAAGAACAAGCACAGAAATCACAAATACTGTGTCATCGAGAACCATTCGATGACATCGAACACTAGTCGATGACATAAAATTTATGAAGGAAAATTGAGTTGGTTGCTGGACATATTAGGTCTTATTAGGTCAATGGAAGTTCAGATCGGATCGTGTTGAATATCTTCCAATTGGATAGGATAGGACTCCAATTCCAATTGGGTGCCTTGAATCAAATAAGGAAACATCCTAATAGCTATAAGTGGATCCCTGAAAACCGTAGTTTTCTGCCTTTAAATTCTTAAGTTTCTAAATTCATTTACTCTCTACTTTCCTGATTTATGTTAGATCTTTTTATTTTAATTACTCTCAAAATAAATACACGAGATTAGTCCCTGTGAATTCAACCTCAGTCTCACCGAGATTATTACTACATCGTGACACTATACTTGTGGTTGTGAACAAGTTTTTGGTGCCGTTGCCGACGATTAACGGTTGTATTTTTCTGAGATTAGCTAGTTTTTTAATTAGTTTAAGATTCGGGTTTTTTTTACATTCTATTATTAGAATTAGGGTTTCTCTAGATTATTATTTTTTAGAAACTAACTTAACTTTCCTATTTTGTAGGGTCCTAATATAGAAACTTCTAATTTGGTAATATCTTTCTAATTTTTCTTTCTTTCTATTTCTAGATTAAGGTTTGTTTTCTAATTTTAGAAGCTTTCTAATTCTAGGATTTTTTTTAGTAACTAATTCATCTTCCTATTTCTGTTTTTAGAAACTTTCTAATTTTAGAATTTCTATTTTTAGAAACTAATTTCTTTCTTTTTTTTTAACAGGATCCCAACATATATCTCCTCCAATCTAGTAACTTCTTTTTAACTTTTCCTCTACTTACTTTCCATATTGCTGTAGGTTTTTTCTTTTAGTTTTTTTTTTTTAAGGATTAGATTCAAAGTTAGGGTTTCACCATGTAAGAGTAGAAATGTCAATATGCTGAGATAACTAAAAGACATTGGGAAAGGATGTCAGATGATTATGTTAGAAAACAACTTATGTTCCAAAATTTTTCTAGAAACATCATCAAGAACCAACCAGAATACAATTTTCCACTAGTTAAGAAGTCCTTACGCGATTATATGCTGGAGATTAATTACACCCAACGGATTAAGAAAACAGTACGTGAGTGTTGGGGTTATCATAACTATGGGAGTGGGAATTATTACCACCCATTAGACAAGAAGAAAATAATAAGAGATTATATTATGGGTGATAATATGTATCAACAACCATCGGATTCTCCCACTTATGACCCGTATGACTATGATCAGTGGAAACATGAAATTAGAGAGATGCACCAACAAGGGATTATAATGAACATTCTCTTAGATCTCCTACCTTTGAAATCCAACCAGAAGCAATCCAAGAGGATTCACTTCAGAAACTCATGGATACATAAAAGCAATTCAATCAATATCTCATGCAATCATTCGTAGTCATTGAAAAATTTATTAAATTGATTAAATCAACTAGGCAAGAACGTCAGTCACACCTCAATGAGGAAGAAGAGGCTAAGTTATCCAAGCCTCAGCCTAATCCAGAAACACAATGCGAGGAGAGTGATCCTAACTAGCTTGTAGAAGATACTGAAATTAAGAATGAGAAGTTGGATTGTGTTAGTGAGTATATGGTTCAATTTCTCAAATAGTCGATCTCGATGATGGTCCAAAGGAATAATCAAGAGATGTAGGTATCTTTCAAATATAATGATACTGACACAGTTCACTCACATGAAACACTTGGTTTCAATGATGAAGATGAGGTTAGTTTATTCAAACCTTAACCCGATCTAGGAACAGAATGTGAGGAAAGTAATCTCATTCCATGAGTGTACTGCACTGAATTGGAAAATGATGAGTATTGGGATCACAATCATGAATGTATAGCTCAAATCCCCCTGGATTCAATCTCAAGTTTGGCCCATATCAATGATTAAGAGGTTCAGGAAGCTGTCGACCATAGTGTCTACTCCACCCATCTGACATGACCAATTTAAATGTGGAGGAGGAATCAATTTCAGCTAACCCTTCCAAACTTTGTGACGCATGTTTAGAAAACTCCCCTGAATTGAATGATGATATGATTCAAGAGATGGATGAGTTGCTCGATATGACTCTGGAATTTGAAACCATCCAGTTGAAGCCACCATCTGAGTTGTCAACCTTTGACAACACAATACCTTTACTGAGTAGTACCGATGAACAGAGTCTTCACATCAATTCTTTGCCTGTTAATCTTCAATCTACCAATGTAATGCAAGACAAGATACATCCAATGACGTTTTATTCTCACCATGATGAAGAGCAAGAGATCATTCTTCCATCCACTTCCAGAGATGATGAAATCCTTGGGCAGATCATCACAAACTTCAATATGGAAAATGGGTCACTCTTAGCTGAATTTCTTAACTCTTTATATTGCTTAGCACACTTTGCAAATTCAAATGATCCGATAATAAAAGAAATAGTGGATGCCTCACAAGATAATACCTAGGTAGTTGTCACGAACTGAGAAAACCTTTATTTTGAAGCCCCTCCTTTCTCAGATCCTAAATGTTTACCATTAAAGGAGGAGGAGCTGAAAATTAAACCAGAGTCTGAAACTTCGAAACGTGGCGAGGCTACATCACTTTTTGAGAATTTTTCTGAATTTTATTTACGTGTAGTCTCTAATTCACAATGTTATGCTAACATTGAAACTTTTTCTATCACAGGTGAATCATATATACTTTGGACACCTCAGAAAATTAAAAAGAAACCTTATGACCTTATGCTGAGGTCCATAAATTTCTCTAAAAATTCATGCTCTAAGGCATCCGAGCCTATTATAAAAAGAATTTTTGGATGATCTTGTTAAAAAACCTACTAAGAAATTTATCAAGATATTGACCGGAGGAGGACTCTTGCGGCATGACTGAGTAGCTTTTCCTTTGTTTCTCTAGTTTAGAATTAGTTTATTACTTTTATAGGACTAGGATAGTTTGTTTTTTGCTCTTTAGAATAGTTTGCTTATACTTATTGAATTTCATTTTGTATTAACCCATTTTATGCTGAGATCCGTAAAAAAGCTTCAAAATTCCTACTTCCAGGTATTATATTTCTAACACCATCTCCTTCATTTTTATTGCCACTTTTACGTCACATGCTTATTTTTTATACATTAAGGATAATGTAAAATTTTGTAAGGGTGTGAAAGATTAGGTAACCTAATCAGTGTTTTCATTAGTTTTGGGCAAAAAATTTTAAAATTTTCTCAATATTTTCAGATTGAAATCTATTTAGGAAGCAATAAATTGTGTATTAAGAATGCTTTGAGTATGATAAGATAGAGATTGAATCTTGAATTTCTTGAGTCTAATCATCTAACTTATCACCTAAGTGCTTACGCTCAATTGATTAATAGGTAGTTTGAATATCATGTTAATCTAGATAACAGGACACATTCAATTTGTCTTTTGTAAGTAAGACATGCTAGAAGTTCTGATGGTTAGTATGTGAATCATTAATAGATGGTAAGAATCGAGTCTGGAGAATTTTATCCACCTTAAAAGAAGAAAAGAACCAGTCAAAAAAATAAGAGATCGATAAAGAGATCATGAAAAAGAATGAAAAGAATGAAAATTTTGGAAAAGAATAAAAAAAATAAAGAAATAAAAAATTTGACGATCGATATAAAATCAAAAACTAAAAAAAGAAGGAGAAGGGGATGAGTTCAGAATCAGTACTTGAGTTTAAACCAATCTTGAAGTGATGAGCATGGCTAACATTATGAAACGATAGTATTCGTACGGAAAGTAAGTTGATTTTCACTGAGCACATTGAAAAATATAGTATACAGACTTATACTCTGATTTAATTAACAAAGAACTTACTTGATTGGTTACCTATGTGATTCGGCTCTAGGGTTTTCAAATTCACTTTCGTATCTTATCTCTACCAATTCATACTTGAGTAAACAAAAGATTCTCTTCCTAAAAAGTTTTGAACAGAGATTGAAGATTATTTTTCTCATGTTTTGCTCAGGACTAGCAAAATTCTGATTGAGGGTTGTGTTGAGGGTCAAATATTATATATTATCCCCCATTTACTTCTTGGTTTTATAAACATAATATGGCTTAATGGTATATTTTACATGTGTTTGTGTTGCAAGGTGAAATTAAGGGCTTGGATTGAAAAGAATGTTAAAAGCATGAATTTAGTGCTCAAAAGTCACCAAGGTAAAGAATGAACCTATGGAGACTAATATTAAAGATTTTAAGGTCCCAAGAGCCGAAGGAAGGAAGTCGAAAGACCAAGCGTAGAAATCACAAAGACTGTGTCATCGAGAACCGTTCGATGACATCGAAGATCTATTCGATGACATCGAACACTATTCGATGACATCGAATTTATAAGAAAAAATCGAGTTGGTTGCTAGACATATTGGGTTTTTTTCTCGATTAGTTGAAGACATGTTCGATGACTCGAAGAAAGGTGCTCGATGAATCGAAGACTGATCGATGATATCAAATTTATTGAAGAAACTGAAGTAACTCGTTGGACTGTTTTGGACACATTCTCAATGACTCGAAGACCTGTTCGATGGATCAAAGCTTCGCTCGATGACATCGAAGGGTATTCGATGACATCGAAGGCGTTACGCAATGTTTATGTGAACTACTTAAATTTGATTCGATTTTGTGGATCTACGAAACTTATCTTATAAATAGGGGCTCCTAGGCACTTTTTAGGATGTCTAAGGTTTGGAGGAGCAGAGAAAAAGGGCAGAGCTACTTCCGAAGAGTTCTTCTTCCCATCTCCTTAGTTTTTCATGCATTCATCTAGGGTTTTTAATACAATCATGTCTATGGTTAGCTAGATCCCTTGGCTAGGGCTAACGGTGGAAGCTTGTAGCATGGTTGGGATGTTTTTCTTGTTTGATTCTTATTATTGTTGAACTCCTTTGATTCTAGTTTGATACTTAAGGAATACTTTTAGTGTTTAATGGTTTGTTGTGATTAAAATTACAATAGAACTGCAATTGCTTGAAGTATCTTCTTTTCCTGTTTGGAGTTTGTGAAAATAGGAAATCCTATTGTTCTTCATCATCCCTTGGGCATGGATGGGTGATGGAATCCTCTCTATTCTTCACAATTTTCTCATGTTGGTTGTTGGATCGGTATACCCTATTGTCTACCATAGTCTCTTGGGCATGGTTAGGTGATGGAATCACTTCCAATCCTCACGACTTTCATCCGTTGAGAATTAGGTCAACGGAAGTTCAGATCGAATCTTATTGAATATCTTCCAATTGTATAGGATAGGACTCCAATTCCAATTGAGTGTCTTGAATCAAATAAGGAAACATCCTAATAGCTGCAAGTGGATCCCTAGAAACCCTAGTTTCCTACCTTTAAATTCTTAAGTTTCTAAATTCATCATCTCATAATTACTCTCTACTTTCCTGATTTAAGTTAGATCTTTTCCTAGTTTTGATTCTAATCCCTCAGAATAAATACACAAGATTAGTCCCTGTGGATTCGACCTTAGTCTCACCGAGATTATTACTACATAGCGACCCTACACTTGGGGTTGTGAACAGGTCCCTTTTATTTATTCATTCTTTTCCAGTCTTTTCATCATACATGACATTTTTATTGATCTTTCTATGTTTTAACTAGTTCTTTCATCTTTTTAAGGTGGATAAAATTATTCAGACTCAATTCTCAATATCTATCAATGATAGACATGTTAATAATCAAAAGTTGTAGCATTATTCACAAAAAGCAAATTGAATATTTCTCTTGATTTATATTATCATGATATTCAAACATCCTCTTAATCAATTAAATAAAAGAACTTAAGTAATAGTCTACTTAGTTGATCAAACTCTAACAATTCAGAATTTAACCTCTATCCTATCATCATACTCAAGCATTCTTAAATACACAAACTTTTATTTTCCAAATAGTTCTTTTTCTTGAAAAAATGAAAATTTTCAACAATTTTTTACTAAATAACTAAGAAAATGCTGATTAGTTTAGTTAATCCACACCCCCAACCTAAATCTACATTGTTCCCAATGTACAAGAGATAAGCCTGTAATGCATATGAGGCAATAAAAGGAAAAAGGGAAGTGATGGTAAGATACTTCTTGAAATGGAAATTTAAAGCTTTTCCAAAGTTCTCAACATGTAAATGGGTTAGTAAACGAACTAAAATCAAATTATCCTAATCATAAATCCTATGAAAGCAATAAACCTAACTACAGCTCCATCATACTAAGAGTTCAATCCTGGTACACAAGATCAATCAGAGGTATGGACATATCCTTTGAGTCAAACTTCTAAACAAATGGATTAAGACGATATCCCTTTACTTTGAAGACATTGCCATTCATCAGATTCTTTATCTCAAAGGCCCCGTGAGGGTAGACGTTCGAAACAGTGAAAGGCCTGGTCTAACGAGACCTAAGTTTACCAAAAAAAAAGATGTAACCGAGAATTGTACATAATGACTTTTTGGACAGTTATGAATAATTTCCAAAGGTTATTTCGATCATTGAACACCTTCATCCTGTCCTTATAAATTCTCAAGTTCTCATATATGTCATTCCAGATTTCCTCAAGTTTATTCAAATGAAGCTTGCGTAGCGAGCCAACATTGTCCAAGTTAAAGTTCAGATTTTTTATTGCTCAGTAGGCCCTATGTTCCAACTCCATTGGCAAGTGGCGAGCTTTCCCATAGATGAGTCTGAAGGGAGACATTCCAATGAGGGGTTTTAAAAATTGTACGGTAAGCCCATAAAGCATCAGTTAAGTGGACTGACCAATCCTTGCGGTTTGGGTTAACCATTTTTTCCAAAAATTGTTTAATTTCCTTATTGTAAATCTCAACTTACCCGCTTGTTTATGGGTGGTATGGAGTGCTCACCTTATGGCCTATTACAAAAGTGTACCCTCCATCACTAATGATAGCTCGAGGCATCCGAACCAGGAAATGATATTTTCTTCTAAGAATCTAATGATCATTTGATGATCATTGTTCCATCATGGGATCGCCTCTAGCCACTTAGTGACATAGTCTACTGCTAACAAAATGTAAATATTTCTAAAGGATTGGGGGAATGGCACCATGAAATCGATGCCCCAGCAATCAAATGCTTCAATAATTAGAATGCGATTTAATGGCATCATACTTCGATGGGACAATCCTCCCAATTTCTGACAACGTTCGCAAGCTTTGCAAAACTCATGGGTTTCTCTGAACATAATAGGTCAGTAAAAGCCACACTGTAGAATTTTGGTAGTAGTCTTTTTAGCAGAAAGTGACCACCACAGGCCGAAGAGTGACAAAAGAAGATAACACTCTAATGTTCATTGTCTGGCACACATCTCCTTAAAATTTGGTCTGGGCATTATTTAAATAAGTAAGGGTTATCCTAGAAAAACTTACGTACCTAGGTAAAGAATTTCTTTTTATCTTGTGCGGTCTAGTATGTTAGCGTGAAACCTATCGCATAATAATTTACAATATCAGAAAACCAAGGTAATTGGGAGAGTTTAAACAATTGTTCGTTGGAGAACATATCATTTATTGGTGTCAGCTTAAGGGGATCAGGGAGATCAAGTCTCAAAAGATGGTCGGCAACTACTTTCACTACTCCTTTTTTGTCTCGTATTTCTATGTTGAATTTCTAGAGCATAAGGACCCATCTTATCAAGTGAGGCTTGGCATCATTCTTAGAAAGAAGGTACTTCAACGCCGCATGGTCAATGTAAATGATGATCTTGGATCCGATCAAGTAGGACCTAAATTTTTCCAAAGTAAATACTATAGCTAAGAGTTCCTACTCCATAGTAGAGTAGTTCACTTGAGTAGAATTTAGAGTTCTAATCACATAGTGAATCACATAGGGCTTCTTTTCTTTTGTTTGGCCTAACACTGCCCTAATAGCATAGTCAAACGCATCACACATAATCTCAAAAGAGATACTTCAATCAGGTGGCTGCATAATAGGTGCAGCAGTCAACATGACCTTGAGCTTAGAAAAAGCTTTCGGGCATTCTTCACTCTACTCGAATGGGGTATCCTTTTGAAGGAGATTACGTAAAGGAAGAGAGAGGTGACTAAAGTCCTTTATGAATCGTCTATAAAATTCAGCGTATCCTAAGAAGGATTGGATGTCACATATGCTCTTGGGTGGAGGTAAGTTAGAGATAAGGTTAAATTTAGCCTCATCTACCTCAATTTCCTTGGATGAAATTATATGTCAAAGCACTATTCCCTTGGGAACCATGAAATGGCATTTCTCCCAATTCAGAACTAAATTCTTTTCTTCGCATTGCATCAGCACAGTTTTCAGATTTTCTAAACACTCACTGAAGGATGGACCAAAGATAGAGAAATCGCCTATGAAGACCTCTAAATATTGCCCCACCATGTTAGAAAATATACTCAACATGCATCATTGAAAGGTGGTGAGAGCATTACACTATCCAAATGGCATCCTTCAGTAAGAAAAGGTGTCAAAAGGACGTGTGAATGTTATATTTTCTTAATCTTTAAGGGTCATCTCTATCTAATTGTATCTCAAATATCCATCAATGAAGGACATCGTTGAAACAGTAGTAAGAATGACCAACTAGCCTTTCCAAAATTTGATCAATAAAGGGTGAAGGAAAGTGGTCCTTGTGACAGTTGTAGTCTCCAACCAGTAATGACTATAGTTGGCATGAGTTCATTGTCAGTATTGGCTACGATGGTGATTCCAGACTTCTTAGGAACCACCTAAGCTGGACTCACCCATTAACTGTCGGATATAAGGTATATAATACCCACATCCAACAACTTAAGGACCTCTCCTTTAAGCACTTCTTTCATATTTTCATTTAACTGACGTTGTGGTTGTCAGGAGGTCTTCGCATTATCTTCGAGATGAATGCAATGAGTACAAATCAAAGGGTCAATTCCCTTAAGGTCCACAATCGACCATCCAAGAGCTCTTTTATGCTTAATGAGAGTAGAAATAAGCTCACTCTCTTGTTCTTTCTCAAGGTGGGAAGAAATCACCACCAGGTATGTCTCATCTTGACCTAGGTAGATATATTTAAGATCAGCGAGTAAAGTTTTTATGTCAAGCTTTGGTGCTTTGAGGCTAGATGGTAGAGGTACTACATCGATTTGGGGTAAAGTTTCAAATTGTGGCCTCTATTAGTTAACTTTAAGTACTGGCGTAGTATCAAGCAAGGAATCTGTCTCCCTAATCATGTTATCATTTAAATAGGTGAAGTGGGCCAAGAACATCTCTAGAAGGTCAAAGAATAGAGTAAAAAATGCTCCATCTTCCACGAAAGAATTTATTAAATTAATGTCGTGGATATCATCAACATCTTCTGACTGTATGCTCATGTTGAAAAAGATATTGAGTTCCAACTGTTAGTGCACTCATCTGCACATATGTTTGTCAATCATGTGACTAGTTGTGTCAAATAGTTAGATGAGTCCTTAGCAAATGAAGATCGACGGCACAACCGGAGTAGAAGCCTAAGCTACAAAGTCAGAATATGAAGGAGCTTCTACAATTTGGATCCTACATATAGAAGTCCTTGACCCATAAATAGGAAAACCTTCTTAGATCATCTATATAAAGTCATTCTAACCTTATAAGTTCCACAATTATAGAGTTGGCTTTGAGAAAGTTCAGTTGTTGAATGAATCATAGGACAAGTAATTAAAATAGGAAAATCCATCCTAATTCGGTAGGAGCAAGTGCCACCGAATGACACCTTTGGTAGTACGAAAGATACCTTCGATACAACTGAAAGTGCTCAAAACAGTCCAACAGCTTTCAAAGATAATTCGGTACCATCAACTGGAAATTCGGTACCACCGACTCTTAACAATGCACAAATTTTGGTGCCACCGAAAGTAGTAAAATACATCCAGCAACTTCAAGATCTAATTTGAAACCACCAAGTGATATTTCGGTGCTACCGAGTGAAATTCGATGCTACCAAAAGTTTACTTGATAGAACCGAGAACTAGCCATTTTAAATCTATTGGGACATTTTCCTTATAAATATAGGACCCAGAACTTTATGGAAAGAGTGGATTAAGGCATTTCAGAGTCCCTAGGTTATCCCAAGCTCCATTCACTCATCTCAGACTCTATCCACATCAGATTCATGTTCTTTTTATTATGATTCATCGTCTCAATGAGCATTCAAAGCTCACTTTAATGAAGAACATGATCTCAAGCCATCACTAGAGTATGAAGACCAAACCTATGGGTATATCATTAGTCTCAACTATACTCTAGTGCATCAATCAGTTAAATCTCTTAGGAAATCCATTCATAACCTTTGTTAGAGATTCAACCAACTATCATTACCTTGGATACCTTAATAGGAACATCATATACAAAGTTCTTGATCGTGAAGCTGAAACAACAGGTAAACTACAATATAGCGATTGGGGAAGCATTGGGGAGCTAATTCAAGCACAGAAGAGCGAAGATAAAGCAACCCAAGATAAGCTATAAGAGAGGACTCATTTCGATAAGTAAGTGTCATTACTAAGAGTCCAAAGTTTAGCCTCTATCTTGTGTAAGATTGAGGCTAAGAGTTTCTTATCAACAAACTTGTGTAGGTGCCTTATGTGGGACCTTGGCCAGTGGGCTTAAACGTAGGTGCCTTGTGTGGTACCTTGGTCGATGGGCCTAAACGTAGATGCCTTGTGTGAGACCTTGGCCAGTGGGCCTAAATGTAGGTGCCTTGTGTGGGACCTTGGTCATGGGGCCTAAACGTAGGTTCTTATCATAAGACCTTTTCCCATGTGAAGAGCATAAATTATTGAGTCCTTTGTGTAGGGCTGTAAAGGTTAATGATGAACCTGATTTAAAACCATTGATAGTGAAATCTGACACACTCTAAGAGAGACTGCAGTTGTCGAGAGTAGAGGAGGCAAGTAGCCGAACCGTTATACATGCTTGTGTTTAGAATTGTCATTTGCACATTCGTTTAAATTATGTATATGATTTGAATGCTTAAATTATATATGCATGTTTAAACGAATGCCTAAGATTGATAGGTAACACATTCCACACACTCATGTTCACTATGTTATAGGCTAGTATCTTACTTTATATATCTCGAGTAGCCTATGTGATTGGAACCTCTATTGTCTTAGAAGCTTTTAGAGTTATATTGCATTACTTAGTTTCATTGTAAATCAGTTTAAGTTGGGCAACAAAGTTTTAAATTGGTATAATCATTTGAAAAGTCCTATTTACCACCTCTAAAACTCTTGGACTATTCCATACTTCTACTATAGCGATCTAAATTACAATTTCACTAGCGTCATATTCCCGAAAGATAAATTCATAACTCCATTCTTATAGTTGATAATGGCATTGGAAGTAACAAGGAATGGGCAACTAAGAATAATCGGAATCTAAGTGCTCACATCTATGATAGGTTGAGTATTCAGGACAATAAAATGTACTGGATAGTAGAATTTATCAACTTGGACATGAAAGTGCCCTGGTTTGTCAAATAACGTGACAAGTGAGTCATAAAGTCTAGTGAGCCCCACATGAAGACTACAAGCTGAAGACTCAACAAAGTGGATGTGTTCAAAGGTCTCCAAAGGTAAATGAAAACCTCACATCTCATGACCAAAACACCTCAAGTAAAAATCCCCTTTAAAAAGCTCCAATCTATCCCAAAACCATCTAGGAAAACATCTTTGGCAGATTAGAAAATGAAAAATAAAGTTGCAAGAGCTGACGAAAATGTACAAGGTTTTTCTACAACTATCGATGACATTGAACATTGATTTGATGACATCAAAATTCAAGTTTTGATGACATTGAGCTCTATTTGATAACATCAAAAATATGCCCAAATATATCCAGCAACTGAACAACATGTCCGGGGAATTATTCGAAGTAATCGAACTCCATTCGATGTCATCAAAATTCAAACTTCGATAACATCGAGGGAGGCTCAATGACATCAAAATGTAGGCACAAAATGTCCAACAAGCTCAATAGGAAAGCCTTGATTTATTCAATGAAATCGAATCGCATTTGATAACATTGAATTTTAAACATCAATGACGTCGGAAGAGGTATGATGACATCGAAATTGGAATCCTTCTATTTAAATAGTTTATGAAGAAAATCAGAAATTATTCAATGTCATCGAACTCCATTTGATGTCATCGAAATTCAAACTTCGATGACATCGATGTAGTCTTGATGATATCATATTTTGAATCTCATAACTCTTCAAGCAAACCTCAAGTACTTAAAGTAGAAAATCTCAATGACATTGGAGTCAGTTCGAGTCATCGAAGGAAACTTTGATGACATCTAAAGTAAACAAATTTTGCCCAATTTTTTACCATTTGAACTTTATTACTTATTTATAGAGGGTTGCTTCTTAGGTTCCATACAAAGAAAAAGAGAGATATTAAAGAGAGTTATTGCTATAGTTGATCTACCCACCATCTTAAATCCATTTTCTCATAAGAGTTCTTCCTTCAATCCCCTCTTAAATGTAATCATTGTTAAATCAATAGATTAGATTGAAGAATGAACTCCACCATTCAAGGATCTTTTAACAACACTTTTAATGAAAAATTATTAAGCTGAAATCCTTTGAATGGTTAATATTCTGGAATCTCTCCATCACTTAGACCAAAATTTAATAAAGAAGATTTCATAGAATATCTTGACCCAACATCGACGACTTGCATAGGAAGCATATACGGCTATTGCGAATCAAGAAAGCTGAAGACCCTCCATCAATAAGGAAGATCATCCTCAGCATGTGCTAACAATGGGGCTTATCTACTTACAAGTAAGTCATTAGAGTCCAGTGACCCTAAAGATCTTTTCTTGTATAAGACTAGTACTCAGTGGTTAACATACTAAGACCTTTATAAGCCTCCGATGGGTGAATACATTATCCTTGTGTAGGATGTATTGCCTTGTGTAGGCATTGGTTGCCTTACATAGGCTCCTAGTATGTCCATGTGTAGGACTTGTTTGCCTTGTGTAGGCTTCTAAGGTTGTCTTATGTAGACTCCTTATGTAACCTTGTGTAGGTTTTGAAGGTTAATGGTTAACCTAATTTAAAACCATTTGAAAGTGAAATCCGACACACTCTAAGGGGGAGTACGTCAGCCAGGAGTGGAGTAGGCACATAGCCAAACCACTATATATGATTATGTTTGAGATTGTCTTTGTGTAATTATTTAATTATGCTCATATGCTCTAAATGCTTGACTATAATGCTTCATTACATGAATATCTAGGATTGATAAGTATCACATCCCACACACTCATATACATTATCTTTATAGGCTAGTTACTTTACTTATATATCTCGCGTAACCTATGTGATTGGGCCCTCTATTGGCTTGAAAGACTTAGAGTTAATTAATCTTACTTAACTTGATTAAAGTTTAGGCATCGTATGTTGTTACAAATAAATAATTTTTTAAAAGTCCTACTCACCCCCTACCCCATCTAGGACACTTGGTCAAATATCCGTACTTTAATAATAGTGGTCCTACAGTAATTTCAGGACCAACACATCCTCAATCATCCCTAAACTTGGTACACGGAGCAAACAATCAGCAAGTTGTAATGTGGTCTGGGTGGGTTTTAATTCACCTAGACCCAATTGTCAGTATACTGAGAAAGGAATCAAATTAACGCTCACTCCCTAGTCAAGAAGTGCGTGCTCAATCTAGTGATTCCCAATTATACATTTGATAGTTGGGCTACCAGGATCTTTATATTTTTGTGGCACATCTTGCTTAAGGATGGCACTCACTTTTTCCATCTCTTGGTTGTACATAAATCTTTTAGAAATTTGGCATAAGAAGGGATTTGTTTCACAGCATTTAGCAGAGGGATGTTGACTTTCACTTATTTCAGCACATTTAGAATATCATGTGATTTAGCTAGAGGTTTAGGTGCAATCAACCTCTAGGGGAATGGCAAAATCGGCTTACTTTTTTTTTCTCTTCCTCATGTGGGGCATTACTAGGTCTATCATTCTTGATTTCTTTTGGGTCCTTAGTCTTTTCAACCCTCTCCAGAATGGTTTTATCAATGAACCTCCCACTCCTAAGAGTGTTGATAGACTTAGCCTGCTCCATCTGATTTGAAGAGCTTGGGTCACTTATTTCATATTACAGTTTTGGGTCCTTACTCTTGCCCGGGTGCTAGACTCTTAGGAGTTTCAACTCCTGGTCAAGGGTTCGAGTACCCATAGGTGGTGAAATTCCACCAGCGTGAGTGTGTGCTGTGTGTGTATGTGTGTAAAAAATTAAAATTAAAAAAAAAAAAAAATTTATCTCAAGCCCTTATATGGCCTTTGTAAGGTCTTGAAAGGCTTGAAGCAACCCTAATTAAAAAGCTCTTAATTTTGAATATGTTTTAAGACTGGATACTCTTAGGTTTCCTTTGATCTAGAAATTGGTTAAGGATCCCTTGAGGAGTAGCAATTTGTTCGTTCCTCCAACTGAAATTTGAATGATTCCTCCAACTTGAGTTATATGTATTTGAGGTGGGTCCACTGAAAGGTCTTTGGTAGTTATTTACAACATTTGATTGCTCATTCAATATCTCTTGAAAAGCAGAAATTGTTGGGCAATTTTCATTTGTATGTATGTTGCAGGCACAAATACCACAAACAACTTCTGTAACCTTATCGGATTTGATAAGTACCTCCTTCTTAAGTTCTATCGCCTCGATTTTCCTTATGAGATTGGCCACTTTAACATTTATATCATCTTCCTCTTTCAAAATATATATTACGCCCCCTCTCCTTTGATTGAGTAAGCTTAGAAGTGGTGTTAGGTCTTGGGGAGATGTCCCATGATTGTGTATTTTCACCAAGTTTGTTAAAGTAATCCCACACGTCATTGATATTCTAGGTCATGAATTCCCCATTACACATCATCTCGACCAATTGGGGCATATGAGATGTCAGTCCATCGTTGAAGAAATTTGTTGTGCGCCACATTTCAAATCCATGTTGTGGGCATGAACTAACAAGATCCCTGAACCATTCCCAACATTGGAAGAAGGTCTCATCTTCCTTTTGGGCGAAGTTCATGATTGACTTCCTTATGGTGTTCATCTTATGGTATGGGAAGAATTTCTTTATGAATTGCCTTGTCATGTCATTCCATACGCCAATGGATCATGGTTGTAGTGAGTGCAGCCATGTCTTAGCTTTCTCTTTTAAGGAAAGGAAAAGAGTTTCAGCGTGATCATGTCTTCAGACACGTTAGGAAAGTGTAGAGTGGTTATTATCTCATCAAACTCTTTTATGTGTAGATATGGACTTTCAGATTCAAATCCATGGAATTTCAGAAGGACTTAGATCACTCCTGGCTTAATATCCATACTTCTTGCATTGTCTGAAAAAATCATGCAGGAAGGTATGCTCACCTCCATTGGTTTTAAATAATCTCATAGAGTACGAGGCGTGGGTGCATGGTGCACCTCATTCTCATCTTGGGCTTCCTCAACTAGGTGTTAAGGTTGATTTGCAGCCATCACTTCTATTAACTGAGAGGAGCTCAAGTGGTGTTTAATCCATTGATGGATATGCAACCCTTCGACTAATCCTCCTCCACTTAAGAGACGTCAAGTGTTATCACGAACCCACTTAAGTATGAAACGCTCATAGCTCTCAAATTCTAAACAACTAGGATCTAAGAAAAAGAAAACTAAAAACTACAGCAAAAGAAATCTAATAAGATAAGAGAGAGTTGGAGTGAATTTACCGGATAAGAGTTGCTATATTAGGATCCTACAAAACATAAAACAATGTTAGTTCCTAAAAATTCAAAATAATCCTAACCTAAGAACACAGAAAAAATTAACCCTAATCATAAATTAATTCTAATACTAATTAATCTCAAAAAAACGTATTCGTAGTCCCCGAAAATGGTGCCAAAAACTTGTTCACAACCCCAAGTGCAGGGTCACGATGTATTAATAACTCGGTGAGACCGAGGTCGAATCCACAGGGACTAAACTTATACATATTCTGAAAAGAAGTATAACTAGAACTAGAACAAGAACTAAACCAAAATCTGGAATAAAAGAGAGTAATTTTGAATGAATTATTAATAATCAAAAGGAAACTAGAGCACCAAGGATCCACTTGTAGCTATCAGGATGCTACTTCACTTGGTTTCCTTTGATCTTTAGCATGTGAATTATTCATTAATAACTTTCAAATCTCCAAATCTTCCTTTAGTAATCTTTTGAGCATAAATCTTCCTTTTTGCATCAATTTCACCTTAAGTTCTCAAAATCACCGAGGTCGCGATGCAGTAATAACTCGGTGAGACCGAGGTCGAATCCACATGGACTAAAATTATACGTATTCTGAAAAGAAGTACTAGAAATAGAACAAGAACTAAACCAAAATCTAGAATAAAAGAGAGTAATTTTGAATGAATTATTAATAATCAAAAGGAAACTAGAGCACCAAGGATCCACTTGTAGTTATCAGGATGCTATCTCACTTGGTTTCCTTAGATCTTGGGCATGTGAATTCTTCATTAATAACTTTCAAATCTCCAAATCTTCATTTTGTAATCTTTTGGGCAAATCTTCCTTTTGGCATCAATTTCACCTTAAGTTCTCAAAATCACCTCTCACATGAAACATGCATAATTAGATTGATTAAGCACTATCATGTTTATATAAAATCAAGGTATAAATAGGGAGAAATATGCAATATTTCACACTCAACAAAAAGTCTTCTTAAATAGCTTTGTTCCACTAACTTTGAGAAAAATCGTGAACTTATGCAGCACCACCTTCTGTTAATAAGTGTCTTCAAATGAATCAAAGTATTCGATGGTTTTCGTTAGGATCGAACTCCACCTTTGATCGAATCAAAGAGTTCAAAAAGTGCCTAACGAGTTTCTTCTAAAAATATGAATTTATCAATTTGTTCTTTCGATCGATTAACTCCAATCGACAACCTATTGATCGAATCGAAGCTTCCATCAATCAAATTAAAAAGTGTGAAAATTGTCTAGTGACCAACTTTGAATTTTCAGAGTTTCTCAATCAAATCGACAAGGTTGTCGATAGAATAAAAAAGTGTTGATTTTCCTCATCTTGTCTTCAATGCACTTGATCTTCAATCTTCCAACTAAGTACTTGTTTCCCTTTAATTTTCAAGCTTTAATTCTTTAAATTTTCAATTATTTTATCTACATCTCCTTTTGGGCTTTAAAACTTCATTTTAGCTCTAATTTATCTTAGACATCCAAATTCTTCTGCATATTGAAATTACATCTTATTAAGCCATTTTAACATTCACATGCAAAAGGAATGTGAAATTGGGATAAATATACAATATTTAGGACTTATCACACTCCCAACTATCATTTTGCTAGTCCTAAGCAAAATATGTGAAAAACTTTCTTAGAAGTCCAAGACTAAAATTATTCAGAAAAATGGATTTTGTATGCGCATAAAAACTTTAAGTTATCCGAATAATAGAGTTCCAAAGAACAAAGTTTTGAAAATACAACTAGCCTAAATTCCAACATACTCAACAAATAATCCTTCATGAGTTCAAAACACTAATCAACTAATGGAAAATTTCCAAATAATGAGTACCATGGTGCTTAGTGAAATCTAAACTTTACACTAATAGGGAATCAATTCTCTACCATAATGATAATAGCAACGATCACCAAAAGTGGTTAGATCAACCCAAGTCGCTAAGTCAAAACCTCGCTAACTATCCATTCTCACATCGATGACTTTCGCAATATTCAATCTTCTTTTCATTCTTTTTTTTTTTTTTCCAAAGTCAAAACATTCTTCTTTTCTTCAAAGACTCTTTCTTTCTTTTCATTTTTTATTCACAATAAGTACCCCTTTTCGATGTATTATTCTCCCCCATTTTTTCATAATGAAAATTAATGAATAAAGATAGTCAAGGTTCTATAGTCTTGGTTCCTCACACTCTAGATAATCATCAGCTTAACAAAATTCTATTGAACTTAAACCTTATCACTGTAAGCTAGATTATGAATTGTGAAATTATGGTTCTTCAATGTTTATCAATTCCAACAGAAAAATTACTAAAATGAACTCAATTTGATTCCTATAAATATATTATTATCCAGACTTCAAATATAACCAAGTGTCTTATCATTCTTACCATTCAAATTACTTCAAATCACAAGAATACACATAAATAAAACTTTAAAAAATATATATTTTTTAAAAATTAGCCCAAAAAAATAAAAAAGATCAACAATTCGAAGAACTTTCCACAAGAAACCCCACCCCCAACTTAAATGATACATTGTCTTCAATGTAAAGATATCATGCAATAAAAACAACATGAGAGCAACTCAAATGTAATAAATAGAGGGTAAAGAGTACCTGAGATGATGAATAGCGTAAACACTTGATTTATCTTAGTCAGCGAAAAACACAAAAATAAAAGACAAGAACAAAGCAACCTAATCTACTAAAACCTAATATACGAAAGCGAAGGAAAATGATATCCATCATATTAGGAGATCAATCCTAATAAACAAGATCTTCTCAAACATGTGGCTTCATCCAATATCCAGAAATTGATGCCCTAATAATCTAATATCTCGATAATCACAAGTAGAATTAGAAGCATCTTATTCCTATGAGAGACTTTAGATAATTGTTCATCAAGGAACATGTCTACCATAGGCATTATCTCCATAGAATCAAACATTGCAGGGTAACGTAAGTGATTAACTACTACACTTTCAGGGACATACCTTCTTTTAATTTGATCGGGCATTACATTTTCAATTTCCTATTCATCATAAATTTCCAAAATAGGCTTGGGTACCTCAATAGATAGAACTTCCACATTCAATGGAAAGGGCTTAGAATCACTCAAAGCATTCACTATGTCCAAAATCATCTCATCTTTAAAATCAGCAAAGTGAGCCAGACATAATTCTAAGGGATTAGAGCATAGGTTTAAAAGCAACTCATCCTTCACAATGGATTCAATCGTGTTAACTTCATGGTTGTCATCATCATCCCCATATTGTTTAGACATATTAAACACATTCAACTCTAACGTCATATTTTCAAAGGATAATTTCATGAATCTATTCCTACAATTGATATAAAAAATTTATTTCAAGTAGCTAAGAATGGACAACCAAGGATGATAGGAATTTAGGTTCTAACATTCATAACAGGTTGGGTATCTAAAATAATAAAATCTACTAGGAAGTATAATTTATCAATTTATATCAACATATCTTCCACTACTCTTCTCGGTATTCTCACAGAGAGACCAATGAGTTGTAAAGTTATCTTAGTGGGTTTTAATTCACAAATTCCTAATTGCTCGTATACCAAGTAGGGTATGAGATTAACGCTTGACCCTAAATTTAACAATGATTCTTCTATTTGGAAATTCCCTATTATACACGATATATGTAGGGTTACCTAGATCTTTATATTTTGGGGGAGTGCTTTATTTGATTATAGCACTCACTTGTTCCATCAAAAAATGCATTCTTGTATATGTTAAGCTTCCGCTTTACCATAGAAAGATTCTTGAGAAACTTGACATATGACGATATTTGTTTGATGGCATCCAGTAAGGGTATATTAATCTTCTCTTGTTTGAAAACCTCTAAGATGTCTTATTTGTTAAAGAGAAGTTTGGACGAGAGTTGCGAAAACGAGGCTACAACTTTATGACTAAGCTCATGTTCTTTTTCAGGTTGAGCTTTGCTAGACTCATCATCACCTTGGATTTTTCAGATTCCTCAAGTTTCACAACCTTCTTGAGAATGTCCTTTTCAATTATTTTTCTACTTCTAAGGGTAGTGATAGACTTAACATACTTAACATTTGGGTTAAAAAAATTTGAATCAGCCATCTCATATTAGCCTTTGGGGTTTGGTTGTGGTTGGGTAGCAAAAGTCCATTTCTCCCTAACATTAAAGCAAGATTCAATTATTTCAATAGAAGTTTTGAGTTCTTATAAGGTTTGCATGGTGGATTGATTAATTTGTATTTGTCAATGCATGAATGCTTACAATATATCCTCTAGGGTCTTCTTTTATGGGGACACATAAGGGGTATTAGTAGAGGACGCTTGAGGATTGTTAGTAGCATTTGCAGTAGGTCCATTTATTCAACTAAACTTGGGATGGTTCTGCCACTCCAAAGTATATGTGTTTGAATTTGAGGCACTGAAGGGGCATTGATAAGCGCTCATGACATTAGCTTAAGCTTACAACACCTCTTAAAAAGCAAGGATTTTAGGGCAATCATTGGTTAGGTGTGCATTGCTCTCATAAATTCTACAAGCACTCTCAACAACCTCATTAGGTTTTGCCATATCACTTTCCTTAATTACATGCCTTCAACTTTTTGAATGAGACTTGTTATCTTTACATTAACATCATCCTCTTATTTCAAAATATAAATTTCTCATTTTATCTTAGGCACATGCTTGGTATTACTAGCTTTGTTAGATGTGTCCCATGATTGGGCATTCTCAGCTAGAAGATCAAACTAATCCCAAGCCTCATCGGGATCCTTACTCATAAACTCACTATTGTACATCATCTCTATAAATCGACGCATGTTGGAACTCAGTCCATCGTAAAAGAATCTAATGACTCACCATGTTTCATAGCCATGATGTGGGCAGGTAAGTAAGAGCTCTTTAAATCTTTCCCAATACTATAAAAATGTTTCATCATTCTTTTGAGAGAAATTCATAATGTTGCATCACAGTGTGTTGGTTTTGTGAACCAACAAAAAAAAAAAACTTTTTCAAAAATTCCTGACTCATCTCAACCCATGTCTCAATATATCTTGACTTTAAGGAGTGCAGCCACAATTTGGCATTGTCCTTTGAAGAGAATGAAAACGATATCAGTCTAATAACATCTTTATAGGCATTTTTGTAATGCAAGTTGCAACAATCATATCAAACTTTTTAAGATGTAGGTATGGACTTTCAGAATCAAGTCCATCGAATTTAGGGAGCAACTGGATAACTTTCGATTTAAAATTAATGTTACCCGCGTTTAACAAAAAAAAACCATACAAGAGGGTGTGGTTGTTTTTGTAGGTTGTAGTTAATCATGCAACATCTTGATTGGTGGCATGTTATACACCTCATTTTCATCAAAATACGGTTCATTCTCAGCCATGTTTCACAACCACTCAGATGTTTTTAAACATCGTGATAATAGATAATCCTTCAACTAATCCTCGTTCACTTAGAATATAAAGTGTGTGATCACGTATCCACTTGGACATAAACACATAAACCCTAGAATGAAAAACCTAACCCTAGAAATAAAATCCTATAACAAAAACACCTAAATGAAAAGTAAGAGAATAAGGGAAGGATGTTACCAGAAGGGGAGACACTTGACTCAAACAAAACCCTACAAAACAAACAAAAATGTTGATAACTAGAATCTAGAGAAAAATAAACTAATCTAAAAAAATTAAAAATTTTGAAAATAAAAACCTAGTAACTAAGCCTAAAGTGTTATTAACTGCACAGTCCCTAACAATGGCACCAAAAACTTGTTGTGACAACCCTAAGTGCAGTGCTGCGAAGTAGTATATACTCGACGAGACCGTGTTGAGTATGAAATATTGCATATTTCCACCTATTTATACCTTGGTTTTATAAACATAGTAGTGTTTAATCGATCTAATTATGCATGTTTTCATGTGTGAGGTGATTTCGAGAGCTTAAGGTAAAATTGATTCCAAAAAGAAGATTTATGCTCAAAAGATTACTAAATGAAATTTAGAGATTTGAAATTCATTACTGAAAAATTTACATGCCAAAGATACAAGGAAACCAAGTGAGGGATGAAGAAAATTAAAGATTTGAAGTGAAGAAAAGGAATCCTAAAAATTATCCTGAAAAAAGAAGATTCCTAAAAATTGCCCAAAAAAAACATAGTTTGGAATTCTGAGTCAAAAGCAGGATTTTCCTAAAACTGACTTTCGGTCCAACCGAAGTGTAGTTTCAGTCTGATTAAAATTACATAAAATAGTCTAGTGAAAAATAAAATTTTTAGCCTTAATTCGGACCGAAGCCAACTTTGGTTCCACCGAAATCGCGTAGATTTGTCTAACGAGAAAGTGTGATTTTCAGCTTTAATTTGATCCAATCGAAGCATGACTTTTTACGTAAATTTGAGGCAATTTCAAACTTGGTCCAAGCGAATACTATAAATATGGGTCTTTTAATTGTTTCTAAGCACGAATTAGGGTTGGAAGAGAGGAGAAAAGTGTTAGAGAACTTTAAGGAGTTCTTCATTCTTCCTCAATCTTCTTTTTTTAGTTAGTTATTATGCTTTGTTTAAGAGTTTTTAGTTCAATCATGTCTTTGGTTGGCTAAATCTCTTAGCTAGGGCTAAGAGGTGAAGCTTGTAGCATGTTTAGAAGTTTATTTTGCTTTGATTCTTGTTTATATTGAACTTCAAGAAATATTTGAGAAATATTTACAGTTTTCTATGGTTTGTTGTGTATTGGAGCATAAAAATTTAATTAAGAAAAGAGGCTTCAAGAAGAAGAAATGGAGAAAGAAGTGGAGTGTATAGGTGAAAAGGGGGATGAGTTGTGCAGGACCTGAAATGCTCGGGATCTGAGTTACGCAGGTCCACGCAACTCATCTTAGTTACGCTGACTCGCTCAACTCTCTTCAAAAAATGATGAGTTGGAGATGCGAAGTGGGGTCCACTGCATGAGATTCAAGGGCTTACAAATTCGGAGACCTATAAATACCCCCTAGCCCCTTCATTTGGAAGATCAAATGTTCGAAAGACCAGTGCCTCAAACAGGTATTGGAGACAGAGAGAAGAAAAGGAAGTGTCAGAGGGCCAGCCCATACCACTCCATGTGAGTTGCGTTGGCTCGTGCCACTCCATGTGAGTTGCGCTAGCCCGCGCCACTACATACAAGTTGCGCCGACCAGCGCAACTCCTCGGCCCACGCCACTCAATGTGAATTGTGTGGGTACCCTTTGAGGTGACACTATGTTGTATTTTCTCAGGCCCTCAAGCTGTTTCAAATGTTCTAAAGGGATCTAAGCACTCTTTTCTCATGTCAATGAGGGACAAAGTGCACGGAAAGCCTGCAAAACTCATCTCCCCTAGAGATATGATTGACATGAGCCGAAATGCTATTGTAACACCCCAGATTTTGGCCAATCTGGGATTTGACGTCCTTAGGCAATGGGTCAACTAAAACACATGGAAAATCGCTCAGAACCCAATTCCATAGCCAAAGAAACCACTTAAGATTAATTCCTTTAGAAACTAAGCATAAGTTAGCTAGCACAACGCTAGAGTAGCTGGGAAATAGTCCCTGATCACTTTAAATACGTTCTACAATACCCAAAACTTGTAGAATCCATGGTGCTATGATACTCTAAAACCTCGGATCAAACTCTAAACCGGTTTGTTCTCTGGACCACTTTGAAACTTTGTATTGGATCTAGACCACGGGTTGAAAGTCCGATACCTACTATCTTATACCGTTAGGACCGCCTAGCTGGACTTGACAATCATTTCAAATCAAGCCCAACCGATAATCACAGGCTATTTCATTGAGCCCGGACTGAAGAGAGTGTGAATAGAGACAGATTTGGAATTTGATATTCAAATCTGGCACACGACTTAACGCGTCAGTATTAAGCATTCTGACCGTCAGAATTTATCCAAATTACACCCTCAGATCAGGAAAAATTTCTATTTCATATCATGAGACTTGCAGGCCTGATCTACGTGCGGTGACCGCTGAACTGAAACTGGATCGCCACGTGCGATCTGCGAATCCTGCCGGACTGAAAACTTGATGTATGCTAGATCCAGTATGCATGAGCTTAATTCCGACCGCATTTGGACAGGGGACCACCAGAAATGTACTTTTAGACCGAAACAGCCTCGAATTAGATATAACCTAAGTAAACTTTGTTCCCGAGCCTATTCCGGGCATTTTTAAACTTATAAAAGGGGTTAAAACCCTCACTCCTCTCTCCCATCCGAATTTGAGAAAAACCCTAGATTGGGAGAGAGAAAAGGTGAGAGTTTGTGAGAGAGATTGGAGGAGAATTCTTTGCCGCTTGTGCTACCTATTGCACGTACTTTAGCAACACACTTCAATCATCTGGCCGGAGATTTCTCCGCATTTTTAGGTAAGAAATATCCTAGAAGTTGCTGATTTGAGGTTCACTTGGTTTCATAGCAAAGTAGCTGATAGAACTTGTGTATTAGGTTCTCTATTCGCCGTAGACGAAGCATATACGCTCCGTTCGAATCACTTCACCTATAAGAAAAAAGGTGCGGATATTAGACGCTTTGATTGACTGTTTTCAACGCTTTCAATGTCGTTTAATAGTAGATTATCGACGGCAACACCGTTTGACATGTACAACATGCTGTCCGTTTACTGTTTCGTAAACCGAAGAAGAATATGAGATTTAGGGCATTTTAGTCATTTGTAGGAAGTACTATTTTCATGCATATTTTGCTGATGTGATTGACATGGTTTATTATCGCATTAGAATGTTAGGAATACGTGCATAATTAGTTTTGCGAAGAGATTCGCCTAAATGCGCACTTCGGGTCGACATACTATATGTAGACTTAAGTGTGTGGTGTAAGTGTTTGCATAAATGCTTGTATTAGTATGTATTGAATTAAATGGTGTTATGAATTAGTTTGAGATTGATTTCTCAATTAATATGCTGGTGTAAATGGTTTCCTACATGTTAGCCATATGCATGATTTCATTCTATGAATGAAATACATGTGCTTGATGATTCACTTAAGTTGTATGTTATAACATGTGCTTGATGATTTCATTATGATTTAGTTTGAGATTGAATTCTCAATTAATTTGCTGATGGAAATGATTTCCTATATGTTGGCGATATGCATAATTTCATTATATGTATGAAAGGCATGTGTCAGATGATTTACTTAAGTTGTACGATATAACATGTGTTAACATGCTCACATGTTTATATTCCATTTCCAATACTCTTACCTGATTGCTGATGTAGATTCATAATTGTTTGGGACTATACTTAGTCCAGGCAGTTGGTAACAGAGAAAAGTTGTGGCTAGCTTGTATTTGTCACAAAGGACGTGTCGATGAACGCGAGTCGTGTTTGGAGTTGACGGCAGTGGTTAGGCCACGCGAAGTGTTTTACGCACTTCATATCGTTCTACTTGAGATGCGATCGTGCTAGTCGAGCCCGTCAAGTAACCCGACTGGCCATTGTATGTTCACCCTGCATGAGTCATAACTGCTTGAACCTAGGGTACTGAACTTACCATTGTAAACCCTATTAACCATGGTACCTTGATCCACTAAGACTCATGAGCCGGGCATGGTGGTATGGGACACCGTGGTCGAGCTGTCGGCCTACGCTGGGGCCACAAACCTCCCCGTAGTGACCAGTGAGCACCTAGTCTCGTGAGTAGATTATGGTGGTATGAGACACTATATTCTTGTTGTCGGCCTACACTGATCAGGCGACGAGTCCTTTGTAGTGACCGCAAGCGTATTCTGAGTCTACGGGAGGCGACGACCCTTCCGTAGCAGTAGAGTACAGTAGGCCTGTATTGATAAGGTGATGGGGGAGCGGAGCAACGAGTGTGTGTAACAGCCCTGGCAGCCCTTGCAGTGACCTACAAAATATACCTCGTATGAGATTACTAGGAGTGATGACCCTAGACAGGATTCGTGTTGGGATTGATATAAGGGAAGTACCTTAGTTTCCCAATCCTGCTGTTTGAATGGACTAATAACAACTCAAAAATTATATCACCATACCATTGCATGTGAGTGGAAGATGTGGAGCACTTGAGGGTCGATTGCATGCCGCAGTCGTAAGATGGTGCCGTATGAGGGAGATCGTCGGTGAGGGCATACATCACGTCATGTCATAATTGCATTAACAACAGTATTAGGAATGTTTGAATTACTGCTTTACTATTATCGCATGATTGATTTGATAATATGCTAATCTCTGCTCTCTTATCCCACTGAGTTGATCACTCACTCCCACGTTATGGGATGGTGTTTTCGGACACCCACCAGTCCCTATTGTGATTGCAGATGATGGCGTGGCCTGCGAGGCGGAGCTAGACTTGATGATGATGAGGAGGATTCCTCCTTTATGCGTGTTCTGATTGATGGGATTACAGGGAGGTTAATTAGATACCTTGACACTTGTCATTTTATATTTTTAGAACACTCATGTATATCCTTTTGGTTTACTTTTGGAGTATACATGTATGTATATAACCTGGTAATATATTCACACTCTGGAGACATACAACAGTTTATATATGTTATATATACTATCACAGTCTTTCGCTTGTTAATTTAACTGTCTTTGGAGTATGATATGTTGTTCTAGCTTAATCTCACTCATGTTTAATACATTATCACAAACAACATTCAATCATACATTTCTGTGTTGCATAATAACATTTTGAAACTCAGGAGTTGGGTTTTTGCTCGACCCCCCAATTTTTAGGATGTTACAGATGGTATCAGAGCATGATTTGGATTAAACCGGGCCTGGGTTATGGTCACACGACGTACGCTTAGCTTCCTTTGACTTAGGTGGGTGCGAGAAAGGTCTAGAAACACCTATATGATCACAGATTCACCAATAGGCGAAGTCTATTCATATCGATCGCGCGATCGAGTCCGTAGCGCATTTAGGGTCGCGTGAAGCGACCCGAATAGCTCCTAGGTCATAGGTAAGTGGGTTGAGACGTTCTTTGAACGATTCTAAACTTATAAATGTAAATCCTTGGGATGTGGGACAACCACAACCCCTGCATTCAATCGCCAGGGCTTAAAAACCCCGTTTTACCTAAAATCTTTAAAATTCTTCCTCTCACCACTCCAATCTTCAATTTTTTCTTATCTATTTCATGTTAGGCATCAATCCTAATGTGAAAATGACATAAAATCATACTTCAACAAAATTTTATAGTGAATAGTAAAATTTAATGAAAAATGGCCATAAGGCCATTCTAACTTCCCTTTCTTTAGCAAATAATGGGCTAGATGGATGTACTAGCTCCTTCTATCCCAAAATCATATGCTGCATGATAGGGTTTTATATTTGGGATTGTAGATTGGCCCCAAAAATTCCTGAAAGTATGTTTGGGCCTATATAGGTCAATATACAATGAACCAAGGTGGGGACCATACATTTTTGGGGTCCCTGGACCATGGGGAACCAAACCCATGTGGTCCCACCACCCAACCAGAGAGATGGTCGGCGATGCCATCGCCGATCCTGCGATGCATCGTCGGCCACTGTGGCCCACTTGATGTATGCTTTGGTATGTGGGGGTGTTTTGGGTAATACACACCCCCATGTAGTGTTCGTGCATAGAAAACCTCAAAAATAGCTACTTCCTTCACAAACAGCCCCATCCCTAGCTCAATTTGCATTTTTCAGCTGCCCTAGCCCAAAACCGTGGTTCCAAACCACCCTCAAATCTATCCTTGGCCAAAAACGACCACACTCCATCATTCCATTGAAGTTTGCAGCCCTCCCTCTAGCAGATCTCGTCATTTGGAGCTCTTAAAATTCCCAAATCGAGCTGAAATCATGAGGTGCTCCATTTCCCTTTTTCCTTCCCTTTTCTTTTTAAAAATCCAGCCTTTGGGAGCTTGATGCATCCCTCTACAGGGCCTAGATTTCATTCTGTGCATTTGGGTGACCATTTCTCCGTATTTCCTCCGCTTTTCATGGTTATTGTTAAGCTGTTATGGCCGAGAGAGCTCTAGTGAGCAACAGACAGTATTAGCCTCGACAGTGATAAAGAAGGTAAGTTGGGACTGTGGTAGAGTCCTTTGGTAGAATTAGGCATCTGTGATGTTATCTTGTAGATGTTTTGATTACCATTTTAAAATTTTTGTGTTTTGTTATTGTTAGGTAGAAAATGTGTTTGTGTGGTGGTTTGGGCTTAATATAGCCAAAATTTGTTGAATGGAGTGCATGCCGTTCATTCGTAGTAAGGTATTATCCCTAGATTGGGAGTATTGTAACTCCCGGGATTCAGCCTACAAATTAGTTTTTATCCCACCCCACCCTCCTACCAAGCATGCCCCTCCCTATCCCAATATGGGATTAGGAATGCAGTTCCATTTAATACAACTTAATGCTACTGGCCATATAGGCCTTTGGGCATTTTGGACCTACTGTTAGCACTCCTAGATTTGAAGGATCTGACTATATAGGAAAGCCAATTCTATTTAGATAATCTTGACCCTAAGCGATAGAGCAATTCCCTATATTAGTAATGGTATGGAACCATTTACCGTATAATCTTAGGCTTTGGATTATAGCTACTGAGTTACAGACTAGCCTACTAGTTACCTTAAGTAGTGTAAATCTTGTGTGCTAAGGAATTGTAGGTTAGATTTGGTTGAAGTAGCACCTTATTCCTTCGATAGATCCCCTTATGACTTATAGACTTCTGTTGTTGCCCATAGGAAAGAACCATTCACTCTCAGGGAACATTTATAAATCCCTTAGATTGAACTTAGAATGTACTAGCACGCCCCTTAGAATTGCCTTCCCCAAGGGCTTATTGCATTCGGGAACGCGGAATAAAGGAAATGCAATTATCAGCGAAGTATTCGCGGTTTGAATCGACTTCTTAATCCTAGTAGTTACCAATGAATCCAATTCTCTGATCAAGCAGAAGATCGGCATCGACTAGGATTGAGGACTGATACAACAACTTTTCTATCATCGCGGGGCAGAAGGTTTGTGTATCCGGCTCAGACCCATTACATAACTATTCTTCCGTGTTGGCCCGACCACCTACAACCACAAGTTATTGCTTTGCCCTTGATAAATATTAAGGACTTAAAGCCAGTAGAGGATTTGACATCTTGCCACCAACTGGTACCTGCCCCTGAACTTAACCACAATAAAGATTAGGCTCATCTCTATGATCATAGGTACCAATGCCATAGAACGCATCATTGGCAAGAAAAACCATATAGAGAAAGGTTGTTTCCATTTTAGGTTAAGGATAGCCCCTAAGATGCATCTCGTTCCGATATACGGATCGATGCAAAGATTCTTCAACTTTAAGTAAAACCAAGTTTTAAGGGGGGTAGAACGTATTGAGTCCAATCCAATTAGGTTAGTCGACGCTACCGTTCGATCAAAGTGGCGCAGCGAAAGAGTGGTTGGCCTCTTTTCCACTGGCCCAGGATCAAAACATTTGAGTTAGGATGTACATACAGTTAGGTCAATAAATAAGATTGACCCTTTATTAGAATGTTAGTACTAAAGTCTTACAAGATGCTCCTTACCCTTCGCCAATTTCGGGGACAAAATTGTGTTTTAAGGGGGGTAGATTGTAACACCCTGAATTTTGGCCAATCTGGGATTTGACGTCCTTAGGCAATGGGTCAACTAAAACACCTGGAAAATCGCTCAGAACCCAATTCCATAGCCAAAGAAACCACTTAGGATTAATTCCTTTAGAAACTAAGCATAAGTTAGCTAACGCAACACTAGAGTAGCTGGGAAATAGTCCCTGATCGCTTTAAATACGTTCTACAAGACCCAAAACTTGTAGAATCCATAGTGCTATGATACTGTAAAACCTCGGATCAAACTCTAAACCGGTTTGTTCTCTGGACCACTTTGAAACTTTGTATTGGATCTAGACCGCGCGTCGAAAGTCTGATACCTACTATCTTAGACCGTTAGGACCGCCTAGCTGGACTTGACAATCATTTCGAAAATCAATCCCAACCGATAATCACAGGCTATTTCATTGAGCCCGGACTGAAGAGAGTGCGAATAGGGACAGATTTGGAATTTGAAATTCAAATCTAGCACACGACTTGACGCGTCAGTATTAAGTGTTCTGACCGTCAGAATTCAGCCAAATTACACCCTCGGATCAGGAAAAATTTTTATTTCATATCATGAGACTTGCAGGCCTGATCTACGAAACTGGACCGCCACGTGCGATCTGCGAACCCTGCCGGACTGAAAACTTGATGTATGCTAGATCCAGTATGCATGAGCTTAATTCCGACCGCATTTGGCCTGGGGACCACCAAAAATGTACTTTTATACCGAAACAGCCCCGAATTGGATATAACCTAAGTAAACTTTGTTCCCGAGCCTATTCCAGGCATTTTTGAGCTTATAAAAGGGGTTAAAACCCTCACTCCTCTCTCCCATCCGAATTTGAGAAAAACCCTAGATTGGGAGAGAGAAAAGGTGAGAGTTTGTGAGAGAGATTGGAGGAGAATTCTTTGCCGCTTGTGCTACCTGTTGCACGTACTTTAGCAACACACTTCAATCATCTGGCCGGTGATTTCTCTGCATTTTTAGGTAAGGAAATACCCTAGAAGTTGCTGATTTGAGGTTCACTTGGTTTCATAGCAAAGTAGCTGATAGAACTTGTGTATTAGGTTCTCTATTCGCCGTAGACGAAGCATATACGCTCCGTTCGAATCACTTCACCTATAAGGAAAAAGGTGCGGATATTAGACGCTTTGATTGACTGTTTTCAACGCTTTCAATGTCGTTTAATAGTAGATTATCGACGGCAACACCGTTTGACATGTACAACATGCTGTCCGTTTACTGTTTCGTAAACCGACGAAGAATATGAGATTTAGGGCATTTTAGTCATTTGTAGGAAGTACTGTTTTCATGCATATTTTGCTGATGTGATTGACATGGTTTATTGTCGCATTAGAATGTTAGGAATACGTGCATAATTAGTTTGGCGAAGAGATTCGCTTAAATGCGCACTTCGGGTCGACATACTATATGTAGACTTAAGTGTATAGTGTAAGTGTTTGCATAAATGCTTGTATTAGTATGTATTGAATTAAATGGTGTTATGAATTAGTTTGAGATTGATTTCTCAATTAATATGCTGGTGTAAATGGTTTCCTACATGTTAGCCATATGCATGATTTCATTCTATGAATGAAATGCATGTGCTTGATGATTCACTTAAGTTGTATGTTATAACATGTGCTTGATGATTTCATTATGATTTACTTTGAGATTGAATTCTCAATTAATTTGCTGATGGAAATGATTTCCTATATGTTGGCAATATGCATAATTTCATTATATGTATGAAAGGCATGTGTCAGATGATTTACTTAAGTTGTACGATATAATATGTGTTAACATGCTCACATGTTTGTATTCCATTTCCAATACTCTTACCTGATTGTTGATGTGGATTCATAATTGTTTGGGACTATACTTAGTCCAGGCAGTCAGTAACAGAGAAAATTCGTGGCTAGCTTGTATTTGTCACGAAGGACGCGTCGATGAACGCGAGTGTGTTTGGAGTTGACGGCAGTGGTTAGGCCACGCGAAGTGTTTTACGCACTTCATGTCGTTCGACTTGAGATGCGATCGTGCTAGTCGAGCCCGTCAAGTAACCCGACTGGCCATTGTATGTTCACCCTGCATGAGTCATAACTGCTTGAACCTAGGGTACTGAACTTACCATTGTAAACCCTGTTAACCATGGTACCTTGATCCACGAAGACTCATGAGCCGGGCATGGTGGTATGGGACACCGTGGTTGAGCTGTCGGCCTACGCTGGGGCCACAAACCTCCCCGTAGTGACCAGTGAGCACCTAGTCTCATGAGCAGATTATGGTGGTATGAGACACTATATTCTTGCTGTCGGCCTACACTGATCAGGCGACGAGTCCTTTGTAGTGACCGCAAGCGTATTCTGAGTCTACGGGAGGTGACGACCCTTCCGTAGTAGTGGAGTACAGTAGGCCTGTATTGATAAGGTGATGGGGGAGCGGAGCAACGAGTGCATGTAACAGCCCTGGTAGCCTTTGCAGTGACCTACAAAATATACCTCGTATGAGATTACTAGGAGTGACGACCCTAGACAGGATCTGTGTTGGGATTGATATAAGGAAAGTACCTTAGTTTCCCAATCCTGTTGTTTGAATGAACTAATAACAACTCAAAAATCATATCACCATACCATTGCATGTGCCTGGAAGATGTGGAGCACTTGAGGGTCGATTGCATGTCGCGGTCGTAAGATGGTGCCGTATGAGGGAGATCGACGGTGAGGGCATACATCACGTCATGTCATAATTGCATTAACAACAGTATTAGGAATGTTTGAATTACTGCTTTACTATTATCGCATGATTGATTTGATAACATGCTAATCTCTGCTCTCTTATCCCACTGAGTTGATCACTCACTCCCACGTTACAGGATAGTGTTTCTGGACACCCACCAGTCCCTATTGTGATTGCAGATGATGGCGCGGCCTGCGAGGCGGAGCTGGACTTGATGATGAGGAGGAGGATTCCTCCTTTATGCATGTTCTGATTGACGGGATTACAGGGAGGTTGATTAGATACCTTGACACTTGTCATTTTATATTTTTAGAACACTCATGTATATCCTTTTAGTTTACTTTTGGAGTATATATGTATGTATATAACCTGGTAACATATTCACACTCTGGAGATATACAACAGTTTATATATGTTATACATACTATCACAGTCTTCCGCTTGTTAATTTAACTGTCTCTGGAGTATGATATGTTGTTCTAGCTTAATCTCACTCATGTTTAATACATTATCATAGACAACATTCAATCATGCATATCTATGTTGCATAATAACATTTTGAAACTCGGGAGTTGGGTTTTTACTCGACCCCCCGATTTTCGAGATGTTACAGCTGTTGAAATTCATATTTTAAGCCTATTTGATACTTGCACTTTTGGATTTTCTAAAAATTCTATCCCAGAATCAGAGGACTAAAAGGATGTAATGAACTCAGAATGAATAAATTTGATGATTATTTTCTTTGTTCTTTCTTGTGTCATTATTGAGTGAAATGATTCCCCAAATTAAATACTTTTCATTTCTGGTTGAAACATTGTGACTCAAATTACAATAGATACTATGATAGCTTTTAGTATCTTCTTTTCCATTCTGACATTGTGAGATTGGTAAATCTTATTATTCACCATCATCTCCTGGGCATGGTAGGGTGATGGAATCCCCTCCACTCATCACAATTCTCTTCCATTGAGAATTAGGTCAATGAAAGTTTAGATTTGATTTAATTACTTTATCTTCCAATTGGATATGATAGGACTCTAATTCCAATTGTGTTCTTTGAATCAAGCTAGGTAGCATCTTGATAGCTACAAGTGGATCCTTGGCACCCTAGTTCTCACCTTTAAATTCACAAGTTTTAATCAACTTTATTCACAATTACTCTCCTTTATTCCAGAACTCTCCTTTATTCTAGATTTAGATTTAGATATTTTTCAAGTTCTTGTTCTAGTTATTTCAGAATACATGCAAGTTTAGTCCTTGTAGATTCGACCTCGGTCTTACCGAGTTATTACTATATCGCGACCCTACGCTTGTCATTGTGAACAAGTTTTTAGCGCCATTGTCGGGGACTATGGCTGCATTTTTCTAGAATTAATTGGTATTAGAATTAGGTTAAGATTAGGGTTAATTTTTTTCTTTATTTTTAGGTTAGGGTTTTTTATGAAATTATTTTTAGAAACTAACATTGTTTTCTGTTTTGTAGGATCTTAACATATCAACTCCAATTTGGTAACCTCTTTCCAATTCTCTTTCTTTTCTATACTTCTTATTTACTTTAGTTTTCTTTCTTCTTAGTTTTAGTTTGGTTTAGTTACTTGAGGGTTGAGAGTGTTTCATGCCCAAGTAGGTTCGTGATAACACTCTACATCTTTTGAGTGAAGGAGGATTAGTCGAAGGGTTACCTATCCATCATAAGATTAGACACCACTTGAGACCATCTGAGTCAATAGAAGTGATGGCTACAAATCAACCTCAACCACCAGTTAAGGAAGTTCAAGATGAAAACGAAGAGCATCATGCACCCTCGCCTTGTATTCTGCAAGATTATTTACAACTGGCAGGGGTGAGCACACCTTCCTTCATGATTTTTCCAGACAATACAAGAAATATGAATATTAAACCTGGGGTGATCGAACTCCTTTCGTAGTTCCATGGACTTGAATCTAAAAATCCATATCTACACATGAAAGAGTTTAATGAGATAATAGCCATTTTACACTTTCCTAATGTGTCTGAGGACACGATCAGGTTAAAACTCTTTCCCTTCTCCTTAAAAGAAAAATCTAAGACTTAGTTGCATTCACTACAACCACGATCAATTGGTAAATGGAACGACATGACAAGAGAGTTCATAAAAAAATTCTTCCCATACCATAAAACAAACACCATCAAGAAGTTGATCATAAACTTCGCCCGAAACGAAGATGAGTCATTCTTCCAATGTTGGGAACGGTTCAAGGATCTTATCAGTTCGTGTCCACAATATGGCTTTGAAACGTGGCGCATAACAAATTTCTTCTATAATGGACTGACATCTTCTATGTGCCAATTGGTCGAGATGATATGCAATGGGGAATTCATGAACAAAGATGTCTATGATGTATGGGATTACTTTAACAAACTTGTTGAAAATGCACAATCATAAGACAACTCCCCAAGACTTAGCGCCACTTCTAAGCTAACTCAATCAAAGGATAGGGAAGGAATATATATTTTGAAAGAGGAAGATGATATAAATGTTAAACTGGCCAATCTCATAAGGAAAATTGAGGCCATGGAACTTAAGAAGGATAAGGTTGAGGAAGTTGTTTGTGGTATTTGTGTTTGGAACATACATATAACTGAAAATTATCTAATAATTCATTCTTTTTAAGAAATATTGAATGAACAATCGAATGTCATGAACAACTACTAAAAATCTTTCAGTGGGCCCACCTCAAATACAAACAATTCTAGTTGGAAGAACCATCTAAATTTCAGTTGGAAGAATGGACAAACGGCTAACCCTCAAGAGGCCCTGACTCAATTCTTAAATCAAAAGAGGCCTCAGGAGGATCCGGTTTTAAAACACATCCAAAACCAAGAGCTTTTCAATCAAGGAACATTACAAGCCTTTCAAGACCTTATTAAGGTCATTCAATGAATTGAGTCACACTTAACGATTGAAGAGAAAGGGACTCTTCCAGCCTAACCTCCACCAAATCTAAAACCACAATATGAAATTAGTGACCGAAACTCTCCAAATCAAATAGAGCAAACTAAATCTATCACCACTCTTATGAGTAGAAGGGTAATTGACAAATCCATTCCGGTAAGGGCCAAAAGTTTAAGGATCCAGAAGAAGATACGAATGATAAACCTAGCATTGCCCCACATGTGTTAGAACCAGAGCCCCAAAGTAAGCCGATTGTATCGTTCCCTCAATGGTTTATTGCACCAAAATCTCTAGCTAATTCACAAGATATTCTAGAGGTGTTAAAATAAGTGAAAGTCAACATCCGTATGTTAGACGCTGTGAAACAAATTCCCTCTTACGCCAAATTTCTGAAAGATGTATGTACAAGCAAGAAATGACAGACTATTCAATAGAGAATTTTTCTGATCGAAAAGGTAAGTGCCATCCTCAAGCAAGATGTGCCACAAAAATATAAAGATCCTAGTAGCCCAACTCTCAACTGTATAATTGGGAATCACCAGATAGAGCACGCACTTCTTGACTTGAGAGAAAGAGTTGTAAGTGCTATGGTTTTATGCTCCTTTGGTTGTCAAATTTTGTGGTGCCAAAACATCAACCTGTGTCTTGTGTAGCATGAGGAGATATACATGTTCAAGACACTTCATCACAATGTTACAAGTTGAGAATGTCGCTCTACTTCAAGACATGCAAGGTTTGCAAGGTCATGTACGATGATTACTCATGTAAACGCCAATGATAAAAGTCTTTCAAAAGAGCTACAGCAAAAGACAAGTACATCATTAGACTCAAGTCAGTGTACAACTCAAGAAGAAGTTTGCAAGATGTAGAAGATCTCAAGTTCAAGATACATCCAGCTTCGTAATCTACAAAGGTCAACCATCTTCTGAAGAAATGAAGTCTTAATGTTCATATCTCACTTTTCAGGTATGAAAGACCTTATATTAACCTTAGGGTAGGTCATTTTGAATACATAATTCGATTTGAATCTTATTATATGTTTTTGGTCTGTTCTAAGACTAATCATAGGCGTTGTTCAACTAGTCCTAGCATTGCCTCAACCAGTCCAAGAAATTTCAAGACCAGTCCTAAGTTTGTTATAAATTTTTAGAATTTTTGGTTATGTTACGACCAGTCCTGGAGTCTGTTCGACCAGTCGTATGAACAGTGTCGACTTGTCCTATGACCAGTCATGGTTCTATGACTCAAACTCCTGCAACCAATCTTTGGGTCCTACGACTAGTCTTGAGTATTCTACAACCAGTCGTAGAGGGCCTACGACCAGTAGTAAACACCCTACGACTAGTCATGGAACGGTTTTATCCATTCACATTAAAAATTTTAAAAATCCGTTCTCCTGCGACCAGTCGTAGTGTCCAAAGGACCAGTCATAGACAAATTTCTGTAACTATAAATAGACGACGAATTTTAGAATTTCATAATTCAATTCAAGAAAAATCAAGGGACCACTCTGAGATAAGTCTGTGTTTATTTTAAGCTACTTGTACACATTTAATATTCTCTTTTGTTAGCTTTATTAATTTGATTTTGTTTCTACATTCCAATCTTAATTGAAAAGAGAAATTGTGATTTTCATTCTTTTTGGAATTAAAATTAAATAGAGCTAAGCCCAATTAGTTTAATTTAAAATTAATTTAGAACTAAAACCATTTTAAAGTGAGTATTAGACATTGAACTTCAATTCGAACTTCTACTCCAATTGGTTCTTCCGGGCTACTACAAAAGGAGAAAACCAGGTATTTTACATTTGTGTAAATTTCCTTTATTTTGATTTTGTTTGGGATTAAGCCAGAAAAATCTCAATCTATTAGTTATCTGAGGGAAGCCAGAAAACTCAGAAGTGAGGGTTTTTGAACTGTGTAAACCCTTTTTTAAAAGACATAATTGCTAAGGTTTTGGGTGAACCTGTGAAAACCTATTTTGATAGTGAACACTATTATCCCCTTTGTGAGGATATTAGGAGTGGAGTAGCAAGCTGTGTGGCTGTTGTTTAACAGTTGGTATACTCACAGGCAAACCACTATAACTCTTTGTGTTTTGTGGATGTACGCTTTATTTTTCTATCTTTGATTATTCAGAATTGTGGGATGTATGTGTGGATGTGAATGTTGTAAATTTACATTTCTAGCATTGTGGGGAATGTTGTAATAATTTAGATTTAAATTCCTGCAATTTATTTCAATTCCTTATTATTCTTTTATTCCTCTTCAGTTTGAGACCTTTCTAGAAATAAGGTTGTCCTACCATAAACCCTCGGTTTTTAGTGTAAGATTGTCCTTAGAACAACATTTGTATCAATCTCTCAATACTTATTTATTGAGGTTACTTTTCATTTCAGCATTGTGAATTGATTTTATTTATTGGTTATCTCATTCTTTAATTCCGTTGTTATTATTTTAAATTTGGCATAGTCCTATTCAACCCCCTCCCCCTCTAGGACTTATAGCTAGGCCTTTTCAAGTGGTATCAGAGCCTAATAGCTCGTTTTAATTCTTTTAGTTGGATTTATTTCCTGAGCCAATCGATCTAAACTATATTTAAGATGTCAAATTTTGAGAGCCTTTCAGTTACTAGGCCTCCACCTTTCGATGGCACCAATTATGCCTATTGGAAAGCCAGGATGAGGATTTTCCTTAAATCCATGAATGAAAGTGTGTGGCTAGCCATAATGAATGAATGGACCCCTCCTACCACTGAAGTAACTGGTATCGATGGATCAAAATCAATGAGAGTAACACCTTATTTTTTTTAGACCACACTTCAGAAAAGTGAGAGTAGTACAAATGTTAAAGCACCGAATACAATCACTTGCGCAATATCACCAAATGAATTCAAAAGAATTATATCATGTGATTCTGCAAAGCAAGCCTGGGATATTTTAAAAATGACACACGAGGGAACATCAATTGTCAAGAAATCTAAGATTCAAATCCTCACAACCAAATTTGAGAAAATACGTATGGAAAAAAATGAAATATTCATAAACTTCTATATAAGATTAAATGACATTGTGAACTCTAAGTGGGGTCTTGGTGATAAATTCCAAAAAATAAGATTTGTGCAAAAATACTGCGCTCACTTCCTGAACGGTTCAACTCTAAGAAAACTGCGATCTAGGAACTTCGTGATAGGGACAATATGAGGGTAAAGGAATTAGTTGGCTCTTTACAGACTTATGAGTTGACTTTTAAAGCTCCAAAGCTAAATCTATTGCCTTAAAATCTTCTAAAAATAGTTTTTAAGAAAATGTTAACAATTCTGATTTGGAAAATTCTGATTTAAAGGATACATGGAAGTGTGCCCAAGGAGATCCAAAGTTAGAAAAACTTTTATTTGGATAAAGGAAATGTGGAGATCGATCCGGTCCGGGCTATGATAAAAAAGGTTCCTCTTAAATAGAAGAATACGCCTCCTAAGTTTGTAAAAGGAGAGACTTTAAACTCAAAAGGGAAAAGTACAAATCAAGATCTTTCAAAAAATACTAAAACTTTTCAAAAACCTAAAAGCAACTACATCAACTATAAAAATCAGAACTGAAACCCCTTAGTTGAAAAAATGGTTGATTTGCTTAAAGAGCTTTTAAAATCTAACTCTATAGGTCATTCTTACAACAACTACAAACAAAATAAGGCTAACTATACACCTAAACCCAAAACAGTTATGAAATGGTCTCCTAAGGTTACCTGCTTGGTTGTCCACACTTCTTTCAAAGTTACAAGCCATTCAAAGTGGTACCTAGACAGTGGATGCTCAAGGCATATGACTAGTGATAAAGGTCTATTCACTGATCTCAAGGACATGACTGATGGTTTAGTTACATTTGGCAATGGCAACAACTACCAGATCATTAGCCAAGGTACGGTTCAACTCTATAACCTCCCTTTGTTTAAAAATATTTTATGCGTTGAAGGGTTAAAACACAATCTGTTAAGCATATCTCAAATATGCGATAAAAATCATAACGTAAAATTTTCTAACCATGGTTATGAAATTTTAAATAACAAGGGCTCAGTAATCTTAACTGGTCCCAGGACTTCTGAAAACTACTATATAGTTAGTGAATCCAGCTTATCTAGTCAAATGTGTTACATGGTCCATACTAATGAGACAGACTTATGGCATAAACACCTTGGACATGTACACTACCGTAATGTATATAGATTAAGCAGAAGAGAACTAATTAGAGGTCTACCTAAATTACAGAAAGTAGACAAAATATGTGGTGAATGCTAGATTGGCAAGCAATCAAGGAGCTCTCACAAAAAGGTGAAGTCCAATGCCACATCAAGACCACTCGAGTTTCTCCATATGGATCTTATTAGACCTACCAGGATGGAAAGTCGAGGTGGCAAAAAATATTTTTTGGTAATCGTGGATGATTTTATCAGATTTAAAGGATAAATCAGAAACACTTGATGAAGTGAAAAGAGTTCTCAAATGAATTCAAACAGAAAAAGGTTCTCAAGTTAGTAAGATCCGTAGTGATCATGGATCTGAATTTGAGAAAAGCAGTTTTGAGAAATTCTGTAGCGATCAAGAGATATTACATGAATTCTCTGTACCTAAAACTCCACAGCAAAATGAAATTATAGAAAGAAAAAATAGAGTGCTTCAAGAAATGGCTAATGTAATGTTGAATAGTATGAAGCTTTCTAAAAATCTTCGGGCTGAAGCTATGAATACTGCCTGTTATATAATTAACATGGTTTATATAAGTAAATCGAGTAATAAAATGGCTTATGAAATGTGGTTCGATAAGAAGCCTACTGTCAAATACTTTCGAGTTTTTAGCAGCAAGTACTATATTTTATGTGACTAGGAAAATCTGAAAAATTTTGATACTAAAAGTGATGAAGGAATATTTTAAGGATATTCTTTAAACAGTCGCGCTTATCATGTACTGAACAAAAGGACTGGTGTTATTTAAGAATCTATAAATATGGTCATAGACGATCGCTTAAATACACCTACCCCAAGTTCAGATAATGATGAAGTTCTTTTAATCGACAAACTAAATACTTCTTCAAGTCAAACTGATTCTGAATTGAGGACTATTAAAGATCATCCAACTACTCAGATTCTTAGAAACCCTCTCACTGGTGTGCATACTCGTAGACAATTTGAAAACATATAATTACGTATGTTTTACATCCCAGATTGAACCAACTAACGTAAAAGAAGCCCCTACTGATGAAAACTGGATTGTTACGATGCAAGAAGAGCTTAACCAATTTGTGAGAAATGATGTTTGGTATCTTGTTCCTAAACCTAAAGAAAAACATATTATCGGAACTAAGTAGATTTTCAAAAATAAGACTGATAAACTTGGAAATATAATTCGAAACAAGGCTAGGCTGGTTGTTCAAGGATACACTCAAATTGAGGGTATTGATTATGATGAAACTTTTGCCCCAGTAAGTCGTCTTGAGTTAATCAGGCTATTTATTTCCATTTCTTACTTTAGAAAATTCAAAATTTATCAAATGGATGTGAAGAGTGTCTTCTTAAATGGTGATTTGCATGAAGAAGTGTATGTTGAACAACCAATCGATTTTGAAGACCTTAAGAACACTGATCATGTCTATCGCCTTAAAAAAGGCTCTCTACAGGTTAAACAAGATCCCAGGGCATGGTCTGAGAAATTGACTAAGTTTCTAGTAAGTCATAATTTTCAAATGGAAAGTGTTGATATAACTCTTTTTGTTAAGAAGCATAATGATCATATCTTAATAGTATAGATCTATATTGATGATATTATTTATAGATCTACCTATTCTAACATGACTGTTGAGTTTGAAGATCTAATGAAATCCAAGTTCGAAATGAGCATGGTTGGGGAATTGAACTACTTTCTTGGGTTGCAAGTAAAACAGCAATCTAATAATATTTTCATTTATCAAACCAAATATGCTCTGAACTTGATCAAAAAGTTCAGATTTGAGAATGGTAAAAATTTTGATACTCGTATGAGTACAACCTAAAGACTCTCAAAGGACTCTATAGGTAAAAGTGTTGATCCTAAATTATATCGTAATATGATTGGCAGTTTACTTTACTTAACTGCTAGTATACCTGATATTTCCTTTAGTGTTAGTATTTGTGCAAGATATCAATCCAACCCCAAAGACTCACATTTAACTGTTGTTAAGCGGATTATGCGATATGTCGCAAGTACTGTAAATCTCGATCTTTGGTATCCTTATGAAACTAGTGTTCAATTGGCTGGGTACTCAGATGTTGATTGGGCTGGCAATATCGATGATAGGAAATCAACTAGTGGTGGTTGTTTTCATATTGGAAATTATTTAGTTTTCTAGTTTAGTAAGAAGCAAAGTTTTATATCACCTTCAACTGTCGAGGCTGAATACATCGCAGCAGGCAATGCATGTACTCAGTTTGTTTGGATGAAATGCATGTTAAGCGATTATGGAATTGCACAGGATATAATGGTTTTATATTGCGATAATTCTAGTGCCATAAATATTTCAAAAAATGCAATCTAGCTTTCATGTACTAAGCAAATTGACATTAGGTTTCATTATATTCATGAATTAGTGAAAGAAAAAATAATACCTTTAGAATATATTCCAACCGAAACTCAACTTGCTGACATTTTCACTAAACTGCTCGACAAAAGCAGGTTTAATAAATTAAAATTTGATCTTGGTATGTGCATCCTAAATTGATTATTCATGCATGTGTGTATCATAGTGTATATATTTGATAATTTATATGTTTAAATTTTAACTTCTTATAAAAAATTGCATATTTTAGTAGGTACACGACCAATCGTGGATGTACTCCACCAGTCATGGTATGACCGGTCGAGGACAACTTAAGACCAGTCGTGGAGTGCATTGGGTCTTTTAAATTTTGGAGAAAATCTCATCTTCCTCATTTCCTATTTCCTCTCCAATAAGCCAACGCCCGACTAGTCGAACCCACCGACCTAATCTTCAAGGTTAGTGCATTTTTTCAGTCAATCTTGTAGATTCATGTTCTATTCTCTTCTTTTTTATCATTAGAGTACTTGATTTCAAGCTTTGTTGAGATTTTGAGATTTTTCTTCTCCATTTGCTAATCTAGAAAAACTCATCTCTACTTTCTTTGTGATTTCTTGTTTCTTTGAGATTCTTATTAGAAATGGATGCTAGAGGGAAAAAGAAAAATTCCTGTGATCCATCTTCTTCTAGATCTACTCCAACAACTCGGTGCCACCTTTGATCACCCGAAGATGATCCCCCATATGTGAGGGATTTGCGTTTGCATAAAGTTATTATTGAGCGTCATGTATTTCTTGATCACATTGCTCCATTTGGTATACTTCCACTTCTCCAATCTATAGGATAGGATAACATCTTACATTGGGGTGGGCCTGCATATCAATCTATTACTCAATCCATGTTTGCATGTATCTCTGATTTTTCATCTGAGCACTTGACTTTTAAAATTGATACTAGAGAAGGACAATTTGAAGTTGACCACCATCTAATTACAAGATTAATGGATATACCTATTAATGATGAGGGTATTCATATTCATACTGTAGCTGAGAAACCCTTAGAATTTGAAAAAAAAAAATGCTCACTAGAGATTTATGCAATATGAATGTACAATTGACTCATAAAGGGAATGCACTCCCCTCAAAGTACTTGTCACCCAGATACAGAGTCCTCCATAGAATCTTTACTTCAAATTTGTATCCGCGTTCTAATAATAAAATAGAGATGACTTCTTTTATGGTTCGTGTTTTGCACTCTGTCGTCTCTGGTACTAAATTTTATCTTCCATCTTTAATATGTCATTCCATCATTCAGTTTCATCTCCATCTAGGTCATAGTGATATTCCATTTACCTATCTTATGACTGTTTTAGCTACTCATATGTTAGTCGCTATGCCTGTTGAAGAGGCTCTCATCCATCATCTTATCTTTAATAACTCAAATATAAACAAGATGAAATTAGAAATCGCTCCTAGCCAAGTGGATGGTGGTGGTGGTGGAGCTGAAGCAGGGAGTGAAGAAGAAGTTGATGATCTTTCGCCAGATGACATAAATATGGATGATATTTTTGATGAAATTGAATCTGATTCTTCTAATGATCCTGACTATGAGCCTTCTGAGTTTGATGCTCGTCTTCGTGCTCTAGAGGAGAAGGTTGAAAATATGAATGTTGCCCATGATTTACAGTTCAAATATATGCGCAAGTATCTTGGGCGCTTAAATAAAGGCATGCATCAACTTGATCCTTCCATACATGCTCCTTACTTCAGGTTCAGATTAAGTGATTTACTCTTTGGTCTATAATAACTTTAAGTCTACTTTTATTGGGTTATAAAATTTATTTGGTTTGCTGACTATGGTTTACTGACTTTATTTAAACTAGTTCATGGTGTGTGGGCTTTATTTGATTATATCTTGACCAATTAATCTTTTATTACTCCTATTTCTTCTCCTTTTCTATTTTCTTTCTCTTTCTTCCTTTTTCATATTGTGACAAAAAGGGGGAGAATTTATGATTGATATGGATGGATTGTGAGTAGTAGGTAATTTTATTTTTTCCTGCATATATATGTGCTACTCAGGGGGAGTATGTGAGGAGGATGTTTTGTGCTAGTTGATGATAACTAGTGCATGATTCTTTACACAGGTTGTAACTAGTTTCCTCTTATAACTTGTGTATGATTATTGTGTTATTTATCGATAAGTGTGTTTTGTCACAAATTTGACAAAGAGGGAGATTGTAAGTGTTATGGTTTTATGCTCCTTTGGTTGTCAAATTTTGTGGTGCCAAAACAGTAACCTATGTCTTGTGTAGCATGAGGAGATATACATGTTCAAGACACTGCATCACAATGTTACAAGTTGAGAATGTCGCTCTACTTCAAGACATGCAAGGTTTGCAAGGTCTTGTACAATGTTTACTCCTATAAACGTCAATGATAAAAGTCTTTCAAAAGAGCTACAGCAAAAGACAAGTACATCATTAGACTCAAGTCAGTGTACAACTCAAGAAGAAGTTTGCAAGATGTAGAAGATCTCAAGTTCAAGATACATCCAGCTTCGTAATCTACAAAGGTCAACCATCTTCTGAAGAAATGAAGTCTTAATGTTCATATCTCACTTTTCAGGTATGAAAGACCTTATATTAACCTTAGGGTAGGTCATTTTGAATACATAATTCGATTTGAATCTTATTATATGTTTTTGGTCTGTTCTAAGACTAATCATAGGCGTTGTTCAACTAGTCCTAGCATTGCCTCAACTAGTTCAAGAAATTCCAGACCAGTCCTAAGTTTGTTGTAAATTTTTAGAATTTTTGGTTATGTTACGACCAGTCCTGGAGTATGTTCGACCAGTCGTATGAACAGTGTCGACTTGTCCTATGACCAGTCATGGTTCTACGACTCAAACTCCTGCAACTAATCTTTGGGTCCTACGACTAGTCGGAGTATGCTAAGACCAGTCGTAGAGGGCCTACGACCAATCATAGAATGGTTTTATCCGATCGCGCTAAAAATTTCAAAAATTCATTCTCCTACGACCAGTTGTAGACAAATTTCTGTAACTATAAATAGACGACGAATTTCAGAGTTTCATAATCCAATTCAATAAAAATTAAGGGACCACTCTGAGATAAGTCTATGTTTATTTTAAGCTACATTATGCACATTTAATATTCTCTTTTGTTAGCTTTATTAATTTGATTTTGTTTCTACATTCCAATCTTAATTGAAAAGAGGAATTGTGATATTCCTTCTTCTTGGAATCAAAATCAAATAGAGCTAAGCCCAACTAGTTTAATTTAAAATCAATTTTGAACTAGAACCATTTTAAAGTGAGTATTAAACATTGAACTTCTATTCGAACTTCTACTCCGATTGGTTCTTTTGGGCTGCTACAAAAGGAGAAAACTAGGTATTTTACATTTGCATAAATTTCCTTTATTTTGGTTTTGTTTGGGATTAAGCCAAAAAAATATCAATCTATTGGTTATCTGAGGGAAGCTAGAAAACTCAGAAGTGAGGGTTTTTGAATTGTGTAAGCCCTTTTCTAAAAGATACAATTGTGAAGGTTTTGGGTGAACTTGTGAAAACCTATTTTAATAGTGAACGCTAGGGTTTAGGGTTGTTGTTTAACAGTTGGTATACACATAGGTAAACCACTATAACTCTTTGTGTTTTGTGGATGTGCGCTTTATTTTTCTATCTTTGATTATTTAGAATTGTGGGATGTATGTGTGGATGTGAATGTTGTAAATTTACATTTATAGCATTGTTGGAAATGTTGTAATAATTTAGATTTAAATTCCTACAATTTATTTCAATTCCTTGCTATTCTTTTATTCCTCTTCAGTTTGAGTTTTTGATACAAAGACCTTTCTAGAAATAAGGTTGTCCTACCATAAACCCTTGGTTTTTCGTGTAAGGTTGTCCCTAGAACAACATTTGTATTAATCTCTCAATACTTGTTTATTGAGGTTGCTTTTCATTTCAGCATTGTGAATTGATTTTATTTATTTGGCTATCTCATTCTTTAATTCTAATGTTATTATTTTAAATTTGGCATAGTCATATTCATCCCCCCCCCTCCCCTCTAGGACTCTCGCTAGGCCTTTTCAAGAGTTAATTTGATTCCTTTCTTGGTATACAAACAGTTGGGTCTAGGTGAATTAAAACCCACCCTGACCACATTACAACTTGATCATCATTCGGTCCATGTACCGAGAGGGATAATTGAGGCTGTGTTGCTCCAACCTGGATACTCAACCCATCATAAATATGAGCACTCAAATCCCTGTCATCCTTGGTCGTTCATTCCTTGCTACATCAAATGCCATAATTAATTGTAGTAATGAATTTAGGAATTTATCTTTCAGAAATATAACATTGGAGCTTAATATATTTTTCAACATGAGAAAACAGTCAAAAGATGTTGACGATAGCTGTAAGACCCATACCCTAGACTGTACCATTTCATAGGCTTTCGCGATCCTCCTAGTCGAATTCCAGCAACCCTTGACTTGTATCCGACGTTTGCGCGTGATTTTAAGCCGAGTCCTGCATACCAAAGTCGGCTTGACCAGAAACTTGTACTCTAGCGACCGCACCATCGCCGTAGTTCTAATGCCGCAACTCGCACACCGATCCAATACCTAGGCCAGGAGATGTGGGCCCACATTCATTCCGAAGAAACACCAAGTGTTGTGAATTCTAAAAGAATCTCTACAACATAGCACATCCTTCATACCTCAATGCCACCTCACCCTATCCTAAGTACAAACACCCACTCCCTCTTTTCCATAAATTAATTCTCTCTATCCCTACCCATCCCTCTTTTACCAAAATTTTGAACAAATTTATACCTCTCCATCCCCTTCCTTACAACACCCATTCCACTCATCCCATATCAATCCATTACCTCTCTTTCTCTCTCATTCTCTAAGTAATCTCCCAAATCTCATGAGAGCTTCCAATGTCCAAGCTCTCTCTCTAAAAAAAAATAAGTGTGGCCCACTTTCCCACCCTCTCATCTCCCATCTCAACCATTCATTCTCCATCAACCTCCATTAAAATAAAAGGCAAGGAGCATAAGAGTCCAAGGAGCTAAAGAAGAAGGCTGATAGGTGGGTGATCCACCGTTAATTTTGGTTTTTAAGGGCCCATTTGTTGTGGGAGCAACTTAATGTATCCATTGTATAGGGAGGGCCCAATAGTGGTGGGGTCCCTCCCCTTCACGTATCCCTCTCTCTCACTCTTTCTCCCTCTTTCCTTCTCTCTATCCATTATGATGGTGTGGACCCCACCAATATGTGTTATATCTACTCCGTCCATCAACATCAGACGGTGTGACCCACCCTATTGCAGGTGATGATCCACACCATCCACTATTGGTATGGTGGAGATCCCACATGTTGGACCCTTACACTTTGTAAAATACATGATATAGTGTGTGTGTGTGTGTGTGTGTGTGTGTGTGTGTGTGTGTGTGTGTGTATTATCTATGGTGGGCCCATGTGGAGACCCACCTGCTTCGTATTGCAAGGGGGGACTGGCGTCTCACGTTAGCTAGATGGTGGCCCTTTGCACTCTCTCACACACACACGTATAAATATAATATATTTATATATATAACATTATATAATATAATATATATATATATATAAATAAATGAATAAATAAATAATAAATAAATGTTATGGTGGGCCACTCCCACTTAGGACCCACCTGATGAATGGTTTGGATGGTGTATATATATAGGTGGGCCACGTATGTGGGACCCACCTGACAAACGGATTGGATGGCTTACCTCACGTAGACATGGCTGCTATGAGGCTGTCGTCAATATTGCTGGCGAGACCCACCATGGCTATATGTGTTTCATCTGCACCATCCATCTGGATGGTGCAACATACACCCCACCGTGTTGTGTGTGTTGTATCCCTACCATTCATTTGTTGAACATGTGGGGCCAGCACCATCGTCCGTTCATTTGGCGAGCTCGTCAACGGCTTAAGATAAAAAAAATGAAGTAGATTTCTGTAACGCCCTGGAAAAATTCGTACTGAAACTCGAGTACTAACTCGACCAGAAATCACGTAGGATTAATTCCTTTAGAAAATAAGCGTAAGTTAGCTAGCGCAACGCTAGAGTAGCTATAAAATAGTCTCTGATCACTTTAAATACGTTCTACAAGACCCAAAACTTGTAGAATTCATGACACTATAATATCCTGAAACCTAGGATCAAACTCTAAACCGGTTTATCCTCAGGAACCCTTTGAAAATTTATATTGGATCTAGACCACGCGTCGAAAGTTCGATACTTACAATCTTAGACCATTATGACCGCTTAGCTGGACTTGACAATCATTTCAAAAATCAAGCCCAACCGACATTCAAAGGCTATTTCATTGAGCCTGGAGTGAAGAGAGTGAGAATAGGGCAAATGCTTAAGAAATTAAATTCAAATCTGGCACGTGACTTGGCACGTTATTATTAAGCGTTCTGACCGTCAGAATTCAGCCAAATTACACCCTCGGATCAGGAAAATTTTCTCTTTCATATCATGAGACTTGTAGACCTGATCTACGTGCGATGACCGCTGAACTGAAACTGGACCGCCACGTGTGATCTACGAACACTACTGGTCTGAAAATGGGATGTGAGCAACATCTGGCGACTAAGAGTTTAAGTCCGATCGCGTTCGGCCAGGGGACCTCCCGAAATGCCTTTTTGGACCAGAACAGTCCCGATTTAGTTAGACCTCAAGTAAACATTGTTCTCAAGCCTATTTTGGAAATATTTTAGCTTATAAAAGGGCTTTAAACCCTCACTTATCCGAATTTGCTAGAAACCCTAGCTGGTGTGAGGGAGAAAGTGAGAGTTTGTGAGAGAAAATGGGAGTGATCTTCCTGCCACTTGCACTACCTGTTGCACGTGCTTAAGCAACGCATCTCAATCACTTTTCCGGTGATTCTGCCACATTTCTAGGTAAGAAAAGACCCTAACTACTTGCTGATTTAAGGTTCCATCGATTCCTTAGCGATGTAGTTTACGAATCTTGTGTATTAGGTTGTCTGTTCGCCGTAGACGAAACGTATAGCTCCGTTCGAAACGATACACCTTTAGGGAAAAAGGTACGGATTTTGGACGCTTTGATTGACTGATTTCAAAGCTTTCAATGTCGTTTAATAGTAGATTATCGACGGCAACGCCGTTTGACATGTACAACATGTTGTCCGTTTCCTGTTTCGTAAACGTAGGAAAAATACGAGATTTAGGGCATTTTAGTCATTTGTAGGAAATACTGTATATATCCATATTTTTCTGAAATGGTTGACATGACTTTTTGTTGCATTAGGATATTAGGAATGCGTGTATAATTGGATTGGCGAAGAGATTCCCCCAAATGTGCACTTTGAGTCGACATACACTATGTAGACTAAAGTGTGTAGACTAAGTGTTTGTATAAATATTTGTATTAGTATGTATTGAATTAAATGGTGTTGTGAATTAGTTTGAGATTGAATTCTCATATAATATGCTGATGTAAATGATTTCCTTCATGTTGGCAATATGCATGATTTCATTATATGTATGAAATGCATGTGATAGATGATTCACTTAAGTTGTATGTTATAACATGTTTCAACATGCTTATATTGTTGTATTTCATTTCCATTACTCTTATATGATTGATGTTGTGGATTCACAAATGTTTGGGGCTATACTTAGTCCAGGCAGTCGGTAACAGAGAAAATTCGTGGCTGGCTTGTATTTGCCACGAACGACGCGTCGATGAACGCGAGTCGTGTTTGGAGTTGGCGACAGTGGTTAGGCCATGCGGAGTGTTTCAGCACTTTATGTCGTTCGACTTGCGATGCGCTCGTGCTAGTCGAGCCCATCAAGTAACCCGACTGGCCGTTGATTGTTCACCCTGTATGAATCATAACTGCTTGAACCTAGGGTACTGAACTTACTGTTGGAAATCCTGTTAACCATGGTACCTTAATCCATAAAGATTCATGAGCCGGGTATGGTGGTATGGGACACTGTGGTCGAGCCGTCGGCCTACGCTGGGGCCACAAACCTCCCCGTAGTGACCAGTGAGCACCTACAACTCGTGAGCAGATTATGGTGGTATGAGACACTATATTCTTGCTGTCGGCCTACACTGATCAGGTGACAAGCCCTTTGTAGTGACCGCGAGCATATTCTGAGTCTACGGGAGGTGACGACCCTTCCGTAGCAATGAGAGTACAGTAGGCCTGTATTGATAAGGTGATAGGGGAGCGGTGCAACAAGTGCGAGCAACAGCCCTGGCAGCCCTTACAGCGACCTACAAAATATACATCGTATGAGATTACTACAGAATCTGTGTTGGGATTGATATAAGGTACCTTAGTTTTCCAATACTGTTGTATGAATGGACTAATAATAACTCAGAAATCATATCACCATCACATTGCATGTGCTTGGAAGATGTGGAACACTGTGGGAAGAAAGCATGCCACTGGCGTAAGATGGTGCTGTATGAGGGAGATCGTTGGTGAGGGCATCCATCATGTCATGTCATATTACATTAACAACAGTATTTAGGAATGTTTGATTAATTACTTTACTACTATCGCATGATTGATTTGAGAACATGCTAATCTCAGCTCTATTATTCCACTGAGTTGATCACTCACTCCCACGTTACGGGATGGTGTTTGCAACACCCACCAGACCCTGTCTTAGATGCAGGCGAGGCAGCGATTCAGGAGGCAGAGCCAGATTATGATGAGGACCAGGACGAGTTCTCATATATGCAGTTTCACGACGGCTTTGCATAGGTGGCCTGGATTGGCGGGACATACTAGTTGGACTTCTGACATTTTGATTTTATTTTATTGCCTGTATATGAGACTCAGAGATGTATTCATACTTTGGAGACAGCTGAGATTTATTTTGTTTTCCATACAGTGATATATATATTCTTCAGTCTTCCGCTTGCTTTTATCACTGAATCTGGAGTATGGATTGCGGTTTTGGTATAATTTTACTCATGCGAATGCTTTAACTCAGATAATAGGGAATCATAATCATATTTGTTACATAAGTGACGGTCTGGAACTCGGGAGTCGGGTTTATGCACGACCCCCGATTTTTAGGGTGTTACAATTTCCATCTCAGGTGGGCCATGTACGTGGACCCCACCCTTGATATATGTGTCTAGCCAAATCGTCCATTCATCAAGCGAGCTTGTCTCAAGGCTTGAGACTGAAAATAAGATAGATCTGGTATCACGTGGACCATACTATAGAAAACAGTGGATTGAACACCCACCATTGAAACCCCTTTTGGGTTACAGAAGTTTTAAACCAATATGATATTTATTTTCCCTCACTGTTCATGTCTTTGTGACCTTATGAACAGTTTGGATGGGAAATAAATGCTATGGTGGGCACTCTAAGTTTTTAACGATGTGAATCATTATCACCACTACCATTTATAGAATGGTCCTGATGATCCTTTAGATATGATTCCTTTTTTTTATACTCTAAAATGATCGCTAACAATGGATGAATGGTGTATTAGAATCGGCCCATTTGATTCAGCTCATTTGATTTGGCCCATTTGAATCGGTCCATTTGATAGCCCATTTGAATCGGCCCATTTGAATCAGCCCATTTGATTCAACATGTCGATATGGCCCGATGTTAAATATATATTGGCCCATGAGTGAGGCCCAATGTGATGCATATATGCCCCATAAGCGAGGCCCATGATGATGTGTATTAGACCCTTGTATAAGACCGTGGACCAATTATACGATTGACCTTATGAGCGTCATTCCTTGGGAGCAATGCTGGTTAAAGGTCCACATTGATGGGCAATGATGGTTGGACATCCATATTGTGACCTTTCCTTAGGCCTTGTTAGGCCCTTCCTCATCATTCTCTTGTGGGTTAACCCAAACGCTTGGGCCCCATTGATTTTTATTGGTCTATCATCGACCATCCATCTATGGACCCCGCCTTGCGTCGAGGTTGATTATCAGTGTCAATTGCCGATACCAGCTACCGTTGCCGATTATGAATTTGTGACAATATAACATTATGATACGTGCCCATACGCATCATCTCTATGTTTGTTATGTGACGTCATTAGCCATTACATATGCCATATTGCAGGTAGTTTATGAGACTCCCTGATAGGCAGAGTTATCCCATATGAGCTCACGGTATGCGTAGAATTGATGCATGATTCAACTGCGTGACTCATGCACTTTGTATTTGTGTGATTGTGATTACTATATGCCCTAGCAACATCAAGGTTGTGGCCTCCACAGACACATCGTAGGTGGCCATATTAGATACCAAAAATACTGTTTCTAGCATCGGGGGGCCATAGATGTCGCTAGATAAAAATTCCTAAACCCAATGGTACGAGAGGATGACTCCAACATCAAGACTGAGTGGATACATAAGCGCACGAGGGCTGAATACCAGGAGGCCACGTCTCTCACTATGTCATGGTCGATTAGAAAGGGGTGTGACCTTACCCACCCGAGCGTAGGGGGCATTGCTAGGCTGAGTTTAACCAGCTCGTGAATAGGTCCACTCTCGACGTGCCAGATAGGTATTGGCAGACTATTGGCCAGGTGAATAATGAGGTTTCTTACGCTCACTTGGGCTGAGCTCTTGGGAAAGGAGCAGTGTCATTTAGAGTGTACTAAACCCCGGTGATTATCCAGAATGAAAACTGTAATGATACTTGATGCTCTAGTGATTAGCTGCATTGATATGTGGATTTAGATGAGGATTGGCATGCTTAATTGCATTTTGATCGCATAGTCTTAATATGGCTGTAACATCCCGAAAATCGGGGGGTCGAGCAAAAACCCAACTCCCGAGTTCCAAAATGTTATTTATGCAACATAGATATGTATGATTGAATGCTGTCTGTGATAATGTATTAAACATGAGTGAAATTAAGCCAGAACAGCATATCATACTCCAGAGACAGTAAAATTAACCAGCGGAAGTCTGTAATATTATGTATAACATATATAAACTGTTGTATGTCTCCAGTGTGTGAACATGTTACCAGGTTATACACATACATGTATACTCCAAAAGTAGATGAAACGAATATACATGAGTGCGCTAAAAATATAAAATGACAAATGTCAAAGTATCTAATCAACCTCCCTGTAATCCCGTCGATCAGAACACGCATAAAGGAGGGATCCTCCTCATCATCATCAAGTCCGGCTCCGCCTCACAGGCCGCGCCATCATCTGCAATCACAAAAAGGTCTGGTGGGTGTCCAGGAACACCGTCCCGTAACGTGGGAGTGAGTAGCTAACTCAGTGGAATAATAGAGCAAAGATTAACATGTTATCAAATCAATCATGCGATAATAGTAAAGCAGTAATTCAAACATTCCTAATACTGTTGTTAATGCAATTATGACATGACGTGATGTATGCCCTCACCGACGATCTCCCTCATACGGCAACATCTTACGACCGCGGCATGCCACACTCCCTAGAGTGCTCCACATCTTCCAGGCACATGCAATGCTATGGTGATATGATTTCCGAGTTGTTATTAGTCCATTCAAACAGCAGGATTGGGAAACTAAGGTACTTCCCTTGTATCAATCCCAACACAGATCCTGTCTAGGGTCGTCACTCCTAGTAATCTCATACGATGTATATTTTGTAGGTCGCTACAAGGGCTGTCAGGGCTGTTGCACGCACTCGTTGCTCCGCTCCCCCATCACCTTATCAATACAGGCCTACTGTACTCTACTGCTACTGAAGGGTCGTCGCCTCCCGTAGACTCAGAATACGCTCGCGGTCACTATAAAGGACTCGTCGCCTGATCAGTGTAGGCCGACAGCTAGAATATAGTGTCCCATACCATCATAATCTGCTCACGAGACTAGGTGCTCACTGGTCACTACGGGGAGGTTTATGGCCCCAGCATAGGCCGACAGCTCGACCACGGTGTCCCATACCACCATGCCCGGCTCATGAGTCTTTATGGATCAAGGTACCATGGTTAACAGGGTTTACAATGGTAAGTTCAGTACCCTAGGTTCAAGCAGTTATGACTCATACAAGGTGAACATACATCGGCCAGTCGGGTTACTTGACGGGCTCGACTAGCGCGATCGCATCTCAAGTCGAACGACATGAAGTGCATAAAACACTTCGCGTGGTCTAACCACTGCCGTCAACTCCAAACACGACTCGCGTTCATCGACGCGTCGTTCGTGGCGAAGATAAGCTAACCACGAATTCGCTCGGTTACCGACTGCCTGGACTAGGCATAGTCCCAAACAATCATAGAATCACATCAGCAGTTGTGTAAGGGTAATGGAAATGAAATACAACCATGAGAGCATGTTAACACATGTTATTACATACAACTTAAGCAAATCATCGTACACATGTCTTTAACACATATAATGAAATTAAGCATGTCGCCAACATATAGGAAATCCTCTCCATCAACATATTAATTGAGAATTCAATCTCAAAGTAAATCATAAGGAAATCATCAAGCACATATTATAACATACAGCTTAAGCGAATCGTCAAGCACATGCATTTCATTCATATCATGAAATCATGCATATGGCTAACATGTAGGAAACCATTCACACCAGCATATTAATTGAGAAATCAATCTCAAACTAATTCATAACACCATTTAATTCAATACATACTAATACAAGCATTTATACAAACACATACACTATAAACTTAAGTCTACATATAGTATGTCGACCCGAAGTGCGCATTTAGGCGAATCTCTTCGCCAAACTAATTATGCACGTATTCCTAACATCCTAATGCGACAACATATCATGTCAATCACATCAGCAAAATATGAATGAAATCTATACTTCCTACAAATGACTAAAATGCCCTAAATCTCATATTCTTCGCTAGTTTACGAAACAGGAAACGGATAGCATGTTGTACATGTCAAACGGCGATGCCGTCGATAATCTACTATTAAACGTCATTGAAAGATTTGGAAACAGTCAATCAAAGCGTCTAAAATCCGCACCTTTTCCCTTATAGGTGAAGTGATTCGAACGGAGCGTATACGCTTCGTCTACGGCGACTAAGGAACCTGATTTACGAGATTTATCAACTAACAAACTATGGAACTAAAGAAGCACCAAATCAGCAACTTTCTAGGGCATTTTCTTACCTTCAAATGCAGAGAAATCACCGGCAAAGTGATTGGAATACGCTGCTTAAGCACGTGCAGCAGCAGCAGGAAAAGCTCTCCCACCTTCTCTCACAAACTCTCACCTTTTCTCTCTCCCAATCTAGGGTTTTTGCAAATTCGGATGGGAGAGAGGAGTGAGGGTTTCAAGCCCTTTTATAAGCCCAAACTTGCCCGAAATAGGCTCGGGAACAAGTTTCACTTGAGGGGTAACCAAATCGGGGCTGTTTCGGTCCAAAAGATGCTTTCTGGTGGTCCCCTGGTCGAATGCGATCGGACTTAAGCTCATGCATACCAGATCTAGCACGCATTAAGTTTTCAGTCCGGCAGGGTTCGCAGATCGCAAGTGGCGAACCAGTTTCAGTTCAGCGGTCATCGCACGTAGATCAAGGCTGAAAGTCTCATAATAATAAATAGAAATTTTTCCTGATCCGAGGGTGTAATCTGGATGAATTCTGACGGTCAAAATGCTTAATACTGACGTGTCAAGTCGTGTGCCAGATTTGAATTTGAAATTTCAATTCTGTCCCTATTCGCGGTCTCTTCAGTCTAGGCTCAATGAAATAGTCTATGATTATCGGTTTGACTTGATTTTCGAAATGATTGTCAAGTCCAGCTGGGCGGTTCTAACGGTCTAAGATAGGAAGTATCGGACTTTCGACGCGCGGTCTAAATCCAATACAAGAATTCAAAGTGGTCCAGAGAACAAACCCGCTTAGAGTTTGATCCGAGGTTATAGAGTATTATGGAGTCATACGTTCTACTCGATTTGGGTCTTGTAGAACGTATTTAAAGTGATCAGGGACTATTTTCCAGCTACTCCAGCGTTGCGCTAGCTAACTTACGCTAAATTTCCATAGGAATTAATCCTAAGTGGTTTCTTTGGCTATGAAATTAGGTTCTGAGCGATTTTCCAGGTGTTTTAGTTGAGTCATTGCCTAAGGACGTCAAATCCCAGATTGGCTAAAATCCGGAGTGTTACAATGGCCGATAGCATTCATATCTTGAACCGCATAGCTTTGGTATGGCCGATTACATTCATGTATTTATCAACATGATTCCGCATTACTCTGATATTGCATTCTGAGCATGCTCATATTGCGCACATAGTTACATCGCCCTCTAAGCTTTCTATAAGCTTATGCATGATTGATGCATGCAGGTGATGCCAAGACGCACTCGTAGCCTCGCTACAGTAGGAGCATACATTCCAGCTTTAGGAGTTTCCGTTATTATCATTATCCTATATTTTCCTAGTACTCAAAGTTTTTTATCATAGTGGATTTTGTGATGCTGTTCTTATGGTTATTGTTCGTAGGTTATGCTTATTATGAATTAAAATCATGTTTGAAATCCTCCTTGTAGAATCTCAGGATTAGAACCTGGTGTATGTGTGCCGGGAGCTGAGAATGGGGTACTATGGAGGCTGTCAGCGCTGGATTCAGCGATCGGGAAGTTCGTGAGCCAGTTTTCATTTTTGGGGAGTGATAGAAGTTAGTATCAGAGCATAACTTAGGAATAACCAAGAACAACATCACATTTTTGCTATGAGTTTAGGACGATTAGGTTCTAAGTGCGTAACCTTCTGATTTAGTTCCTTAACGTGGGTGTATTCGAGAGATTCTTAAGGTTGATTGGCATCCTTATTCTTTCTTATAAGACATACCGCTCAGGAGAGCGACCCGAGTGACTCCCGCTCTACTAGCTGAGGCTTCCACTTTACCACCTTTCGATTCTTGCTCCACCCCCAAAGATCCCTGCTTCCCAGCTTGAGGATGTCGTTCCTCCACCTAAGACCGGTGCGGATCCAACCGTACCTGTGAGTGCCTCCCAATTATAGCAGAAGATACAGGATGTAATGGCTGCGCTTCAGGGATAAGGTGGACATCCTGTTGTTTTGCCAGCCCAGGCAGAGCAGGAGCGTGCGAGCGCCCTTCTTTGAGAGTTCTGATAGCTTGATCCTCCGTGTTTCCAGGGCGAGCCAAGTCTAACATCAGCCGAGAGGTGGCACTCCGATGTGGAAAATATTTTTGATACTATGGCGTGTACGACCCAGCAGCGGGTCCGATTGATAGTATTTCTTCTTTAGGGTGAGGCCGAGCACTAGTGGACCTCCATTACTCATGTAACATGGCCTGATTTTATCTGGACATGGGAAGATTTTATTGATCGATTCGAGCAGCAGTACTTCCCCAACCATATTCGTCATCAGAGAGCGTTAGATTTTGAGACTCTTGTATAGGGGAGCATGTTCGTGGCTGTAACACCCCAAATTTTGGCCAACCTGGGATTAGACGTCCTTAGGCAATGGGTCAACTAAAACACCTGGAGAATCACTCAGAACCCAATTCTATAGCCAAAGAAACCACTTAGGATTTATTCCTTTAGAAACTAAGCATAAGTTAGCTGGCGCAACGCTAGAGTAGCTGGAAAATAGTCCCTGATCACTTTAAATGCGTTCTACAAGACCCAAATCGAGTAGAACCAATGACTCTATAATACTCTATAACTTTGGATCAAACTCTAAGCCGGTTTGTTCTCTGGACCTCTTTGAAACTTTGTATTGGATCTAGACGGCGCGTCGAAGTCCGATACCTACTATCTTAGACCGTTAGAACCGCCTTGTTGGACTTGACAATCATTTCAAAAATTAAGTCCAACCGATAATCACAGGCTATTTCATTGAGCCCGGACTGAAGAGAGTGCAAATAGGGACAGATTTGGAATTTAAAATTCAAATCTGGCACACGACTTGACGCGTCAGTATTAAGCGTTCTGACCATCAGAATTCAGCTAAATTACACCCTCGGATCAGGAAAAATTTCTATTTCATATCATGAGACTTGCAGGCCTGATCTACGTGCGGTGACCGCTGAACTGAAACTGGACCGCTACTTGCGATCTGCGAACCCTACCGGACTGAAAACTTGATGCGTGCTAGATCCGGTATGCGTGAACTTAAGTCCGATCGCGTTCGGCCAGGGGACCACCAGAAATGTACTTTTGCACCGAAACAGTCCCGATTTGGATATGCCCTAAGTGAACTTTGTTCCCGAGCCTATTTCGGGTATTTTTATGCTTATAAAAAGGGTTGAAACCCTCACTCCTCTCTCCCATCCAAATTTGAGAAAAAAACCTATATTGGGAGAGAGAAAAGGTGAGAGTTTGTGAGAGAGAGAGTAGGAGAGAATTTACCTGTCGTTGCACCACCTGTTGCAAGTGCCTAAGCGACACACCTCAATCACCTGGCCGGTGATTCCTTCACATTTTTAGGTAAGAAAACATCCTATAAGTTGCTGATTTAGTGTTTCTTCATTTCCGTAGCTAGATAGCTGATATATGTTGTAAATCAGGTTCTCTATTCGCTGTAGACGAAGCGTATACGCTCCGTTCGAATTCACACGTTTATAAGAGATAAGGTGCGGATATTAGACGCTTTGATTGAATGTTTTCAACGCTTTCAATGTCGTTTAATAGTAGATTATCGACGGCAACGCCGTTTGACATGTACAACATGCTGTCCGTTTCCTGTTTCGTAAACCGGCGAAGAATATGAGATTTAGGGCATTTTAGTCATTTGTAGGAAGTACAGTTTTCATTCATAATTTGCTGACGTGATTGACATGGCTTCTTGTCGCATTAGAATACCAGGAATGCATGCATAATTAGTTTGGCGAAGAGATTCACCAAAATGCGCACTTTGATTTGACATACTATATGTAGACTTAAGTGTGTAGTTTAAGTGTTTGTATAAATGCTTGTATTAGTATGTATTGAATTAAATGGTGTTATGATTTAGTTTGAGATCGATTTCTCAATTAATATGCTGATGTAAATGATTTCCTACATGTTAGCTATATGCATGATTTCATTATATGAATGAAATGCATGTGCTTGATGATTCACTTAAGTTGTATGTTATAACATGTGCTTGATGATTTCATTATGATTTAGTTTGAGATTGAATTCTCAATTAATATGCTGATGGAGTTAATTTTCTATATGTTGGCAATATGCATAATTTCATTATATGTATGAAAGGCATGTGTCAAATGATTTACTTAAGTTGTACGATATAACATGTGTTAACATGCTCACATGGTTGTGTTTCATTTTCAGTACTCTCACATGATTGCTGATGTGGATTCATATGTGTTTGGGACTATACTTAGTCCAGGCAGTCGGTAACCGAGCGAATTCGTGTTGGCTTATCTTTGCCACGAAGGACAGTCGATGAACGCGAGTGGTGTTTGGAGTTGGCGACAGTGGTTAGGCCACATGAAGTGTTTTACATACTTCATATCGTTCGACTTGCGATGCGCTCGTGCTAGTCGAGCCCGTCAAGTAACCCGACTGGCCGTTGTATGTTCACCCTGCATGAGTCATAACTGCTTGAACCTAAGGTACTGAACTTACCATTGTAAACCCTGTTAACCATGGTACCTTGATCCACGAAGACTCATGAGCTGGGCATGGTGGTATGGGACACCGTGGTCGAGCTGTCGGCCTACGCTGGGGCCACAAACCTCCCCGTAGTGACCAGTGAGCACCTATGACTCGTGAGCAGATTATGGTGGTATGGGAAACTATATTTTTACTGTCGGCCTACATTGATAAGGTGATAGGGGAGCGGAGCAACGAGTGCGTGCAACAGCCCTGGCAGCCCTTTATAGTGACCGCGAGCGTATTCTGAGTCTACGGGAGGCGACGACCCTTCCGTAGCAGTAAAGTACAGTAGGCCTGTATTGATAAGGTGATGGGGAAGCGGTGCAACGAGTGCGAGCAAAAGCCCTGGCAGCCCTTGCAGCGACCTACAAAATATACATCGTATGAGATTACTAGGAGTGACGACCCTAGACAGGATCTGTGTTGGGATTGATACAAGGGAAGTACCTTAGTTTCCCAATCCTGCTGTTTGAATGGACTAATAACAACTCAGAAATCATATCACCATTACATTGCATGTGCCTGAAAGATGTGGAGCACTTAAGGGGGTGTGGCATGCCGCGGTCGTAAGATGGTGCCGCATGAGGGAGATCGTCGGTGAGGGCATACATCACGTCATGTCATATTGCATTAACAACAGTATTAGGATTGTTTGATTTACTGCTTTACTATTAGCGCATGATTGATTTGATAACATGATAATCTCTGCTCTCTTATCCCACTGAGTTGATCACTCACTCCCACATTACGGGATGGTGTTTCCGGACACCCACCATCCCTATTGTGATTACAGATGATGGCGCGGCCTGCGAGGCAGAGCTGGACTTGATGATGATGAGGAGGATCTCTCCTTTATGCGTGTTCTGATTGTCAGGATTACAGGGAGGTTGATTAAATGCCTTGACACTTGTCATTTTATATTTTTAGAACACTTATGTATATCCTTTTGGTTTACTTTTGGAGTATACATGTATGTATATAACCTGGTAACATATTCACACTCTGGAGACATACAACAGCTTATATATGTTAAACATACTATCACAGTCTTCCGCTTGTAAATTTAACCGTCTCTGGAGTATGATATGCTGTTTTAGCTTAATCTCACTCATGTTTAATACATTATCACGGACAACATTCAATCATACATATCTATGTTGCATAAATAACATTTTGGAACTCGGAAGTTTGGTTTTTGCTCGACCCCCCAATTTTCGGGATGTTACAGTGGCATAGTACGTGGCTCATTTTATGGCGCTATCAAGGTTTGCGCCGTATTTGGTTGATGATGAGGGGTGAAAGGCCCACCGTTTCGAGAATGGCTTGTGTTACGGTCTTCGAGGTCGTGTTATTGGGCATGAGCTCCCAACTTTTCAGGCGGTAGTACAGAGGGCTCAGATTTATGAGACTGAGTGGGCTGGCACACAGAGCGATCGAGATCAGAGAAGAGATCGGAAGAGGCAGGCCCCCTCCAGTAGCTCCTAGCAGCATTGACGACCACAAGCATAGGATCCACCCATCTACCAGAGCACAGCAACACCAATGAAACCTCCCGCGCCACCCCAATAGTCGTTTACATGGACTTGTTATGGACGTGGTGGGACAGGGCACCGCCTGTATGAGTGCCCCCGCCCTCATCTGCAGCAACCAAGAGGGTCATAACAGCCTCCAGCACAGCAGTGACTGCAGCAACAGCCTCCAACGCAGTAGTGACAGAAGCAGCAATGACCCCATCAGCAGCAACTGCAGCCACCTCAACTACCAAGGCCTCAACAACAATAAAGACAGTACTACAGGGCACCGCAGAGGCAGCAGTAGCACCAGGGACCACAGAGGGGACAGGCGTCCCCCTAACCAGCTCAGGCTAGGTTCTACGCAGCTTGATAGGACGCGCAAACCTCCGAAAGAGTCATTGAGGGTATACTTCTAGTCTCTGCATGTATCACTCGAGTTTTATTTGATTCTGGTGCTTTGCACTTGTGTATGTCCGAGGGATTCTATCATTCGACTGGATTACCGACAGAGTTTGCTCGAGAGGAGTTGACCTTATCAACAGAGTATTAGGCAGCTTCTGTTCATCTTGCCCCTTATTAATAGGAGAGATTTTCTTGCCTGCTGACTTGTACATGTTGTCGATGTTAGATTTTGTCGTTACCTTATGCATGGATTACCTTGCCGAGTACCACGCCATCTTGGACTGTTCCGCGAGGACAATCAAGTTAAGCATACCAGGCATGCCGCAGTTTCAGTTCATTGCCAAGCCCAGAGGAGAGTCCTTGTCATATTTGATATCCTGCGCTATTGAGGAGCCTGTTACCACATGTATTAATCAGTTGTCGATTGTCCGTGATTTCCCTAACGTGTTCCAAGAGATTCCGGGGTTGCCACCTCGTCGGCATATTAAGTTCCAGATCGATCTTGTGCCCGGTACAGCACCTATCTTAAAGGCCCCATATCGTATGACACTAATGGAGTTAAGGGAGCTATAGCGACAGTTGGACGAGTTGCGTGAGTTGGGATTCATTCGTCCAAGTAGTTCACCTTGGGGAGCGCCAATACTCTTCTTCAGGAAGAAGGATGGCTCGTCGAGGCTCTGCGTAGATTACCGCGAGCTCAACCGGGTCACGATCAAGAATAAGTATCTACTTCCGAGAATCGATGACTTATTTAATTAGCTACAAGGTGCACAGTTCTTTTCGAAGATTGACCTGCGTTCTGGTTATCATCAAATTCGGGTCCGAGAGAAGGACATCCCGAAGACAGCTTTCAGGACACATTATGGTCATTTTGAGTTTCAGGTCATATCCTTTGGACTGACCAATGCACCCACAGTATTCATGCAGTTGATGAATGAGGTCTTCCATCCATATCTCGATCAGTTTGTTGTGGTCTTCATCGATGACATTCTGATAATTCGAGGACTCATGAGGACCATATGCAGCATCTAGAGATCACATAGCAGACCCTCCATGCCCACCAACTGTATGTGAAGCTGGAGAAGTGTGAGTTTGGTAGGAGGTAAAATTTCTCGGTCATATGGTGACGAGGGAGGGTGTCGTAGTAGACCCCTCGAAGGTTGACGTAGTGCGTCAGTGGGGCCAGCGAATGACTGTGTTCGAGATCTGCAGTTTCCTTAGTTTAGCGGGATACTATCAACGTTTTATTGAAGGCTTCTCCCGTATTGCAATCCCATTGACCAATTTAACTCGGAAGGGTGCAGATTTTATTTGGACTGATGCATGTGAGTAGGCATTCGTGGAGGTGAAGGACAGTCTGACGTCCACTCCTTTCCTGACTCTTCCCTCTGGGAGTGATGGATTTATTGTATTTACTGATGCGTCACATATTAGTTTGGGTGTTGTCCTGATGTAGCACAGGATGTCAGTGGCCTTTGCGTCTCGCCAGCTCAAGGTCCATGAGCTAAACTACCCCAAACACATGATTTGAAGCTGGTAACAATTGTCTTTACACTAAAGGTGTGAAGACACTATCTTTATGGGGTTAGGTTTGAGCTCTTCTCTAACCACAAGAGATTGAAGTATCTATTCTCTCAGTCTGAGCTGAACATGAGACAAAAATGCTAGATGGAGCTACTGAAGGACTATGATTTCAATCTCCAGTACCACCCAGGCAAGGCGAATGTGGTGGCGGATGCCCTCAGTAGTCAGCCACGAGACCTGGTGGCACACATGATGATTCAAGAGTGGAGGATGCTCGAGGATATAGCAAAGTACGACTCTGAGTTTGGCCTGTAGTCTTCTATCGTTCAGCTATCGAACCTGTTGATTCAACCCTCTCTTGTTATAAGGGTGATCGAAGCTCAGCAGACAGACGAGTCGTTATAGGATTACTGAGAAAAGACAGCATCTAAGAGTCAGACAGATTGACAGATTAGTTCTGATTGTGGACTTCACTTCAGAAGCTGATTATGTGTCCCGGATATTCCCGAGTTGTGTAGAGATCTTATGACCAAGGCACACTGATTGCAGTTTTTTATCCACCTGGCTCGACAAAGATGTATCGTGATATGAGGAGATAATATTTTTGGGTGGGGATGAAGCACAAGATCGCCAGCTTTGTGGCCGAGTGTGACACATGCCATCATGTTAAAGCCAATCATCAGAGACCCCCAGGTCCCTTGCAGCCATTGAGCGTTCTGATGTGAAAGTGAGAGCACGTATCAACCAATTTTATCATGGGTTTACCAAGGACTCAATGTGGTCATGACCCCATCTGGGTTGTTGTGGATTGTCTAACGAAGTCGGCACATTTTCTTACGATTCGTGAGACTTACATTCGGATCGGCTCGCCAAGGTGTTTGTCGATGAGATCGTGAGATTGCACGATGTTCCTGTCACGATCGTTTCAGACCGAGACCTGAAGTTCACGTCTTAGTTTTGGGGGAGCTTTCAGAGAGCGATAGGCATTGATTTATAGCTCGACATCACGTATCATCCGTAGACCGATGGCCAGATTGAGAGGGTCAACCAAATCCTTGAGGATATGTTTCGGGCCTACGCGATTGATTTTGGGAGTAACTAGGGTGAGCATCTGCGATTGGCTGAGTTCACATACAACAATAGCTATCAGGCGACCATTGACATAACTCCTTTTAAGGCATTGTATAGCAGACCATGCAGATCTCCGAGTTGTTAGACCAAGGTCAGAGAGTGGCCTCTCCTAGGTCCCGAGCTTGTGCAGAAGATGTCAGAGGCTATCGATATCATCTGGCAGAGGATGCACATAGCTCAGAGCCGGCAAAAGATTTTTGTTGATCGCCAACGTCGTCCTTTGGAGTTCGCTATTAGGGACAGAGTGTATCTCAAGGTCTCGTCCATGAAGTGCGTGGTTCGATTTAGAGAGAAGGGCAAGCTTGTCCCGTGATTTATAGGACCTTTCGAGATCATTGGGTGTGTTAGCGACATGGCCTATCAACTTGTCTTGTCATCTCAGTTGTCTGGTGTTCACAACGTTTTTCATGTCTCTATGCTGAGGAAGTGTGGGTCAGACAACGTTCCTGTTATCGATTAGTAGTCGCTGGAGGTTCGTGAGGACGCTTCTTACATTGAGCAGTCAGTTCCTATCCTCGATCGGAAGGAGCAAGTCCTCCGGACCAAGGTCATCCCCTTGGTGAAGGTTCAGTGGGGTTACCACTCTATTGATAAGGCATCTTGAGAGCATGAGGCTGAGATTCGAGAGCATTATCCTCATCTCTTTGACGATTAATTATATGTTGTATCTTGTATGTTGTCTCTAAATTTATATGATGATGCCTTGTTTCCTCTTCTATTATGAGTTAAGTTTACTTGCAATGATACTGTAAATTTTGAGGACAAAATTTTTATTTGGAGGGGAGAGCTATAAGACCCATACCCTAGACTGTACCATTCCATAGGCTTCCACGGTCTTCCCAGTCGAATTCTGGCAACCCTTGACATGTATCTGACGTTTACGCACAATCCTAAGACGAGTCCTACATACCGAAGTCAGCTTGACCTGAAACTTGTACCTTAGTGACCGCGTCGTCACCATAGTTCTAACACCGCGACTCGCACACTAATCCGATACCCGGTCCAGGAGATGTGGGCCCACGTTCATTCCGAATGAAACTCGGCACGTTGTAAATTTCGAGAGAATATCTACAACATGTCCCATCAATCAAGTCAAGTACATCCTCCATACCTCAATGCCACCTCACCCTATCCCAAGTACAAACACCCACTCCCTTTTTTCCACAAGTCAACTCTCTCTCTCCATACCCATCCCTCTTTTACTAAAATTTCAAACAAACCCATACCTCTCCATCCCCTTCCTTATAACACCCATTCCACTCATCACATATCAATCCATCACCTCTCTTTCTCTCTCATTCTCTAAGTAATCTCCCAACTCCCATGAGAGCTTCCAACGTCCAAGCTCTCTCTCCCAAAATAAAAAGTGTGGCCCACTTTCTCACCCTCTCATCTCTCATCTCAACATTCATTCTCCATCAACCTCCATTAAAATAGAATTCAAGGAGCATACTAGTTCAAGGAGCTAAAGAAGAAGGCCGATAGGTGGGTGACCCACCGTTGATTTTGATTTTTAAGGGCCCATTTATTGTAAGACCCACTTAATGTATGTATTGTATAGGGAGGGCCCAATAGTGGCAGGGTCCCTCCCTTCACGTATCCCTCTCTCTCACTCTCTCCCTCTTTCCTTCTCTCTATCCATTATGATGGTGTGGACCCCACCAATATGTGTTATATCTACTCCGTCCATCAGCATCAGACGATGTGGCTCACGCTATTGCAGGTGATGATCCACACCATCCACTGTTGGGACAGTGGAGATCCCACACACTGGACCCTTACACTTTGTAAAATACATGATATAGTATATATATTTATATAATGTAATATATATATATATATATATATATATATATATATATATATATATATAGTAATATTATATATGGTGGGCCCATGTGGAGACCCATCTGTTTGGTATTACAAGGGGGGGCTGGCGTCTCACGTCAGTAAGATGGTGGCCCCCATCTAGCGTCTAGAGGGTCTGGACGCTGGCCCTTTGCACTCTCTCTCACACACACACATAATATATATATATATATATATATATATATATATATATATATATATATATGATAAATAAATGTTATGGTGAGCCACTCCCACATGACACCCACTTGACGAACAGTTTGGATGGTATATATATAGTAGGTGGGCACATACGTGGGACCCACCTGATGAACGGTTTGGATGGTATATATATAAAACATGTGGGCCATGTACGTGGGACCCACCTGACAAACGGATTGGATGGCTTACCTCACGCAGCCATGGCTGCTGTAAGGCTATCGTCAGCAGTGCTGGCGGGACCCACCACGACTATATGTGTTGACCACACTACGTAAAACAATGGATTGAACACCCATCATTAAAACCCCTTTTGGGTTACAAAAGTTTTGAACCAATATGATATTTGTTTTCCCTCACTGTTTAGGTATTTGTGACCTTATGAACAGTTTGGATGGGAAATAAATGTTATGGTGGGCCTTCTAAATTTTTAACGGTGTGAATCATTATCACCATTGCCATTTGTGGTATGGTCCAGATGATCCTTTAGATATGATTCCTTTTTTTATGCTCTAAAATGATCTCTAACAATGGATGAATGGTGTATTGGAATCAGCTCATTTGATTACGCCCATTTAAATCGGCCCATTTGAATCGGCCCTTTTAAATCAGCTCATTTGAATCACCCCATTTAATTTGGTCCATTTGAATCGGCCCTTCTGATTCGACCCATCTGATTCAGCCCATCGATTCGACCCATTTAATTTGGCCCATTTGATTCAACCCATTGATACAGCCTGATGTTATATATATAGTAGCTCATGAGTGAGGCCCAATGTGATGCGTATATGCCCCATAAGTGAGGCCCATGATGATATGTATTAGACCCTTGTATGAGACCGTGGACCCATTATACGATTAACCTTATGAGCATCATTCCTTGGGAGAAATGTTGGTTAAAGGTCCACATTGATGGGCAATGATGATTGGATGTCCATATTGTGACCTTCCCTCAGACCTTTTAGGCTCTTCCTCATCATTCTCTCGTAGGTTAACCCAAACACTCAGGCTCCATTAATTTTAATTGGTCCATCATCGGCCATCGATCTATAGACCCCGCCTTGCGTCGAGGTCGATTATCGATGCCGATTATCGTTGCCAATTGCTGATACTGGCTACCGTTGCCGATTATGAATTTGTGATAGCATAACATTATGATACATGCCCATATGCATCATCTGTACGTTTGTTATGTGATATGATTGGCCATTGCATATGCCATAGTGTAGGTAGTTTATGAGACTCGCTGATAGGAGATTTATCCCACATGAGCACACGGTATGCGCAGAATTGATGCATAATTGGACTGCGTGACTCATGCACTTTGCATTTGGGTGATTGTGATTACTATACACCCTAGCAACATTAGGGTTGTGGCCTCCACAGACACATCGTGGGTGGCCAGATTGGATACCGAAAATACTGTTTCTAGCATTGGGGCGCCATAGATATCCCTGAGTGAAAATCTCTAAACTTGATGGTACCAGAGGAAAACTCCAACGTCGAGACTGAGTGGATACATGCGTGTAAGAGGGCTAAATACTAGGAGGCCACGTCTCCCACTGTATCATGGTCGGTTACAAAGGGGTGTGGCCTTACCTGCCTGAGTGTTGGGGGCTGTAACACCCTGCACCTCTGGTACGCGAGTGTTACCATTTAGAACCTAAACTAACATGATCATAAACCTAAATGCTAAACGATACCTAACTTAAATTAAGATAAAGAAAACTTGACACGGCAAACACACATGTTAAGGATGAATTCCGATCATACGTTAATGCCACCAAGACACTGACCCACGAGGTGCAATGCATTAGGATTTCAACCACCGGATCAAAAGTGACCTTATATCATCTTTCATCTAAACTTAGGACGCTAGTCCCTATAAGTCTCATCAATAAGGGTTGAAATCCATTAGATCAATCGCTTGATGTCAGTACCAACCACTGGATTTCTGCTAAGGTCAACCGAGGACCGCTAAGGATCAGATCTAGGAATGATCTAACCACCAGATTAATAGAAATCCGCCAGTATAGCCCCAAATCAAATTATGGGCCCCACCAAGACCTTAGAATGGGCTGGCCTCTGACCTACATTCCTGATTTAAGACCCTAAAAAGAATGGATGCTGTGGATTTTCCCCTGAGACAGCACGATGAGGTCCACACAAGATGCATGAGCACTATAAGTGCAGTGCACGACGTGCACCGGTCGGTCAAGGCGGTCAAAACGCCTCTGACCCAATGAATTTTTGAAAAAAGGAGGAATTTCCCCTGCTACAGTTGGGTGGACCAAGAACACGTCCACTCGCGCATGATAAGGGTCACCCCTGGCCATCATCCGAAGAATCTGGGCCGTCCATCGGCCTTGCACCGTTGGGACGACCACACCTAAGTTAGTCCACCTAGCCCATGCAACCATTCGAGTGTATAAAAAAGGGACAGCAGGGAATGGATTGTTGTGGACAAATTATGGGCCACCTAGAGCCGTCCTCCAGAAAATTTGAACCGTCTATCAGACAGGAGAAGTCCAGACGATCAAGACCTAGGTGTTCCAATCATCCTGTGCATTCGTGCATTAGAACATGCAACAGACGGCCTCGAATGGCCTGTTGTGTTTCCTCAAAATGTGACTGATTGGAGAGTCCTCTACATCAACAATCCGTACCTTTGATCCCCTCTCAATCTCAGCCGCTCCTCAGAGTAGAAATCGGGGCTTTCCATCCATTTTCAGAAATAGACAAGCAATGGTCTGTAGAAGCGAAGGGCGTGAGAGACCTTTCCTTCCTTAGAAACCCCAACTGGTTTAATCCAGGTCTTCTGCCAGGACACGTGGGATCATCTCCATCACACCCTCTAGGGCAACACTGTCTACAAACTGAGAAAAGCTATTCTCGCGAGATAATAGCATGAGGCGGAAGATCTCGTGCGTTGTAGTGAAACGCCAATGAAAAACCTCAAAAATAGACCCCACCATGATTAGAGGCCACATCTGATCCGTTCAAACAGATCAAATCACAAAGAAACACCGTCAACAAAAAATTTCCATGAATGGCCATATCATCTTCCCCGTCGGACTAGAAACCCACCATCACAACCCGGGCCCCACAATGGGTAGAAAGTTACTTTTCCTGTGGGTCCCAGCACCTGGAACCCATCCCCAGCGATGGATGGATTCCATCATGTGAAAATCTGAGAAAATCATGTGCATCCGGGCCCTTAAATCGTGATCGTCGAATGAGCCGTTGACACGTGCCCCAGCCCTATAAACCCAAGCTGCCCGTCTCGAGATCTCCACCCAGAAAATGAGAGAGAGAAAGAGAGGACGAAAGAGAGTGTAGAGAGGAAGAGAGTAGAAAGAAAGAGAGAGAAGGAAACAGGAAGGCCAACCCTCTGTTTCAACTTAGGTGGGGTCGGCAGCCTGTTCCAGGTAAAACGTCCTCCTTTTACTCTTTTTCTTTCATTTTTCTCTGTGGCTTTAGGTCATGCCAGCCTGGACCAGAACTAAGCCAAGCAATGGCTGGGTTCGGTCCAGCCGCAGTGATGTTGAGTCGAGCCAAGCAATGGCCCTCTTTGGATCACATTTCGGGCCCCCAGTTGATTCTTGTTTTGAGCTGTCTGTAGAGCTTTGAAACCAGCTCAGGAAAAAAGCCAATAAATGGCTGTGAGACGAACCGAGGAAGCAGCAGTTGGGTCCCTGTTTTGGGACTGGAATTGAGCCGACCCATGGCCCTGTTCCGGTCTGAAATCCGACCCAGCTGGAGACCCTGTTTCGGACCGAGATTTGGCCAAATGATGGCTAAGTCCTTGGCTGGGAACATGCAGGGAAACGGGATTTTGTTGAGCTTTGTTTTAAGCTAGGGAAACTGGCCAAATAATGGCCATATCTCGGGCGAAAATCAGGCCAATACAGTGGCATTCTTGGGCTGAAAAACCAGACCATATTACAGCACTGTTTCGAGCCTAGGCCAATCCAATTAATGGCTGAAGCATGGGCTGGGAATCGGGCAGCAAATGAGCCATTTTTAAGCTAGACATTAGGGCCCAAATCGGTGTCCAAAACAGCCTGCAAACAATGGCCATTTTCCATCTTGGCAGCTGATGGGCTGCTTAGACCGTGGGCCTCACCCAATGCAGGTGGGTCGCGACCTTGGGCCCTACACAAATGCAGGTGGGCTGCGCTAGCTGTGGGCACCACCAAACGCTGGTGAGCCGCACCCTGCATCAGCTGTGGGCTACGCATGAGACCCCCCCACCTGGATGGTGTTTGTATCTAACCGTCCATCCAGGGACGCTGTCCCTGGCCATCTATATATGGACGTCATCCAGGCCGTCCATCAGGGGACCTCTGACCCTGGTCGATGCTACGTGAAATGAAATGAAATATATATATATATATATATATATATATATATATATATATATATATATATATATATATATATATATAATAAAATATATGATATAATGTAATGCATGATATATGGTAGGCCCCACGTTGGTACCCACCTTGAATGTATACTCAGTGCATATCTACACCGTCCATTTGGTCGGTTCTGGTAGTTGCCTCATGTACGTCAACAGATTCTATGGGTCTGACCTTGAGGTTTACACCCACACCGTCCATTTCTTGGCTCACCAGTTAGTTGCTGATTTGTGGACAGCAAGTCATGTAGTCCCATCTTAATGATGCGATGTATCCAAGCCATCTGTCCATTTAAGGGCACGGACCCCCACCCATGACGTGTTTATTTCATCCACACCGTTCAGACTATGTTGGACGGTGCTGGACAATGTTTGAGACAGTGCTGAATTGAACAACACTAAATTACTTAAACTACACTTGGACGGTGCCGATTCACACGAACTATATTTGAACAACACTGATTTACATGAGCTGTGTTAGAAAATGTTAAACACCATTAATAAGCCATTTCCTTTGAACCTTCTTGTGTATTGAACAAAATCGTAAGAATACCTGAAAAATATAAACTATAATTTTAGGAGATTCTTTGAGTGACCTTGGGCCACAAGAAGACTTGGATCAAGAACACGAACATGACCCTATAGGTGAGGATTCTACCCCTTGAGCTTTCCTCTTTCATGTTAACTCATGTGTTAGTTCAATTCTAATTTTACCTAATAACTAATGTCTCGTCCTTTACGGCTATTTGCGATAGTATTAAAAGTTATTACATGCTTATTATCTATTTTGTGGAAACTTATATATGTGATATACCAGATTTTGCTTGAAAGATAACTATGTAATACATGCTTGGACTATGATACCTATTAGGAAGTCTCTTTAAATTGGCTGCTTACAAATTCGGATAATAATGATTGGAATTAATCATGCATACATGACACTCCTATTTTTAAATGGACTAACTGTTGAAAAGGTTCATTCCTCTTATTCAGATGAGCCGACTGATTGAAAGACCCATCCTCCTAGCATGAATGAGCCGACTGTTTGAAAGGCACATTCATTGTTTAAGTGAGCCGACTATTTGAAAGGCCTACTATCTTATTGGATTGGGTAGACTGTTTGAAAGACCCATTCTCTCGCCTGGGTGGATAGACTGTTTGAAAGGTCCATTCCTTTTTTTTGGGATGAGCTGACTGTTTGAAAGGCACATCCCTATGCATGAATGAGCTAACCGTTTGAAAGGCTCATTCATGTCTAAGTGAGCCGACTGTTCGAAAGGCCCACTACTTTGCAAGTTAAATGAGCTGACTGTTTGAAAGGTCCATTCCCTTACATGAATGAACTGACTGTTTGAAAGGTCCATTTATTGACCAACTGAATGTGCACCCCCAGTTGGCATGCACTCACGCATCCATGCATTTAAGCAAGATCATCATGAAATGTTTTGTATGTTTTACTATGTGGAACAATGCTTAGTTAATGCAGTAGTGTGTAATCTTAAGGGGAGTTCTCACTGATCTGGCCACTCATCCTTTGAATATATAACCGTACAGATAATGCAGGCATATATGAGGGTATGAATGGGGCGGATTTGGATGTTGATCCCGTGGGATTGGGAGACGATCATTATGAAGAAGAGCCCAGTCAGGGCACAGCGAAGTTCTACGGACTAAATCAATAGCTGCTCTTATTTTCCTTTTTAGCTAGTGACTCTTGGAACATTTTGAGAATTGAAGTTTTGTATATGGGCTCCAGCTAAGTAGCCCTGAATATTATTTTTGAATGGGTTACATTTATACTACGCTTAGTTCCCTTAACCGCACTTTGATTTGGTTTAATTATCTTTTGATTATCAGTTAACACTGGATTTTCAGGAAATGAGTGGTATACTCGGGTCCTGAAAATCGGGGCGTTATAAGGGCATTGCTAGGCTGAATTTGACCAGCTCGTGAATGGGTCCAATATCGACATGTCGGATAGGTATTTACAGACTATTGGTCAGGCGGATAGTGAAGCTTCTTACGCTCACTTGGGTTGCGCACCTGGAAAGGGGCAATGTCATTTGGAATGTACTAAATTTCGGTGATTGTTCAGAATAAGAACTGTACTGATACTTGATGCTCTAGTGATGAGCTGCATTGATATGTGGATTTGGATGAGGATTGGCATGCTTGAGTTGCATTTCGCATCACATGGTCTTGATATGGTCAATAGCATTCATATCTTGCATTGCATAACCTTGGTACAGCTGATTGTATTCATGTACTCATTAGCATGATTCTGCATTACTCTAATATTGCATTCTAAGTACGCTCATATTGTGCACATACTTACATTACCTTCTAAGCTTTTTATAAGCTTATACATGATTAATGCATACAGGTGACGCCAGGATACAGCCATACCCTCGCCGCAGTAGGAGTGTACAATTGAGCTTCAAGAGTTTCCGTTATTATCATTATCTTGTATTTTCGTTGTACTCAAAGTTTTTTATCATGGTAGATTTTGTGATGGTGTTCTTATGGTTATTGTTCGTGGGTTATGCTTATTACGAATCAAAATCATGTTTGAAATCCTCCTTATAAAACCCCAGGATCGGAACCTGGTGTATGGGTGCCGGAACCGAGAATAGGGTACTATGGAGGCTGTCAGCGCCAGATTTGGCGATCGAAAATTTTTTAAGCCCGATTTCTGAGTTTGGGGCGTAACAATATCCATAATATTAACATGATCGACTCTTTTATGGAAGATAGAATAACCCTGAATCTATACTCTGATCCTCTAAAGATGTGCTTGTCCCACTCCCCTGATTTAGATGATGACATGATTAGGGAGATGAAAGTCATGGTTAATGCTGCGCTAGTACTTGGAGTTAATCGATGGAGGTTATAATTTGAGAAATTGCCCCAAACCAATGTAGTGTCTCTACTGTCTAGTCTCTTGGCACCGAAGCTTGACCTAAAATCATTACTTGTTGATCTTAAACATGTTTACTTAGGTCAAGAAGAGACATACCCGAAGGTGATTTCATCTCATCTTGAGAAAGAACTCATCTCACCTTGAGAGTATGCTCATTTCTACTTTCGAAGAAGATAAAGGAGTCCTTGGGCATATCATCACAGACCTTAATGTGAAAAATGAACTCCTCTAAACTGAATGTCTAGACTCTTTAGAAGTTTATTTGACACACTTTACAGATTCAAATGATCCTATGATACATGACATAATGGACGCTTTACAAGACAATACCTTGGTTATTAATACTGACCGAGGGAAGCACCTCCTTTCACAGATCTTGAGTGTTTACCATTAAAAGAGGATGAGCTAAAAATTGAACCAAAATTTAAAACTTCGGAATGTGTTGAGACTACACCACCTACTGAGAATTTTTCTGAATTTGATCTACTTGTAGTCTCCGATTCACCGTGGTGTACTAACATTGATACTTTTTCTGTCATATGTGAATCATATATACTTTGGATATCTCAGGGGATTAAAAAGAAACTTTTTGCTAAGGTCTATAAATTTCTCTGGACATTTATGCTCTAGGACATCCAAGCCTACAACAAAATAGGTTTTTGAATGATTTTATTGAGAAACCTACTGAGAAATTTATCAAGATACTGGCCGGAGGAGGAACCTTACTACATGATTGAGTAGTTTTCACTTGTTTTCCTAGTTTACGATTAGAATTTATTGGCTTTCTTAAGATTATTTTATTTTTCGCAATTTATTTTAGTCACTAGAACCATATTTTATTGGAAGATTGTATTCACTTCACAAGTACTCTTCATCTACTCCCTTTTATTTTCATTACTCTCAATTTTGTTCTTACTTATTATGTTTATACATTGAGGACAATGTAGATTTTAGGTTGGGGGTGTGGATCAGGTAAATTAATCAGTGTCTTCTTAGTTTTGAGCAAAAATTGTGAAAATTTTCAAATTTTCAAGCTAAAAACCTGATTAGAAAGCGATAGTTTGTGCACTTAAGAATGTTTTGAGTATGATGATAAGACGAAGATTGAATTTTGAATTATTGGAGTTTGATCAACTAAGTAGACTATCACTTAAGTTCTCTCATTTAATTGATTAAGAGGAAGTTTGAATATCATGTTGATCTATGTCACGCCCCAAAATTCGAGTATAGAGTGTGCACCTTTAGGACCCGAGTTTCAGTTCGTAACTCGTACACAAAGTGTACTAACTTAATTCCTTAATCAGTTTAATCAGAGGTGATAATTATAATCAGTATATGTTCCACCATAATCTCAATCACACATATATAACACTTAGCACCAATTAATCATGTGTATATAAATCTTAACGACTCTTAAAATAAAATAAACCTTAAAAATCATTCATTTATTATGTCCTCATATTATAATGATGTTTATTCCATTCTAACATTGTTTCAAAGAAATAAATCTAAATAATTCATTAAAATCTCAAAATCAATACCAATATGCATTATACGTAAATCAAACTATGCTAACAAATAAATCACATAATCAGAAATTGTCTAATATTGCTACTTCATCTTCAGATAAATATGGTCACGTTTCACATGCGTTGTATTCAGGTACGGTAGATCCTTCTGGTTCTTGTGTCACATCATCTACTAATAACTCCTCTGTATGGTTTTTCCATCAATAAAAAGGTAAACTGGTCAGGCTTAGTGAAATAACCCAACATGTTTCATAATCATAACAATTAAAAGAACATAAAAATGTATGCACAATGATATGGATACAAATGGTGTATAAATGCATCAGATGGGGTGATCGTCCATCTGCTTGGGTTGGAGGTCACCATCCCACATCCACTCATTAGGTAGGCTTCCACCTTTTGGTAGGTTTGGGCATAGCCCGCATCTGGTAACGCTCTACTGGGATCGTCATTTCTTCCAAGGAGGGCCCCTAGGATCAACCATGCATTATGCAATGCAATGAATGATGGATGATATATAATGCATATTTTTCATATTTAACATAGTTGTTTTTATTAGAATATTTACATATGAATTTAGCATACAATTTTCATAACAAAATTCTCAACTCAATATATCAATCAATCAAACAATCACAAATGATTTATTTTAATTTTAATGAATTATGAAACAAGTTGGGTTATTCACCTGAGTCTGGTAGTATAAACTCTGTAGAGTAATTAGGTTGGTTTGAATTATAAGGTCCTATCAATTATATCAACAATACTATTATTCATATATTCTTATTACATGGTGGGGCCCATCTTTGATTAACATCCTAGGTAGCCAAATCCAAAATGATCAAATAATTAAAATTTCTATTTTATATTTTTATCTTTTATTTCATTTTTAAGATCATAAAATTGATCGAAAATTATTTGATCGGAGTGGCCCATTGGATGATTAGATCATTCAGATTCTTGAACTCTTATCATGTTTTGTCTCTACACATTTGATGAATGGTGTGGATCTAACCACACATACACCAATGACCCATCTCTACCTTCTACGTCAAGTAATACTAACACTTGTGAAAAAAACTAAGATTCCCTTATTAAACACTTCAAGATCTGACTAATGTGGCCCATTTAATGGTCAGATTGATTTGAAAATTAAGGCCCTTGTATATTTTGACCTTAGGGATCATATGATCCATTCATATCTAATATAATTCGATTAGATTGCACTTATTAAATTTATTCCTAAAATAATACTGAACAGATCTAAAATCATAAAGCATCACTTTATTAAAATTATCTCTACACACCTATATAATGATCATGTGAATGATCCACACCATCCATTGTATAAATTAAGAAGAAATTAACAACATAATAAAAAATAATAAAAATCTGAGGGTTGGAACTTACCTGATCAAGTCCTCTTAGAATTTTCTCTTCCTTTTACTTTAGGGCTTTCTATCTCCTTTTTTTTAAATGCAAAAACCTTTCGTATCACTTTTTTAAGAAAATTCTCATAAGATAGGATGAGCACATTCTCTCTTATCCTGAATTTGAATTTTTTTATGACATTTGATAAAAAAAAAATATTATTATTACTTCAAGAATTGATTCCTAAACCTCACTCTCAACTAAGAATATTTCTACCAACTCAACTATTAACTTATTCTTATTTTTTATTTAAAAATAAAATCTTTAAATATTTAATTTAGTTTTTTTACAATATATCAAAATTTAGGGTTGTTACATTCTACCCCCCTTAAAATAAAATCTCGTCCTCGAGATTTAGAAACTAACATTTCAAAATTTTCTAGTTTTAATAGTGTTGGTCACACTTATGTTATGAATAGTTTTAGACACTGAATTGATCTTTTAGTTTTTGTAGTAGTGAATTTATAAATATGTAAAATTTTGTCAAAAATTAATGTTTATATAAGATTAAAAAATTCAGACAATGGGGGTTGTCTAGAACTAAACATTTTTTTTTTCAGTTAAAAATAAAATAAATTTTAGTTTAAGAAAATTAATTTTCTAGTTTCTTAATTATTTTCTTTTGAACTCGATTTATCAATCTACGATGTGGCCTTTGAATCATCTTAATTGGACTCGTACTTAATTAGTTACGAGTTTCTCAAATAAGGTGATTTTCATTATTTAACAAAATATGAGGGGCAATTTTTTTAAAAAAATATTATAGGGTCCTAGGTTGGGTTTCTAAGTTTCAAATATCATAACAATCAATGATCTTATGTATTGCATCTCTCAAAATAACTAACAGAATATTTTAAATTTGGACGCACAGACACAATATTATTTACAGAATTTTAACATTCGAATCAAAAGTCAGAATGATTATGCCATTAATTATATACTTTAAAAAAAAAATCATATTAAAATTATTACTTTTACTAGGGTTTTCATTGCTGCTAAGGGAAAAAATTATGTTGTATTCAAACAGCCGTTTCTATTATTTATAGCCTAGTGTTTAAATGTTTATAATTTCTCTACAATTCAAATCATCGTAAAAATTTAAAAAATAAAAACTAAAAAATTTATGCAGTTGTTCAGGGGTATGTACATTACTCAAAAAAATATTCAAAAATTATTTTGATCAATAATTTCATCTAGTTTGATCAGAGATACTAAAATAGTCTAGATTTCCACTCTGTAATGTTAAAATTTGTTAGAAAATTAAAAATGCCTTCCACATACCTTGAAATTTTAGGAAGACGTTGTCTTATACTTGAAGAATTATTTCTTTTTTAATAAGTCTGATATTTAAATTTTTTCCTTTTTTTCTTTAAGTAAAAATTTTTTTTTTTCACCAAGTATGGACTTATAATCATATAAGAAGGAATTTTAAAATTTAATAGAGATTATATTTTTTTTAATTTTATTTTACACTTTATATATATATATATATATATATATATATATATAAAATAACATACTTTAAATAAAAATCTTAATTTAACTAAAGGTAATTATTAAAATTTAAAAAAAAAACTCTATTAGCTAAATCGATAGAAAATCAGTATGGGCATATTGATTTTCGATTTGATAACTTTTATTTCTATCACATTTTATTTTACTTGAAATTTCAGATTAGGTTCAAAATTTTTCCTGGAGATATTATTATAAGTTATTATGTCTCTGTAAAATTTTAGCTAAAAAATTCAATTATAAAAATTTTTAAAATTTCTGCAGTCAGACCTGTATAGAATTTGACATTTATGACCAGCCTTTACTAATGCACTGGATCAGTATAGTGACTATGAGATTAAAATTTTATTATTTTTATCTTAATTTAGACTTATCTATCTTCGATCAGGCTTTCGAATCGCCTCAATCGGAGTAGTACTTTTAAAGTTATGAATTTTACGAGTTGGGTAATTCTTACTATCCATTGCTGTCCAACAGAATTTTATGAATTAAAATATCTATAAAATTTATTTTCATTACATTAATCCATCTTAATTTAAATTATATTCAAATAAGAGTGTAAGGAATCTAAATTTTTATTTTATATTCCACAAAAATTGATACGAACTTAGATTTGGGTCTCTAAGTTCATCAATCCATACATCAATCAATAGGGATATCCTAATGAAATATTTCTAATTAGAAGGATCTACAATTTATGAAATTTAGATGGGAAGACAACCTAAAGATTACTCTAAGTTTTATAAAGGGCCTCTCTATGATACCATTCTGTCATGCCCCGAAATTCGAGTATAGAGTGTGCACTCTCAGTGTACGAGTTTCAGTTTGTAACTCGTACACAAAGTGTACTAACTTAATTTCTTAATCAGTTTAATCAGAGATGATAATTATATTCAATCTAAGTTCCATCAGAATCTCAATTACACATATATCACGCTTAACACCAAGTAACCAGGTATATATAAATCTTGACGACCCTTAAAATAAAATAAACTTTAAAAATTATTCATTTATTATACCATCATACTATAATGATGTTTATTCCATTCTAACATTGTTTCAATGAACTAAATCTAAATAATTCATTAAAATCTTAAAATCAATATCAATATGCATTATACGTAAATCAAACTATGCTAACAAAAAAATCACATAATCAGAAATTGTCTAATGCCGTCATTTCATCTTCAAATAAGTATGGCCATGTTTCATATGGGTTGTGTTCAGGTACGGTAGATCCTTTCGGTTCTTTTGTCATATCATCTACTAATAGCTCCTCTATACAATTTTTTTATCAATAAAATGGTAAGCTGGCTACACTTACTGAAATAACCCAGCATAGTTCATAATCATAGCAATAAAAATAACATAAAAATGTATGCACAATGATATGGATGTAAATGGTGTATGAATAAATCAGATGGGGTGATCGTCCATCTACTTGGGTTGGAGGCCGTCAACCCGCATCCACCCGTTGGGTAGGCTTCCACCTTTTGATAGGCTTGGGCATAGCCCGCATCTGATAACGCTCTACTAGGATCGACATTTCATCAGAGAGGGCCCCTTAGGATTGACCATGGATTATACAATGCAATGAATGATGGATGATATGTAATGCATATTTTTCATATTTGGTATAGTTGTTTTGATGAGAATATTCACATATGAATTTAGTATATATTTTTATAACAAAATTCGCAAATCAGTATATCAATCAATTAAAAAATCACAAACGATTTATTTTAATTTTAATGAATTATGAGACAAGTTGGATTACTCACATGAGTTTGGTAGTATAGGCTCTGTAGGGTAATTAGGTTGGTTTGAATTCTAAAGTCCTATCAATTATATCAACGATACTATTATTCATATATTTTTATTACATGGTAGAGCCCACCTTTAATTAACATCCTAGGTGGCTAAATCTAAAATGATCAAATAATTAAAATTTTTATTTTATATTTCTATCTTTTATTTTCTTTTTAAGATCATAAAATTGATCAGAAATTATTTGATTGGGGTGGCCCATCGGATGATTAGATCATTCAGATTCTTGAGGTCTTGTCGTGTTTTGCTTTTACACATTAGATGAATGGTGTGGATCTAACCACATATATACTAATGGTCCATCTTGACCTCTTATGCCAAGTAATACTAACACTTGCAAAAAAAAAATCTAAGATTCCCTTATTAAACACTTCGAGATCTGACTAATGTGGCTCATTTGATGGTCAAATTAATCTGAAAATTAAGGCCCTTGTATATTTTAGCCTTAGGGATCATATGATCCGTACAGATCTAGTCTAATTAAATCGGATTGTACTCATTAAATTTATTCCTAAAATAATACTGAATAGGTTTAAAATCATAAAGCATCACTTTATTAAATTTGTCTCTACACACTCATATAATGATCATGTGGATGATTCACACCATCCATTGTATAAATCTAGAAGAAATTAACAACATAATAAAAAATTAAAAAAATTCGATGGTTAGAACTTACCTGATAAAGTCCTCTTAAAATTTTTTCTTCCTTTTACTTTAGGGCTTCCTATCTCCTCTTTTTTTTAGTGTAGAAACTTTTTATATCCTTTTTTAAAGAAAGTTCTCATAAGATAGGATGAGCACACCTCCCTTATCCTGAATTTGAATTTTTTTATAACATTTGATAAAAAAATTATTATTATTATTTCAAGAATTGATCCCTAAACCTCTCTCTCAACTAAGAATATCTCTACTAACTCAACTATTAACTTATTCCTATTTTTTATTTAAAAATAAAATCTTTAAATATTTAATTTAGTAGGGTTGTTACAATCTAAGTTACAAGACACCTTCGATTTATTTCTTATGAATAATGCAAAAATTTCTTATTATTAGTATGAGTATTATTGATAGATATTAAGAATTAAGTCTAGAGAATTTTATTCTCCTTAAAAAGATGAAGAGAACCAGTTAAAAAACAAAAAGACCAACAAAAAGATCATGTATGATGAAAAGATTAGAAAAGAATGAAAAGACTGAAAAGAATGAATAAATAAAAGAGACCGTCCATATAAAATAAAAAACTAAAAAACTAAGAAAAAGGGGATAAGTTTGGAATTGACACTTAACTATTTAATTAATCTTGAAATGATGATTATGGCTAATATTTTGAAATGATAGTGTTTTAACCAGAAACGAAAAGTAATTGATTTGGGGATTATCTTACTAAACAATAACGAAGAAAGAATGAAGAGAATAATTATCACATTTTATTTATCATTCTTAGTTCATTTTACATCATTCTCATCCTTTGATTACAAGATAATGTACTTATGATTAAAGAATACAAGTATTGAATGAATTCAATGTTGATTTCGGCAGCATTTCGGCTCATATCATTCAAGTTTTTACAAGAGGAGAGTTGTGCGGATCTTGATTTTCATATCCCTTTGGATAATATAAAGAAATACTAAAATCTTCAGAGAACTGCAATATGAAGTCAGTAAGATTCATGAGCCCAGCCCCGCTCTAAGCTACCCGCGTAACTCTTCATTGAGTTACGTGGATCGAGGAGTTGCGTGGGTCTGCGCAACTCATCAGAGTCATACATTCTTCCTTGTTCTTTCCAATACCTGTCAGAGGTATCGAAGTCTTCTTTATTCGACTAATCCAATCCCTCAAATGAAGGGGTAGGGGGTATTTATAGGCTTTCACACGTGTGGGACGTCGAATCTTGTATCATAGGGCCCACTTCGCATTATTGTGCACTTCAATATGAACATCTCAATGATAAGTTATGTGGACCCGCGCAACTATGATGAGTTGTGCAATCCTGCGTAACTCTAAATATCTGCGTAACTCTGCTGCCTCTGTGCAACTTATGCTCTCGTGCAACTCGATTTTCTTTAATTTGATTTCTTTAATTTCTTTCTTTCTTCACTTATTTTTTTATGATAATTTTATACTCCAACAAATAGTATTTTTATGGAAAGTAAGTTAAAATTCATTGAGCACATTGAAAAACTTGATATATGAACTTATTCTCCTAAGTGATTGATACAAAACCTATTTGATTGATTTCTTATGTGATTCGGCTTTATGTTTTCAAAGTTCCACTTTCTCATCTTTATTCTACTTATTCATACTTGATTACACAAAATATTTTTTTCTAAAAGAGGTTTGCACACTGAGAATTAAGGATATCTTTAAGCATGTTTTGCTTGGGACTAGCGAAATGTTGGTTGGGGGATGTGTTGAGTGTGAAATATTACATATTTTTTCCTATTTATACCTTTGTTTTATAAACATGATAGTGCTTAATCGATCTAATTATGCATGGTTTCATGTGCGAGGTGACTTTGAGAGCTTAAAGTGAAATCATGTCAAAAAAATATTTATGGTCAAAAGATTACTAAATGAAGATTTAGAGATTTAAAATTTATTAATGAAGAATTCACATGCCAAAGATCTAAGGAAACTAAGTGAGGAATGAAGAGAATTGAAGATTTGAAGTGAAGAAAAAGAATCTGAAAAATTATCTTGAAAAAAGAAGATTCCTGAAAATTGCCCTGAAAAAAATAATCTAGAATTATGAGTCTAAAGCAGGATCGAAATCGCACAAAACAGTTTACCAAGAAATAAAATTTTCAACCTTAATTTGCCTTGACCGAGGTCATCTTTGGTCCGACTGAAATCGTGCAGATTTGTCCAGCGAGAAAGTATGATTTTCAGCTTTAATTCGGTCCGACGGAAGCGTAATTTTTACACAAATTTGAGGCAGTTTCAAAGTCGGTCCAAGTGAATACTATAAATATGGGTATTTTAATTGTTTCTAAGCATGAATTAGGTTGGAAGAGTGGAGCAAAGTGTTGGAGAACTTCAATGAGTCCTTCCTTCTTCCTCAATCTTTTTTTTTTTTCTAGTTAGTTTTTTTATTTTGTTTAAGAGTTTTTAGTTCAATTATGTCTTTAGTTGGTTAAATCTTTTAGCTTGGGCTAAGAGGCGAAGCTTGTAATGTGTTTGGATGTTTATTTTTCTTGAATTTTTGTTTATGTTGAACTTCATTGACTTTTAGTTTGAATTTAAAAAATATTTTTAGTTTTCTGTGATTTGTTGTGACTCAAATTACAATGTATGTTGTGATAGCTTTAGGTATCTTCTTTTCCATTATGAGATTGTGAGATTGGTAAATCCTTTTGTTCACCATCATTTCCTAGGCATAATAGGGTGATAAAATCTCCTTCACTCATCACAATTTTCTTCCATTGAGAATTAGGTCAATGAAAGTTTAGATTTAATTTGATTACTTTATCTTCTAATTGAATAGGATAGGACTTCAATTCCAATTGTGTTCTTTGAATTAAGTAAGGTAACATCTTGATAGCTACAAGTGGATCCTTAACACCCTAGTTCTCACCTTTAAATTCACAAGTTTTAATCAATTTTATTCACATTTACTCTCCTTTATTCCATATTTAGATTTAGATCTTTTTATTATTTTTTTTTTTTTTAAGTTCTAGTTCTAGTTATTTCAGAATATGTATAAGTTTAGTCTCTGTGGATTCGTACTCGGTCTTACCGAGTTATTACTACATTGAGACTCTACACTTGGGGTTGTGAACAGACCAAGGTCAATCCACAATGACTGAAAGTGGTAAGAACACAAGTAGAACTACTCTAAATATAAAAGTAGGGTTTTCGTCAAATTAAAAGGGATTAAAAACAATAATTCAAAATAACTAAGGATCTATGAATCCCTATTTAAAAAACCCTCATTGTAATTCACAAATTCAACACACTATTGGCCAAGCCCACGTAGATAAGCCCAAACATGCAAGAGGGCCACTAGGGCCACTGAGCTTAAAAGATTAAAAATAGTGTTAATTTGACAATACTATCACCACCTAAATCTTTACAAATTCAAGTAGATCTTAGGATCTCTCCTAAGATTTTCTCGAATACCAGTAAAGGAAAATTAGTGATAGGGAGACAATATCATTGCTACCCAAGGGTAGAAGAGCCATTTTACCCCTCGTAATATGTGAAATTACTTATTTTACCATTTACCAAAGTAAATTTATAATGACACGTACTTCAATTGATTAGATCATTTCACATGTCATGTTTGCCCTCCAAGTGGCTACAAATTATCAGAAAATTAGGCCAATCTCTATAAATAGGGGCTCACCTCTCATTTGAGACGACAAACAGTAATAGATAAGAGGAAGAGAGGAGAGGAGAACACTAGGCATTAGACAATAAAGATACAAGAGAGTAAGAGCAAGAGTATGAGTAGAGTAGGGATTAGAGTAAGAGTAAAGCAGAGTAGAGAAAAAAGAAAGAAGTAAGAGTGTGCCCTATCCAAATCCTCCAACCCAATCTACAGTAGCATCCAAACCATCTCGATGGTTCAAGATTAACAAGTAGGGTTGAGATTCAAGATCTACACTTATCTCCTCTTGAGAGCAGTGTCTTAGCTCTTCTTTCCTTCTCTTGCCTCTCCACATGCACAACCAACAATCTGACCATCTATTTATTATTTTTTGTTTACATTTTGCATGTATCTTATCTCATAACTCCCTTTGCTTAGAGTTCAAGTAATCATTGCTTGTATGCTTTACACCTTGTCAAACTTTTGAATTTCGGTGTATCAGAAGTTAAGTCTTGAATGTTTTTATTTTTCTTTGATCGTCTGCATATTACATTTGTTCTTCTTTCTTCTTGCAGTTGTTATTTCCTTAAAACCATCATATGTTGAGATATTACGATCTTTTTAGTGGTATTTGAGTGAGTGGTGGCTTATTAGTTGTTAATATTTCATATATTATTAGATCATTAGCATGTTGCATTTGTCATTAATTTCTTCCATTTTTGATAACTATTATTTCTGCCAAACCCACCAAAAGTTAAGATGTTGTGATTTTGTTAGTGGTGATTTAAGTAGTGGTATTCTAGTCGATTTTTATGTTGTTGATAATAGACTAGTCACTTAGCACATGACCTTTTGAAACTCTAAAAATTCAAATAATAATAATAATAATAATCTAAGTTCCATAAAGTAGAAACTATATGCAAGTACAGACAGTAGAGGGTGTCTAACCCCATTCCCTCATTGTTAGCGAGGTCCTTAAATAAAATCCCTATTTATAACTATATTCGCAAGTCATCTTAGGTTGGGTTCTCTGATTCTCTAATATAAGATTGTTTTAAGGGCCTATTGATTGAAGATACTAGGCCTGTTTTGATTAGTAGTGACTTCCATCTTCGAAACATACTATGGTGAGTCTACTCCAAATCTATCCAAGACTAAGACAATAAGAGCGAGAAACACATAATCAATGTACTCTTGCAGGCGCATGTACCAATCATGCACAATGGCATTCACTGTGTGCAAGAGAAGATGGTGGTACATGGGGCAAAGTGGCGGGCATGCGCATAAAGAAAGATGGAAAACGGCCTAATGTAAAGTGATTGAAGATGACGCCGTTTTTGGATTCAACCGTTGCCAGATACATAAAGAATCCGGATCCTTTACTCCACATGGGTAGAAAAATCCTATTTTCCAGCATCCTCGTTGGTCTATATTACCATTGAGTTGTTAGCCCTAAGGCATTTAATGTAGTGTGGCCCAATCAAATTATAACAAGTAGAATTCTCCTTCTTATGACAAGTGGACTCATATCTACCTAGAAAGTAATAAATTCTTTATAAGTTTTACGAAAGATGACATCACAAAAAAACGAAAAAGACAGGCCATGGAGAGTTCCATGTAATTCGCGCCGCTAAGAATGGGTGTAACACTACTCCGAAATATAGAAAATGTTCACCTTAGGAATTTGGTTTTATGAGTTTTGTGTTTGTAAACAATAGGATTACTATTCCTGAAACAGGAGGGTGTCGACGGTTAAGAAACAACCTACAGTAAGATGAAATAATACTAGATGGGTATTGTCCATTTACGGCTGGATAAAATATCAACGGCCTGGATTACCAAAACGTAGGTCCTACTTGTCAGAAGCAAGAGAAACGTGTATTCCGTGGAAAGGGGGAGGGGGTGATGGATCATGAAACAAAAAAAACATAAATAAACAAAAAAAATTTCTCCCCCTTCCTAAAAAGTGGGGTACAGAATACTTGAAATATAACCAAAGGGGGAGAAAAGAATGACAGATGATGGGGCCAGCCTAGGATCGTACAGTTGCCCAAAAAGGCAGTCACGGCGTCTTAGGTGTTCGGTGAAAGGGAGAAAGAGGAGAGAGGAACGGGACTTCTAAAAAAGTCTCATGGGGAGAAAAGGAAGCATTCATCCCTTCCCTTCTGCCCGACCTGCACGTCTTCCCTTACCAAGTACACGCTTCGCTTTTGCCGTCTGGTCTTAAAAAAAAAACCCCTTTCTTCTCTCTCTCTCATCGCGAAAACGCCCCTCTTTAAATCCATCAATTCCCTTTATATCCCTTCATCGTCCTAGATCTGACTTTCACCCGTTCAATTCTCTCTCTTTCTCCCTCTCTCTCTCTCTACAAATTCGCCCTAGACTTTCAATTCGCCCTCTCTCTCTCTTCTTCGGTAGGGTTTCAATCTCGCGCGCGCTACCGATCCTTTTCCGCCACGGATCTAGAGTTTCCGTCCTCCCGAATTGTCAGCCTCTAGGGTTTTGGTGGGCCGTGGCAGTGGGACCGTCGGGCCAGGATTGATGTTTCTCGCTGGGGGCGAAGGCCGGATCGGAATCGGGGAAGATGCGAGGTTATTATGCTGCATGGGCGGGAAGGTGAGGAGTGGAAACCACGTCGGCACATGTGGCCTGTCCCCGCCACGACAGTAACCGCTGCACCACCTCCTCCCCATGGTCCCTCGCCCGCCCCTGACCCTGCCACCAATTCGTTCGTCAAGGTGCTTCCTTCTTCTTCTTCTTTTTTTCCTTTTATTTTTTATTTATTTTTATTTTTTTATTGCTTCTATGGACTTGATAATATTACTCTATGTATGTATTATATTGTGTTTGGAATCTTTATCTTTGTTTTCGGGGATGTGTTTGGATGCATGATCGATCCTGACTGATTGTGATAATTATGTTGTAACAAAGTGTGAGTTAGGGATAATCACAAGTAGACATCAAAGCAGTCTCTTGATATATTTGAAATTTGTCAGGCCGAACAGATCAAAATTTGGGATTGTCAAGAAGTGCTTTTTCTTTTATAGGCACTGTTAAGGACTCTTGTGGTTGCATTTGTAAGTGGGCAGAAAGCTTTTTGCAAAACTGATAATTGGACAAGAATTGGTATTATTTCAAGCGAGCTGTTTGGTAGAGCAGAAAATCTGAAGAAAAAATTGATAGCCATCCTGTTTTAGTTTCCTATTTCCATAACATCCCAAATGCCAGTTTTTGGAAAATGGCAAAAAAAAAAAAAAAGAAGTCACCCTACCAAGATGTTTAATCAAATGTCATTTTTGGGGGGGTTACTTCCAGATTATCATCTGAGTGCTATCCCAACTAATTAGGGGTACTTTCTGATGCAACTTATATAAACTGGGGACTTATCCAACTCTGCATGCTTTACTTTGTTGCAGCTTGATTTGCCCAGTCTAATTTGACCGTCCATCCAAGTGAAACTTATGTATCTTGGATTTTCTTGTGTTAGATTGAGACTGAATTGTTGTTCACATTCTTTATTTTTTTGAGTTCACAATTGAAGGGGAATATGCTGTTGAGATCTTTGTACTTTTTGATGGATTTTAGGGCGAGTAATGAGTGCAAGGTTATGAATTAGTTCCAATTGTTGAGTTGAAGTCACTGGCGTGGCTTAATATCTTGGTAACAGAACATGTATTGCTTGAATCTTCGCATGATAGAGTATTGCTATGTTAAAATATGCACAGCATATTGTTTGAACAACTCTTTCAGGAACTCTCTATGGTTGCACACAATGTGCACCCACACAGCGAATGTTTCCCTGCTAGTAAAGCGTGATAAAAGTCATCAGTGATCAATAGAAGAGATGTTTCTTTTCATTCTGGATATGGAGATAATAGGAATGGACAATGAAAATCAAAATTTATTAGCTCAACTATCCCCAAGATTTTGTTTATAGATGAAGAAGTGCTTGAGCTAATGCCTCAACAACTTACAGTTACTACTTGGAATATTTCTCTGGTTGTTTATATAGAACAACTAGTGAGAACTATTTTAGCTATTGACTGGTTGTGTAGTAAACAGTCCCATCTCACCACTGCCATAAGAATGAATCAGTTGAAATCTGCCAATCTGTTCAGTGATGAGGAAATATTTTAGTTGAGGTATGCCACTTCAAATGTGCACTTCATGCAGAACAGCTTAAAAAAAATGTTGCCTACAGTTAATATTCAAGCGTTTAAGTTTTTACTTATGCTGATGTCTTAGACCATCAATCTTCTACGTGCCGCTAAGTAATGACATGATAATATTCCTTCAAAGTGCATCTCAGAATCAGTGTGAGTAGAACCAAATAAAAGTCTTCAATAATATATTTCCAGAAAAAAAGAGCCTTGAAATTTGCCAATCCGTTCACTGATGAGGAAAAATTGGAGATGATGTTTGCCACTTCAAAATGCACTTTATGCAATACATGTTCAAATACCTCACTGTTACATGATGTTGTATTGACTAGCGAAAGTTACCTTAAGCTTGTACGTTTTTACTTCTTATGTTGATATCCCAAACTACCAATCTTCTATGTGCCACTATATTCAGAAGATAATCTTACAATCAGTGTTAATGGAACCAAATAAAAGTCATCAATACTATCTTTAAAAATGAGCCTTGAATATTACCCCAACCTTGAGGCCTTCTCCAGTCAGCTCGCTTGTCATATGATGCTACAGAAAGCAAAATTTGCATCAAGAGAATGGGAATGGATATAGGCATAATAATAATGACTGGGAGAGTTGAAGGCTTGACTGAGGGCAGTTGCATCATGTGCACTTGCGTTGCTTTTTTTTTTGAAAGGTACTTGCGTAACTACTAAAGCAGTTGTGTAATGAAGGGCAGATGGTTATGGCAACTGTAATCCGATCCATAGCAGTAGAATGCTATAACTTCGATGAACTGAAAGAACACATTGAATTCCTTGGAGACCTTTTGTGATGAATTGTGAACAATATTGTTAATTGCTTATAGGAGAACAAAGGACAAGCAGCTTATCAAAACCATTTCTTGCACAGAGGAAAACCAATTTTGTAACTGAAGCTGTGTGTATAGTCCCAACTCTCAGATTTCCAGATATGGCTTCCATGGTGGTAGGTGAACAATCTCTAAGCAAATGGTGGCATTCATATGATTTTCTACTCTGGCCTAAGTTTTGTAAAAGATAATATGTAACCAAAATGCAGTTGACTTTGTCATCCATTTGCAGCACAACATAACAATATACATCGGGTCCGTACTTATGGCTCAGTGGTAGACTCCATGAGTTTCAATACCGAGATCATGGATTCAAGTACCCATGTGGTGTGCGTGGGTGTGTGTGTGTGTGTGTTAAAAAAAAGAAAAAGAAAGAAGAGAATATCCATCGCTACCTTTTCCAACAACACAGAAAGTGCAAATGATATCCTTGATACGTATGATCAAGTATCTCAAGATTTTGTGCTATATATACTAGAAATTATGAACCATGGGTGGCTTAGATTTCCCTGTCTTCTGCTATAAATTACATGTGATAAGGCTGACAGATCATTACGAAAAAAAAAAAAAAAAAACTTGTTTGATGGTTTGATGGTGGATTGGATACATGAATATATTCCTAAAGTCCCTTGGGTGTACCTTTTACCATTTACTATTGCTAAGTGGCAACTTTAGTATTTTTGGGCAAGAGCACCTTTTCCCCTATTGTTCATATTTTATTTTTTGAACTTTTGCTAGTTTTCCATTATATATATATATATATATATATATATATATATATATATATATGTTACTGACCAGGGGTCTAAAGGATCCAGAAATTACACTGAAGGATATAAGAGATTAAAGAAGACAAAGGGAAAATAAAAAAGTCCACACCCTGGGCCAGGGAACAGAGGTTTCAAAAAATAGCAGTAGATATGGTTGGTGCTGGGTATTAAAATGTGTATGCTGTACTAAATAAAATGCTTGGTAACATTAGATTTGGTTGTTGCTGTCGTTATTTGCTGTTCTGATTGCCTTCCAATCCTTGCTCTCTTTTTTATGAGGTTATCACTTGGACAAAAGAGATTTTTGTTTCTTTTCTTAATATCAATGTATAGGCATTTTTGCATGAAATGAGAGGCATGACATTTGTTGACAAATTAGTGAAAGAGATGCTGGCAATAAAGAAATATATGCTATACATGGGGTGCCTATATTAAGGAACATTGTCTCATTGAAGAATTCCTTGCATTTTTTGAAACCTTGGAAATTGTTTTTATATGAAAATTCAAGTTTTACTCTCTCTCTCTCTCTCTAAATTTGATCCTTAGTGAAAAATGTTAAGGTTCCCAAACGTTTGGGACAATGATCATGGCAATCTTTGAAAATGGGTGATGTTTTGTCATTCAATATCAGCGTTTTCTATTTATTTCTTGGTCTTTCCTTTCCTATCTTGGTCTGATGGAAGCACGTGTTTGCCACAGTGCCAACTCAGATGCCCGTGTTTATAACCTGCTGAGGGACTCCACTTGCATGTCTTTGCACTCTTTGTGCTCAATGGCATGCCCAGCAATGCCCCTCGATGGTCCTGTTTACTTTCTTGCGCTTTGGCTTGTGTGTTTATTAATTGGGTTGGGGGTTGGTGGGATTGTCTTGGCTATTCAATGTTGTCAATGTGTCTCTGCGATGGTTGGTTCTAGAGCAAGTGTAGTGGGAGGTTGATGTCTGGTATGCAGCCAGTCATAAAACTTCTGCGAGGCTACATTTTAAGAAAACCCAGCCCCAGTGCTGTGATGATGATTTTTTTTTTTTTCTTTATTTCCCTATGATCCTATTGCAGCATGCAGGAGGCTACCACCCTTAGAAAAATGGCAGCATCCCTACATTCTTCTTGATATCGTTATTTTGTTAATGTTGTCTCTTTGCTTTTATGGCAGTCTGTTTAGAAATGGTAAACTCTGAGGATGCATATTCATGTAATATGTGAGGGCTGCTTAAATGTTATGGAAACATATACTTCTATCGCGTCTTTGACAAAGATCAAAAGGACACATGTTATTGGCTTTGAAAAAAAAAGAGGACACATGTGATACTTCTTTTGTGTTAGATTGCATAATTGGTTCAGGCAGACCGGTTTTTCAGTACATCAGTGGGACTCTGGCCCAGCTCTCCTAATAGTTGGAGCATGCCTTAATCAACTCACTCAATGGGTTCTGTGCGGTGTTTTCAGTATCGATCATTTTGGCTGATATGATCGGTATCAAAGGTGCCCCATAAAAACAACTAGGAACTATAAAATTCCCCAGCATCAGCAATAATATAAAATTGTATTGATGCTATTGTGATCATCAGGATTCCTTGATAAAGTTCCCTTTTATTGTTGATAGATGCCATACTCATTGATGACGTCCAGGCAGTGTGAAGTAGGTGAATAAAAAAAAAGACTCCTTTTTCTGGGTTTTTTGTTGGAGGTATCTCTTGGTGGGACATAGTGGGCAATGGGTACAGATGGGGGTTGTTAAAAACTGATTTTGACCAAGTGTCTGGTTAAAAACTGTACTTTGTTTTTTGCAATGTGTCATTTGCCAATGGAGTTACTTTTCAGATACTCATCCAGGTGCATCTGACTTTTTCCCCAGTTTGCATTGTTTTCCATCTAATTCTTTTTGCTTTTCTAAATTTTACTCAAGCTTCTCTTGTTTTGTAGGATGGGCGCAAGGTTAGTGTTGGTGACTGTGCACTTTTCCAGAGTGGAAATTCCCTACCCCACATTGGAATAATTCGTTGGTTAACATCGGGCAAAGAGGATTGCTTCACGCTAGGTGTGAATTGGCTTTACCGACCTGCTGATGTAAAGCTTGCCAAAGGTGCATTGCTGGAAGCCGCACCGAACGAAGTCTTTTACTCATTCCATAAGGATGAGACATCTGCTGCATCGTTACTCCATCCGTGTAAAGTCGCATTTCTTCGTAAAGGTGTTGAACTTCCTTCAGGGATATCCGCATTTGTATGCAGGCGAGTGTATGACATTGCAAACAAATGTTTATGGTGGCTAACTGATCAGGACTACATCGATGTGCGTGCAGCTTCTCCTTTTTCCTCCTGTTTACTGATCTGCTTGCTTATTTTTGTTATTATTATTATTTTTTCTCTGATTCTATAGTTGTGCTCTTGTCTACCCATGTTTTTGCTCAGGAGCGACAGGAAGAAGTTGATCAGCTATTAGACAAAACACGACTAGAAATGCATGCAGCAGTGCAGTCAGGCGGACGTTCTCCAAAACCGTTGAATGGTCCAGCTTCAACACAGCCGTTAAAGCCTGCTTCAGACAGCACACAGAATAGCACAACCTCGTTTGCTTCTCAAGGTAAGGGTAAGAAGAGGGAACAGTGTGATCAGGGTCTGGAGCCCATCAAGCGAGAGCGTTCTTCCAAAGCTGATGATGGAGAGTCTGGTCATCTTAGAAAAGAAAGCATGATCAAAGCTGAGGTTGCCAAAATATTAGATAAGGGAGGGATCATAAACTTGGAAGCAGTTGAGAAGCTGGTACATCTCATGCAAATTGACAGACCTGAGAACAAAATAGATTTGGCTGGCCGACTAATGCTTGCAGACGTGATTGCAGCCACAGAAAGGCCTGATTGCCTTGGCCACTTTGTGAATCTCAGAGGCGTGCCTATATTGGATGATTGGCTCCAAGAGGCACACAAAGGGAAGTTTGGTGATGGCAGCAGCCCCAGGGAAAGTGACAAATCTGTTGAGGAATTTCTTTTGGCTGTGCTCCGAGCACTTGATAAATTGCCTGTAAATCTCCATGCCCTACAGACTAGTAATGTTGGCAAGTCTGTGAATCATTTGCGTAGTCATAAAAACTTGGAAATCCAAAAGAAAGCCAGAAGTTTAGTTGATACATGGAAGAAGCGTGTTGAAGCAGAGATGAAGATTAATGATGCAAAGTCTGGGTCAAACCAAGCCGTTTCATGGCCTGGAAAATCAGGTTTATCTGAGGTTTCTCACGGGGGAAACCGACGCTCAGGGTCTTCTGAGGTTGCTGCTAAAAGCTCCATCTCACAGCCTGCTTCAAGCAAAATGGGACCTGTTAAACTTGGTCATGGAGATTCTGTTACCAAGTCAACGTCTGCATCCCCTGGATCAGTGAAAGTGATACCATTATTGCCTGCATCAGCTGGTATCTTAAAGGATCTGAACTGCAAAATGGCAGGTAGCAGTGGTGCCTCAGATATTCCTCTGACAACTATGAAGGAGGAGAAGAGCAGCAATTCCAGTCAGTCTCAGAACAATAGTCAGTCATATTCAAGCGATCAAGCTAAATCCGCTGCTTCTGCATCGAAGGAGGATGCAAAGAACTCTACTGCTGGGTCTACGAGTGCCAAGACCACTGGTGTTTCTCGTACTCGGAAATCAAGCAATGGCTTTCTGGGATCTGGTGTTTCTGGAGTTCAGAAGGAAACAACTGCTTCGGGAAAATCTGTTTCTTTAGGTAGGACAACCATAGCTGACAAAGTATCACAGACTCGATTGATGAGTGAAAGAGCACCTGATATGCACCCTGCAGATCTTGGAAACAGTCACAGACTGATTGTTAGGCTTCCAAACCCTGGCCGCAGCCCAGCACGAAGTGCAAGTGGGGGTTCTTTTGAGGATCCTTTGGGTAGCAGAGCTGCTTCTCCCGGAGCTTCTGAGAAACTTGATCACATAGACAGAAAAGCAAAGGGAAAGAGTGATATTTCTTGGGCTAACACCTCGACAGTTGTGAATACAGAGTCAGGGCAGGGCAATGATGTTAAAGATGGTTTGTCTGGCCTGGTTGAAGGTGACAGGTCACCCAAAGCTGCTATTGATGAAGAACACAGGAGCACTGGTGATATTGCGAAATCGATGGATGCATCGAGAAGTACCTACTCACCCTCAGGAAATGATAAAGGGGCATTCTTTGCTGAAACAAAGACAGGGAGACGGTATGAAGGTTCTTTCAGTTCCATAAATGCTTTGATTGAAAGCTGTGTCAAATGCTCCGAAGTGAGTACATCTTTATCAGCAGATGATGATATTGGGATGAATCTACTTGCCAGTGTAGCTGCTGGGGAAATACCCAAATCTGACCCAGTTTCTCCTAGCAGTTCTCCTGGGAGAAGCTCACCTACACCAGAGGACCCTTTTACAGGCAACAACAGCATGCTGAGATCATCACATGATGATGATGTGGCTCAAGGCCACAGTCAACAAGAGGATGGTGCAGATGCTGACCCTGGGAAGCAGGTCAATATGGTTGGTCCGAAACAGATTATGGATGAATCAAGACAGATCAGTACACCACCAATTGACAGTATCTCGGGGGACAGTAAAAGTAGTTTGCCCTTGCCCGAACAGAAATCATCAGGTGAGCAAAGTGAACAGATTCCTCCTTCCTGTATGGACTCATGTCAAACTGCGGACTTGGGCATAAAATCTGATCTGAGACCTGATGTAACAGCAACTGATGGATCTGTGGCTGGAACAACTGGTTTGATTTCTAAAGAAACTTGTTTACCAGAATCCAGGGAGGAGTGCTCAGAGGGTGGTGGAGCCAACCAACTTCCTGAAAAAAGGTTTACTGGGGAGAATACTGATGGTGCAGACATTAAACCAAGTGTGAGAACTCCATCTGATGAAGGTAAGACAACCAATTATGCAGGTGAAAAGAGTGCAGATAGTAGTATGTCACCTGATTCTGTTCGTGGTTCCATGGAAGGTGGATGCGAAATTGAGCAGGCTGCTTCAATTAAGAAAATTGAGGAAGCTGCCAAAGAATCGCCATCATGTCCACCTTTGGAAAATGACAGAGGTAGGGATACAAATAATGTACCTGAAGCTGATGCCACGACAACTGAGCAGTGCCCACCTCCTGTTGCTGCAAATCATGTTGAGGCTTTTGAAAGGGGTAGCGTGGAGGCTGCAGCGCCTTCTGGTTCTGGTAGTGTTCTCCATTCAGATGATGTCAGTGAACCTAAGCCAGAACAAGCTGAAGGCATGGAAACAAGCAGTCACCTGGAGGGAACTGGTGATAATGAAAGGGTGGAGCACACAAGCCCTGCTCCCCTGACACTTGATGATCGAGCTGGATCTGGTGTAGGTACGGTGGTTGTAAATCAAAACAATGTTGAAAGGCTTGAGGAGAAGTCCAATAGAAAAGATCCCAGTTTATCTTCTCCCAGTGAAGTGTTACCTACAATTACGTCCCAAGAAAATGGACGTCTCATGAAGTTTACACTATCCAAGTTGTCCAGTGTTGAAGATGAAATGGAGGAATGTGCATCCCCTGCAGAAGGTTCTTCCGTAGCCAATGTTGTTGGATCGGACATAACCACAAAGCTTGACTTTGATTTGAATGAAGGGTTTGCTGTTGATGAAGGGAACCAAGGAGAACTGGTTACCTCCACCACATCAGGATGTATGTCTGCAGTTCATTTGCCTAGCCCGTTGCCGATTTCTGTTTCTCCTGTGTCCAGCGGGTTGCCTGCCTCCATCACGGTAGCTGCTGCAGCAAAGGGGGCTTTTGTTCATCCTGAGCACCTATTGAGGAGTAAAGGAGATCGAGCGTGGAAAGGATCAGCTTCCAATACAAGTGCATTTAAGCCACCAGATCGTCGGAAGGGTCTGGAGATGCCACTCAGTACTACTGATATCACATCTTCTGATACCACTGGAGGGAAACAGGGTCGGTCTCCATTGGATATTGATCTGAATGTGCCTGATGAGAGACTTCTGGAAGACATGGCTTCTCACAGTTCTGTTCGGGAGGCGGGTTCTGGATCTGTGGGTACTAGTAATCGTTCTTTGGGATGCATCGAGATGTCTGGTTCTTCTCCTGCACCCATTCGCAGCGCTGGACTGGATCTTGATTTGAACAGAGCAGATGAAGGTCCAGAGAACGGGCAATTCTCAGCAAGCAACAGCCGGAGATTTGAAGTGCCACTTCTACCAGGAAGATCATCATCATCTGGTGGATTCCCTAACGGTGAGATGAATGTCCTGAGGGACTTTGATCTGAACAATGGACCAGGTTTCGATGAAATGGGAGCCGAAGCAGCAGCACACAACCAACATGCCAAAGCCAATGTGCAGTACTTGCCACCTGTTTCCGGCGTTAGAATGAACAATACAGAATTACCAAGCATTTCGTCATGGTTCCCTGGCAACTCCTATCGAGCTTCATTTTTACATGATAGGGAGCAGTCTTATCCGACTGTTGCAACTGCCAGCTCCCAGAGGATGTTAGGATCAGCTGCTGGTGGGGTCACCTTCGCAGGTGATATTTACAGGCCTCCACTGCTCTCGTCCTCACCTGCCATGGCTTTCTCTCCTGCTGCTTCATTTCCATATGCCGGGTTCCCTTTTGGCAACAATTTTTCGCTGGCTTCAACCTCCTTCTCTGGTGCGTCGACAGCATACATGGACTCTTCATCAGGAGGTGCATGCTTCCCAACTGTTCCTTCCCAGCTAGTTGGAGCAGGTGGTGCTGTCTCATCCCAATACATGAGGCCCTGCCTGATTAGCCTTCCAGAATCTACTACTTCTAGCAGTGGGGCTGAAAACAATCGGAAGTTGTCAAGGCATGGTCTAGATCTCAATGCAGGTCCTGGTAGTGGAGATATAGAAGGGAGAGATGAGAGGTTGCCTTCAGCCTCAAGGCAACTCCCAGTTGCCAACTCTCAGGCACTAGTAGAGGAACAGGCAAGGATGTACCAGGTGGCAGCTGGGGCATTGAAGAGGAAGGAGCCTGAAGGAGGGTGGGATGCAGATAGATTTAGTTACAGGCAAACATCATGGCAGTAGGAAAGTTAGCGTCAAAGCAATGATTGGAAAATCATGATGGCCTGGTGAGCTACCTTCCATCGTTTTTTTTTTTTTTTTAAAAAAATTATTATTTTCTGTTACCACTTTGAGAATTTGGATTTTAATGGTTTTTATAACGACATGTGGTCTCTACTATGGGCATGATGACGTGTTTCTACCCTGTGGATTGTAGGTGCAGGCATGCGTGGGAATCTCTCTATTTCTCATCACTTGTTGCGCTTGATCTCTAAGTTATACACAATATCCAGCTCACATGCATCCCGCTGTTTGCCACATGGACTGAGGGGGGAACTCTTTTCAAAAAAATTCACACCTCGCTGTAATTCTTGTAAATGTTGAGATTCCATGCTTTCCTCGAATTGAGTTTCTTGCTTTCAATGGTTTTCTTATGTTTTGTTTCTCATCAGTTCCCTCAGGATGGCGAGTTGCTGGCGACCCCCTGGAGGTTGTGTTTGGCTGGCTTCGGAGGATGGGTGGTAAGTGCGTCCCTCCTGTTTTTATCTTCTGATGACCACCATCGCTTCCCCCGAAGCAACTGTAATTATGAGAATCGAGTTTTGGAAGCCGTTTGTTCCCGCCAAATCTGTTATGGGGAGCTTGTCTACGGTGGTTCAATTCCCCCTTTGTAGATAATAACTGTTGAAATGCACTGAGTGCTGTGTTTGCCCAGACGCTTTGACATCAGATGGCATAACTCTAATACCCGATAGTCGGGCACACCACATCAGGCCCATACCTTTGCTGCCGGACCTTACTTTAATTTTTCTTTTTCCTTTTTAATTAAAGAGGGGTGGATATATGAACTGTGCGCCCCAAACAGAAGACTATATATATATATATATATATATATATATAACACACACACACACACACACACACACACACACACACACTCACACACTTTATCAAACTGTACTGTGTAGAATTTCAGTTATTGATTTTTGCATGCAATAGTGGCCATTGGCGTTGCTATATTGTGTTCATTTTGTACATGTCAAATGCAGTCTTCTTGGATACAAAGTTGGATCCTCCACTAGCTATCATCCACAGCATTTGTATTATTCTCTATTATTATTATTATTATTATTATTATCATCGGTATTGTTCTTCTTGTTATTGTTGTAGGCACAAGTGGTATCCCAGGCCATTTTGTATCATCTCTTTCATTCCTTTCATTCCTCAATTCAAAGGAACTATATGATCCTCGCTCCTTGTGAATATGCAGTTTACTAGGGTTGTGATTCTGTATAGTTGAGATCCTGACTGTTGGTCTCATGCCACACCCACTGGATGGATTGTGCATCTTAAATCTTTCCCAGATTGGTGGATGCGACACCTCCTTTTTCACCATCTCTTTGCAGGCCACAAAGTGGAAAAATATAGGACTCCTGTTAAGGATATTATCAGGTCATGGTTTCTTTCTGAACATGATTAGCAGAAAAAAGAAAGAAAGAAATTAAAAAAAAGAAAAAAAAGTTGCATTCCTGTACTAAGATTTGAGGGGTGGTGGTACAAGGCAGGCCCAATATAGCAATGGTTTGGATCATTGAACCATGAGCTGGGCATACAATGAAAACAAAGTATACTACATATCTTTGGGTCAAGGACCCCTCCTATGATTCCTATGGTAACTTGTCAGGTAAGTTCCCTTTCTCATGCTGAAGCTCATATGATAGATGGCTTCAGGAGTTGTTGGTATGCTTGATGGCGGAGTATGAAAATGTGAAGGATGCAAGACATTGACAAATTTTGAGCCAAGATATGAATTCATGTCTGCATAAACTGACTGATTCTTTTTGGGACAAATAAAATGGGAAATGAACATGTTGTCCGCTAAAGTTGTGGAGTCAATCAAAAGTGTGCCCACCCCCCATCCAACCTGCCCATTAGTTGTCTAGAACTCAAAAATCATTCAATCCAATAATGGGCTGGGCCACACCAGAGAGAACATTTGTGTATTTGTGGCATGGGGGGCATCATGGTTAGATTGGCCTTATTTTTGGGGCCTGTGGGAGGGAGCACTCATAAGCATGGGTTGGATGCAATATGAAAGCTACTGTGGGTCCCAACACTAATCTTGGTGTTTATATTGTGCAGCTTACCATCGTTTCCTATGGTATGGTCCACCTAATGGGTCTGCCAGATTTTCAGGTTCTCCCAACTGTGGGTTGTACCTCTCTTGCTCGATTCCATCACCATTGTGGTGGATTTCCATGTAGACATTGATGAAATTGCACCCATTAAGGAATTGAACCTGCCACAGGAATCGAAATAAAATTAATCTTTCAGGCTGTGTTCTTTATTCATTCCATGTTTTGTAGATGTGCGGCCCATGGTTAGTCTATCCAAGCCATAGAACTGACAGCCCCCATCATTGATGGAGATTTTGGAAAAATCTCCAAAACTGGAAGATCCTAGCTGTCGAATCTTCTGTTTTGAATGTTATTATTATTATTATTTTTTTTCATGTATCTCTCTTTAACCATTTATTCCCATGCCAACAATGGGAAGGTTAAGAGTTTGAGTAATCAAGAGCATTTTGGTGGAATAGTCCGTCCATGATGGGTATCAGATTAAGGTCTTGTATAGACCATCGGTCCCACGTCCTAAACAACTGAGTTCTGAATTAGGGAAGGTCCTAGTTCGGAATGAACATGGAATTGAAGCCTCTTAAGTCTTTATAAGAAGTAATAAATTAGGGTACGTTTGGTTGCACCAACTATAAGGAAATTTCATGATTAAGGTGCAAAATATCAAGAACTTTCATGATATTTTAAGTAACCAAACTCGCCCTTAGATAATTCACGATCTGGCAATCTAAGTAGCAGATTTTTTGGGTGAGTAAATGACCAGGATACCATCATCTATTATTTATCTAAAGTTGTATATTTGAGGCATTGTGGGGCCCATCTGGGGGAGTGCTTGACATCCAAGCCAACAGGTGCGTGGTGGTCATGCGAGCAAAAAATTATGCCAGTCCTACATAGTAAATGTACACTATCCGAAACCCTACATTTAATTGTGGTCCAACTGATTAGATTGGATTGGTTATTGGTTTTTTATGGACATCAAGGTCGGATGCACCTGTTGGATGAGCGAGTTGGATTTCATAAACATACCATGATGGCCCCATGATATGTGATCTACCCAACATTTTTTTTAAAAAATATTTTTTAGAAAAAAAAAAAAAGCATTTTCCTTGTATAGACGCAAGGTATATTGGGAACTCTCAAAATACTCTTTTCTAAAAACTCTTTTAGGATTTTTTTATTTTATTTTATTTATTATTATTATTTTTTGCCGAAATGAAAATGTCCCTGTATTTTTAAGGCTTTTAAGATTATTTATTTTTCTCTTGGCATTGCACGATTACATTAAAATACTCATTGGAAAGCTGAAACGAGGTTACTCGACTCTTCAAAAGTGGGCCTAAAGTCATTGACATTTGAGCACAAGTTCTACTTCACTTCTCAATGACTTTTTGAGTCACATGATGACAGACTAAATGGTTTCTTGATTGAGGCGTTTTATAGCTTATTAGAAAGCTTATTGAATTACATTACTAACTAGTCCAAGATTACTTAAATTTAAGGTATAATGAGGTAGATTTAGTTATTATTATCATTATTATTTTTTATTTTTTTAAGTGGTATAGTGCTGATTGTGAAAGCAATGTGAGTTATGTCATTAGAGAATTTGGGCCTTCTTTTGAAAGATCAAATGATTTTTGAAATAAGATGATTCTAGTCTTAATTAAAATATAGTTCAATTATCTTTTCCAAGCTCAAGATTACTATGATTTAAGCTATAATGAGGAAGTCATAAGCGCTTTAGAGGGATTATGCGATATTGGAAAAATTCATGAGTTTGTATGGCTCTTATGATCATGAATTTATACTGCTTAGATAACAAATTTGCACTAATTTTGATCATGAGGAGTACAAATTTGTGACCCCGAGCGGTATAAAATCATGATCATGAGTTCTACAAGTTAATGTCCACGTGTATTACAAATTCATCATAATGAGCAGTAGAAATTTGTGATCATTAGTACAAATTCACATTCCCGAGTTGTACAAATTTTTGCAAATTTTTCTAGCATCACTCAATTGCACAAAAACGCATTAAACTCCCTCATCCCTTGTTAAAGGTTGGATCAAGGCGATTTTGAACTTGTTAAAAACATAATTTTAAGAACTTTCAAATATGACAAATAGATCTCATTTAGAGACCACTTGACATTTCAAAAGTGGGCCCAACATCTCTAATGACTAACTTGCGTTGATTACAAGGTCAGTACCTTACAACTAATGTAAATGAATCGGATGTCTCTTGTTATATTTCAAATTTGAGTGATCTTGGACTTGTTGTAAAGGTAATTCAATAAGCCTCCTAATGAGCTATAAAAATGCCTCGATAAAAAACAGTTTGGTCTGTCATCATTTGACTTAAAGGCCATGGGGAAGTAAAAGTGGGACCTATATTTGAAAGTCAAGGATGTTGGGCCTACTTTTGAAATATATAACGGCTAGTCTTATTTGAAAGTTCGTTAAATTATGTTTCCAATGAATCTAAAATTGTCCCCAATTTGACTTATAACGAGAGAGTTATAAGTGTTTTTATTGGATCTCACGGTGCTTGAAATATTTTTAAGGGCATTTTAGAGTACATGGGCATTTTCATTTTTAAATAATAATAATAATAAAACCTTAAAAAGCACATCTAGTTGTAGAAAAGTAATTTTTTGATAAGTAGTGAGTCTGAGGTCTCATGATACTTTGGGTAAGTATAGAAAAGTAAAATTTTTCAAAATGGGTAATTTTAAGGGTCCCAAGGATTAAGGATTCTTGGGGTAGATGTAGAAAAGTTATTTTTAGAAAAGGCGTAATTTTGAGGGTCCAGGATACTTTGGGTAGATGTAGGAAAGTAAGTTTTTGAAAATGCGTAATTTTGGGGGGCCCAGGATACTTGTTGGGTATTTACAGGAAAAAAAAAATAAAATCATTTAGAGCAATTGGCTAAACGATATCTGCCAATAGGCCCAAGATCCAACGGGCCATGCGCTATTGTCAACAGAGGACATGTAATAAGGGTTACGTGAATCCCCATTAACTCTGTGGGCCCAGCATAATGTTTATATTATATTCACTAATTCGTTTTGCCAATTAACTTTAGGGATCTTTTGGCAGATAGAAATTGTGGCAATTAGTTGTAAAAGTAAAAAGTAGGTGTGTGTGGAATGGCATATGGTGAGTAAATGGATTATCAATTGACATGTTTTGAAATCGATGGGTTGAGGCGTGATTCAAGCTCCATTACCACCTACTAATGAAGTATGAAAATCGTGTAAATTTGATTTTAAGTGATGGTTAAGTCCACCCTAATCACCAAGTGTGTCACCTCATTTTAGCCACGGGGTTCAAAAATCAGCCCGGTGCATGATTCAATGGGTCATATCATGGGTAACGACTTGGGAAAGGGACTCTCACCCTTGATTTCCTTCAGGGCTCACTGTGATGATTATATGCAATTTGCTCGGGCTGTTTGATGGAAAACTATAGATTTAGGCTTTCGGACAAAAAATCAAGCCCATTCTTGATTCAGGTGGGCCTCATGAAAGGAAACAGTGTGGAGGGTGAACATTATCGTTTCCCTCCTTATGGTCCATCTGAATCATAGACCGGGCTGATTTTTGGGCCCTATCAATAAATTCAGGTGGCACACCCGGGACGGGTGGATTTTAAATAAATATCGCAGTGAGCTACATGTGAGAATTTTTTAGACATGCATACCTTCTTGGGCATGAAAATAGCTGAATTTCACTTTAATCGTTTGTAGGCGCACTGTGATGTTTGAGTAAAATTCAACCCAATCACCATGAGTGTCACTTTATTTTAACGGTAGGACTAAAAAAAGAAAAAGAAAAAGAATAAAAAGAAGATGAGGCAGACGGAGGAAGAGGGACAGCCGCGTCCCATAAATCTCTCCGCAAGATGCTCTTTAATTGGCACCGTATTGTGGAACCCACCGTTATGATATTAGCTGTCATGTATGTTCTTGTTTCCAAGGAGTCATTTGATATTCTGTCGGAGTGTGATGTCCACCTATTAACAAGTTAAGGAAATCAAATCACCGTAACTCTTTGTTCACAAGTCACGCATCTGCATGGATTAGCCTCACTTCAAAAAAGAGGTGGGGACACATTGTGTCTTCAAAAAAATAAAACAAAAAGCCCACGATTTCGTAAAATCAGTTGAATTTAAGTTACGACATCCCACACATCTGCAACTTCTCAGCACCTGCATATCAACAATCGCACTTGCCAGATTATCAAAGCTTTTCTCTGTCTCTGAGCGTTCCATGCAAATTTTTATCTCACAAGTCTACAATTTCAGTCCTATGTATCAACCATCACACTTTGCCAAAGTATCAAAGCTTATTTATTTATTTATTATTATCATTTTTTAATTTTTAGATTTCTCAATAAAGAAAGGCAATGTATCAGAATCCGATAATGATCCTGACCATGTCATAACTTCCCCGTTAGCTTTGAAATATTGGTTGTCACTGTCCATTTGCAGGAGACCAGTTGGATGGCTTGGATCTTTTGATAGGGGGAGACACATAAAAGGACCTTCCTGCACTGGGGTGTCCCAAATGAATGATTTAGGAAGGATGACAGAAAACACCGTTCCTTTCCATCAAGCACGCTGCAAATTTCAACACCCGAGAAGTAAACTCCTCGCCTAGTGTGTTGTGTTTGACCGTGTATTTAAGCACCCAATGGGAGGTGGCGTCCACTGGGTCTAAAAGAAGTAAAAGCGACGAGGTCGAGTTGGATGGAAAGAGAGTGGTGAGTTGTGGCCGTGTGGTCCCCCTCTGAAAAGAAGAGTGGCCCACTAGGAACTAATTGCGCTATGATTCTTGTTCCTTATTTTTCTCTCTCCTGTCATTTTCTCACTTGCTTGAGTATCATCGAAAAAGCTTGTCCACTTTTTTCACGCATGAAAACGAAACATGAGGTGGGACGCCCACCCAATCCCAACTGCTATCTTCCTAGACCAGTCAATAAAGAATGGTAGGTGGTGCCTCACTTCCAATTTCATAGATGAGCTGTTATCAACTACCATCAGCTAGTTGTTACGCTGGTTGGTTGGCCGAGCCTGCACATTGAATGGGCAGACGCGTTTTTTTAGTGGGCCTATAAACGTTAAAAAAATTAAGTTGTGAAGAACTTCGAGTTGCATGATTCTCCTAACCAGGTATTGCTTTTGCTTTGAATGGATCTCGTGATTTCATTTCTATTTATATTTTATAATAATTTGAAGCAGATGCTGAGATTATGTGGATTGTCTATCCTAGCACACAGAAGATTAGCTGAGCTTAGAATTATGGCTAAGTTTTGGAAGGGGTGAATAAGACTACCTAAATTTTTTTACCTAATTAAACTAATTTACTGATTAAATGCAATTAAGGCATAATGGTCCAATTGCATAAACTACAAATGGTTCAACTAATTGAGCTAATAGTTTGTTATGAGATGTGAAATATCAATTGTGTGTGCTATAAATTAAGTGTTTAACATATATTCTAATCATATAACTATATGAATTAAACATATTCAATCATAAGTAAGAATAGACATACATGCACATAAGCAATCTAAACACAATGATGCATAGTGGTTCGACTACTTGCATACTCTACTCATAGGGGACACACTTTTCTCGAGTATAATAGATTTTACTATCTCGAAGGTTATTCAATAGAATTACCTCTAACCTTTACAATAATTTTTTATAGGTTCACCACAAACCTTTGGTCCTATACAAGAATCTATATGTACGCACTCGTGTTGGTAAAACATATACACACCCGTGTTGGTGGATGATGTTTCAACCCGTGTTGGTGGCTCCTGTAGAGACTTAGCTAACAACCACTACAGTCCTAATCTAAGGACATATTATACTTCCGCCGGAAGCTCCCACGAAGACTAACACGTATGAACCCAAGCCCAGTGGTGGTCCTATATAAGAACCTATATAAGGACTTAGTTGAGTTGGGATTTCAAACTCGATTGACTCTAAACATGACGACTTTACTTGTCGAATTGAGCCTTGTTGATGCGCCTTCTTGAAATGCTTCCTCAATGCTTTCCCGTGCTTTAATCAACTTCTCGTTTGCTCCCATGATTGTTGATGCGGATGCTTTAATTCCTACGATCAATTACCTTACATTTGATGTACCTATGAGGTGACCAAAGTAGTAGGAGGATGGTTGAATTTCTTACAATGATAGGATAATTATTTTCTAATTAGGGATTCACTTAGATGGGCATTATAGAGAATTTAGATAATGATTTACCTATAGGATTGATGTCTAATCTCTAAAAAATAAAAGGGACAAAATGCATTTTCATAAATGAGGTTGGAATCCTCATTAGAGTGATAAATAACAAGGAAGATGACTTAGATCACACAGGTTCAGAGCCTATAATGGTCGAAAAAGAGTCACAAGTAAAGAGGCTTCTAACACACCAAAAATCTATTCATTTTCTCAAGAATCGAATAACCAATTTATATAAAAAAGTTTCCAACGACTATAAAACGACTTTGTCGATAAGATCGAATGAGCCTATGATAGGATCAAAGGTCCTTCAATAAGATTGAACTAGTTTACGATCCCATCGAGAAAATTCAAGAATTTACAATTTGGTTGTTGGACTGTTTCTTCGATTCTATTGAGGAGATCTTTGATCGTATCGAGTCCCATCGACCGCTTATCGACAGGATCAAGATCTACTAAAAAACTATTATTTTAGGTCATGTGTTTACAATAACTTAGCACTTATAAATCCTATCGAATTATGATCAAATTAAGATTGTAAGGCTATGTGATGATCAAACAAATATTTACTTATTTAAGAATGGATAATCTAGATGCTGAGGTTATTTTGAACCCAAAAGGGTGTAAGGTTAGGGTCACAAAGACACCCCAATTTATCTATTTCTCCACTCCTTAATGCTCCAGATATTCACGTGTCTTCGGTCTTTAGCTTCCAAGAGCGCAAGAAACTCATTGAAACACTAACACATGTGATTGACAAATATGTGCACTTACAATCTCCCCCCTTGTCAATTATCGAATCTATAATTGACATCGATAATCACCCTATATATAAGTCGGGGTCCATAGATGAACAGCCGATCAAAACCATAATATAAAGATTGACTCTCGGCTGTTGATATATTAATTCCAGAGCACGGAGTCTATGACGAGGATGAACTATGTAACATCAATGGGGCCTAATAATTTGGGTTAACCCACTAAGAGAATAATAAGAATGAGCCTATTAAGTCATAAAGAAAGGTCACAATGTGGACATTTAACCATCATTACCCATCAATGTGGACATTTAACCAACATTACTCCCAAAGAGTGGCCCACATAAAGCTACACATATACTGGGCTCATGGCCTCACACAAGGGCCTAATATACATTGCCATGAGCCTCACTTATGGGCCTAATAGACATCATGATGGGCCTCATATACATCAAATGGGCCGCAATATATGGGCCCCGAATACATCACAATGTGCCTCTTATATGGGTCCAATATTCATCACATCAAGGTGGGCCTTAATGGATGGGCCATAAATACGTCAGGGTGGGCCTCATGGATTGGCCATAAATACATCAAGGTGGGCCCCATGGATGGGCCATAAATACATCAAGGTAGGCCCCATAGATGGGCCATAAATACATCAAGGTGGGCCTCATTTGTCACGCCCCAAACTCAGAAACCGGGCTCACAAAGTTTTCGATTGTCGAATCCGGTACCGATAGCATCCGTAGTGCCCCATTCTCGGTTCCTAGCATGCATACGTCAGATTCCGATCATAGGATCCTACAATGAGAATTTTTTAATGTACATTTATCTCGTAAGAAGCATAACCACAAGTTTACCTAAATCACAAAGACAACATCTCCATCACATATCCACTAATATAAATAGTTGAATACAGTGCTGAAAGGAAAATATACACATGTCAAAAATTAAAGCTCCAGGAGTCTGCTGCACGCTCCAAGCTCAACGCCATTGCGACCTATCGTCACTTGCACGCATCTATCATGTATAAGCTTATAGAAAACTTAAATGGTGATGTAAGTGTGTGCGCAAGATAAGTGCCAAACACATAAATACAATGCCATAATCATACAATGTCGAAAATACTGACAAGATCATGAATCATAGGATATCAGAGTGAGCTGAAATATACTAGTAAGTCCATGAGTCATACAATATTAGATACGGAATGCAGATCATAATGAGACAAATATCAGAAGCCGTGGATGTAATACAATATGCAAATCTTAATAAACTACAAATACCATCAACCTCATCTAAGCTATATAAATGTAAAAATATAGTAACCCAAAATGCAATATGCGGTGCGATTGAAATGACTAAGTTGGAGTGAAGTCGAGATGATAGTACGTAGTATCGCAGGCTATGTGATCTATCACAATGGACTTCTATCCAAACCAGTCTCATACCTAAATTTGGATAGTTAGACTCAATGTGGTGGACTCCTTATCTCAGGTTGATCGCGCGCCTCAACCAAAATCCTAGCCATTGTGAATGTACACTTACAAATAGTTACGCACCACCAGCCCGAGTGGATAGTGAATGAATGAATGAATATACAACTCTTACTCAATAAGTCCACGTATCAGTACTGTATATTTCTGGGATCATCACCGGGGTCTAGTACACTCCAAACTAGATTGCCGCCCCATCGCGCGCAACCAGGTGAGTAGAAGAGTCCTCACTATCCACTTGGCCAGTAGTTAGCCAATACTTACCCGAGGACATCGATAGCAGACCAATTTAAGAGCCGGTCAAACTCAGCCTAGTTTTGTCCACTACGAATCGGGCGGATAAGGCCTCACCCCCCCTAACCGACCACAACAAAGTGGGAGACGTGACCTACTGGTATTCGGCACTCGAGCGCTCATATATTCACTCGGTTTAGACGTTGGGGTATCTCCTAGCCACAGAAGTTTAAGGACTTTCACCCATAGACATCTAAAGTGTCCAAATGCTCGAACTAAACATTTTCGGTGTCTCATCTGGCCATCCACGACATGCCTATGGAGGCCATAGCCCTGATATCGTTAGGGCATACAGTAATCAAAATCATACAATACAAGATGTAGGAGTTACTTAGTCCAATCATGCATCAATCTTGCGCATACCGAGCGCTCATGTGGGACGACTCTACCTATCATGGAGTCCTATAAACAATCTGCCCTATAGAATATGCAATGGTCATCCACATCTCATAAAAAATATGCAGATGATGCGTATGGGCATATATCATGATGCTATGTTGTCACATACTCATAATCGGCATGGATAATCGGCCTCGACAATCGGAATCGGCCTCGATAATCAGAATTGGCCTCGACAATCGGAATCGGTCATGACAATCAGAATCGGCCTCGACAATTAGAATTGGCCTAACAGAGGGCCTAAGGGAAGGTCACAATGTGGACATTTAACAATCATCGCCCATCAATGTGGACATTTAACCAACATTACTACCAAGGAGTGGCCTACATACATATAGTGGGCCCATGACCTCAAACTAAGGTCTAATGTACATCGCAATGGGCTACATCTCATGGGCCTAATATACATCAAGTCAGGCCTCATTATATAGGCTGAAAATACATCATAATGGGCCTTACCAAATACGCCAAAAATACATCACAATGGGGCTCATATCTAGGCCTAACATACATTACAATGGACCCTATTACTCGGGCCGGGTATGCATCATATCGGGCCTTAAACATGGGCCGTATATGCATCACATGGACCACAACTCGTGGGCCTCAAATATATCACAATAGGCCACATCATAGGGGCTGTAAATACGCAAAAGGTGCGCCCCATCACATGAGCCTCAATTACATCATATGGGCCGAATCATGTGCCGCACCAATGGGTATTATATACACCAAGTGGGTCGCATAAGGCAATGGAGCCCATGGCCCTAGAAAAGTGGATGAACAGTGTGCATGTAACACACACATCATGGTAGGCCGCACAAATGAACGACATGGATATACAATACATACATCATGGCGGGCCGCACATATGGACGGTGTGAATATACGATATATCACAAGGTGGGCCGGACGGCGGGGATAAAATAGATACATTATGGTGTGCCCTACATTGCCCGTCCAGACGGACGGTGTGGATAACAGAATGCATACATCAATGTGGGCCCCATTTCCACACATGCAGCACATGTGGAGTGGATCCCACCAAACTTGCCAATGGACGGACATGTGGGATATACCACATACCTTGTGATGACTCACAGAGCTTGCTAACATCAAAGCAACTCTAGCTGCTGGACAGCAATAGATGGACAGTTTGGATAAAAACGTACCTCATGGTGGGGTCCACCGTTCCAATCACTGGAGTGTTGGATAGAGTGGACAAAACACATGCATCATGATAAGCACCCCTACACAGTCCAAACAGGTACAGCATTGTCCAGATGATCTGGACAGTGTGGATGGAAGATAAAAATTACGGTGGAGTCCACGCATGCGTGGATCCCACGTGCTAGGAAGCATGGATAAAATACATATATCATGTGGGTCTCATCCTCGGTGGATGGACGCTGCAGACGAGCACCACACCATGAGGGTCCCACGTGCTGGATGTAGCACATGCATCAAGGTGGGCCCTACCCCATGCATGGACGGATGGCTTGGATTAAAATACATAAATCATGGGCAGCCCCTCACTGCACCATCTATGGATGGTGTGAATACTACAATGCACACATCAAGGTGGGTCCATGTGGTGGCCCACCAAAACTTTGGATCAAGCTGTTATTTGTGTTATCCTTCATCCAGGCACACTGGACGTCCAATGGACGGACGACCTGGATGAAATGCATATGGCGGGTGGATCCCACATACATGTGGCCCACAGCTTAGGACCAAGCTGATATTTATGATTTCCCTTCATTCAAATTGGGTAGCGGGGCTGGCCCAATGGCTGGACGGTCTGAATCAGCCGTGCTTGCACGTAATAGGTGGGCTACATCAAACAATCAGAGAGAGAGAAGTCGGATGGTGGAGGGACCCCGTCACTATGGGCCCCTCTATACAATGCATACATCAAGATGGGTCCCACCATATGTGGGCCCTTAAATCATCAAATCCAAATAAAATCACCTACTATTTTCGGTTCTTCTTGGTCCGATGAAATCCCTAGCTCCTCGGCTTCGAATTTAACGGAGGATGATGGAGATTGGACGGTGGAGATGGGAGATGAGGGGGTAGGAAGATGGGCCACACTAAGCTCTTCTCATGGAGAGCTTAGACGGTTCTCTCCTTTGGGGTTGCTTGGGAGAATGAGAGAGAGAGAGAGGTGATGGGAGAGAGGGATGGTGAGTGATGGATGGTGTACTTGATGGGTGGAGAGAGAGAGAGTTGACTTTAGGGGTTGCTTAGGGATGGGTGTTGTACTTGACATGATGGGATGAAGTACTTGACATTTGATGTGATTGATGGGACATTCTCTTGGGATTGCAACATGTGGCATTTTTCTCGAACTGAACGCAGGCCCACATCTTCTGGCCCTGGTATCGCCTCGGGGCGCGAGACGTGACATCGGAACTGCGGCGACGGTGCAGTTGCAATGATACAAGTCTCGGGTTGAGCCAACTCTAGAATACAGGATAGGGCTCAGGATCGCGCGTAAATGCTAGTTATAGATCGCGGGTTGCCCGAATTTGACCGAGAGGACCGCAGAAGCCTATGGAATGGTACAGGTTAGGATATGGGTCTCACATCATGGATGGACCATAAATACATCAACGTGGGCCGCACCATCTATACAATTCATCTATTTAATAGATCATTTTACTGCATTACCCAAAAATGAATCACATTGGAAGATCATATTGACCATACCACAAATAATAGTGGAGATAATGATTTTTTTTACTATTCACAGTTCACAGGACCCACCATGACATTTATTTTCCATCTAATCTGTTCATAAGGTCATAAAAGACCCGAATTAGAGGGAAAGACAATTTCATATTGATCCTAAACTTCCGTGACCCAAAACAGGCGTCAATGATGGACGTTCAATCCCTCACTATTTTTACAGTGTGGTCCACCTGATAGATGGTGTGGATGTAGAACATATACAGTAACAGCAGGTCCCACCGTCTAGCCATCTGAATGGTGTGGACAAGACCCATACATCAAGTGGGATTCCCACCGTCCCAAGTAGTGGACGGTGCGGATGAGCCACATACATTACAACAGGCCCCACATGGCACCGTCCAGATGGACGATGTAGATATAAAATACATGTATTAGAGGTGGGTCCCACTCGTCCAGCGAACGGATGGTGGGGATGAAACCCACAGAACTTGTAATGTCAATACGATAGCTATACTGCTAGTGAGAGGTATATCAGCCAATCCACACCCCACACGTGTGAGGTATACCAGCCAATCCTCACCCCACACGTGTGAGGATATAAAATACATACGTTTGGTGGGTCCCTAGCGAATGGATGGACGGTTTGGATGTAACATATACATTAAGGTGTCCTCACACCACCCATCTAGATGGACGGGTGTGGATATACAATAATACACCAAGGTGGGTGTCACACAGCACTGTCCAGATGGACGATGCAGAATATATACAACAAGGTGGGTCCCACCATATATGCATATGATATATATAATATAATATAATATTATATATATATATATATTTGAAAAGGGGCCAGCGTCCAGACCTGGATGCTGGACGAATGGCTAGATTTAGAATACATCCATCAAGGTGGGCCCGCCCCACACGTGTGGCATGTATGGGTGGGTCCCATGTCCTAAAAAGGATGATGTGGATGAAATGAATGGATGGCATGGAATAAAACACATACATCGGGTGGGACCCACATCCATGTGCTGGACGGAGTGGGTACACCACATCAGATGGGTCCCACATGCTGGAGGCAACCAATCATCAAGTAGGCCCCACGTCCCATGCATGGATAGGGTGGATTTCAACATATACCTTAGGGTGAGTCCACGTGTACGTGGACCACCCGGTTTGGAATCAAACTGATATTTGTGTTTTTACTTCATCCATGATAGCGGGAAGGGGCCCAACAGATGGACGGTCTAGATTAAGTGGGCCACAATCCATCACAAAAGAGAGAGAAAGAGAGATAGAGAGAGATCGGCATATTAGAGGGACCTCGCCACTATGGGCCCCTCTTAGATCACAATATAACATTAAGATGGATCCCATCATAAGTGGGCCATACATAAAAAAATCAAGATCCTACGCCACGATCACCCACCGATTGCCCTTCTTCTTGATCCCTTGTCTTCCTTAGCTCCTATGCTCAACTTTTGATGATGGATGATGAAGTTTGGATGGTGGAGATTGAAATTGCGGTAATGACCACTTTAGTTGAAGAGGGAATATGCCAATATGTCCTAGAGGGGGGTGAATAGATTTTTTTTAAAATATTTTATGACAATTTAAAATCCTATCACTATAATCCTAAAAGTAAGCATGCATCAGGATTACCACAGAGTAACTCTACTTGCTTCCAAGCCTAGTAGAGGATCCAATCATAAAACTATTTTGAGAGATAAATAGTATGTAAATCAGTTTATGATGGATGTGAATGTGTGTGAGGTGTGATCTCAGATAATCAAGTATGAAAAGTATTTAAGGAAATCAACACAAGCAATAGAAGACAATAACAATCTCAAACACAATCATTTTTATAGTGGTTCGACTACTTGTCTACTCCACTTTCGGTAGATGCATTCAACCCTTGAGTGTACCAAATCTCACTAAAGGAGGTTTCACAACAGGTTCACCTCAAACTAGATGTTTTAAATCAGGTTCACTCTAACTAGTACAACATACACTTAGGCTGACACAGCGTGTCTACACGACACAGTTTATGCTCCCATGAGCAAGGGTTAACACATAACACCCAACTTTTAGGCCACACTGGCCAAGGACCTACACACGGACCTAAGGGTTTATGCTCTCCATAGAGCAAGGGTCAACACAAAGCACCCCCATGTACACTCCCACCGGAGGCCTCTTACGAAGACTTGTAAGGAGTGAGAAACACCTTAGACCCAATCCTACAGAAGGAATGATCACAAGGGTCCTCTAGACTCTAATGACTTATAGATAAGTAGATGAGCCCTATTCAGCGCGTTGTTGAAGATCTCCTCCTTTGATGATAAAGAATCTTCTACTTTCTTGAACCACAACTCAAAAGATGTACCAATACATGGCGACGGGTTGGGTTAAGGTTATAATGGAATCCTACTCTATTAAATGTTTTTCTATAAGGGAGATAGAGCGATTTCAATCATCTATGCATTTAAGTCATCCCAGCTTAATGATTTCCCATTAAAGTGGTAGCTGCAAGATCCTTGAATGCGGAAGTTCATTCCCTAATCCACTCTAATGAATGTTAATAATGATGGTGGATTGGAGGATGAACTCCCATGAGAGAAAAAGGCATAGGGTATATGATCTAGGGTTAAATACATAAGAGCACTCTCTATTTTCTCTATCCAACAATCAAGGAAAAACTCTCATTGAATAGGAAAAAAGGTTCCAACGGATATAAAATGGTTACATTTTTAACAAAATTTGATATTATCGAGCAGGGTCGATATCATCGAGCGTATACTCTTGATAGCATCGACTGACCACTCGATGACACGAACTCAAATGTCAAACACTTTTGAAACCTTTTTCCAGCTTGTCGAGAAAATCGAACATGCATTGATGTTATCAAATTTCGAACTCCAATTTCATTGACACGAGGTTCGATTCCTCGACATTTGAAAATGTGAGAGACTTGCCTTTGTAGTTTTTCAGAAAAAGATATGATCGAGCATCACTCGATATCATTAAAATTTGAATATCAATGATATCGAGGTCAGTGTCGATTCATCGATAATTCCAAGGAATTTTCCTATAAGCTTGTTAGACAGTTTGCATCCATCTTCAATAACATCGACCATGTCTCGATACGATTGATATTTGAGTATTGATTTTATCGAGTGACCTTTGATCCAAGAAAAAACAACCTGAAAAACTTGGGATATAAATGTATCCCAATCTGATATCATTGAAGGGCTTCCGATATCATCGGGATTTGAATTTTGAGGATATCGAGAAGCTCTTTGATATATTGAAGATTACACGTTTTACCTTAGCAGAACTTTGGACACAATAGACTTGATGTCGATTTTATCGAGTCTACTCGATGTACTCGAGATTCAAATTTTGATGATATCGAACCCTCTATCGATACATCGATAATTCTATCCAGATATCGTTGTGGTTACTGGACATCTTATGTCCTCATTTCGATAATATCGAGCGAGCTTCGAGGACATCGACAACAAGGTTCGATTTCATCAAACCACTTGTCGATAAATCGACAAAGGCAAAAAACTTAAAGATTTTTTTGAGTTTGAAAAAAGTTTTCTAATCATAATTCCTTAGGGTGATCTATCCAATTTTAAGGAATTTAATTACTTGGTGTTTTGGGACATGGGATATGAGGCTAAGATTTACCTGTGGCGAGTTCTGACACACATCTAGTTGAGGCAGACGCTTGATCAATCTTCCTGTGGGGCTCTTCTATCTAGCTAACTCAACGCACATGCTAATTGATAGACCAGGGCACTTTCAATCTCCCCCTTTGTCAATTATGTGACAAAACACCAACACACCCTAGAACAACGTCTAGACTAACTCCCTAAATTGTGTGTACATGAAATTTTCATAATTTTACAAAGTTTATCTAGTTTGCATATACACACATTCAGTAGCTAATCCCCCTAATAGAAATCTCCCCCTGTTGCTTTGTAGCTGCTCCCCCTAACACCTGCACCACCATCAACAAACAGATACACATAATTTTCCTTCAGAGTGTGGATTTGTTCTCCCCCTTTTTGTCAGTCATTGACAAAGAATAACATAACAGTTGATATTGACTGAAATTGAAACAATTGGGATAACCAAAATACAGGGAGCATAAGCACAATAGAGAGATGTGAAAGGTCCTCTTTTTACAGAAAACATGTATGCTTATCAGGACAAAAGAGAGTAGTGAAATAGGCAGATAATATGAAAATAAAGAGTAAGCATCATACGCATCATATTCGATTTCCTATATGAACTAGAGAAAATAAGGGATCACAAAATATGGCAGTAAGATATATTAGGTGTAGCCATAGCCCACAATATCCATATATATATATATATATATATATATATATATATATATATATATATATTTATATACTGCCCAAGATTGGCAGTAGTATAATCATTCACCCCAACCAAAAAAAATATCAAGCCCATCCATGGGCACCCAAAAACAACCATAAATATCTAGCCCATCCATGGGCATATACATATCCAAAAAACAAAAGAACTTGTTAGACTGTGCAGGTTAGTATTCGATAACATACACTCATGGGATCGTAAGGCATTCAAAAAAAGATACCAATGCCCATACGCGGATATAAGAGAAGAGCGTATGTGATAGATCCCTGATGTCAACACTAAGGTGGAGGAGCGGAGGAAGATGGTGTTGTGTCGTCACGATGATAGGTGAGCAGATTGACCAATTGTTGTATGGACTGCTACACCTCGTTCACTAGATGTTTCAGGACATTGAACCGTGCATTTGTTGACTCCCTCAGCTGATGACATCTCGCTGTATTACGCCAATTTGATCCCGTTGTAGATTGAACCTCTTTGCATGCCTAGGGTTGGACGTGGGTGGAGCCTATTGAGATGTGAGAGGGTCACCCTCAGCCATTCCAGTCCCTTCTGCTGGAGCATTGCCCTCACTACCTCCTCTTTCTTCCTGAATTCGTTCCTCTGGTTAGTCTTTTGGAAATTTGTGAAACTTCAAGTCCATCCTTCGAATATTGTTCTTGTTGAAGTGTTAGAGGGGAAGTTCCGGATCGTTAGTTGTGGGAAGACCAATCATATTGCACACATTTTGATTAATCCAAGCATAGGGCAACTGGACATCCCTAGAAGTATGGATCACATATACTAGCTGGTGTACAATCAGAGTCAGGAAGCAGATTTTTATCCCTGTGGCTACTGAATAGACTATCATGGCCATGAACACAGTGAGGTCGACACGATTTGTACCACGAGGGTATACGTTGGAGGCGAAGATACAATGTAAAACATGATACTAGGATTCCATGAACTTTGGTTTTAGCCCATTCCCTTGGTACTAGGGAATATCACGACCATGACAGAGAAATTTAGCAACCATGGACCAAGTTTCAATGCTTTTAAGGTCCAAGTTCCGAAGACCAACGGGTGGTAATGTCAGCCCAAGGATGGTTGCAACCGTGGCAGGAGTAATCTCTACATCATCACCATCAACAAAAACTGTGATGGATGGAGGATCAAACACTAGCAAATGATAGGAGGCAAAGAAATTGTAGGTCCGTTCATAGTGACAAGGACCCCCAAAATCAAGGAGAGGTAACCATCCGATTTCAACTAATAAGGATTCCAGATTATAGGGTTGTACGCATTCCCTGTCAACCCTTCTTTCAAAAACTAACTTTTTCCTAGTGTATTTAGCCAGCTCCAGATTCACCCTGGCAGGAGGAGGGGCCGGTATTTCAGATTGGGACCTGCCACGTGAAGTTTGTCGTGTTCGCTGGCAAGTGGGAGTCCCATGTTCTGTAGCTCTTATCCATTCCCTTGGTGCAAGAACTTTTTGTCGGGAGGATTGCGAAGATTCTCTAGGGCTGGACGATTTCCCTTTGTCCTTCCCCATTTTTCGATATTCTTAGAAAGGGATTTGAAGAGATTGGAGATAAAGGGGTAGAGTTTCTTTTGAAAAAAGGAAATACCCTAAAAAGAGTAAGATGGAATCTCGATGTGAGGAGGAAATGGAAGGAGTATAACCCGATTTGAGGATCGTCTGAAACCCACCGATGAACCTCCAGCTGAAGGGGATGAGTAGGGAAAGAAAAAAAAAATTAGAAGAAAAAAATGTAAATTTTCTCACTCAACCGCCTTTTATCGGGCTGCAATCTTTGATATCATTGAACGTAGTTTCGATGATATCGATGGACCCCATTTGATGTCATTGTGACTGTCTTCGATAACATTCTAGATCATGTGACTTCTCAGATTCCAAAGAGGCGTCGATGATATTGATCATTGGTCGATTTAATCGAGAGTCCACATGATTTATCGACAAACATATCGAAGGTGAATATTTTTCATTTATCAGCATATCGACAATCTTCTATGTATAATAAAGTATCTCTTTATATCAACCAGTACACTTAGCAAAAATTTTGTACAGGCATTGTACAATCCAAAATTATAAACATCAAGATGTTTATATATAAAAGTTAAGGTGAGAGACCTTAGATATACCATTAAGAGTTCAACAAAATTGTATCATTTCAGCTATCAAGATCTAGATGCATGACCTGGACTTGTCTTTCCATGCTTAATATTTCAAGGCATATGAATTGAGTGAGTTACCAGGCAATTTTTCTATTCTTTCACTATCCATTTTGTAGCAGGATTTTTAATTGTGCTGCTTTTTGTTTCTTTAATCAAGTTTGGCAACTGAATCATGTTTCCTTGTCTTACAAATTCATTTGTTTTCTTGTTTAGTTCAGCCACTTGATTCAATAATTCCTCTATTTTGTTGGTCATTCTAAGTAGTGATGGATATGTATTTCTCCTATTCATATCCCTAGGTGGACTCTTGATATTTTATATTGTTCCTCTGGTCGATCTGTATTTACAGGTATGATTTTGACTAGAATTATGCTGAGTCTTCCCAGGTGACATGCATTCAAACTTATAATGACCAGAATCACCACATAAATGACAAACAGGAGTGGTTCTTGTTTTACTAGAAGCAGCAGATTGTTCAATTTGTGCTGCATTTTCAGTTTTTGTTTTAAAGTTTTCATATCCTAAGCCACTCTTATCCTTTTCGGGTCTTCTCATACCTAAGAGTTTTTCTAATTTCTCACTACTATGGGAAAACTTATAGTTTATCTTAGCAAGTTTTTTGGATTCTTTTAAATCAAACAAGAGTGTGTGATTTTCATTTTAAAGAAGCATGTTTTTATCTTTTAATAGCTCAACCTATTTTTTTAGTTTGTCAGATTCAAATTTAATGAAGGCATTGATTCTTTCTAATATATCATTATCTGAATGATATTGTTGTAGATCACTAATTAGGTGTGTATTGATTTCCAATGTTTTATCCAGATCTTTTTGCAGCATTTCCTTTTTATTCTCAGTTACTCCGATTCTTTTAAGGATATTGATGCTATGAATGTAGAGTTGATTGTAAGCATCTTGCAGTTTATCCTTTTTTTCTTCTTCTTTCTCATCATCCTCATTAGCTGATGGAAATGATTCAGTGGCTTGCAGTTCTTCATCGTTCTCAGTTTCGATGGGAATGATTGGAGCAGTAGAGACCATAAGAATTTTTAGAGATTTCTAGTCTTCATCGCTCTCTGAGTTGCTAGCTTCTGAGTTTGATTCTTCCTTATCATCCCATGTGGCAGCCATTGCCCTTCCCTTAGTTTTTCTATTTGGGCATTCAGTAGACAGATGCCTAAGCTTTTGATAGGTATAACATTGTGGTTCCTTGGACTTTTTACCAGATTTACCTGTGAAATGTTTGTTGTTCATCTATCTCCCTTTAAATGGATGGCCATGATTTTTCTGAAAGAATTTTCTGAACTGTTGTGCCAACAGGGTCAGTTCCTCATCTTCGTTTTCTCTTTCACTTTCAATGTTCTCAGTTGTTGTATTCTTTGGGGTTTTGAGGACAATATATTTGGATTTGGGAGTTTGTTTGAAGCATAGTTCAAATTTTTGTAGGGAACTTACTAGTTCTTCTACTTTCATTTCATCTATATTTCTACAATCTTCAATGGTAGTTACTTTAGGATTAAATCGTTTCGGTAATGATCTTAGTATTTTTCTATAGATTTTTTGGACTAAAACTTTCTCACCTAATCCACCCATGGAGTTGCAAATGATATTCAGTTTTGTGAAAAACTCCACGAAGGTCTCATGTTCTTCCATTATGAGACTTTCAAACTGTGATGTTAAGAGTTACAGTTTGGATCTCTTTACAGTGATTGTTCCTTCATGGGTTATTTCCAACAAATCCCATGCTTCTTTTGCTGTCTCACACATATTGATTTGATTCAAGATGTCTTGGGACACAACACAGTAGATAGCATTCATTGCTTTAGCATTAGCAGTTTGGTTTTCTTTATCGAATGCTGTCTACTTTTCTTTAACTTTTGGTTTAGTGATAGTTGTGCCATTTTTAAGTACTATTTGTTCGGTTAGAAGCACATATCCTCTTTCAACAATGTCTCAAACATCATGATCCAAATATCTTAGAAAGTAATGCATTCTAGCTTTTCAGTATGCATAATTTGATCTATCAAATACTGGAGGTCTAGTGACTGATGAGCCCTCTCCTTTGGACATATTACCAACTTCAGTTAAGATCACTCTTTAGGCGGTGAAGCCCTTAAGAGAGACCCGCTCTGATACCAATTGAAGTTATGGTAATGACCACTTTAGTCAAAGTGAGAATATGCCAATATGTCCTATACCAGGTGAATAGGAGTTTTAATATTTCATGACAATTTAAATTCCTATCACTCTAATCTTAAAAGTAAGCATACATCAGGATTACCACAGAATAACTCTACTTGCTTCCAAGCCTAGTAGAAGATTCAATCATAAAACTATTTTGAGAGATAAACAGTATGTAAATTAGTTTATGATGGATGTGACTATGTGTGAGGTGTGATTTCAGATAATCAAGTATGAAAAGTATTTAAGAAAATCCACACAAGCAATAGAAGACAATAGCAATCTCAAACACAGTCATTTTTATAGTGGTTCGACTACTTGTCTACTCCACTTTCGGCGGACGCACTCAACCCTTGAGTGTACCAGATCTCACTAAAGGAGGTTTCACAACAGGTTCACCTCAAATTAGATGTTTTAAATCAGGTTCACCTCTAATTAGTACAACCTACACTTAGGCTGACACAGCGTCTCTACATAACACAGTTTATGCCCCCATGAGCAAGGGTTAACACATAACATCTAAATTTTAGGTCACACTGGCCAAGGACCTACACATGGACCTAAGGGTTTATGCTCTCCACAGAGCAAGGGTCAACAAAAAGCACCCCCACATACACTCCAGCCGGAGGCCTCCTATGAGGACTTGCAAGGGGTGAGAAACACCTCAGACCCAATCCTATAGAAGGAATGATTACAAGGGTCCTCTGGACTTTAATGACTTACAGATAAGTAGATGATCCTCATTCAATGCATTGTCAAAGATCTCCTCCTTTGATGATGAAGAATCTCCTGCTTTCTTGAAGCGCAACTCAGAAGATGTACCAATATATGGCGACAGGTTGGGTCAAGGTTATAATGAAATCCTACTCTATTAAATGTTTTCCTATAAGGGAGATAGAGCGATTCCAATCATCTATGCATTCAAGTCATCCCAGCTTAATGATTTGGCATTAAGGTGGTAGCTGTAGGATCCTTGAATGCAGAAGTTCATTCCCCATTCCACTCTATTGAATGTCAATGATGATGGTGGATTGGAGGATGAACTCCCATGAGAGAAAAAGGCTTAGGGTATATGACCTAGGGTTAAACACACAAAAGTACTCTCTATTTTCTCTATTCAACAACTAAGGGCAAGCTCTCATTGAAAGGCGAAAAGGTTCCAACGGATATAAACCGGTCACATTTTTGACAGAGTTCAATATCATCACAAACTCTATGCTCAATCCTACATAAGGAAAGAGTATGAATGGACTTTACAATTGATACTTACTTGTCAGATTGAGCCCCTTCGTTGCACCTTGTTTTGGTTGTTTGATTAATACTCTCCTGTGCTTCAATTAGCTCCTCTCATACTCCCTCGATCGTTGATGCTAATGTTTTAGTTTCTACGATTGTTTGCCTTGTATGTGATGTTCTAATGAGATGACCAAGGTAAGGGAGGATTGTGAAATCTCCTACAACTAAGTGTCTAATCTCTAGAACATGGATGAGATCAAGTTCATCTTTAAAGAGAGCTTGGAGTGGTCATTCAAGTCATAATTCACAAGGAATATGACTTAGATCTCTTTAGTTTAGAGGCTTAGGATGAGTGGTAAGAGTGAGAAATCACTTAAGCTTCCATTGTACCAATTATCAAGGTAAATGCCCAAATGGCACATTCCCCGTATAAGGGAGTCAAATTCCAAAGGTCATAAAACATGCATAAAGGGTTAGCCTTGGTCGATCAATTGAGCAAGGCCTAATTAGTCTAGTGAACTCGCTGGACTATTTTGACCATGTTTGATTGATCGAACCGATCAAGGATATGGTTGATCGAACTCACCCTGAGTTCCTTGGTTTGGACAATTTGTTTTCAAGCAACTTGGGACCTCTAAAGCCAATCAAAGAATGTTCTAAATGAATTCTTAAGGCTTATGCGATTATTAAACAAGTGTTTACCTATTCGAGAATGGATCATCTAGAGGTTAGGTTGTTTTGGGTATAAGGATAGAGTCACTAAGGGACCTCAATTTACATGTTGTTCAATCCTTGATGTGTCTCGTCATCTTATGTCTTTGGTCTTTAGTTTTTAAAGGTTCAAATGACTCACAAAGTGTTGATTTGGTTGGCCATGTAACGATTAGTGCTCTCAGCTTGTTGGCGAAGTTATTCTTCTTAGGCTCTCCCACATTCCTGTACCATCTGGATGCTCATCTGAACATCCCTAAGCATAACATATAACTCGTCTGGAAGTATGGCATGGGATGTGGATGGTCCAACTTGATTTTCAGTCAAGTTAACATTTAAATTCAGTCCCTCTAGGGGTGCTTGACCCTGGACGCCATCCCCCAGGGGTGGTACGGTTGGCGTTGTGGGTTTAATCCCTACAATTCAGCCATTTCTTCTTTGCATTTTTTACAGCAGTTAAATCAGTAGTTAATAGATAGGGTCCCACTGGGTGTGCCAGAAAATTGTTCGTCCATTCTTTTCTCACACGGTTGGGTGTGGGTATGCCAGAATTGGGATTGCGGCTCCAATTCAAACCAAAAACATTGACCCCAAGCACCAAAGTAGGCTGACACAGAGTACGACCAGATTCTGAGAAGATCGGTTTCCTATTCACCACTCGCTCAATATGTAAATGAATCTGGAGATAACTAGAGGGTGGTGTTCATCCTCTAATTGCAGGTTACTCCTTTGCCTTCCGTACGAAAGGAATTTTCAGTACAGACTAAACGAAATGAGAAAGAAATCCTTACAGTCGGTCGTTGCTAGATGCTGAATGATACTCCTTTGATGATCGAATGAAGTTTAGCGTGCGAGCGTAAACTCCAATTATAGCTAAAATTATCAGCTAGTGGATTAATGCTATGGATCACACCACGAAATGTAAATTGCAAATTTGAAAGTAAATGATTACGTTAAGAAAAGTAATTCACTTAATAGGGAAAGTAAATGATTACACTAAGGAATGTAAACTAACAAGATAATTGTAAAGTAATTGAAAGATAGATTTTAGTTTGATTGGTTTGGTATGAGACAGTTTTCTTCTTACTTTTCCCTCCTATTTATAAGCTTTGATCAAGGCATTCTGGATCCTTCCCATGTTCCGATGGTTATTGTAGTCGTTTCTCCACTACTGGGATTTTGGATGCTTCTCACATTCTTACTTCTCTGGATTATTCCTTAGCCACTTGTCTAACGACTGTGTGACTTTGATCGCTTACTGCTTGTCGTACAAACATTTGAGCTCGATCACTTTCTCTGTTGACTGCTCTATCGACATATAAATGTAATTGATACGTTGTGGCTTTGCTTTTCGAGGCATAACAATACATATTTATAGAAAATCCTGTGACCATAGCATGTGCATCCGTACAAATCACACATATATGGCCCTAATTGGCTGAAAATAAGACTCGACTGGATAGGGTACAAACAATAGCTATCCGGCCTGATATAGCTTTTAGCGTAGGAGCATGTGCTCGGTTTCAGGCTGAAACAAAAGAATCACATATAACCGTTGTGAAGAGAATCATTAGGCATGTGGCTGGGACCACATATTTTGGCCTCTAATATGCATTTGACACCTCATCTACAATTGCCAGGTACTCAGATATTAACTAGGCTGGAAACATGGATGACAGAAAATCTATCACACCCCAAACTTGTGAATCGGGCTCACAAAATTTTTGACTGCTAAATCCAGTGCTGACAGCCTCTGTAGTACCTCATTCTTGGCTCTCACCCCCCATACGCCAGGTTTCGATCCTGAGATCCTACAAGGAGGATTTTTAGGGTGATTTTTTCAAATTTTTTAAATAAAAGAGCATAGCCACAAGTGTACCCAAGTCACAAAACAACATCATTGCCACATATCCACTAATAAAATCTTTGAGTATAATGCTGGAAGAGAAATAAAAGATGAAATCAAAGCTCAAAAGAACAGGCTCGTGCCCCGGGCTCAATGCTGCTGATTTTCCCTAGCATCACTTGAAGCCTAAACAAACTCGCATAAGCCTCCTACGAAGCCTAATAGAGTGTATGTGTGTGTGCATAATGTATATGACAATAGTATAGATATTAGAGTATATGGAAGATGATGGAAGGCTAAGTTGACAAGTCGATGAATGCTATTATCCATACCAAGGCTATCCAATGCAAGGCCTATATGGCCGAGTGTCATATGCTAGAGATGCAACACAAACATGACAATCCACAACTAGTCTACATATTAGTATAGTTTGTATCTAGAAACATCACCAAGGTTTAATACACTCCAACACTGACTACGACTCATGGCACATGCGAGCGAGTAGAAAAGATCTCACTATTCGCCTCATTAGTGGTATGCCAATGCCTACCTGACTTGTCGATAGTGGATCCATTTATGAGCTGGTCAAACTCAGCCTAGCTTACAACTCCCTACCTTTGGGCGAATAAGGTCACACTCCTTTTCAACCGACAATGACATAGTGAAAGACACAACCTACTAGTATTTGGCACTTAGGCGCTCATGTTATCCACTCGGTCTCGACATTTAAGCATCCTATTGGTACTACAAGGGTTTATGGACTTTCACCTAAGGACATCCATAGCTTTCACCTAAGGACATCCATAGCACCCTAGTGCTAGAATATATATTTTCAGTATCTAATTTGACCATCCATGATATGCCTGTGGATGCCACAACTCCGATGTCACTAGGACATAAAAGTGATCGTGACATACAGAATACATGAGTCATACTATCCAAGTCATGCACCAAACATGCTCATCCTGCGCGATCATGTGGGGCCACCCTATATCATATGCATCCCCTAAGTATCTTAAGCTGAAAAGTGTATGCTATGATTAATTATCATCTACAATAGGCATACAAATGATGCGTATGGGCATACAAACAGGCATGATATCCATTATAAGCATACTGACATGTTATTAAACATATCATGAGATAATCGGCCTTAATTGGCACATCATATCAGAGAGTGGGAACCGAACGAAAGGCCCCACTAAAAATATAGAAGTCTCTGTGGTGTGACCCACATTAGACTAACACTGGCTCCTCATGTAGCTTGTAAGGCATAGAGAAAATAAATATATTAAGACTAGGAGTGACCTAGATGGACACCCACATGTACAACATGTGTGCTACTAGACTACCTATCTGTTTGGGCACACGGCCCACTCATGATATCCCAAAACACTCCGGTTATCAACAACATCACTATAATTACTTTATTATGATGATCTACATCGTTTGAACATTGCTGACATAAATCGATGGTTAGTCACTAGGATGTGATTCTATGCTTATGGCCCATCCGAGTCTTAGGATTTCATCATTTCAGGAAAAGCATATGCCTCAACGGATTAATACAACCATAGTATTAACATTACATACACATACTAATTAGGGATTTTAAATTAATTTATAATTAATTTCAAATCCTGCAAATACACCTCGCTTTTAACTTAAGATTATAGTGATTCTGAGTCCAGAATGCCAAACATAGCCAATGGATTTTAGAAATCCAGGAATTCCAAGTCCAAGAGAGCCCTAAATCTAAGGGATCCCACATCAAGGATTCCCAAGTCCAAGGGATCCCAAATCTAAAGGATTCCAAATCCAAGGGATTCTAAGTCTAAGGGGTTTCCACCCCACAGTTCCCTGTGGTGTGTCTCACCTAAGATCTAGATCAACTTGAACCTTAGGCCCATGGCCTAACACGACTTGAAGAAGAGAATGAATAGCATGGATGGAACAAAAACATCAAGGCGAGTCCCATGAGTAGGCCCCATTTGCTGCTAAAATGGGGTAGCACACGCTACCCACTTTTCCCTTCGGTGCGGTTCACTTGAGAGTCGAATTGGCCTGATATTGGGCCCATGGCTTGTCATGATCTTGGAAAATGGATGAATGGAGTCGATAAGTCACATACATCATGGGAGGTCCCACGAGTGGTCCCCACTCCATGCTCTTGGCTGGGCGTATGCCCACCCAAGGCACCGATAGCTGGTGCTGCTGGTGCTCTTCTTATTATTTTAAATTTTAGTTTGTATACACTATCAAAGTGGGCCCCACTAGGATGATCTACTCCATCCATTGCATATTCCAGCTCGATTGGGGACCAATGGGCCTTGAGTTGGACTAGTTTGGATAAACAAGGACCCTACAGTGGGCCTTAGAAGGTTTCAACAGTAGAAACCTGTTTCTATCGTGTGGCCCATTCAAAAATCGGATCTACCTCATTTTTTCGCCCATAGCTTGAAATGATCTGGAGAAATAGGTAGACGACATGGATGTAACATACATATCATGGTGGGGTCCACGAGTAGGATGCCACTGCCACACCTGCATGTACAGACACTGATGTGGGGTGTCTCCTCGCCCCACTATTCCCTGTAATGTTAGATCATCTTAATTTTTGGACTCAACACCTTAAATGAGCTTGGAAAATAGATGGATGGTGTGGATCTAAGATATACATCAGGATGGGTCCCACGAGAGGGAACCACTCCCCAACTGCCCATGTAAGCAGCGTCATTGATGCTTGGGGTTACCAGCCCCATTGCAGCTTGCTGTGTGACCCACCTAAGATGTGGATCAGTTTCTTTTTTGGGCTTAACGGCCACAATGATTTGACAAAGCGAATGAATGGTGTGGATGCAACATACACATCATGGTGGGACCCACGAGTGGAGGCCCCACTCCCCCTTTATATTAACGGAGTCTGAATGCTGGACAGTTCCAACATATCACACTGAGAACATCTAGCGTTTGGACATTCTATGTATTTTTTAAAAGAAAGGGCAAGTAGATGGGGTGCACATGAGAAATCTATGCCATCCATTAGGTGAGCCAACTCATGGTGTGCCCGAAGAATCTCGAACCAAGTTGAAATTTGTGTCTGTCCTTCATCAATATATCTGCAATTTAATCAATAGTTTAAATGGAAAATAAGTATCACGGTGGGCCACACAAGGTGGTCCACGCTGTGATAGCATGTGGGGTATGCTCTCCAACAGCATGGCCCACTTGTGGGCCTCATAACATCATAACTTAAAAGAAAAGGAGGAACGCAAGGAAAGGGAAGAGATCAGACCATCAGGGTGCCCCCTCGCCATAATGGGGTCCACCCTACAATCTATACATGTTCAAGGTGGGTCACACCCTTGTTGGCCCACTAAAAATTAATAAATCACAAAGAAATGGAGGATCAAAATCCCCCTACGCACTCACAATGATGGATGAATGGTTGGATCGGTTCAGATCAACGATCGGATAGTCCACTAAGCTCCTCTCCACCTCCCTAATCTCCTCTAATATCTCTTTTCTTTTCTATCTTCCCCTTAACTTCTTGATCTCTGTAAGTGCTATGGTTTCTAGCTCCTATAATTGTTAAATTTGGTAGTGCCAAAACCTCTTTTGGAATCCGCGTCTTGTATAGCTCTTCTACATAATGAAGTCTGTGCATCTCTCAAGCACAAAGGTCTTTGCTTCAAGAAATACAAGATTCTACGGTCATGTTCGAGTACAACATCAAGTGAGTGTTCAATATTCAAGATTCATAATTAAAGCTCATAGTCTAGACAAAGTCTTTTTACTTTGAACCTCAAGCTCAAGATTCAAGATATTTCAAATTCAAGCTTCTTAAGCCTACAAATTCAAGCTTGAATATTCTTCAAAAAGTTACAAGTTCAATCTTCATTCTATGACAAGATTTAAGCTTCATGAACTTCAAAGAACGACTATTAACCGAAGACAAAGAAGTTTCAATGTTCATACATCATGTTTAAGGAATGAATGACCCTAGATTGACCATAAGGTAAGTCATTTTGAATATATAATTCAATTAGATCATTTTATAAGTGAATAGACTATTTCTCGACTAGTCTTGGATTCTGTTCGATTCGTCCTAGCACTGACTTGACCAGTTTAAGAAATTCCTCAACCAATCCTAAGTTTGTTACAATTTTTCAGAATTTTTTGTCAAGCCATGACCAGTCCTAGAGATTGCTCGACCGGTCATGTGAACAGTGCTTGATTCGTTCTCGACCAGTCTTGTAGCTACAACTCAAAGTCCAGCAACTAAATTTAGTTCCACATGACCAGTCGTGGACAAATTACGACCAGTCATGGAGGTTCCTCCACCGGTCGTGCAGGGCCTACGACCAGTCGTGGAACAACTTTATCTTATCGCGCCCAAATTTTAAAAATCTGTTGGTCCTATGACTAGTCGTGGTGTCCTCAGGACCAGTCATAAATGTGATTTCTTCACTTATAAATAGAGCACGAATTTTAGAGTTTCGTATTCAATTCAAGCTAAATCAATATGCCACTCTGAGAGATAAGTTAGTCATCTTTTTAAGCTATATTGTGCTCATTTAATATTCTCTTAATTTAGCTTTGTTATATTTGATTTTGTAATCTATATTCCGTTCATATTTGAAGAAGGGATTAAGAATGAACCTTTTCTTGGAATTAAAATCAAATAGAGCTAGCCCAACTTGATTTAATCTAAAATCAATTTAGAACCTAGAACCATTTCATAAGTGAGTTTGGACATTTAACTTTTACGCTAAATTTTACTCCAATTTGGTTCTTCTGGGCGATATAAAAAAGAGAATATCTAGGTATTTTATATTATTGTAAATTTCTGTTTTGGTTTTTGAGATTGTGCTAGAAAAATATCTGTTTTGGTTTTTCTGAAGTGATCCAAAAAACTTAGAGTGTGAGGTTTTTTGAATTGTGTAAGCCCACTTAAAAGACACAATTGTGAGGGTTTTAGGTGAACCTGAAAAAACCTATTTCCATAGTGAACGCTAATATCCACTGTGTGAGGATATTAGGAGTGGAGCAGTGTGTGGCTGTTTTTCTAGATAGTTGGTGTACACATAAGCGAACCACTATAATTTTTGGTCTTGTGAATTGATTGTTTATTTCTTTTTGTGAATGGTTATAATTTCCTTTTTACATTGTGGAGAATGTTGTAATTTCTTTTATGTAAATGTGGAGAATGTTGTAATAGCGTAGATTTCCTTCGTTGTTATTTATTTCTTTATTCTTCTATATCAGTTTGAGTTTTTGATACACAAACCGTTCTAGTAAGGTTATCCTGCCATAAACCATTAGTTTTTATGGTGTAAAGTTATCCTTAGAACAACATCTGTATCAATCTCTCAATACTCGTTCATTTGAGGTTGTCTTTAAATTCAGCATTGTGGGATTGTCTATTGTTATCTATATTTAATTTATTTAAATTTTATTATTATTTTTTTAATTTGTCATAGTCCTATTCACCCTCCCCTCTAGGACATATAGCTCAGCCTTTTCAAGTGGTATCAGAGCCTAATAGCTTGCTTTTAAGTATTCTTTGTGGATTTATTTCTTGAGCTAATCAATATGAGCTATTTGAGATGTTAAATTTTGATAGCCTTTCAGTCACAAGGCCTCCACCATTTGATGGCTCCAATTATGCTTGGAAAGCTAGAATGAGGATTTTCCTAAAATCCATGGATGAGAGTGTGTGGCAAGCCACAGTGACTGAATGGACCGCTCCTACCATTGAAGTAATTGACATCGATGGATCCAAAACTATGAGAGTTAGACATTACTTCTCTTGGACCACTCTTCAGAAAAAATGAGTGCAAAGGCTTCAAATGTCATAACTTACGCACTATCACCGGATGAATTTAAAAGAATTATATCCTATGATACTGCAAAGTAAGACTAGAATATTTTAGAAATAACACACGAGGGAACAACAATCGTTAAGAAATCTGAAGTCCAAATCCTCACTACTAAATTTGAGAAAATACGTATGGAGGAAAATGAAACATTCATGGACTTTTATACTAGATTAAATGACATTGTTAACTGTATGTGGGGTCTCAGTGATAAAATCCCAAAAAGTAAAGTCTGTGCAAAGATACTAAGCTCACTACTTGAACGGTTCAATTCAAAAGTGACCGCGATCTATGAACTTCGTGATACGGATAATATGAGGGTTCAAGAGTTAGTTGGTTCTCTACAAACTTATGAGTTAAACTTTAAAGCTCCTAAAGGTAAATCCATCGCCCTTAAATCTCCTAAATATATTTTTCAGAAAAATTGTAATTCTGATTCAGAAAATTCTGAAGATGATATGACCCTTTTAGCTAAAAAGTTTTATAAGATTTTCAAAAGTGAAAAGAGGTTTGATTTTCAAAAATCCAATGATAAGAAAAGATCCAAATCTAAAACTTGAAAATCTTTAAAAGATAGTCAATATTACAACTGCCATGAATATGGGCATTTAACGAATAAGTGGCCTAAAAGGACAAACCTAAAAAGAAAGGTATGTTGGCTACTTGGGATGAATCTTCCAATTTTGAAGCCTCTTTTAAATTAGAAGATTTTGAAACCGAGTCGGGTAATGAAGTCAAAGCCCTTATGACTCTATCCAAGTTCACTTTTTCAGATCATGAGATTCAACTAGTGAAGAAAATTTGAATAGTGATCATGAAAATAAAGAAGATCTTTAAGATGCTTACAATGTCCTATACAAGGAAAGTTATGAAATTGTGGTAAAACTAAAACTTCAGAAAGAAAAGTTTTCAAAAATTAAAGAAAATTTTAATATTCTTGTTTTAGAAAAATCTCACATTTCAGATTCTTTTGAAAAAACTAAATGCGATTTAGATATCAAAACCTCCCTTATTGAAAATCTAAAATCTGAAAATGAAAAACTATTATCTGGATCTAGGAAATGTGGCGATCGATCTAGTTTGGGTAACGACATAAATATTCCTCCCAAACATAAGAATACTCCTCCTAAGTTTGTGAAAGGAGAATCTTCAAACTCAAGAGAGAAAAGTTCAAATCAAAATTATTCTAAAAATGCTAAAACTTTTCAATCTTTAAAACCTAAAAACAACCATATCAACTATAAAAATCAGAATCGTAATCCTTTAGCCGAGAAAATTGTTTGATTTACTTAAGGAGCTTTTAAAATCTAACTTAAAGGGTCAGTCTTATATCAACTACAAATATAAGAAGACCAACTATACTCCTAAACCCAAAACCATAATGAAATGGGTTCCTAAGGTTACTTGGTTGCCAATACGGATTTCAAAGCATCAAGCCATTCAAAGTGGTACCTAGACAGTGGATGCTTCAGACACATGACTGGTGATAAAGGTCCGTTCACTAATCTTAAAGATAAGATTAACGGTTCAGTCACATTTGGTGATGGTAGCAACTGCAGGATTATTAGCCAAGGTACGGTTCAACTTTCTAACCTCCCTTTATTTGAGAATGTTTCATATGTAGAAGGTTTAAAACACAACTAATTAAGCATTTCTCAAATATGCAATAAAAATTATAATGTAAAATTTTCTAACCTAGGTTGTGAAATTTTAAATAAAAATAGTTTTGTAATATTAAGTGGGCACAAAACTTCTGAAAACTGCTATATTGTAAGTGACTCTAGCTCATCTAATTTATCGTGTTACTTGGTCCATACCGATGAGATTGAGTTATGACATAAATGCCTTGGACATGTATACTACCGTAACTTGTATAGATTGAGTAAAAGAGAGTGAGTACGAGGCCTACCTAAAATATAAAAAATAGATAAAATATGTGACGAATGCCAGATTGGCAAGCAAACTAGGAGTACTCACAAAAAAGTGGACTCCAATGCCATATCTAAACCGCTTGAACTCCTAAATATGGATCTTATTGGACTAACTAGAACAGAGAGTCGAGGTGGCAAAAAGTATGTTTTGGTAATCGTTGATGACTTTACCAGATATACTTGGGCAGTCTTCTTAAGAGATAAATCAGAAACTCTTGATGAAGTTAAAAGAGTACTTAGACGTATCTAAATTGAAAAAGAGATTCAAGTCTACAAGATCCATAGTGATCATGATCAGAATTTGAGAATAGCAGTTTTGAGAAGTTTTGCAGTGATCAGGGAATATCACATAAATTCTTTGCACCCAAAACACCACAACAAAATGGTATAGTAGAAAGAAAAAATAGAGTGCTTCAAAAAATGATAAATGTAATGTTAAATAGTATGAAGCTCCCTAAAAATTTTTGGGCCGAAGCCGTAAATACTGCATGTTATATAATTATCCGTGTTTATATAAGAAAATCAAGCGGTAAAATGACTTATGAAATGTGGTTTGATAAGAAACCTATTATCAAATACTTTCAAGTTTTTGGCAGCAAGTGCTGCATTTTATATGACCGAGAAAATTTGGGTAAGTTTGACACCAAAAGTGATGAAGGAATATTTTTAGGGTATGATTTGAATAGTCAAGCATATCGAGTTCTTAATAAGAGAATCGGTGTAATTTAAGAATCCATTAATGTGGTTATTGATGATTGCTTGAATACACCGGTCTCTAGTTTAGATAATGATGAAGTACTTCTAATTGATAAACCAGATTCTTCATCAAGTCAAAACAACTCTGAACTGAGAACTGTTAAAGACCATCCAACTAATCAAATTCTTGAAAACCCTCTCACTGGTGTACGCACTCGTAGACAACTAGAAGATGTGTGAACTACTTATGCTTTACATCCCAGATAGAATCGACTAACGTAAAAGCAACTCGTATTGACGAAAACTGGATAGTTGCGATGCCAGAAGAACTTAATCAATTTGTTAGAAATGATGTTTACTACTTCGTTCCTAGGCCAAAAGATAAACATATTATCAGAACTAAGTGAATTTTTAAAAATAAGTCTAATGAACTTGGTAATATAATTCAAAACAAGGCTAGACTGGTTGTACAAGAGTACACTCAAATTGAAGGCATCAATTATAATGAAAACTTTTGCCCCAGTAGCTCGTTTTGAATCAATTAGATTATTTATATCCATTGCTTGCTTTAAGAAGTTCAAAAGTTATTAAATGGATGTAAAGAGTGCTTTTGAAAATGATAATTTGCATGAAGAAGTGTATGTTGAACAACCAATGAGTTTTGAAGACCCTAAGAATACTGATCATGTCTATCACCCTAAAAAGGCTCTCAACGGTTTAAGACAAGCTCCCAGGGCATGGTATGAAAAATTGACTAAGTTTTTACTAAGTCATAACTTTATAGTGGGAAGTGTTGTTAAGACTCTATTTATAAAGAAACATAATGTTCACATTTTAATAGTGCAAATTTATATTGATGATATTATTTATGGATCTACCTGTGCTAACATGACTATTGAGTTTATAGATTTGATGAAATCTAAGTTTAAAATGAGCATGGTTGGGGAATTGAATTATTTTTTAGGGTTGCAAGTTAAACAGAAACCTGATGGTTTCTTTATCTCTCAAACCAAATATGCTCTGAACTTAGTTAAAAAGTTTAAATTTGAGAATGGGAGAAATTTTGATACTCCTATGAGTATAACTCTAAAACTCTCAAAGGACTCTTTAGGTAAGAAAGTGGATCCTAAATTATATTGCTGTATGATAAGTAGTTCGTTGTATTTAACTGCAAGCCAACCTGATATTGCATTTAGCGTAGGAATTTATACTAGACATCAATATGACCTTAAAGAGTCACATTTGACTGCTATTAAGTGGATTATGTGATATGTCGCAAGTACTGCTAAACTGGATCTTTAGTATCCACATGATACTAGTGTTCAATTGGCTGGGTATACTGATGCTGATTGGGCTGGTAATGTTAATGATAGGAAATCAACCAGTAGTGGTTGTTTCTATGCTGAAAACTGTTTATTTGCTAAGAAATAAAGTTTCGTATCGCTCTCTACCACTAAGGCTGAATACATTGCAGCAGGTAATGCATGCACTCAGCTTGTATGGATGAAAAGAATGTTAAGTGATTACAAAATTGTACAGGACTCTATGATTTTATATTGTGATAATTCCTGTGCAATTAATATATTTAAAAATCTAATCTAGCATTCACGAGCCAAGCACATTGACATTAAATATCACTACATTCGTAAATTAGTGGAAGAAAAGACAATTTCTTTGGAATACATTCCGACTGAGACTCAACTTCCTGACATATTCACAAAATCGCTTGACAAAAGTAGGTTTTCAAAATTAAAGTTTGATCTTGGTATGTAAAATTTGAATTGATTATTCATGCATTTCTATATCATATTGTATATATTTTTTAGTTTGTATGTTTTAATTTTAAAATTTAATGAAAAATGCACAGTTTTGGCTGTGCATGACTAGTCGATACATGCTAGACCAGTCGCGGCACGACTGGTCGAGCATGTACTTGACTGGTCGTGGTATCGCGGGTTTGACCTTTATTTGGGGGAAAATCCTTTTTTCTTCTATTTAGGCTTCTTCTCCAGCGGGTCTAAGTACACTGGTCAAACCCATCTCCATAGATCTTCAAGGTTAGTGCTTTATTTCTATTTTCCTTATAGATTCAAGTTCATATCACTTCTTTTTCATCTTTGGAGTGATTTATTTCTTATTTCATTGAGGTTTTTGGAGTTTTCTTCTCCATAATCTGTTTTTGAGAAAACCCACTCCACCTCTTTTGCAACCTTTTGATTCATTAATTTTCTAGTTGCAAATGGAAGGTAAAGGTAAAAAGAAAAGTTCTTGTGGTCCTTAAACATCTAGATCAGCACCTATCACAAGGCGCCATCTTTGGTCACCCGAAGATGATCCCTCCTATGTGTGGGATTTAAGGTTACGCAATGTTATAGTTGAGCGACCTGTTCATGTTGAACATCTTGCTCCATTTGAAATCCCTCTTCTCCAATCTGTAAGATGGGCTAACATTCTACATGTATTTGCATGTATTTCTGATTTTTCATAAAATCCCTCTTCTCCAATCTGTAAGATGGGCCGGCATATTAGTCTATTGCGCAAGCTATGTTTGCATATATTTCTGATTTTTCAACTGAAAATTTAACATTTATTATAACAACTAGTGAAGGTCCATTTGAAGCAGACCGACATTTGATTTTTGGCCTAATGGACATACCTGTCAATGATGAAGTTATTCCAATTAGCACTCTAGTAGCTAAACCATCTGAATCAGAAAAATGTATGCTTACTAGAGCAATGTGTGATATAAATGCATAATGGAGTCAAAATGGGAATGCACTTACTTCAAAGTATTTGTTACCCAAATAAAGGGTCCTTCACAAGATTTTTATTTCAAATGTTTATCTATGTTCTGGTAGCAAAACTGAACTCACCTCTTTCATGGTTTGGATTCTTTATTCCATCATTTCTGGTACCAATGTATGTTTTTCTTCTTTAATCTGTCGTTCCATCATACAATTTTGTCTCCATCGTGGACACAGTGATATCCCTTTTTCATATCTTATGAATGTGTTGGTCACCCATATGTTAGTGGCTATTCCTGTTGGAGAGGCTCCTATTTAACACCTTATTTTCAATAACTCAAATATAAACAAGATGAATTTGAGGTTAGCCACAGGCCAGGTCAATGTGAGTGGTAGTGAAGCTGAAGCAGTAAATGAAGAAGAAGGCAATTTACCTCCTAATGACATAAACATAGACGATCTTTGATGAGCTCAATTCAGATTCTGAGGCTGACCCTGATTATTAGCCTTCTGATTTTGCTGAGAGGTTGCATTCTCTTGAGGAGCAGGTGGCTTAGATTCGTGTAACACAGGATTCGCAATTTGCTTATATACGTAAATATATGAGGCATATTAATAAAGGATTTACATTAGATTGATCTATCTATTCCTACTCCCTCTTCAGGTTCTAATTAGTATTTTCTTATCTTGGTTTGTAATAACTTTAATGCTACTTGGTTTATTTTGTCTTGTGAGGTTATACTTGACTTGGTAGTACTTGGTTGAACTTCGTTACTTATGTTTGACTATGACTTGCTTATTGATTTAATATGTTGACTATTTTGATCATTTATTCCTCCATATTCTTCTTATTCTTCCTTTTTTTTTTATATATAATTCCACTTCTATTTCTTGATTCCTTCCTTTGTCCTTTTGTGATAAAAGGGGGAGAATTTTGGCATGCTTAATATATGGTGATTGTGGTATATTCGTATGACATGTGGATTATGGGATTATGGATGGATTGATGATGGATGATTCTATTTTGTGAAGAAGGGGAGTTAAGTAAGTTGGAGTATTTGATTGTTGGTGGAATTAATGCGAGTTGATGCTTGCTTTATTTTTAACTGGTGCATGATTCTTTAAACTACTTTAATCAGGTTGTAACTGGTTTCTTTTTATAACTGGTTCATGATTCTTTATGCGTATAATGCTTATGTTTGTTTGAAGTGTGTTTTGTCACAATTTTGACAAAGGGGGAGATTGTAAGTGCTATGGTTTCTAGCTCCTATAATTGTTAAATTTGGTAGTGCCAAAACCTCTCTTGGAATCTGTGGCTTGTGTAGCTCTTTTACATAATGAAGTCTGTGCATCTCTTAAGAACAAAGGTCATCTCTCAAGAACAAAGGTCTTTACTTCAAGAAATGCAAGATAATCAAGTGAGTGTTCAATGTTCAAGATTCGTAATTCAAGCTCCTAGTCAAGACAAAGCCTTTTTACTTTGAACCTCAAGCTCAAGATTCAAGATATTTCAAGTTCAAGCTTCTTAAGGCTACAAATTCAAGTTTGAATATTCTTCAAAAAGTCACAAGTTCAAGCTTCATTCTATGACAAGATCTCAAGCTTCGTGAACTTCAAAGAATGACTATCAACTGAATAAAAAGAAGTTTCAATGTTCAAACATCATGTTTAAGGTATGAATGACCCTAGATTGACCATAAGGTAGGTCATTTTGAATACATAATTCAATTAGATCATTTTATAAGTGAATAAACTGTTTCTTGACTAGTCTTAGAATCTGTTCAACTAGTCCTAGCATTGGCTTGACCAGTCTAAGAAATTCCTTAGCTAGTCCTAAGTTTGTTATAAATTTTCAGAATTTTTTGTTAAGCCACAACTAGTTCTAGAAACTACTCGACCGGTCGTGTGAATGGTACTCGATTCGTAATCGATCAGTCCTGCAACTACGACTTAAAGTCCAGTAATTAAATCTGGTTCCACACGACCAGTCGTGAAGGTTCTTCGACCGGTTGTGCAGGGACTATGACCAATCGTGGAATGACTTTATCTTATCGTGCCCAAATTTCAAAAATCTGTTGGCCTTACGATCAGTCGTGGTATCCTCAGGACCAGTCGTGAACACAATTTTTTCACTTATAAATAGAGCACGAATTTCAGAGTTTGGTATTCAATTCAAACTAAATTAATATGCCACTCTGAGAGATAAGTTAGTCATCTTTTTAAGCTACATTGTACTCATTTAATATTCTCTTAATTTAGCTTTATTATATTTGATTTTATATTTTATATTCCATTCATATTTGAAGAAGGGATTTAGAATTGCCCTTTTCTTGGAATCAAAATCAAATAGAGCTAACCCAACTTGATTTAATCTAAAATCAATTTAGAACTTAGAACCATTTCATAAGTGAGTTTGGACATTGAACTTCTGCATTGAAATTCGACTCCAATTTGGTTCTTCCGGGAGGCATAAAAAAGAAAATATCCAAGTATTTTACATTATTGTAAATTTTTATTTTGGTTTTTGAGATTGTGCTAGAAAAATCTCTGTTTTGGTTTGTCTGAGGTGATCTAGAAAACTCAGAGTGTGGGTTTTTTTGAATTGTGTAAGCCCACTTGAAAGAAACAATTGTAGGGTTTTAGGTGAACCTAGAAAAACCTATTTTCATAGTGAACGTTAATATCCACTGTGTGAAGATATTAGAAGTGGAGTAGTTGTGTGGTTATTTTTCTAAATAGTTGGTGTGTATTGGTGTACACACAAGTGAACCACTATAATTTCTGGTCTTGTGGATTGATTATTTATTTCTTTTTATGGATGGTTGTAATTTCCTTTTTGCATTGTGGAGAATGTTGTAATTTCTTTTATGCAAATGTGGAGAATGTTGTAATAACGTAGATTTCCTTCCTTCTTATTTATTTCTTTATTCCTCTGTATCAGTTTGAGTTTTTGATACACAAACCGTTCTAGTAAGGTTGTCTTGCCATAAACCCTTGGTTTTTATAGTGTAATGTTGTCCTTAGAACAACATCTGTATCAACCTCTCAATACTCGTTCATTTAAGGTTGTTTTTAAATTCAGCATTGTGGGATTGTCTATTGTTATCTGTATTTAATTTATTTAAATTTCGCTGTTATTTTTTAATTTGGCCTAGTTCTATTCACCCCCCTCTAGGACATATAACTCGGCCTTTTCAATCTCTCATAATCCTCTCTCAAGCTCTCTCTTTTCTCTTAAATCATCTCCCCAATCTTTTTCCTCTCTTTCTCGCTTAATCTCTCCCTTATTCTCCCATCCTTTTTCTTCCTCTTAATCTCTTTCTATTCTCATGCTAGAAAATGGTAGAAATAAGAGGGAGTTAGGGGATTTTGTGGTAGAAATTTTAAGATAGGGAGGGAATTAAAGGAAGATGGAGGGGTAGAATGGGGAGAGAAAGAAGAAGAGAGGGATGTCTTGGAATGCGCAATGCATGGGTTGCAGGATGGGAGCCATGGATTGCTTTGAATAATGGGGAGAGAGAAGTGATGGCTTAATTGATGGGTTGATTGATGGATTTGATTGATTGATTGGACAACCGTGGGATTTATGTAAGTGGGGCTCACGTGCATTGTGCGGCCCACCTTGGATTGTGCTAAAATTGTAACTTCTAATTTACGGGTCATGATAGGATGTGCTGCGTGACATTGGAATCATGGCGCCCGCACAGTTGCTAGCTTGCAAGTCTCGGGGTTTTGTGGTATTAAAATAGGGTCGCGATCAAAACTCCCCAATCTGGTCCTCCTAAAATGTGTCGGCACTGAAAACGAAGCAAACAGTCGGTCTCACAAGGTTACAGGTTTTACAAAATCGACTAGCGATAGGGGCTTTTACAATGGAAACTGATTAGATCGTGGCATAGTAAGAAGCATAATTCCATTTCATTATCCACCATCAAAGCCGAATATATTGCAATAGGTAGTTGTTACACCCAGCTTTTGTGGATGAAATAAATGTTGATGGATTATGGGATTGAAAAAACTATAATGAAACTATTTTGCGATAACACTAGTGCCCTAAATATCTCCAAAAATTCAATGCAACTTTTTAGAACAAAACACATAAACATCCGACATCATTTCATTAGAGAGCTTGTTGAAGAGCATATCATATCATTGGATGACTAAGCCCTTAGACGTAAATAGATTTAGAGATCTCCAAAAGTCCATTGGGGTATGTGCTATGTAGGTAATTATCAACTTGTTATTGTTTATTGACAAATCTGAGGATTTATAGCCTCATTTTGGAATTTTGTTTGTTGTTTTTCTATTTTTTTTTTTTGTTAGTTCTATTTGAGTGTACATTTACAAATCTTGAAGCTTAATTTTTTTGTACACTCTAATTCAGGAATCAATCCCATACACATATGAAAGAACACAACTCCTCAACTGTTCTTCGATGGGACTTTGATGGTTCTTCGATGCCATCGAATATCAAACTTTGATGACATCGAAGATGCTTCGATGCCTTCGAATAGTCGATGTCTGCACTTAAAAAGGGCACACCGGTTCATTTTTAAATTCATAATTTTGGGATTTTTTGAGCTCTAATTCTCCATATCCTTTGCCCAAATTGGATTTTAGGGTTTCCACGCTCTCCAGGTCCTCCCCATTTCCCTCAGTCCTCTTCGTGCATCATTGATTCGTACCTTTCTTTGATCCCTCCTTGATGTGGTATGTTTCCTCTCTTGCTTTCAATTTCATCTTCATCACACACTCCATTACTCAAATCTGTGTGCAAGTCAGCTGTGTTGTCTTTGATCATTCAAATCTTTCTCAAAATGCCAAAGAATAATAAGGGCAAAGCCTCGGTGACTAGTGGAACTTCTCAGACCACTCGAGTAAAGAAGTTGGCACCACAACGTGTAAATCGTCCTACACATTGCTCACCATCACCTCCATCATCACCGACCCATTTCGCCCACAGTAAGGAACCTGTTGTACTTGTAACACCAACGAACGAAAATTATTAGAAAAATATAAGGGTTAAAAAGTCATATTTGAAAGAAATGTTGATGTCACAAGCGTACAACTTTACATAATAAATTGTATGTTGAAGGCAATAGGGTGGAAAAATGTATTAAATTTTAGCAGTATGACTCAAACAAAACAAGTATACAAGTTTCCATCCAAGTGGAGGAACCCAACCCTTCACCCTCCCTCTTTTGAAGTCAACGTAGGTAATCATCTTGTCAAGATCACTCTCGCCTACATTACCACATTCATTGGTGTTCCTGTGTCCCGAGAGACATAACCTAACCATGACCTCACTTCTCCTACAGTATGGGTCATGATGACCAAATTTTTGTGTAGTGGGGAGGATAAGTCGTGGATTCATGGCAAAGCATTGTGATCATCTACCATGTCAAGTCATTTTCATCTCCTTCACTCCATATTCTCAACAAACGTCTACTCAAGGGAGACAAATAGAGTTAACCTGACCCCTTTCATGGTAGACATCATCTATAGTGTGGGGATGTGTATCCGTTTATGCCTTCCAACCATTATTCTGCACTAGCTTGCACTCCTAATGAGGGCAAGCTAGTCCACTTATCTCCCATTTGGTCATCTCATATGTCTATCGACTCGGGAGTGCAGGTTATCGCCGACTATTGAGAGTGAAATATTGTATATTTACCCCTTGTTATGCACTTGTTTTGTAAACATGAATGTACTTAATTGATCTAATTACACATATTTTCTCTTACGAGATAATTTTGATAGCTAAGGAGAAAATGATGCTTAAAGCATGGATTTAATGATCAAAGGATTACTGAGATGAGGATTGGATCTATGAAGGTCGAGATTGGAGAATTCAAGAGTTTAAGATTTAAGGAAACTAATTGAAGAAGGAAGAAAATTAAAGTTACAAAGTGTAGGAAATTGGAAGTGCTGAATTCGACCCATCGATTTCATCGATGACACATTCGATGCCATCGAAGGAAGTGTTCGATGACATCGAAGCCACTTCGATCCCATCACAAAAATCAGAAAAATCTGATTTACTTGCTGGATAGAATTGAGCATTCTTCAATTCCATCAAGGAGATGTTCAATGATAGTTTGTTACCATTAAAAAAATACACAAATTTGAAAGTTTATTACTGGACAGTTTCCCAAATTCACTCAGACTCTTCGATGCCATCGAATATGCCATTGAAGTTACGTAAATTTGATTCGATTTTGAAGTCAGTGTGAATCAAGCCTATTTAAAGGGATGTTTTGGGAGTTTCTATATACAAATTATGGTAAAAGGAGTAGAGCTAGGAGTTATGGAGCTTCAAGGAGTCCTCCCTCCACTTCAATCCTTCGGTTCTAGTTAGTTTTTATATTTTTCATTAAAAGTTTTAGTTCAATCATGTCTATGGTTAGATAATCTCTTAGCTAGAGTTAAGAGGTGAATCTTGTAGTTTTTCTTAAAGATTATTTTACTTTGATTCATGTTATTTGATTTTAATGTTAAACAAAACATTGATTCTAGTTTGAATGAAGAAATATTTTTCAGTTTACTTTGATCAATTGTCTATTTCGAGCACTTTGGATGCTTAGGAAGACTATTGATATGTTTTTACATGTTTTGCAATTGTTTGATCTATATCATTTATTGATCTATCATTGACTTCAGGCATGATAGATGCTTTGAATTCCCTGCTATCAATACGTTGATGCTTAATGAGGGAACTAATTCAATTAAAGTTTAAATATGTTTTGAAATATATGAATGATGATTTGACCGCTCCATTATCCAGCTGGATAGGATATGACTTTGATTCCAGTTGTGTGATCCAAGTGAATCAAGTAAAGTAATATTAATGAAGCTATAAGTGGATCCTTGTCACTCTATTACTTTATCTCTGATAGTTTCTTTTATAATTAATCTCTTTTATCCAGATTTTACTTATTAGTTTAATGTCTAGTTCTAGTTCTAATATATTTAAAAATCACACAAATAGCAAGTCCTTGTGGGTACGACCTCGGTCTCACCGAGTTATCACTACATCGCAGCCTTGCACTTGGGGTTGTTATACCAAGTTTTTAGTGCCGTTATCGGGGACTGTAGTTGCATTTTTTTGAAATACATTAGTATTAGAATTAGGTTAGGATTAGGTTTAACTTTTCTATATTTTTAGGATTAAGTTTTTCTAATTTAGTAGATATTAACCTTATTTTCTGTTTTGTAGAATCTAACATAGAATCTCTAATCCAGTAATATCCTTCCAACTCTTTTGCTTTAGTAATTCGGATTTCTTATTTTTTTCTGTAATTTTATTTTTAGGTTTTATTTTAGACTTAGGGATTAAGAGTGTTTTATGCCTAAGTGGGTATGTGACAACACTCTACGTCTCTTAAGTGAAGGAGGACTAGTTGAAGATTTGTATATTCATCACCGGATTAGACACGACTTGAGATCCTCAGAGTTAGTAGAAAACATGACTTCAAATCAACCACACCATCCCGTTGGAGAGAAAAAAGATAAGAATGCGGTGCAAAATGTTCCTCTTCTTAGAAAGACGAGAATGATGTGAAAAATGTTCCTCTGCTTAGAACCCTATGTGATTATTTACAACTCGTGAAGGCGGGTACACCTTCCTACATGGTGTTTCCACACAATGTAGGAAACATGGATTTCAAATCGGGAGTGATTCAACTACTCCCAATGTTTGATGGACTTGACTCTAAAAGTCGATATCTACATCTCAAAGAATTTGATGAGATCGTGGTAACCTTATAATTTAACAACGTTTCTGAGAACACCTTGAGACTAAAATTCTTTCCTTTCTCTTTGAAAGAGAAGGTTAAGTATTGACTTCACTCCTTAAGGCCAAGATCAATAGGGATATGGGCTGAGATGACTCGAGAATTCTTTAAAAAGTTCTTCCCAATTCATAAGACCAATACCCTAAGGAGGGAGATCATGAACTTCTCTTAAAAAGAGTAAGAGACTTTTTTCCAATGTTAGGAGAGATTCAAAGATCTTTTAAATTCATGTCCACATCATAGATACGAAACTTGGTGGGTTATAAGTTTTTGCTATGATGGACTGACTTTGTCCATGCACCAAATTGTAGAGATGATGTGCAATGGAGAATTCATAAATAAGCATCCCGATGATGTGTCAGATTATTTCGATGTACGATACCTCATTAAAACCCACAAATGCAAGGTCAACTCAATCTAGAGAGAACAAGGATTGTAGTCTTACGAGAGGAAGATGATGTGAATGCTAGGGTGGTCAATCTCACAAGAAAAGTTGATGCCATGGAACTTAAAAGAGAAGAAATGGTCAAACCCAACGAGACCGTTGAAATTGTTTGTGGTATTTGTGCTAGTAACATACACTTGACATATAATTGTCCCACAATTCCCACGTTCTAAGAGATTTTACATGAGCAATCTAATGCCATAAAAATTTATCAAAGGCCATTTAATGCCCTCATCTCAAGCACATATAATCCTAGTTAGAGGAACCATCCCAACTTCAGTTGGAGGAATGGGAAAATGACTAATACTGAGAGAAATCCTCAAGAACCTTTTCCATCAAATTTCAATCCATTAAATTAGAAAAGACCCCAAGAGGATACGATTATGAAATTCGTGCAAAACCAAGAGAAATTCAATTAAAATATGATACAAGCATTTTAGGATATTAAAACACCTTAGAAGTGTTTACATCGTCTATCCAAAGGATTAAGTCATAAATATCAGTTAGGGAGAAATGGACTCTTCCAGCCCAACCTCTACCTAACCCAAAATAACAATGTGAATTACGTGACCCAAGCTCTTCGAACCACCATGTGGAACAAGCTAAGTCTATCACCACTCTTAGAAGTGGAAAAATAATTGAAAAATCATTCCGGTGAGGGCTGAGAAGCCTAATGACTCAGAAGAATCTGAGAAGAAAGATGGAGCTAGCCATACTACAGATGTGAGAGAACCGGAAAAAGAATACAAGCCAGTTCCTCCATTCCCCCAAAGGTTGATTTCACTAAAACCTCTGTTTAGTACTCAGGATATCTTGGAGGTGATTAAACAGGTAAAAATCAATATTCCTTTATTGGATGTCATAAAATAAATCTCATCATATGCCAAGTTTCTGAAATATCTATGTACAACTAAGAGATGGAAAAAATATTCTAAAGAAAATTTTTCTGATGGAAAAAGTGTGTGCTATCCTCAAGCAAGATGTGCCATTGAAATATAAAGATCTTGGTATCCCAACCATCTCTTGTGTGATTGGGAATCACTGGATTGAACATGCACTACTCGACTTGGGAGCAAGTGTAAATCTGATTCCATACTCGATTTACGAGAAGCTCGATCTTGGTGAATTAAACCCCACCAGAACTATAATTCAACTAGTTGATCATTCTGTATATTAAGCGGGATTATAGAGGACGTGCTAGTCTAAGTCGATAAATTTTACTATCTAGTAGATTTTATTGTTTTGGACACTCGGCCCTTCATTGATGTGAGCACTCAAATTTCTGTAATCCTTGACCGTTCATTCCTAGCCACATCAAACACCATCATTAATTGTAGGAATGGGATTATGAAATTAACTTTTGGAAACATGACGTTAGAGATGAATATTTTCAATATGTGCAAACAACCCGAGGATATTGATGATGCCCACGAAGTAAACGTGATTGACTCATTCGTGGACGATAGGTCACTTTTGAACCTATACTCTGAAGCCCTAGAGATGTGCTTGGCCTACACCCTTGACTTAGATGATGATATAATTAGGGGGATGGATGCCTTGCTTTATGCTACGCCAATACTTGAAACTAACTGGTGGAGACCAAAATTTGAAACATTGTCCCAAACCAACATTATACCTCTATCGTCTAGTGTTAAGGTGCCGAAGCTTAACCTAAAATCACTACTATTTGATCTTAAATATGCATATTTGGGTCAAGATGAGACATATCCAGTGGTGTTTTCTTCCCACTTAGAAGAAGAATAAGAGAGTATGCTTATTTTTACCCTCAAGGAACACAAATAAGCCCTTGGATGAACGATTACAGACTTCAAGGGAATCAATCCTTTGATTTGTAGTCATCGCATTCATCTCGATGATAATATGAAGACATCTAGACAACTATAACGTCGATTAAATCCAAACATGAAAGAAGTAGTTAAAGTCGAGGTGTTAAAGTTGTTGGATGTGGGTATTATATACCTTATATCCGATAGCCAATGGGTGAGTCCAACTCAGGTGGTTCTCAAGAAGTTTGGATCACGATCATAACGAATGTAGATTATGAATTCATGCCAACCATAGTCACTACTAGATGGAGATTGTGCATTGACGATAGAAAACTGAATGTCGTCACAAGGAAAGACTACTTCCCTTTGTCCTTTGTTGATTAGATCTTAAAAAGGTTAGTCAGTCATTCTTATTACTATTTTCTTGACGGATATTCGGGCTACAACCAAATAGAGATAGCCCTTGAAGACTACTCTTGGCACATTCACATATCGAAGGATGCCATTCGAATTGTGTAACGCTCCCGCCACATTTCAACGATGCATGTTGTGTATTTTCTCTGACATAGTAGGGTAATTCTTAGAGGATTTTATGGATGATTTCTCTATTTTTGGTATATCTTTCAGCAAATGCCTTAACCATCTCAAACTTGTGCTAAAAAAATATAAAGAAAAGAACCTTGTGCTAAATTGGGAAAAATGTCATTTCATGGTTTAAAAGGGAATAGTCCTTAGACATATCATATCGTTCATTGGAATTGAGGTAGACAAAGATAAAATCGATTTAATCTCTAACCTACCTCCACCCAAAAACATACGCGACGTGTGATCTGAAATGGAGAGCTTGTTAAAATAATGGTTTAGACCGTTATAGTAGAAGTATGGTATAGTCCAAGAGTCCTAAAGGGGGGTGAATATGACTTTTTGAATGATTATACCAATTTAAAACTTTATTGCCTAACCTGAATTGAATTTTAATTAAATTAAGCTAGGCAATGTAACTCTAAAGGCTTCCAAGCCAATAGAGGGTCCAATCACATAATCCACTTAAGATATACAAATAAAGCAGCTAGCCTATAACATTGTGAACTTGTGTGTAGAATGTGGTACCTATCAATCTTAAGCAATTATTCAATCATGCATAACTAATCAAGCATTCAAACTTATATGATCATGATTTAAATAGATACACAAATGACAATTTCAAACACAAGGATGTATAGTGGTTCGGCTACGTTCCTACTCCACTCTCGACAATTGCACTCTATCATAGAGTGTGCCGAATTTCACTATTAATGGTTTTAAATAAGGTTTAACATAAACCTTTATAGCCCTACACAAAGGACTCAACAATTTATGCTCTCCACTCTAGCAAAGGTCCTACATTAAGAACCTACTTTTAGGCCTCATGGCCAAGGTCCCACATAAGGTACCTACATTTAGGCTGACCGACCAAGGTCCTATACAAGGCACCTATGTTTAAGGACATGGGCCAAGGTCTCACACTAGGTAACTAATTGAGTTTGAGGATAACAAACTCTTAGCCTCAATTTTACATGAGGATAAAGACTAACTTGTGAACTCTTAACAATAACACTTGTCGAAATGAGTCCTCTTTTGTAGGTTGACTTGGCTTGCTTGATCTTCACTCTTTCGTGCTTGAATCAACTCCCCGATGCTTTTTCGATCACTATGCTATGATTTTCCTATTGTATCAGCTTCATGATCAAGAACCTTTCATATGATGTTCCTATAAAGGTAACCAAGGTAATGGGAGTGGGTTGAATCTCCTATCGAAGGTAATGAATAGATTTCCTAAGGGATTTAACCAATGGATGTTCTAGAGTATCACGGAGACTACAGATTTAACAATAGTTTTGGTCTATACTTTAGAGGAGGATCGAGATCTTGTTCTTCATCATAGGAGCTTTGAATGCTCGTTGAATGAGGAATCACAATGAAGAAAGCATGAATCAAGTGTAGATAGAGTATAGGATGAGTGGGATAAGTTTGGGATACACTAGAGACTCTAAAATGCTTAAATCCATTGCTTCTATAAAGTTCCAGGTCCTGTATTTATAAAGCTCCCAATAGATATAAAATGACTAGTTTTCATTTTCACTGAGTGGACCTTTGGTGGCACCAAAATATCACTTGGTGGTACCGAAATATCACTCGGTGGTACTAAATAGAACTTGAAGCTCCTGGATGGATTTTGTTACTTTTGGTGTACTGAACTTTATTCTTTGGTGGTAGTCAGTGGTACCAAATATCAAGTCGGTGGTACCGAATTAGCTTAGAAATGTTATTGAAGTGTTTTGGGCACTTTCGGTGGCACCGAGTGTGTCTTCGGTGGTACCGAATGTTACTTCAGTGGTACCGAAGGTGCCATTCGGTGGCACCTTTACCAACTGAATTGGAACAGATTTTCTTGTTTGAACTTTTATCCACTAATTCATTTAGCAACTTTGAACCTTCTAAAGCCAACATTAGAATGGTAGAAAATATAGACTCAGGATGACTTGAATAGATGATCTAAGTGGGTTTTTCTATTTGGGTTAGGATCATATATAGGTAAGATCACGATCGTAGAAGCTTCTTGTACTTTAAACTTGTAGCTTGGGCTTCTACTCCAGTTGCATTGTCGATCTTCATTTGCCAAGGATTCATCCAAGTACTTGACACAACTAGTCACGTGATTGACAAACATAGTGTGCAAGGTGAGTGCACCAACAATCTCCCCCTTTGTCAATTACGTGATAAAAACAACCTAACCTAAGAATTGTCATGGCCCATACCATTGCCATATCAAAACAATGAAAGGTTACATATTAAAATTTCAATTTACAACTCTAAACAATTTGATCATGTAACACAATAATGTTGCTCCCCCATAGTTTTTGCCATGATCAACCTGTAACAAGAATGAACAAACTCTGTAGAATAAAGATTTATTATTTTGGTGGGTAGGTTTCTTCTCCCCCTTTTTGTTAGTCATTGACAAAGGATGTACCAAGAGGCATGCTAAGAACAATTAGATGATAAAATTCAGTGTAGGGAAGAGAAGACATTCAATGCACCATAATGTTTAGAATAGAATAGCAAGGAATATATAAACATTATGTGATAAGCTCATTTCAATATATATATATATATATATATATATATATATATATATATAACCAGGATGTAGATTAAATGATATGATCAGAAAAGATATCATCATGAATTCATCAAAATTACTACCCCAAGCATAGGTAGAATAATCCATCATCTAAAAAGAAAAAAAAACCCCAAAGGACATTCAAAAATCCCAGATATCAGTAAGACAAATCCTAAGCAAGTAACAAAATTTCAAGCTGTATGGGTCAGTTTAAACTAAGTCATGAAAAACAACTATCCACATAGCAAGTTATCATAACACATTCACAGAATTAGTAGATTAAGAAGGGCTTGGCTCCATAAGCTCCATGGAATCATCCTGATGATAGGACAGAGGAGCTACAATGCGCTGCACAGTCCTCTGAATAGAATGAACTATTCTTTTCAATCTGGATTGGCATTCGATGATCACCTTTTGTTGTGAAAGTGCCCTGGTTTTTCAATTAGCATGAGTGTTGAGTCAGCTAGACAGAGAAGCTCCATAGGAAGATCAATCAACTGTCTGCCTCAACTAGATTTGGGCCCAAACTCGCTATAGGTAAATCTTAGCCTCACATCCCATGTCCCAAAACGCCAGGTATTTAAACCCCTTAAAATTGATTAGAATATCATAGGGTTTTTGGGTTAGAAAACTTTTTCAAACTTTAAAAAAATTTCTAAGTTTTCTACTTTTGTCGATTTATCGATAGAATAATGTTTTAAACAAGAAACAAATGCATCTGGTTTGGGAGATTATCTTATTTAAATATAACAGAGAAAGAGTATTTGAAGCAATCATCACACTTTATTAACACTGAGTTCATTCGAATGTCCCTTGATTCTAAGACAGATTATTATAAAGAAAGAAATTATTTTAAGTTTGAATGTCATAATCAGATATGAAATTCAGCAGCATTTCGACGCTTGCATCAGTTATCTCCTGGGACTTAGGAGGAATATGCCCTTCTACTGATTATTCTCCAATAAACTTGAATGGAAGGATTTTGAAGGCTTCAAATAATCCAGCAGCATGACGGCCCTTGATCTTCACATACTATAGGGTAGTTTGGTTGTGCGGTCCCGCGCAACTGATATTGGATGTGCAGTCCTACGTAAATTGTAATCCTTCTCTCTCACCTTCGGTCTTCCTCCTTGCTCTGCTTCCTCTCGAAAATCTTCAATCGGTCTAAATGAAGGAGGTGAGGGGGTATTTATAGACCTTCGCATGTGTGGTACCTTAATTTTGGTGCCATGGGATTCTCCTTTTTAATATTAATATTTAAAACCCCCTTATTTATGAAGAATCATCCCTGGAACCCATTGCGCGGACCTGCGCAGTTCCCATCTTGGTTGTGTAGTCCTGCGCAATGCGTATTTGGTTGCGCGGTTTAGCATAACTAATATCCTTTGCGCGGACCTATGCAAATCATCCTCAAGTCTACTTATTTTTCTTTAAACTTTCTTTCTCAATTTCAATCTTCCTTTACTTCAATCTTTCATTATTTTTATACGTCAATAGATGCCCCCTTAATCCTTTCTTTGTTTCCCCCAAGAATCAAAGAAAAGGATCAAAATCATCTTAATGATGTCTGCGTGGGTCCGTGCAATTAGGTCTTGCATTTCATACTTGGTCATTCATCCTATAATTACCCCCATACCATTAGTCATTTCCATGGTCTTGCATTAGCATGCCTTTGCTCTTTTTACAATTTTTCGTGCAACTGATTCTCCTTGCATGAACTCGCGCAACTGATCTCTTCCTACACAGTATCTACTAACCTTTGCACGGAGGCGCGTAACTGCACTTAATCGTGCGGGTTCGCGCAATTAGGACTTAGTATCCTTGGGATTTGAAATTTCTTTTCTCCATGGCCTGTTCTTCAGCTTCCTCTTTTAGAAGAAAGCATTGTTCATCCTCTTCTAGGTGGAAGCATCCTCTTCCTCATTCTTGAAAACATGTAGAGATAAATGAAGAATCCTTGCATCTCTATATCTTTTTTACCAATAATCAAATCATTATCCCCATGAATCTACGACGTCATTGGTCGATCCTACATTGTGAACCTTTTGACAGACAAAATACCTTCATCTTAGCGAGTGACTGGGTTTTAAGAGAACCAAGGATGTTAACAGGATATTCGAGAGAGAATGGACTTCGTCAATGAGTAGGAAGAATTCAAAAAATGCAATTTTTGTGCCCTCATTATGATCCTCATTAACCTTCCCCTTTCGATTATTTTGAAACAGCTCAGGAACTCTTCTTTCTTGAGAAATTACCCTGGAGTATAGGAAGATTCACAGCTGCGGGATTATTATCTATCCGAAATTTTTATAGTGCTTGGGCCCGTGCTGTCGTTTGAAGACATACTGCCATACTGGATCAGATCGTGCTTTCTGACTTAATCATAGCCACATCAGAACACTTTTGCGTAGATACTATTATTCTTAGATGCTTTCTTAATCATTGGTCTCCAATCACTAACTCATTTCTTCTTCCCCTAGGTGAAATGAGCATCACTTTATGGGATCTATTTTGCATAGCAGGTCTTCCCATCATGAGTGATATCTTTGACCCGTGCATACCCTCTAATGAAGAGCTTGCTCTTACATCTAAAGGAAATGTATCCACAGTTTCTAGAACTACCCTTGAACTCTTCAATGCACTAGCTGCCTTCCCTCATCCGAATTGTGTCTCTTCCCTTGAATGGCTAGCTCACTTTTCTCCTTTCAACTTTCTCTCTTTTTATAACCTTATTCTTTTCATGACTTTATTGAGGTATTGCATCTTCATTTTGATAGTTTTGCAGATCACAATCACTTAGAACTTAAGGACATTCGTAAAAACACAGAGCATTCAGCGAAATACAGTCCCTCCTGCGAATTAGCCGCCTTTCTTATTTACTGGTTGAGCTTGGTGATATTCCCTGGCCCCGATCAGGCGGATACCATTATGCCTTCATTTTTCGTGGCTGTAGGAGCAATGGCAGAAGGCTAGAAATATTCGCTAACTCCTCTAGTGTTGTGTTCTCTCTATCACGCTTTTGGAGATATTATTTATTGTTCAAAAGATTCTGCTCCTAAAGCCCTTCCTGTTTGTGCTCCTTGACATTTCTTCATAGGTTGGTTAGGAATATACTTTCCTTGAACATTTGTTGATTCTAGAAGGGCATACTAGAACCCTGACCGACTTCCCCTTCAAAATTTTTAACTTAGAGATATGATTAAGGAATCAAGTGGATGGATTTCCAGGAGAATAAACATCAAAGACCCCATTGACTTTCACCAATTTTCATTCACCAACTATCCTGAAGATATGGACGCAATTGATGATGATTCCCTCTCACTCAATGAACATTCCTTCCTTATTTCCATCAGATCCAGCACCCTTCCGTGGAGAGAAGATAGCGTATTCTGGAACAAACCATATTACCCCAGTAGGTTTGCTCGTCAATTTGGCTTTGATCAAGCTGTTCCTGAGACTCCTGACATTATCACAAGAGCAATGCAAAGTTAGCGCTTCTTATTGGTGGATGCGATAGTGGGCTCATCAGCATTACTTGGTAAATAATTATCATCCACTAGATCATGAAATGTGGATTCCTCCTTGCCTCAGGGACTATCAAAAAGATTTAGGTATCGATTATTTTGAAGAAACAAGTCCTCCCCCTTTTCCAGCTCAACTTGGTACAAGGATCTCTTTGGAAAATGCCACTTATGAAGCAAAGTCCATGGATATTCTTGAAGGGTGGGTAGCTTTTAGTACTCCACCGATGGATGTTTATGAATTTTTTGCAAAGAACGATGATCTCTTACAATTCCACCTTCCTCCACCTTTATAGATATTATGCAATAATCCTCCTTCATCAAGAAAGCAGGAAACGTCAGAACATCATCGTCCGTCTCAGAAGGACAAGCACATTGTTACCGAAGACTCATCTTCTTCAGAAGGATGAATATATTTTAAAATATTTGACTTTAAGTTAAAAGATATCAAACATTAAATATTTCGCTCTGACTTAATATGATTGTGATTTTATTTTGCATACAAAACTTTGTGATTCCTATCATTATATCAAATGATTGATTTATCTTACCGCACTTCCATTACAAGAATACATGGCCATATATCCTTATAATCTTAATATTTCACATGTTTACTTACATGCAACAATTTTATATATATTCTTAACTCACGTTATCAACAAGATTGAAATATTCATAGACTTCCAATTTATAACAAATTTCAAGCGTATTTATTTATGTAATAATCTCATCATAACATCTAATAAGGAACTAATTATAGCACTTAGTATCTTATGCTTGTCAGTGCAGGACTTCCTATATGAGTTCATTTATTTATACTTTCCATTGGCGGCACTAGGTTTCAATTTAGTTAGTTGCACACAGTTTAAGCTCATGAGTAGTGGAGCCGGGTCTCATGTGATAGCCTCTGTAACTCTTAGGAGTTCACTGAATTTCTCACAGACTAGGGAGTTCACAAACCATGATCCATCAGAGAGGCCTAGTGAAGCTACCGGGGCTGTGAACTCGGTTGGAATTATACAGGGTTGGCTGCAGTAAGTCTCTAAAATTCACAGGGCGCACAAGGCAACCTTTGGGGTACCAAATCTAGGGCCGCCAGTCCGTCAATGAGTAGGTTTAAGCCCTTCTTCATGAGTTAGTACTGAAATCAAACCATAGATCTGGGGGGTCTTATGCATGGTTGGCCTATTTAAAGCTCACACTGCAACCCTCATTTTCTTCATCTGCAAGGTCTCGCTCATTCACTGGAGGGCATTTTCCTCCATTCCCTATGACGCTGCCGGAAACCTATACAAACGGCATGGGGGTTACGCATGACTGGCCGTGAAGGATTTAAGCTTTTGATCATTGGCTTCGTTAGTTGCCCGCATGGGTATGCGTACGATGGCCTTTACGGACTTTTTAAGGCCACTGACTTCCCACCGCTACCTGAATGGCGATCTTGATAGGTCTTATGCATGATTGGCCATTGGCTTAATTAGGCTGCCTTAAAAATATTTTAAAGGATAATGACAAGTATGATCAATTGTTGTGAGAATGATAGATTTTTTTGCCTGAAATTGACACATCACCACTTTTGCCGATATCTTCAATTGCACCCATTCGTCTTTCCGTATTATTTATAATATACTAGCTTGATGATAGTATTAATTTCAGGCAGAATCTTGTGGGGCTCACTTGATGATGGTGATGTTCACTTTCCTTCTACAATATTTTCTATTACATGGTCATGATATGCTCCCGAACTTCTTCTTTATTCATTCATCTTGCCCCCTTTTGCTACAGAAGCATTATTTCGATAATTTTTTAAAGCAAAATCAAAAGTACTCTACGGATGGTATCTCTTAAGGAAGAAAGCATTAACCGGTATACTGATACCTTGCCCATCCTGATCCACAACTCTATATGCTCCATTGGAATATACTTCTTTTATTATGTACGGGCCATCCCATTTAGGTTCAAATTTGCCTCCTGTTCGACGGGTGACTACGATGGGTCTTTTCAGCATCAGCACCATATCCCCCTTTTTAAAAGAACAATACTTGACATGTTTGTCAAAGGCAGCTGCTATTCTTGCCTGATACGCTTGCAATCGCTGTTGGGTAGCCAGACGTTTCTCATCAAGCAAATCCAACTCTTTTAACCTCATTTTTTCATTTTCATCATCAGTTATAGACTGGTGCACTACCACTCTTAGAGACGCTACTTATAATTCAATTGAGATCACTACTTTCACACCATAGATTAGCGAATACGGTGACGCTCTTCTCACTGTCCGGTGAATAGTTTTGTATGCCCATAACGCTTCTTGTAACTTTTCATCCCAATCACGTTTGTTCCCCGTTACTATTTTCTTTAGTATTTTGACTATTGTTTTATTAAATGCTTTTGCTAACCCATTAGCCGGTAGATATTAAGGTATTGAGAATGAATGATAAATACTGAATTTCTGACACAACTTCTCGATGCCTTTATTTTTGAAAGGAGTACCATTATCTGTAATAATTTTCCTCGGAATGCCATGACGGTATATTATTACATGTCGAATGAAATTGACCACATCCTTCTCTTTAACACTGCGCAATGCAATTGCTTCGGTCTATTTGGAGAAATAATCTGTCGCTACCAAAATATATTGTTTCCCTTTGGTCGAAGGCGCATTGTAAGGACCAATAACATCAAGCCCCTAAGCAGAGAAGGACCAAGAAGAAACTGACTAATATAAATCTTATGGAGTAACGTGTATACCATCTCTGTGAATCTGACATTCATGACATCGCTTCGCATATTCTATTGCATCTTTGAACATGGTGGGCCAATAATACCCCATCTTATGTATTCGATGAAATAAGTTTTGACCAGCTTGATGTGCTCCACATTCTCTAGAGTGTGCCTCTCACAATATTTGGTCTAAGCAACGCAAAAGCATTCCATTATAAGATTTTCAGTACAATACCTCACTATATACGATAAATCTTCTTGGCCACTGTCTAATTTGCTGTCTTTATGCAGGTTCTTCTGGTAGGATATTAAACTTAAGATAATCTATGAAAGGCTGACGCCAATCATCTATTGAAATCTCTAAGCATGATAGAGGAAGAGTCTCAGTAACGTCTTCAATAACTTCTGGTGACGGTAAGAATCTCCTTTCTTCTATAGTCACTTGCAAAGGGCTCCGATTTGGACAAGACAGAGCCGCTGCCAAACTAGCCAAAGCATCCGCTCTTGCATTTTCTGACCGAGGGATATGCTTGATTTCAATGTAGGAGGACCACTCTACTAACTGTTGTACCTTCTGACAATATGGAAAAAGCTCTTGCTTTCTTATCTCGAATTCAGTTGTCAATTGATTTATAATCAATTTAGAATCTCCAAAGATATGTAGCGTTCAGATCTTCATTCTTTAGCCATTTCTATTATGATAATTAGGGTTCTGTATTTAGCCTCATTGTTCATACATACAGTCCCCAATGTAAAGGAATAAGGCAATAAGTCACCTTGTGGAGTAATGAATATCACTCCCGCCCTTTCTCCTGACGCTCGAGAAGCACCATCAAAATACATCTACGACGGATTCTGCGATTCACCTAACAGAACCGGCTCATTTGGAAAATCATCCCTAATGGCCTCAAATTCTACTATAGGGTGTGTTGTAAGGAAATCTGCTACTGCCTACCCTTCGATTACTTTCACTGGTTCATGCGTAATAGTATATTCTGAAAGTAATAACATCCATTTAGCTAATCTTCCGGACAACATTGGCCTTGTCATCAAAAATTTTATCAGGTCAGCTCTTGAAATCAAAGTTATATGATGAGATAAACAATAATGTCTCAACTTTTGTACTGTATATATCAACACCAACCATTCCTTCTCGATCGGGGAATAATTTCATTCTGCCCCCATTAGGGTCCAACTTAAATAATAAAGAGCGATTTCTATTTTGAATTCATTCACCTGCACCAACAAAGCTCCTAGAGAATGTTCAGCTGCAGATATATATAAAATAAGTGGTTTCCCTTTCACTGGGGCTACCAATACTGGTGGCTATTTCAGCAATTCCTTTATTGAGTCGAACACATTCTGACAGGCTTGATCCCATATAAACTCTGCATTCTTTTTCATTAGATGCCTCCCTGCTAAATTCGAAATGAACCGTCGAATGTATGCCAATTTTCCTTGCAAACTTTTTAATTCTTTCAATGTCTTCAGTGGTGGCATATCTTGGATAGCCTTGACTTTCTCTGGATCAATCTCAATGCCCTTATGCCGGCAATAAAACCAAGAAATTTACCAGAGGACACTCCAAATGCGCATTTAGCAAGATTCATCTTCAATTGTTTCTTGCCAAGCCGACGAAAAACTGACACCAAGTGCTCACGATTTTCCTGATGGCTTCCCAACCTGACTACCAAATCGTCAACATAACACTCAACATGCTTGTGCATCATATCCTGAAAAATATTTTGCATTGCTCTCTGATATGTAGCCCAGACATTTTTGAGTCTGAATGGCAAACCTTATAACAAAAAATTCCTAACGAAGTCCTAAAGGCTGTCGCTTCCTCATCTTCAGGGACCATTCGAATCTGATTATATCCTGCATAACCGTCCATAAAGGACATGACGACATACTGAGTCGTACTATCAATCAATAATTCAGTTATTGGGAGTGAAAAATCATCTTTTGGACAGGCTTCATTCAGATCTCTAAAGTTGACACACACCCTGACTTGTCCGTTTTTCTTTCTCACCGGAACAATATTCGATATCTACTTGGGATATTTTACCTCTCTAATAAACCCAACCTTTATCAATGTATTGACCTCTTCTTCAATCAGGGGGACTAGGTCCAGATGAAATCGCTTTTGAGCTTGTTTGACAGGTCATTTCTCCTTAGAAATATTCAACTGATGCAATGCTACAAAAGGCTCTAAACCAGGCATTTCTGCATATGCCCAAGCGAATACGTCTTTATTTTCCTTGAGAAGCTGAACATATCCTGCAGATTCTTATTCAAAAAGACCGGCGTTAATGAACGTGTTCCACGGCTCTTCTTTTGTACCCAAGTTTATTTCTCGCAAACTATCTATTATCGGTTACCACCCGTCATCCATCTGTTTCGGAGCTTCCTCAGGACATTCTAATATCCTAGAATTTTCTTCCGCCAGCTGTCAACCATAATCATATTTATTGATGACTTTGCCCCCATATCTAGAAATCTTCTCTGCTTCTCTTGACCGTCTCCAATGGGAACTTGCATTCCCCTCTTATGATTTAGGCCAGTGTGTTCTTCACGGTTGAAACCCATACTTTTTATGGCCCTCTTGCTTATTTTCTTTTCAATTATTATTCCATCTCTGTTTATCATCCATTGTATTAGACTTTTCAACATATAGCAATTCTCCGTTAGATGTCCCACCAAACGATGATAGTGACAAAAATGCCGCTCTCCAATTCTTGTCATGTCTTCAGGGCGTTTGGGCTTTGGCAATTTTATTGCACTGACCTTCAATAGTTGATCCATCATTGGGATGACATCTTCTTTATCGAATGTGAACCCTTCATGTGAATCGAGCGCCCTGGATTTTTTATACCTTCCTAACTGAATCGACCCTTCTTTTTGTTTATTTTTTTCTTTCTTTAAATCTCGTATATTATTGTGCTGCTCATCACGATCAACAGTATTTACTATTACCTTGTTGCGAGCCCTCTGAGCTGCATCATGACAAAATGCTAGCACTATCCGATTTACCAATTCTAAAGCATAAGCCTTAATGGCTAACTCATGAAAGGTTCTGATGTCAGCCGGCTATGAATTCTGTCTTCATAGAGTTTAGACACATCTTGACTTGTTCGTGTTCTCCTAGTAGCTGTTTACACGAAGTTCCTACTACCTTCCATCTGTCTATAAACCTTCCTACTGATTCGCTTTCACCCTGTCACACAGAAGACAACTCAACAATACTGACATCCCGTACTAGAGAATAAAAATTAGCTACAAAGGCAAGTGTGAATCGATCCTGGAACCAAACTAGAATACCATTGCAATGCCTTGCCCATTAATGATGACCCAAACAACCTTAAGCAATAATGTGGTACTGTAGAGAAATTCCCCATGCTGGTAACAAAGAGCATTAAATGTTCCTCCGGAGATCCTCTTCCATCGAACTTTTAAAAATCTGGGTATCCAAAATTGGCCGGAAGGGAAATGTCATCCACCTCTCTTGGATACAGTGTACGACACCTGAAAGGGCTAGTAATTCCATGTTTCCTTTCTATTTTGACAACTCCTTCAACAATTTACCTCGCCTCGCTTCGTGTTATGGCCCTTATGCCCGAATCAGACCCTCGTGATTTCACCTCTTGTAATTGAGAGTTTCCAGAATGACTTCCTTATGTATTTATTATGCCTGCCATCGGGAGAGTTGTTACTTGGGTTACATTATGTGCAAGGCTTGCTAAAGCCTCTTTAAGGTTTCTGCACTCATTCATTAGTGCTCTTTGTGCTCCTACCATCTCATCCATATGATCTTCTATGGCCTTCATATTGTCTGGGTTCGACCTTTTCATGCTTTTATTACCATCAGCCAGGTGGGGTGATATGAACAATGGTGAATCTACCTGGGATGATGCGAATACTGGCAAGCTTTTCATTGGTGCTTTACCTTTTTGTTCTTTTATCCATCTAGCCTTTAAAATACCCAGAGTCGTTGTCGGCTCTCTGACTCTCGATAAAAATGAATTCACTCTAAGGCTACCTGCGTTTTGTGCCCTTGTCTTGCGGGACGTTACAATAGTCCAACCATCATCGCTTCTCAATGATTTAGATGAAGCAGATGCTACCCCCACTATCACTCGAATCTTCCTACTTTCGGTTGTAGGGATTTGACGCAGTCGCTTCAATATTTGATCCGGTGCGTATTCTATTACGAACCCGGTTGAAGTAAATCGAAAGTTCACCTTTCTCATAGAAGTTGCCATGAGTTGTAAGTTGTAATCGGATACAGAAACCTTCAAACATGAAAAATAATTGTAGTTAGTCATTGAAGAATAAAATAACCTATCTTAGAGATGAAGGGGAGGATGTTCCCACCGAGAGTCGCCATTTTGGCGTCTTTCAGACGCCAAACTATGATGAAAGCTTCATAATGATTTCACTATTAATATTAGCTAAGATAAAATTCCCCAGCAGAGTCACAATTTTGTTTCAAACAAGAAACAAATGCATCTAGTTTGGGGGATTATCTTATTTAAACATAACAGAGAAAGAGTATTTGAAGCAATCATCACACTTTATTAACACTGAGTTCATTTACATCCTTCTAATGTCCCTTGAACTATTTTAAGTTTAAATGTCATAATCAGATATGAAATTCAGCAGTATTCTGATGCTTGTTTCAAGTCATCTCCTGGGACTTAGGAGGAATATGCCCTTCTGCTGATTATTCTCAAACTTGAATGGAAGGATTTTGAAGGCTTCAAATAATCCAGCAGCATAACGGCCCTTGATCTTCACAGACTATAGGGAAGTCTGGTTACGTGGTCGCACGCAACTGATATTGGTTGTACGGTCCTGCATAAACTGCAATCCTTCTCTCTCACCTTCGGTCTTCCTCCTTGCTCTGCTTCCTCTAAAAAATCTTCAATCGGTCCAAATGAAGGAGGTGAGGACGTATTTATAGACATTCGCATGTGTGGTACCTTGATTTTGATGCCATGAGATTCTCCTTTTTAATATTAATATTTAAAACCCCCTTTTTTATGAAGAATCTGAAAGTGCCCTTGCTAGTGCCCTAGTTTGTCAATTAGCGTGCATGTTGAGTTAGTCGGACTACAGAGCCTCACAGGAAGATTTATTCAAGTGTCTGCCTCAACCGGATGTGTGGAAGCTCACCATAGGTAAATCTAAGCCTGTCCCATGTCCCAAAACATCAGGTGATTAAAACCCTTAAAAAAAAGTTAAAAAATATTTGGATTTTTGGGTAAGAGAACTTGTTTAAACATCAGAAAATCTCTAAGTTTTCTTGCCTTGTCGATTGTATCGATACACATATCGATATAATCGACTTGCACTGTCGATGTCCTCGGAAGCTGAATCAATCATATCGAATGAGGACTTAATGTGTCCAGCAACCAAATACATATATGGACAGAATTATCGATATATCGATACACCTATCGATATCATTGATATTTGAATCTCGAGTCAATCAGAAGTGACTCGATAATATCGATAGGCAGTTTTTCGATGCCCCTGTTTTTCTAAGAAAATCTCAAAATCCTTCGATATATCGATCCTCTTCTCGATAAGATCTTAAATCAAATCTCGATAATATCGAAAGTCCATTGATGACATCGATAGTAGGCGCGCATGTCTTTTAGAAAATATTTCAGGTTACTTTGTATCTTTGATCAAGGGCCACTCAAGGAAATTGATATTCATATATCGATGATATCGAGGCCGAGTCTATTGCATCGATAATGGACACAAACTGTCCAGCGAGCTTACTAAAAAATCCATAGGATTTATCGATGCATCGACACTGCCTCCGATATCATCGATGTACAAATTTCGATGACATCGGTTGACCCTCGATCATATCTCAAAACCTGAAATATTTCTTGACTACTCTCTCTCATTTTTCTAATGTCGATGGATCGATCCAAGTATCGATAGAATCAGAGTTTGAAATCTAATGATATCGACACATGATCGATCTCATCGACCAGTTGGCAAGAGGTTTCAAAAGCATATGACATGTGAGTTTGTGTCATCGAGCAGACCGTCGATACTATCGAGAGTATACGCTCGATGATATTGACATTGCTCGATGATATTGAACTCTGTCATAAATGTGACCATTTTATATCCATTGGGACCTTTTGCCTATATAAAGAGAGACTTGTTCATATTGCTAGTAGAGAAAGAAGAGAGTGCGTTTGTGTGTTTTACTTGTAGATCATATACCCAAAGCCCTTTCTCTCATGGGAGTTCATCCTCCAATCCACCCTCATCATTGACATTTAATAGAATGGATTGGGGAATGAACTTCCGCATTTAAGGATCCTTCAGCTACCATCTTAATGGAAAATCATTAAGTTGGGATGCCTTGAATACTTAGATGATTGGAATTGCTCTATCTCCTTTATAGAAAAACATTTAGAGAGTAGGATTCCATCTTAACCTTTATCCAACCCGTAGCCTTGTATTGGTACATCATTGTTGTGGATCAAGGGAGCTGAAGACTCTTCGTCAATAAGGAAGAGATCTTCTCCACTACGCTTAATGGGACTCATTAACTTATCTATAAGTATCTAGAGTCCAGAGGACCCTTTAATCATTCCTTTGTAGGATTGGGTCTAAGGTGTTTCTCACCATTGAAGTCCTCAAGGAGGCCTCTGGCGGGAGTGTACGTGGTGGGTGCATTGTGTGGACCCTTGCTCTATGGAGAGCATAAACATATGGTTTGAGGTAAACCAGTAAAACCTTCAGTTTGAGGTGAACCAAGTAAAACCTTGGGTTTTGAGGTGAACCGAGTGAAACCTCTATTAGGGTCCTAGGGAAGATCCTTGGCCAGTGTGCATAAATATGGGTGCGATGTGTTGACCCTTGCTCGTGAGAGCATAAATAGTCAGCCTTAGTAAAGGTTGTAAAGGTTGAAGGTGAACCTGATTTAAAACCTTAGGTTAGAGGTGAATCATGTGAAACCTCCTTAGTGAAATCCATTACACTCAAGGGTTGAGTGCGGTTACCGGGAGTGGAGTAGACAAGTAGTTGAACCACTATAAAAATGGTTGTGTTTACGATTGCTATTCCTTTATTTGTGTGATTTACTTTATTATTTCAATATCTGAATATCTAAGATCACACCTCACACACATACACAGTCATATCCATCATAAACTAGTTTGCATTTTGTTCACTTCTTAAATAGTTTGTGATTGGATTCTCTACCAGGCTTGGAAGCCAGTAGAGTTACATTTGAGTAATCCTGATAATTGTCTATCTGTTATGATTAGTGTAATTGGATTTTTAAGTACTTTGTAAAACTTTAAAAAGTCTTATTCACTCCCTCTAGGACATATTGGCATATTCCTGCTTCAACTCAAGCCGTCTTCATCGTTATTTCAGAATCATCCTTGGAACCCATTGTGCGGACCTGCGCAGTTCCCATCTTGGTTGCATAGTCCTGCACAACGCGTATTTGGTTACACAGTTCCACGCAACTAATATCCTTTACACGGACCTACGCAACTCATCCTCAAGTCCACTTATTTTTCTTTAAATTTTCTTTCTCAAATTCAATATTCCTTTGCTTCAATCTTTCATTATTTTTATGCCTCAACAACTGATTGATGTAATCGAAAAGTGTTGTCGATGTCCTCGAAACTCACTCAATCATATCAAAATGAGGACAAAAGATGTCCAGCAACCGCATATACTTCTGGATGGAATTATTGATGTATCGATAGTTGTATCGATATCATCAAAATTTGAATCTCGAGTCTATCAAAGTTGACTTGATAAAATCGACATCATATATGTTGTGTCCAAAGATCTACTACACAAATCATGAGATCTTCGATATATCAAAGTACTCCTCGATATCCTCAAAATTCAAACTTTAATGATATCGGTTTGGACACTCTATTTTTCAGCAATATTTTTAGGTTGTTTTTATCTTGGATCGAGGGTTACTCGATAGAATTGATATTTAAATATCGATGATATCGAGTCTAGGTCGATTACATTGATAATGGACATAAACTATCCAGTAAGCTTAACTAGAAAATCCTTTGGATTTATTAATGCATCGACACAACTATCGATATCATCGACATTCAAATTCTGATGATATCGAGTGTGCCTCGATCATTCTTTTATCCTAAAATATTTCAAAGGCAAGTCTCTCTCATTTTCAAATGTCGAGGAATCGAACCTTAGGTCGATGAAATCGAAGTTCAAAATCCGATGACATCGATGCATATTCGATTTCCTCAATCAGCTTGTAAAAGGTTTCAAAAGCGTCTGACAATTGAGTTTGTGTCATCGAGCGGTCAGTCGATGCAATCGAGAGTATACGCTCAATGATATCGACCGATGATATCGAACTCTATCATAAATGTGACCATTTTATATTCGTTGGAACCTTTTGCCGATATATAGAGATCTTGTCTTCAGTTGCTCGTAGAGAGAAAATAGAGAGTGCTTTTGTGTGTTTAACCCTAGATCAAATACCCTAAGCCTTCTCTCTCATAGGAGTTCATCCTCCAATCTACCCTAATCATTGACAATCAATAAGGTGGATTGGGGAATGAACTTCTTCATTCAAGGAACCTCCAAAACCACCTTAATGGAAAATCATTAACCTTGGATGCCTTGAATGCATAGATGATTGGAATCTCTATCTCCATTATAGGAAAAAATTTGAGAGTAGGATTCCATCATTACCTTAACCTAACCCGTCACCATGTATTGGTACATCTTCTGAGTTATGGTTCAAGGAAGTAGAAGATTCTTCGTCATCAAAGGAGGAGATCTTCGACAACGCGCTAAACAAGGCTCATCTACTTATTTGTAAGTCATTAGAGTCCAGAGGACCATTGTGATCATTCCTTTATAGGATTAGGTCTAAGGTGTTTCTTACCCCTTGTAAGCCCTCGCAGGAGGCCTCTGGCAGGAGTGTACATGGTGGGTGATTTGTGTTGACCCTTGCTTTGTGGAGAGCATAAACTGTTAGGGCCTTGTAGTAGGTCCTTGGCCAGTGTTTCTAAAAGTGAGTGCTTTATGTTGACCCTTGCTCGTGAGAGCATAAACATGAGAGGTTCCTTGTGTGGATCCTTGGCCAGTGTGCCTAAAATCGGGTGCTATGTGTTGACCCTTGCTCATGGGAGCATAAACTGTTAGCCTAGGTGTCGGTTGTATTGGTTAGAGGTGAACCTGATTTAAAACCTCTGATTTAAGGTGAACCTGTTGTGAAACCTCCTTAGTGAAATCCAGTACACTCAAGGGTTAAGTGCATTTGTCGGGAGTGGAGTAGACAAGTATTTGAACAATTATAAAAATAACTGTGTTTGTGATTGCTATTATTTGTAACTGTTATTATCTTTCACTCCTTATGTGTTTATAAGCTTTCATAATTGATTATCTGAGATCACACCTTACACACAAAGTCATATCCATCATAAACTAATTTGCATATTGTTTATCTCTCAAGTAGTTTTATGATTGGATCCTCCACCGAGCTTAGAAGCCAGCAAAGTTACTCTTTAATAATCCTAATGTATGCTTGCTGTTAGGATTAGAGTGATAGGATTTTAAATTATTTTAAAATATTAAAAAAATTCCTATTCACCCCCCTCTAGTACACATTGGCATATTCCTACTTCAATTAAAGTGGTCATTACCGCTATTTCAATTGGTATTAAAGCGGGTCTCTCTTAAAGGGCTTCACCACCTAGAGAGTGATCTTGACTAAAGTTGGTAATATGGCCAAAGGAGAGGGCTCATCGGTCACTAGACATTCAGTATTCGATGGCTCAAATTATGCATACTAGAAGGCTAGAATGCACTACTTTCTGAGATCTTTGGATCATGATGTTTGAGACATTGTTGAAAAAGGATATGTGCCACCATATGAATAAATAGTACTTGAAAATGGCACAACTATCACCAAACCAAAATCTAAAGAAAAGTGGACAACATTTGATAAAGAAAACCAAAATGCCAAGGCTAAAGCTATGAATGCTATCTACTATGTTGTGACCCAAGATATTTTCAATCGAATCAGTATGTGTGGGATAGCTCAAGAAGCATGGGATTTGTTGGAAACAACCCATGAAGGAATAGTACCGTGAAAAGATCCAAATTACAACTCTTAACATCACATTTTAAAAGTCTCAGAATGGAAGAGCATGAGACCTTCATCAGATGTTTTAAATTGAGTTAACCTCTAACCTTTACAATCTTACATAATGAAGGGCTCCTATGAGAGACTTTATCTAGTTCTCAATAGGCTCACCACAAACCTCGGTCCTACACAAGAACCTACTGACATACACTCCCATCGAAGGCTCCCACAAGAGATTTTGTTTAGTTTTTCTATTTTCTAACCAACAACCTCGGTCCTATACCAAAGACCTACATTTACTCCCACCAGAGGCTCCTACAGAGTAATATGAATGCACCCATGTCTGGTGGCCTACATAATGACTTGATTTAAGCCTTACACAAAAGTTAAGGTCTTACACAAGAACCAAGATTCGGGCCCTACACAAAAGCCAAGGTGCTATATAAAAACTTACGTTTAGGCTTTACGAAAGAACCTAGTCAAGTTGAGGTAAAAAACTCTCACCCTTAATCCTGTAAAAGGAAAGAGAGTATATAGACTCTTCTAATTAACAACTTAATTTTCGGATTAAGCACCTTTAGTAACGTCACCTCGCATTTCTTAATCAATGCTCTCTTATACTTCAATCAACTCCATTTTTCTCCCCCAATCGTAATGTTGATGTTTTACCAAGGCTTCAGATCCAAGATCGAACACATGTATGTAATGCTTCGATGTAGTGACCAAGGTGATGGGAGGTTGGTAGCATCTCCTACAAGTAATCGGAAGTTGTAATTCCTTGGGTATTCACCTAGATGGGTCTTGTAGAGAATTTAAAGAAGGGTATGCCTATAGAGGTTGAGTCTAAATTTTAAAAAATAAAGGATTTTAAAAATATCTTTAAGGTAGAGGTTAAAATCTTTATTAGAGTGTTAATTTCAAGGTTGATGACTTAGAACTCATTCGTTTAGAGGATTCGAATGAGGGATATAATAATGGAATCACTTAAGCTTTTGTTGCACTAAAAACCCATCTTGATGCCCAAAAACTAAATGCCCTTTATAAAAAGTTTTATTTCCAATGGTCAGAAAATAGGCAGATAATGGCTCTGTTAAGGCCATCAAATAGTCTTCAATGCCATTGACGTAACATTCGATGCTATTGAGAAAATTAGATTGTAACACCCCAAAAAATCAACACCCGAGTGCATAAACTCCAATCCCAAGTTTTCGGGTGTTAACCAAATAAAATGCACATGTGACCTCATTCATATTCATACTCATTTTACACACAAGCAATCGAAGTAGCACAATTCAAATTAGTGAATCCAAAGCAAGGTAGAGATAATAAAAATTAATAAATATGGGGCTTACAATAAAGATAGAATTAAAATATGGTGTCCGCCCAAATAAGGATTATACAAGACACAATATACATACCCAAAATCATTAAAGTGCAAGTTTTCAGTTTGGTCTAATCTTCCAAAACACAATGTCGGTGGTGCAAGCCACTCTAAGCCTATCCGTCTGAAATCCCGATAGTACCTGCATCGATAATATTGCTTGGTTGATGTTTTAAAACACCATCCCAAAGTGAGAGTGAGTGATCAACTCATTGGTTCCATTAACATTAAGTTACACAAGCTATCAAATCCACATGCAGAATTAATTAAAAGAAATTTAAGCATATAGTACGTAGATACTTTTGTTAATGCACATGCATGCTATTATAATATGATGCATGCCCTCACAATTCAACACTCCCTCGAGCAACACCATCTATACGTTCACATATGACCAACACTTCCTCAATGAGACCTTGACTGCCGAGTCGCCAACCTATGCTAATGCATGAAAGTACCCTAGTTTGTCAATTAGCGTGATCGTTGAGTCAACTAGACAAAGAAGCCCCATAGGAAGATTGATCAAGCATCTGCCTTAACTGGATGTATGCTCGAACTCATCATAAGTAAAACTTAGCTTCACATCCCATGTCCCAAAACATCAGATAATTAAAACCCTTAAAAGTGCATAGAAGATCCTAAGGTTTTTGGTTAGAAAACTTTTTCAAACTTCAAGAAAATCTTTAAGTTTTCTACCTTTATCTATTTATCGACAAGTGGTTCGATGAAATTGAACCTTGTTGTCGATGTCCTTGAAGTTCACTCAATCTTATCGAAATGAGGACATAAGTTGTCCACCAACCACAAAGATATCTAGACTGAATTATCGATGGATCGATGAACTCATCGATATCATCGAAGTTTGAATCTTGAGTCCATCGAGATGACTCAATAAAATTGACATTTGGTCTGTTGTGTCTATAATACTACTAAGGCAAATCATGTAATTCTTGATATATCGAAGAGCTCCTCGATATCCTTGGAATTAGAATCTCGATGATATCGGAAGCCCTTCGATGATATTAGCTTGGGACATAAACCTATCCAACAAGTTTTTAGGTTATTTTTCTTGGATCAAAGGTCACTCGATAAAATTGATATTCAAATGTCAATCATATTGAGGCTGGGTCGATGTCATCGAAAGTGGACAAAATATGTCCAGCAAGCTTATAGGAAAATTCCTTGAAATTATCGATGAATCAATCTTGCTCTCGATAACATCAATATTCAAATTCCGATGATATCGAGTGATGTTCGATCATATCATATACCTAAAATATTTCAAAAGCAAGTGCTCTTACATTTTCAAATGCCAAGGAATCAAACCTTGTGTCGATGAAATCGGAGTTCAAAATCTGAAGACATCGACGCACGATCGATTTCCTCAACTAGTTGGCAAAAGATTTCAAAAGCATTTGACAGTTGAGTTCGTGTCATCGAGCAGCCAGTCGATGCTATCGAGAGTATACGCTTGATGATATCAACCCTGCTCGATGATATCAAACTCTTTCAAAAATGTGATTGTTTTATATCCGTTGAAACCTTTTGCTTATTTAATGAGAGCTTGCCTTTAGTTGTTGGTAGAGAAAATAGAGAGTGCTTTTATGTGTTTAACCCTAGATCACATACCCTAAGCCTTTTCTCTCATGGAAGTTTATCCTCCAATCCACCCTCATCATCGACATTCAATAAATTGGATTAGGGAACGAACTTCCTCATTCAAGGATCCTATAGCTACTACCTTAATGGAAAATCATTAAGCTGGGATTCCTTGAATGCACAGATAATTGAAATCGCTTTATCTCCCTTACAGGAAAATATTTAATAGAGTAGGATTCCATCATAACCTTGACCCAACCTGTTGCCTTGTATTGGTACATCCTTTGAATTGCATTTCAAGGGAGCTGAAGATTCTTCGTCATCAAAGGAGATAACGTGCTGAATAAGGCTCATCTACTTATTTATAAGTCATTAGAGTCCAGAAGACCCTTGTGATCATTCCTTCCGTAGGATTGGGTCTAAGGTGTTTCTCACCCCTTACAAGTCCTCATAGAAGGCCTCCGGCGGGAGTGTACATGAGGGTGCTTTGTGTTGACCCTTGCTCTGTGGAGAGCATAAACTCTTAGGTCCTTGTGTAGCTCCTTGACCTGTATGGTTTAAAACTTGGATGCTTTATGTTGACCCTTGCTCATGGGAGCATAAACTGGTGAGGTTCCTTGTGTGGATCCTTAGCTTATGTAGCCTAAAAGTCAGGTGTTGTGTGTAGACCCTTGCTCATGGGAGCATAAACTATGTCATGTAGACACAGTGTGTCAGCCTAGGTGTAGGTTGTACTGGTTAGAGGTGAACTTAATTTAAAACCTCCGGTTTGAGGTGAACCTGTTGTGAAACCTCTGTTAGTGAGATTTGGTACACTCAAGGGTTGAGTGCGTCCGCTAGAAGTAGACAAGTAGTCGAACCACTATAAAAATAACTGTGTTTGCAATTGTTATTACTTATGTGATTTCCTTAAATAGTTTCATATTTACTTATCTGAGATCACACCTCACACAAAGTCACATCCATCATAAACTATGATTTTCACCTTGTTTATCTTTCAAATAGTTTTTATGACTGGACCCTCTACTTGTCTTGGAAGCCATTAGAGTTACTTTAAAGAAATTCTGATATATGCATATTCTCTCAGGATAAGTTGGGTAGGATTTTAAATTATCATAAAATATTAAAAAGTCCTTTTCACCCCCCTCTAGGACATATTGGCATATTCTCACTTCACCTAAAGCAGTTATTACCACAATTTTAATGTAATGTTATGAATGTTCATGTTAGTTGAGTATTTAATTAAGTTCGCTCATCCAGTAAGATTAGAAAAGCTGAAACACCTCTATTTAATCAATGGCCTTATCTAAATCACTTAGCCTAGGGTAGCCGTAACGCTCTAAGCCTACGATCCATGATCCAAATTTAAGTATCACCTATTTTTCTTACAAATTAATAATTCCAAAGGTAAGACATGATACTCAAAGGTATAAGGATCAACTCGATACGGGTCGTCATCCAAACACCGAGTATGATCACTCAGTTCCGAGGTGCGGACTTGTCACATAACCAAATCACCACAAGAAAAAAGGCTCATCACCCAATTCCATTCATGCCCGAGTTGTTCGAATGGTACTTTGGCATGAAACCATCAGCCAAATAATTTGATGAGGGCGGTTCGAATAAGGACCTATAACCTCTTGTGCTCAGTGGTCACTATGAGGAGTCCCGTCACCCCAGCGTATGCCAACGGCATGGACACATTGTCCCATACCACCATGCTCGGCTCCTGAGGCTTGGGGATCGTATCACTAATGGTTAATAGCAGGCCTCTCAAAGGTATGTGGTGCTTTAGATTCAGGCAGGCGTGATCATACATGGTGAACACACACGGTTGGTAGGCTGTTAGGCTAATTCGATTGACTCGGACAATCTCTAGCATAATCGGCACTGGGTGCAAGCATCCCGTATAGTCCGACTACTGCCGGTTATCCGTGTTCAATCCAGATCAATCAGACTAGTCTAGGGCAGCCAACCCAATGGGTGCCAACTCAATAATTCAGGTAGTCTTGGTCAGTCAACCACACTAATAAATTAACTAACGTGACTATATTGAGGGATGTAAATGGTAATTCAGAGAATTCCACTCTATTGGGAATTTTATCAAACATATAGGTGACATTACACTATGCTAACAATTTTTGGTAAGTGAGTGGGCATACAAGTGCACTGGTTAGCAAGCATTCATCTACGTAGTATCTCAATCATCAATCGGCATTGATTAGCACACATACATCCACCACAACCAATGGTAACTAGCACTGGTTAGCATGCATTCGTCTATGCACTACATAATCATAAATCAACACTAACTATCCTGTATTCATCTATTCACTACATAAATCATTAATTGTAGTGTGAGTTTGATAATTGGCAACCTAAGGGTAATGGTCTGCACCTAGAAGTGGTTCATCAATTTTAATATCGTCCCTAGGGTTAGGGTCTGTTGATTAGCATGTGGGTGCCCTCTCTCTTGTTGACGGGCCATTCCTTTCGAGGGCCACTTTTAAAGGAGAGAAATATCCATATGATAGTTATATGTATAGGCATCAAAAACTAAAATTAAGTTCTCATTAATCGTTCATACACAAGTATTTGTGAAGGCCCAAACATGGGTGCTTAAGAGAGATGTGCGGAAATGACCCTTAGACATTTTTGGGCGAGTCCCACGATCAGGTGGGGCCACCTTTTGGCATGCCATTAGGTTCCTTTGGTAGCCCTATATGTAGCCTTCAAAATCCAAATAGTGTGGTTCACTAGATTTGTGCATATGAGTTTTGGCATAAGGCCAAACATAGGCATTTCAATTTTTCTGTGCAGGATTTTCTACATAACTACGCCCGGTCCTATTTGAGATCCACTCCCCAATTATATGGGGTCCACTACTTTCAAAGGAAAAAGGGAATTTGGTAGAGTTATATATGGACTTCAAAACCCATAAGGTAACCCTACTTAATCATGCATATACAATTTTTGATGAAGACTCAAACTTGGGTGCTTTGAAGAAATGTGCAGGAAACACAGTGCAAAATTAGTTTTGACCCGATTTTGAGTATGTCCCATGATCACAAGGGACCACCTTCCAGTGTGTCATGAGGTGACCTTGGTAGTACTATATATGTACTTCAAAAATTATAGTCTAGGACCAACTGGATGTGCACACATAATATTTGGTATAGGGCCAAACATAAGTATTTTAATTTTCCGCACAGAATTTTTTGCACAACTGTGCCTTGCCCCATTTTGAGATCCACTCCTTGATCATGTAGGGTTTTATTTGGCCCAAATAAAATATAATTTCTTTTTTCATTGTTATAGCTTAAAGGTTTTAAGTGGTGGCCTACTCATATCTTGTGCATGGGGTCCACTACAGAGGCCCAAAGTTGGTACAAATACAAAAATAATCAAATAGTTTTCAGTAATGGGGTCTATCACAACTTAGGGCCCAATTTTCAAACACTTAGGGATCATTCCAGACAAAAAGGTGTGACATTCCACCTCACTGATATAAGGATTAAACATTCCCCAAAATGGGACCCTTAACTATAGAGCTTGGGGCCCACCACAAGGTGTCAAAGAGACCTACATGCAATATAGTTAAGTACTTGAGAAAACTTTCATTAAACAGAAAAGGGCAATGGATAATAAATAGATAGAATAGAAAGTGGGTCCCACACACTAGTGAAGCATAGAAAAGAGACACATCAATACACATGGCTGTCCAGATTGAATGAACCATAAAGTACATAAATCAAAAGTGGTTCCACTACCAAGTGGGTTCACAATAAGAGGATGAATGTTGTGGACAACATACATACAACATACAAGTAGCACATGAAATGTCTTGATCAAATCTCTATTATCAAATTCTCTATTGGGAAATTCGAGCCATTGGATGGTTTGGGAATACATCATTTAGGTTGTATACATGTTTCTAACCATACAGAGCCTTAGATCCATCTGGACCACACAAAACAATTCAAGGTTTATTTTTACGGAAGTATCTATCGGTCCAGATTTTCCTAAATTCCATTATGAAGAATCTGAAAATAGGGATCGTATATATGATTATTAATTATCTTAAGTATATTAAGAAAAAATGTCAAATACATCTGACCATTGGAATCATGGATTTGGCCCATATAATGTGTAGTCACAACAAGCCCTCATATATATATATATATATATATATATATATATATATATATATATATATATATATATATATATTTGTACAGGCCTAAGATCTCGGCCATCCAAACTCTAATTGAGGCGTATTATATACTATTGGAAAGCTACTTCAATTTTCTACAAATCTAATGGAACATATATTTCTAATGTATTATTTAAGATAAGTAAAAATGGGTCCGCTTTTGGCAAATCAAAATCTTGCATGTCTTGCTGGACAGTAGCCAAGTAAAGTTAATGTCATGGGTGATTGGACCGTTGGATGGCTACAAATTTTGGCCCAGAGTTAGCTCATATTGTGGTTCATGTTATTTCCAAGTTTCAACTCCGATCTTAACATGGTTGATTTTATACGATTTTTAGAAGTTGTTGTACAGATACAAAAATGAGATTATATGTGAGGGGTGTTGATATAATGTTCATCATGGTGGACCATACTAACGTGGGGCACCATGCTGACCACTGAAATAGCGGTGAAGACCACTTTAGTTGAAGTAGGAATATGTCAATATATCCTAAAGGGGGATGAATAGGACTTTTTAAAGTTTTTATGGTTTATTTTAAATCCTATTACACTAATCATAACAATAAGCACATATTAGGATTACTCAAAAGTAACTCTACTGGCTTCCAAGCTTGGTAGAGGATCCAATCACAAACTATTTAAGAAGTGAACAATATGCAAACTAGTTTATGATGGATATGAATGTGTATATGTGTGAGGTGTGATTTCAGATATTCAGATATGAAAATATTAAAGTAAATCACACAAATAAAAGAATAAAAATCTCAAACACAAACATTTTTATAGTGGTTCTACTACTTGTCTACTCCACTCCTGGTAACTGTACTCAACCCTTGAGTGTACCAGATTTCACTAAGGAGGTTTCACAGCGTTTACCTTAAACCTAAGGTTTTAAATCAAGTTCACCTTCAACCTTTACAACCTACACCTAGGCTGACTATTTATTCTCCCTAAGCAAGGGTCAACACATAACACCCGATTTTAAGCACACTGGCCAAGTGTAACACCCCAAATTTTTGCCAACCTGGGGTTAGACGTCCTTAGGCAATGGGTCAACCATAACACCCTGGTAACCTCTCTGAAACCAATTCCAAAGCCAAAGAACTCATTTAGAACCAAATCCTTTAGAAATTTAACGTGAATTAGCCAGTACTACTCTAGATTTCCTGTAAAATTAGCATCAACCACTTTAAATACAATTTGTAAGACCCAAAACCTATAGAATCGTTGACGCTACGTTACCCTAAAACTTAGGATCAAACTCTAAACCCATTTTCTCTCAGAAACCCTTTGAAACTTTGTATTGGATCTAGACCGCACGTCGAAAGTCCGATATCTACAATCTCAGACCATTATGACTGCTTAGTTGGACTTAACAATCGTTTCAAAAATCAATCTCAACTGATGTTCTGAGGCTATTTCATTGAGCCTGGAGCAAGGAGTGTGAGAAAGAGCGAAATTCATAAAAATTTAAATATCATTTAAATGAATCTGGCACGTTTCACTTGCGGGTTTAGTATAAGCATTCAGACCGTCGGAATCTGACTCAAATACACCCTCGGATCAGGGAACATTTCTCACTCAGGTCAGTGTACTTGGAATCCTCGATCGAGTCTTCGTGACCACTGAACTGAAACTGGTCCACCACGTGCAATCTGGGAACACTACCGGACTGAAAACTTGATGTGAGCAGGATCCAGTATCCATGAGCTTAAGTCCGACCGCATTCGGCCAGGGGACCTCCCGAAATGCTCTTTTGGATCAGGAAAGACCCGATTTGGTTATAACCCAAGTATACCTTGGTCCCAAGTCTAAATAGGTGAGTTTCTAACCTATTTAAGGGCCTTAAACCCTCTCATATCTCTCCCATCCGAATTTGTAAGAAACCCTAGAAAGAGAAGAGAGAGAAAGAGAGAGATTGTGAGAGAGTTGGGAGAGAAACTTCCTGTCACTTGATCCAGCTTTTGCACGTACCGAATCACCGTATTCTAATCACTCTTTCGATGATTCCAACTCATTTCTAGGTAAGAAAACCCTAACTTCTACCTGTTTTAGGGATTCCATAGATACAAGTAGCGAATTAGCTGATTCATCTTGTGATATAGGTCGTCATATCGCCGTTGACGAAGCGTAGACTTTCTATTCGAATCAATACGCGTCTACGGAAAAAGATGAGGATTTTAGATGCCTAGATTGACTGTTTTCAAAGCTTTCAATGTCGTTTAATGGTAGATTATCGACAAGAACGCTGTTTGACATGTAGAACCTGCTGTCCGTTTTCCATTTCGACTGCGTACGGAAAATATGAGATTTAGGATATTTTAGGCATTTATAGGAAATACTGTATACGCCTATATTTTACTGAAATGATTACCATGTGTATTTTTTGTGTTATGATATTAGATACGCGTGTATGATCTGTTTGGCGAAGAGATTCGCCCTAATGCGTACTTTGGGTCGACATACGCTATGTAGACTAAAGTGTGTAGACTAAGTGTTTGTATTAGTATGTATTGAGTAAATGTCGTTGTAGATTAGTCTTGAGATTGAATTCTCAATTAATATGATGATGTACATGATTTTCCTCCATGTTGTGATATTGAATTGATTTCCTTATATATATATGGAATACATGTGTTTGGCTGATTTGCTTACGTTGTATGTCATCACATGTTGTTAACATGCTTGGATTGTTGTATTTCATTTCTGTTACTCTTACATGATCACTATTGTGGAATTACAAGTGCTTGGGGCTATATCCTAGTCCAGGCAGTCAATAATAGATTCAAACTCGTGGTTGGCTTCTATTTGCCACGAAGGACGCGTCGATGAACGCGAGTCGTGCTTTGGGTTGGTGGCAGTGGTTAGGCCACACAAGGTGTTTTATGCACTTCATGTCGTTCAACTTGAGGTGCGCTCGTACTAGTCGAGCTTGTCAAGTAACCCGACTGACCGTTGATTGTTCACCTTGTATGAGTCATAACTGCTTGAACCTAGGGTACTGAACTTACCGGTGCAAAGCCCCTCTAACCTTGGTCCTCAATCCCCTAAGACTCATGAGCCGGACATGGTGGTATGGGACACCGTGGTCGAGCTGTCGGCCTACACTGGGGCCACAAACCTCCTCGTAGTGACCAGTGAGCACCCTACTCTGAGCAGATTATGGTGGTATGGGACACTATATTCTTACTGTCGGCCTACATTGATAAGGTGATGGGGGAGTGGAGCACCGAGTGCGAGCAACAGCCCTGGCAGCCCTTTGTGGTGACCTTGAGTTTATCCTGACACCGCATGGGGGCGACGAGTCCTGATGCAGTCTTAAGGATATAAACTAGGCCTGTATTGATAAGGTGATGGGGGAGCGGTGCAACGAGTGCGTGCAACAGCCCTGATAACCCTTGCAGTAACCTAGATCCGTACTTCGTATGAGATATGCTAGGACTGACGACCCTAGAATGGATCATTGTTTGGGTATTGATATAAGGGAGGTACCCTAGTTTTCTAATCCTGCTATATGAAAAGGACTAATACCAACTCGGTAATCATATTCATATCGCACTGCATGTGCCTGGAAGATGTGGAGCACTGAGGGAAGTAAGCATGCCGCGGACGTAAGATGGTGTCGCATGAGGGAGTATGTCAGTGAGGGCATCCATCATGTCATTTCATGCTTGCATTAATCATAGTGTTTAGGAATGTTTGATTGCTTGCTTTACCATTATCGTGTGATGGATTTGATAACATGTTAACCTTTGCTCTATGATTCCACTGAGTTAGCTACTCACTCCTATGTTACGGGACGGTGTTCCGGACACCCACCAGTCCCTATTTTAGTTTCAGATGATGGCGATGCTTGCGAAGTAGAACCGAACTTGATGATGTTGAGAAGGATTTCTCCTATATGCAGGTTCTGACCGACGGGGTTTATAGGGAGGTTGATTAGACGCCATGACACTTGTCATTTTATATTTTTTTGGAGCACTCATGTATATTCTTTTTTATCATTTTTGGGGTATACATGTATATGTTTAACCTGGTAACATGTTCACACTCTGGAGACTTACAACAGTTCATATATTTCATATATCTATCACATCTTTTCGCTTGCTAATTTAACTGTCTCTGAAGTATGATATGTTGTTTTGGCTTAGTCTTAATCTTGTTTAATTCCATTCTACAGACAACATGCATTCATCATTATCTATGTTGCATAAGTGATGTTTTGGAATTCGGGAGTTGGGTTTCTACCCGACCCCCATTTTTCGGGATGTTACACCAAGGATCCACACAAGGAATCTCACTGTTTATGCTCTCATTAGTAATGGTCAACACAACACACCCACTTTTAGGCACACTGGCCAAGGATCTTCCACAAGACCCTAACTATTTATGCTCTCCACAGAGCAAGGGTCAACACAACGCACCCACTACGTACACTCCCAAAGGAGGCCTCCTAGAGAACTTGCAAAGGGTGAGAAACACCTTAGACCCAATCCTACAAAGGAATGATCATAAGGGTCCTCTAGACTCTAGATACTTACAGATAAGTGGATGAGTTTCATTCAGCACGTTTGTCGAAGATCTCCTTCTTTGTTGATGAAGAATCTTCTACTTCCTTGATCCGTAACTCAGAAGATAAACCAGTGCATGGTGACGGGTTGGGTCAAGGTTTATGATAGAATCCTACTCTCAAATATTTTTATATAAAGGAGATAGAGTGATTCCAATCATCTATGCATTTAAGGTATCCCAGCTTAATGATTTTCCATTAAGGTAGTAGCCGGAGGATCCTTGAATGCGAAAGTTCATTTACCAATCCACTCTATTGAATATCAATGATGAGGGTAGATTAGAGGATGAACTCCCATAGGAGAAAGGGCTTTGGGTATATGATCTAAGGTAAAACACTCAAAAGCACTCTCTTCTTTCTCTACTAGTAATAATAGACAAGTTCTCTTTATATAAGCAAAAGGTTCCAACAGATATAAAACAGTCACATTTATGGCAGAGTTCGATAACATCAAGCGGGTTCGATATCATCAAGCGTATACTCTCGATCGCATTGACGGTCCGCTCGATGATAAAAACTCAAATGTCATACGCTTTTAAAACCTATTGTCAGCTAGTCGAGGGAATCAAAACACGTGTCGATTTCATCGAATTTCAAACTCCGATTTCATCGATGTGAGGTTCGATTCCTTGACATTTGAAAATGAGAGACTTGTATTGAAATATTTTAGGTTTACAAGAATGATCGAGGGATCTTCGATATCATCGGAATTTGAATGTCGATGATATCGATAGTTGTGTCGAGGCATCGATAAATCAAAGGATTTTTGTTTAAACTTGTTAGACAGTTTTTATTCCTGTTTGATGCCATTGAGACTGTACCGATATCATCGATATTTGAATATCAATTCTATCGAGTGACCCTCGATCATAGATAAGCTATCCTGAAATATTTTACTGGAAATCTTCATGCCCATGACCGATATCATCGAGAGCCTTCCGATGTCATCGATATTTGAACTTCGATGGTATCAAGGAGGGCTTCAATAAATCGATGCACATATGATTTTCTTAAGTGAAAATAGGGGCACTGGAGCTCTGCCTATCAATATTATCGAGTCACCTTCGATGGACTCGAGATTCAAATATCGATGATATTGATAGGTATATTGATATATCGATAAATCAGTCTAGAGATATATGTGGTTACTGGACACTTTTATCCTCATTTAAATGGAATTGATTTGTCATTGAGGACATCGACACCGCAGGTCGATCATATCGAGATGTGTATCGATAAAATCGACAAAGCAAGAAAACTTAGAGATTTTCTAATTTTGAAAAGGTTTTCTTAACTTAAAAATCCTACGATATTTTAACTTGTTTTAAGGGTTTATGTACTTGGTATTTTGAGACATGGGATGTGAGGCTTAGATTTACCTGTAGCGAGCTTGCACACATCCGGTTGAGGCAGACGCTTTGAATTGATCTTCCTATGAGGCTCTATAGTCTAGCTGACTTAACACTCATACTAATTGACAAACTAGGGCACTTTTAATCTCCCCCTTTGTCGATTACATGACAAAATACTAAAACACCCTAGACAAGCTTCTATACTGACATCCTAAATTATGTGTACATGTTCTTTACATAATTGTACAATGCTAACAATGTCATATACACAACACATTCAGAAGTTGCACCCCCTGACTACAAACTCCCCCTTGCTTAGTGCAGTTGCTCCTCGTAACATCTGCAACACCATACTCAAGTAGATACATTTCTTAACGGGGTGTTTGAGTCGTTCTCCCCCTTTTTGTCAGTCATTGATAAAGATTAAGCAGTTGATATTGACTAAAGTTTAAGTATCGCGAGAGAACCAACAGATATAGATGTATAATGATTAAATCAGTTTAAGCAGACATCATTTTTAGAAACTATGGATGCATATTAGATCAAACAATCATCAAAAACATCACATGCATCCCATAGCAGGAACTAGATAAAGTCGGGGATTTTAAAACATTATCATGCCAGTAGAAATAGAATTATATCCAGCCACATTCAACAATATCCAAAAACACGTATATACTGCCCAAGTTTAGCAGTAGAGCATTAGTCAGTCCAAATTCATCCAAAAAGTAGCAAAAAAATTAACATAATAATAGACATGCTTGGTACTCCAATGACAACTGCACGTCTCAACTGACACTTAATGTCCTTGAGGATTGCTATGTGTAAGTCCACCACTGGCTGAGTTGTTTACTGAAGGACGTCGACTTTCTCTTCAATCGCAGTGAGGCGCCTTTCACAATTGTATAGTTGTTCCTCCATCCCAACCTTCCCATTCAGTAGGTGACATTCTAGGTAATGGGTCTGGCGGTTTGTAATAGACTCTAGGCTGACCATTGGTGTGCGATTGGACCCCTCACGTGTAAGCCGGACTGATGGTTGAGCATATTGGACAGCTCGCGGCATGGGAAGGCTATTCCTGGGGAGAGACGAAGAGGGACACAACTGTTGGGCCTCCTGAGCTGCATCACTATCAAACCATGCTTCAGGATAACAGCGTCAAATGTGGCAGGAAGCCCCACATGATGTGCTAGTTTGCATATGAGTACAGGAAAGGGCAGTGTCTCCCTATAATTGTCTTGGATTATATGAATGACTTGCTTGAGGAGAAGAGTCGGCAAGCACACTTGATTTTCTTGATATACATCATAAAACACATTTATCACAAATGGAGGGAGGTGATTACTTTTGGCATCGCAGGGATATACATTCGACCCAAAAATGCTATAAAGAAATTTGAAAGTGGGTCCAAGATAGTTGATGTGAAGCAAATTTTCATCATTTTGCGGAATAGTAGTGCCTTGACATAATGTACAAGTTATTTCTCCCCACACACCCAAACCGTTGAGATTCCTGTTAGTCACTAGGATTTGAGTGACATCAAGATCTAGAAGATGAGCTGAGGTGATCAGAGTGATAAGTTTTGAGTAATGTGCTAGTTCAACTCGAATGCTAAGGGGATTGTTACTAATGACATGATAGTGATTAAAGAATTCTTGGATCACCCCCAGCTGATATGTTCCTCCAAGATTGAGGATATTTTTCCAACCTATTACTTCTAAACGTAGGTCCACTCCAAAAGGCTCAATGGCACTATTGAGCACTAGATGTTCAACAATGGTGAATGGACGTCCTTCCACTGGAATAGGTTGATGCCTACTGGATTCTGATTGCATGTTCTTTGATTGTAAAGAGTAAAGAGATTTACCTTTCCCTTTGATCATGATTTTTCAGTGTGTGAACCAGGTAAAAGGAAGAAGAAGCAACTAGAGAAGGGAGGGGATATGAGAACTTGAAATTGAATACACCCTCGTTCGTATAGCAGCATTGTCTATCAAATCGACCTACCATCGATGGCATCGATCTCACACTCATAATGAAATTAAAGACCGTGCTGATGACCATCGAGAATATGCCAATATCTAGTGGATTCAGTCCAACCATTGGGAAGGATCGCTGGTTATTACCTTTCATTCCCGAGAGTCTTCGATTTCATCTATGTTGGATATCGATTTCATCAAATTGTAAATTTCGATGGTATCGACAGGGTTCAGATATCATCAAGAATGTTATAATCTGGCATCCCAAAACTAACATGGTTAATACATAAGGTTTAGACTTATGACTGAACTTAACCATGAATGTCCTAGTGTGAAGATTTATCTGTGGATTAAGGTCACTAGGATAGTTTCAATAATTGCATACTCTAATGGATTTTTGAAGATCACTGAACCTATTTGTATCAAGAGGTATAGTGAGGATATCTGTGAGTTTCTTTTCAATGGAAACATAATCCAATGTAATAATCTTATCTTTAAAAAGTTCTCAGATAAAGAGATGATGGATGTCAATGTGATTGGTCCAAGAGTGTTAGACAGGATTCTTTGAAATATTGATCGCACTTGTGTTATCACAAAACAGACTCATTGTGGGTTGTTCGATTCTGTAGTCCAGCAACATCTGCTTCATCTAAAGGAGTTGTGCACAACGACTTCCTGCAACAATGTATTCAACCTCCGTAGTGGATAATGATATTGAGTTTTGCTTTTTACTCTGCCAAAAGACCAAACAATTTTCAACATAAAAACATCCTTCACTTGTTGATTTTCAATCATCCAAATTTCCAGCCCAATCTGCATTGGAGTAGCCTGCAATAATGGTGGATGTTTCAAATGAATACCATAAACCAAAGGTGGTAGTGCCTGCTACATATTTGATAATCCTTTTAACAGCCGTTAGGTAGGATTCCTTAGGATCTGCTTGATACCTAGCACACACTCCCACACTAAAGGATACATTTGGACGACTGGTTGTGAGGTATAGTAGGCTTCAGATCATACTGCGATAGAGATGTTGGTCCACACTTTTACCGTTAGCATCTTTGAAAAGTTTAAGTGTAGTACTCATAGGCATGTGATAAGTGCCTCCAGACTCAAGCCCAAATCTTTTCACCAAGTCTTTTTCATACTTGGTCTAATTTATGAAAATTCCATCATTTAGTTGCTTGACTTGTAATCCTAAAAAGAAGTTTAATTTGCCAACCATTCTAATTTCAAATTCTGATTTTATGAGGTTGGCGAATTTGTATGCAGCATCTCCACATGTTGACTCAAACACTATATCATCTATATAAATTTATGCAATAAGTAATGAGTTCTTTGTTCTCTGGGTAAACAGTATCTTATTTACACTTCCTTTGCAGAATTCATGGTCTAAAAGAAATTTTGTTAATCGTTCATACCAAGCACATGGTGCTTGTTTGAGACCATACAGAGCTTTGTCTAGATGATAAACATGATGGGGGTGCTTAGAATCTGAAAATTCTTTTGGTTGTTTTACATAAACTTCTTCAGCAAGATCCCCATTAAGAAAAGCACTCTTAACTCCACTTGAAATAGTTTAAACTTTAGTGCGTATGCAACGAACATAAGAATTCTAATAGACTCAAGACGAGCGACAGGAGCAAATGTCTCATCAAAATCAATCCCTTCTATCTGTGAGTACCCTTGAGCAACTAGTCTTGCTTTGTTTCTGATTACATTGCCTAACTCGTCATATTTATTCTTAAAGACCCATTTGGTTCCAATGACATTTGTATTAATTGGTCTGGGAATCAATTTTCATACCTTGTTTCTCTGGAATTGTTAAAGTTCTTCTTACATCGCATTTATCCAGTGTTCATCTTGAAGAGCTTCTACAATATTCTTGGGTTCAATCTTTGAGGTAAAGCATAAATGACTATAGATATTTTCTATCTGCCATCTCATTTTCACACTATCATTACGATCTTCAATAATTTGCTCTCGAGGGTGATCCTTAATGATGGGTATGTCAGATGATGGTTGAGGTTCTATGGATGATGGAGATTTGTTATCAGATTTTTATAGTATGCATGAATCTACATCATCTTCTAATTCATTTACTGAGGTATCTTCTTCATGAGGATGATCATCAATTACCACATTGACAGACTCTTGAATAGTGAGAGTTCTTAGTTTGTACACTCTATAAGCACGAATATTCATGACATACCCCAGAAAAATACCTTCATCACTTTTAGACTTAAATTTTCTAAAGTGATCTCTGTCTCTTAAGATATAACATTTATTACCAAACACCCGAAAATATTTCACACTAGGTAGTTTCCCATACCATAATTCGTATGGAGTTTTGTTCAAGCCTACTCTAAGATTTACTCTATTAATGACGTAGCAGGCGGTATTGACAGCTTCTGCCCAGACATATTTTGCCATATCTTTCCCATTTTGCATAACTGACCCCATTTCTTGCAATACTCATTTTTTCCTTTCAATGACTCCATTTTGTTGTAGGGTTTTTGGGGCTGAGAATTTATGACGAATTCCTTTCTCATTGTAATATTTTTCAAAATTTTCATTTTCAAATTCCCCACCATGATCACTTCTGATGCGATTGATGCAATATCCTTTTTATTTTGAAGTCACTTTGCCAAAAGTACAAATTCTTCAAAGGCATCTGATTTCTCTCGAAGGAATGCAACTCAAGTAAATCCAGTGTAGTCATCTACTACCACCAGGAAGTATCTTTTCTTGTCATGGCTTTCCACTTTGGTCGGGCCACCCAGGTCCATATGTAGCAAATCTAAAGGTTTTGTTGTTGCTATGGTGGTTGTCTTTTTGTGGCCGACTTTTATCTGTTTTCCTTTTAGACATTCTCCATAAACTTTTTCTTCTTTTCTAATCTTGAGAAGACCTTTAACTAAATTTTTTGAACTTAGCTTAGCTAAATTTCGGTAGTGAACATGTCCCAACCTTTGGTGTCATAACTTGGATTCATTCTTTATAGCCATATTACATTTTGTGGATAGCACACTCTCAATTGTACTTTCAATAATATAATAGTTATCATTAGTACGTAAACCTTTTATGAGAGATTTTCCTGTATGATCTAAAATCCTACACACATCTTTTGAAAAAGTGACTAGACGTTCTTTGTCACATATTTGAGAGATACTAAGGAGATTATGTTTCAGACCCTCTACACAAAGAACATGTTTGGTTTTTGGAAGACTTGGTACAGCTATTGTTCCTTGTCTAACAATTTTGGCAGAGCTACCATCTCCAAATGTGACTGATCCTCCATCAAAGTCTGAATATTCATAAAAATGATTTTGATCACCAGTCATGTGTCTGGAACATCCACTATTAAGGTACCATTTTGAACTATTGCCAACTTTCAGAGCAATATGGATTACTAGGCAATTGTTCTGATTTTTCATACCTTATGAGACACTGTTGACCATGATTTTAACTTCAGTCAAGATCACTCTCTATGCAGTGAAGCCCTTAAAGAGAGACCCTCTCAATACCAATTGAAATAGCGGTGAAAATCGCTTTAGTTGAAGTAGGAATATGCCAATATGTCCTAGAGGGGGGTGAAAATGACTTTTTAAAGTTTTTATGATTTATTTTAAATCCTATTACGCTAATCCTAACAATAAACACATATTAGGATTACTCAAAAGTAACTCTACTGGCTTCCAAGTTCGGTAGAAGATCCAATCAGAAACTATTTAAGAAGTGAACAATATGCAAACTAGTTTATGATGGATATGACTATGTATGTGTGTGAGGTGTGATCTCAAATATTGAGATATGAAAATATAAAAATAAATCACACAAACAAAAGAATAGCAATCTCAAACACAGTCATTTTTATAGTGTTCGACCACTTATCTATTCCACTCCCAGTAACTGCACTCAACCCTTGAGTGTACCAGATTTCACTAAGGAGGTTTTACAGTGGTTCACCTCAAACCTAAGGTTTTAAATCAGGTTCACCTTCAACCTTTACGACCTACACCTAAGCTGACTGTTTATGCTCCCTGAGCAAGAGTTAACACATATCACCCTGTTTTAGGCACACTGGCCAAGGATCCACACAAGGAACCTCACTGTTTATGCTCTCACGAGTAAGAGTCAATACAACACACTCACTTTTAGGCACACTGACCGAGGATCTTCCACAATACCCTAACTATTTATGCTCTCCATGGAGCAAGGGTCAATACAACGCGCCCACTACGTACACTCCTTTCAGAGGCCACTTAGAGGACTTTCAAAGGGTGAGAAACACCTTAGACCCAATCATACAAAGGAATGATCACAAGGGTCCTCTGGACTCTAGACACTTACAGATGAGTGGATGAGTCTCATTCAGCACCTTTGTCAAAGATCTCCTTCTTTGTTGATGAAGAATCTTCTGCTTCCTTGATTCGTAACTCAGAAGATATACCAATGCATGGCGATGGGTTGGGTCAAGGTTTATGATGGAATCCTACTCTCAAATATTTTCCTATAAAGGAGATAGAGTGATTCCAATCATCTATGCATTCAAGGTATCTGAGCTTAATGATTTACCTTTAAGGTAGTACCTGGAGGATCCTTTAATGTGGAAGTTCATTTCCCAATCCACTCTATTGAATATCAATGATGAGAGTGGATTGGATGATGAACTCACATGAGAGAAAGGGCTTTGGGAATATGATCTAAGGTAAAACACTCAAAAGCACTCTCTTCTTTCTCTACCAGCAATAATAGGCAAAAGGTTTCAATGGATATAAAACTGTAATGCCCGTGAAAAATCCGTACTTGGGCTCGAGTACCAACTCGACCCGAAATTGTGTAGAATTTATTCCTTTAGAAAAATATGACTAAGTTAGCTAGTGCAACGTTAGAATAGCTGGGAAATGGTCCCTGATCACTTTAAATACGTTCTACAAGGCTCAAAGCGAGTGGAACCAATGGTGCTATAATGCTCTAAAGCCTCAGATCAAATTCTAAACTGGTTTATTCTCGGGACCTCCTTGAAACTTTGTATTGGATCTATACCGCGCGTCGAAAGTCCGATACCTACCATCTTAGACCGTTATGACCACTTAGCTGGGCTTGGCAATCGTTTCGAAAATCAAGTCCAACTGACATCCAGAGGCTATTTCATTGAGCATGGAGTGAAGAGAGTGAGAATAGGGTTAGAATTGGAATTTGAAATTCAAATCTGGCACACGAATTGACGCATCAGTATTAAGCGTTCTGACCGTCAGAATTCAGCCAAATTACACCCTTGGATCAGGAAAAATTTCTATTACATATCACGAGACTTATAGCCCTGATCTTGGTGCGGTGACCGTTAAACTGAAACTGGACCGCCACGTGCGATCTGGGAACCCTACCGGTCTGAAAACTGGATGTGTGCTAGATCCAGTATGCATGAGCTTAAGTCCGACCGCATTTGGCCAGGGGACCTTCAGAAATGCTCTTTTGGACCGAAACGGCCCCGATTTGGTTAGGCACCAAGTAAACATTGTTCCCAAGCCTATTTTGGGCATGTTTTAGGCTATAAAAGGGGTTGAAACCCTCACTCCTCTCTCCCATCCGAATTTTGAGAAACCCTAACTTGGGAGAGAGAAAAAGGTGAGAGATTGTGAGAGAGAGTGGGAGAGTTCTTCCTGCTACTTGTGCTACGTGTTGCACGTGCTTAAGCAACGCACCTCTATCGCTTTCCCGGCGATTACACCGCGATTCTAGGTAAGAAAATACCCTAAATAGTTACTGATTTGAGGTTCCTTTGTTTCCATAGAGATGTAGCTTATGGATCTTGTGTATTAGGTTCCCTATTCACCGTAGACGAAGCGTATACGCTCCGTTTCAATTCATGAGTCTAGAAGACATAAGGTGAGGATTTTAGACGCTTTGATTGACGGTTCCCAACGCTTTCAATGTCGTTTAATAGTAGATTATTGACGGCATCGCCGTTTGACATGTACAATATGCTCTCCGTTTCCTGTTTCGTAAATTAACGAAGAATATGAGATTTAGGGCATTTTAGTCATTTGTAGGAAGTACTGTTTACATTCATATTTTGCTGATGTGATTGATATGATTTGTTGTCACATTAGGAAGTTAGGAATACGTGCATAATTAGTTTGGCGAAGAGATTCGCCTAATTGCACACTTCGGGTCGACATGCTATATGTAGACTTAAGTGTGTAGTGTATGTGTTTGTATAAATGTTTGTATTAGTATGTATTGAATTAAACGATGTTATGAATTAGTTTGAGATGGATTTCTCAATTAATATGCTGACCTAAATGATTTCCTACATGTTGACTATATGCATGATTTCATTACATGCATGAAATATGTGTGTTTGAAGATTTACTTAAGTTGAATGTTATAACATGTGTTAACATGCTCACATGATTGTATTTCAATTTCAATATTCCTATATAAATTGCTGATGTGATTCCATAATTGTTTGGGACTATACTTAGTCTAGGCAGTCGGTAACTGAGCGAATTCGTGGCCGGCTGGTCTTGGCCACGAACGACGTGTCGATGAACGCGAGTCGTGTTTGAAGTTGGCGGCAGTGGTTAGGCCACGCGAAGTGTTTTACGCACTTCATGTTGTTCGACTTGAGATGCGATCGCGCTAGTCGATCCCATCAAGCAACCCAACTGGCCGATGTATGTTCACCTTGTATGAGTCATAACTGCTTGAACCTAGGGTACTGAACTTATCATTGTAAACCCTGTTAACCATGGTACCTTGATCCACGAAGACTCATGAGCCAGGCATGGTGGTATGGGACACCGTGTTCGAGCTGTCGGCCTACGCTGGGGCCACAAACCTCCCCGTAGTGACCAGTGAGCACCTAGACTAGTGAGCAGATTATGGTGGTATGGGACACTATATTCTAGCTGTCGGCCTTCACTGATCAAGCGACAAGTCCTTTGTAGTGACCGCGAGCGTATTCTGAGTCCACGGGAGGCGACGACCCTTCCGTTGCAGTAGAGTACGGTAGGCCTGTATCAATAAGGTGATGGGGGAGCGGTGCAACGAGTGCGAGCAACAGCCCTGGCAGCCCTTGCAGTGACCTACGAAATATACATTGTATGAGATTACTAGGAGTGACGACCCTAGACAGGATCTATGTTGGGATTGATATAAGGGAAGTACCTTAGTTTCCCAATCCTGCTGTTTGAATGGACTAATAACAACTCGAAAATCATATCACCATAACATTGCATGTGCCTGGAAGATGTGGAGCACTCTAGGGAGTGTGGCATGCCGCGGTCGTAAGATGTTGCCGTATGAGGGAGATCGTCGGTGAGGGCATACATCACGTCATGTCATCTTGCATTAACAGTATTAGGATTGTCTGATTTACTGCTTTACTATTATCGCATGAATGAATTGTGAACATGCTAATCCTTGCTCTATGATTCCACTGAGTTGATCACTCATTCCCACGTTACGGGATGGTGTTTGCAACACCCACCAGACCCTGTTGTAGATGCAGGTGAGGTTGAGATCCAGGAGGCAGAGCCAGACTTCGACGAGGACCAGGACGAGTTCTCGTACATGCAGTATCATGATGGCTTTGCGTAGGCGACCTGGATTGATGGGACTTCAGTGGGACCATTTTGGATATTTATTTTTGTTCATGTATATGTATATGAGACTCAGAGATGTATTCATACTTTAGAGACAGATGAGGTTTACTTTATTTTTCCATACAGTGATATATATATTGTTTAGTCTTCCGCTTGCTTTTATCACTGGATCTGAAGTATGAATTGCAGTTTTGGTATACTTTTACTCATGTGAATGCTTTAAATCAGACAACATTGAATCATAATCATTTTTGTTGCATAAGTGATGGTCTGGAACTCGGGAGTTGAGTTTATACACGACCCCCGATTTTCAAGGTGTTACAAAAACGGTCACATTTTTGACAAAGTTCGATATCATCGAGCAGGTTCGATATCATCGAGCATCTACTCTCGATCGCATCGACGGTCCGCTCGATGACACAAACTCAAATGTCATACGCTTTTGAAACCTATTGTCAGCTGGTCAAGGGAGTCGAAACACATGTCGATGTGATTAGATTTTGAACTCCGATTTCATCGATGTGAGGTTCGATTCCTCAACATTTAAAAATGAGATAGACTTATATTAAAATATTTTAGGTTTACAAGAATGATCGAGGGACCTTCGATATCATCAGAATTTGAATGTCGATGATATCATCGAGAGCTTTTCGATGTCATCGAGATTTGAACTTTGATGGTATCGAGGAGGGTTTCGATATATTGATGCACATATGATTTTCTTAAGTGAAAATAGGGGCATTGGAGATCTGCCTATCGATATTATCAAGTCACCTTCGATGGACTCGAGATTCAAATATCGATGATATCGATAGGCACATCGATACATCAATAAATCAGTCCAGAGATATATGTGGTTGTTGGACACTTTTGTCCTCATTTCGATGGAATCGATTTGTCATTGAGGACATCGACAGCGTAGGTTGACATATCAAGATGTGTATCGATAAAATCGACAAAGTAGGAAAACTTAGAGATTTTCTGATTTTGAAAAAGTTTTCTTAACTTAAAAACCCTATGACGTTTTAACTTATTTTAAGGGTTTAAGTACTTGGTGTTTTGGGACATGGGATGTGAGGCTTAGATTTACCTGTGGCAAGCTTACACACATCCGTTTGAGGCAGGCGATTTAAATTGATCTTCCTATGAGGCTCTGTAGTCGAGCTGACTCAACACTCACGCTAAGTGACAAATCAGGGCACTTTCAACCTCCATAGCCATTAATAGATGCACAAAAGAACTCCACACCAGTGGGCCTCACACATATTAAAAAAATAAAATAGGAAGAAAGAGGATGATGAGGAGAATCAAAGGAGGGGTGTAGACTCACCTCAAATGGATGGATGGCTTGAAGATTATGTGGTCCACTCCTCTAGGTTAATGATGGGCCACAGCTTAGCCCCACTATCTCTCACTCTCTCTTAAAATCTCAAATTTTTTTAAAATGTAGCAAAAGGATGAGTGTAAGAGAGCTCCTACTCTTATATAAGGAATTGAGATTTGAGATGAAAAGATGATGTGATAAGTTTATGGGGTCTTATTGATGCAAAAAGTGAGGTGAAAAGTGGTGTATGTTATGGGTAGTGGATGGATGAGGTGGATGGTGCTAATCATGCATTGGTCAAGGTGAAAGAAATCTACTCATGCATTGGCTAATGGATGCATAAGGGTTAAAGGTTGTAAGTGATGCATGGTGAATGATAAAGTATTATAATTGGTTGTTTGAAGTGATGTGACACAAAATAAGGCATGCATTGATGCATATGTAGGATGAGGTGGACATGGGCCATATTAGTTTTTTAAGACATGGGGAGAGGGCTAATGATGGATTTTGGGGTTGAACTCATTTTTGTCTCATCTGCATTGTCTTATATATGCTAGCTCATTTTTTTATCATGCAGTAATTGTCCTATTTTGTGATAATTTCTATGTTCTAGAAATTGGGCCTTAGGCCCACATGAGCCCAAGTCCAATGAGCCTAGCACAATAAATGTTGCTCATGTTACAAGATACGTAATTTTGGTCGTGGGTTTGATGGGTCATTTTGACGCACGATTTTTATTGTGGCGACCACAACGACGACGCGGTCCACATGACAGAGGTTTTGAAGGCATCTGGAACAAATCACTTGGTCTAACAGTTTTGGTAGATCCAAGGTCACTCCTTTTGGTCCCAAACATGTGCAAATACACACACAGAGTAACACTTAAATCGATAAATGAAAGGTATTGCCTAAGGACACCCAATTCTTAGTTGGAAAAAAATTTGAGGCATCACATAGATAATATGATTTGTTCTTATTAGACATATCTAAGTTACCTGTTTAATGTCATCGAGTGGTCATTAATGCCATCGAAGTGAACTTTCGATGCCATCAAAAGTGACCTCGATGCCATCGAGAAAATCAAATAAAATCATCAATTCTGACTGGACATATATGACTTCCTGTATGATACCATCGACAGGGTCTTCGATGCCATCAAAGATCCCTTGAGGTCTACTTGATGGGATCGAGAACCACTCAAAATTTGCTATTTTGGGCACATGTTTTCACAGTATCTTCACACCTCTTCAAGCCTTATCATTTTCCAATTAGATTTATAAGTTAAGGGATGATCAACAATGTTTACCTATTAAGTTAAGATCATCTAGAGGTTCAAGGGTTGCCTCATTTACCTGTTCTTTGCTCCTTGATTCTCTTCTACTCTTGTGCCTTTGGTGTTCAGCTTCCAAAGGATCAACCGACTACATGATATAAGGACTCACGTGATTGACAAATAAGATGTACTAACAATCTCCCCCTTGTCAATTACATTATAAAAATGTAACTTATATCATGTCATGGTCCATAACAATGACATACCAAAACAACTCAAAATATGTAACGCCTTAAAAATTGGGGGTTGAGTAGGAGCCCAACTCCGAAGTTTCAACACATCACTTATGCAACATAAATAATAATGGGTAAGTGTTGCTTGTATTAGTGCATTAAACATGAATGAGATTATATTAAATCAACAAATCATACTCCAAAGACGGTTAAATACGTAAGCGGAAGACTATGATAGATATATAGAATATATAAACCATTGTAAGTTTCCAGAGTGTGAACATGTTACCAGGTTAAATATATACATGTATACTTTTAAAATGGACAAAATGAATATACAAGTATGATTCAAAAATACAAAGTGGCAAGTGTAATGGCATCTAGTCAGCATCCATATAACCCCATCAATCAGAACATGGTCTACATAGACCCGCCTGATAGCTGCATATAGGAGAACTCCTCCTCATCTTCTTAGAAATTAGGCTCCATCATGAAGGCCTCATCATCATCTGTAACTACAACAGGGTCTGGTTGGTGTCTTAAAATACCATCCCAAAACGTGGGAGTTGATGATCAACTCAGTGGAGCTATAAGGCAAAGGTTAACATGTTATCAATTCAGTCAAGCAGTAATAATAAAGTAGTACAATACTAATGTCCTAAGTACTCTTGTTAATATAAAGATAATATGTGATAATGATGTATGCCCTCACCTGCACTCCCTCTGCGACATCACCTCATGATCGCAGCATGCAACACTCTCGCTGTGCTCAACTCCAACGCCAAAGGCACATGAAATGCGGTGCATGTGTGTGATTAACTAAGTTCTTAATTATACTTCTTCATACAGCAGTATTGGGAAGCTAAGGTACCTCCTTTTATATCATTAACTCAATATTGATCCATCTAGGGTCGTCAATCCTAGTAGTCACATAGATAGGCATTTTCAGGTCACTACGGAGAGGCTCGTCACCTCAGTGTTTACTGTGGAAAGGCTCGTCACCTCAAAGTAGACCTAGTGAATACTCGAGGTCACTTGGGCTCGTCACTTGTCGTAAGTCGACAGCTCGAATACAGTGTCTCATACCACCATATTCGACTCAAGAGTCTGGGTTGTTCATTGGACACTACGGGAGGTTCGTCACCCCAACGTAGGCCGACAGAAAGACCACGGTGTCCCATACCACTATGCCCGGCTCATGAGTCTTAGTAAATCAAGGTACCAATGTTTAACAGGCTTTATACTAGTAAGTTGGTATCTTAAATTCAAACAGTAGCATCCATACATGGTGAACTACAATGGGTCAATCGGGTTATTTAACAAGATCGACTGGTACGAGCGCACATTGAATTAGTCAACATGGAGCGCGTAAGCACTCCGTGTGGCCTAACCACTGTCAATAATTAGCGTACGACTCGGATTCCTTGAGCACGTCTTACGTGGCGAAACGACCTCGGCCACTAACTCGAGAATCATTTCCGATTGCCCAATAGTCTCAATCATACCTAAACACATCAAACATTCATCTTTGATAGTCAATAGCATGTGACAAACAATTCAACATAAATCATAGTTGAACATTTTTAACAAACACATAGTATGTTATCTCACATAAGCATTTCATCTATAAAGCACATAGTAGTAAACTATGTTAGATGGAGGAGATGGTAACTATAAGTAAGGGAATTGAGAATCATATCTCAACACCCTAATAAAATACATTTCAACAACCTTTTTCTCATTCAGGCATTTTATCAAACACTTAGACTACAAATATGAACATACGTGTAATAATTTAGTTATAACATATATTGTAGAAAATTCTTTCACAGGGAGTTGCCACAAGTACAACAATCATGCATTCTCAATCAAATAATCATAGCAAGTATACATCATAATTCCATACTCATTCAAACATTTCAACAAACACATGGAATGCATTTAAATTCAACATTGTTTACCTATATATGAAATATACAAGAAACATTAAAACTAGGCACATGTGACAACAATCAAGTCAGTCATAAATCATTATTGACATTGAAAGACTTAAAAATCATAACTTAAACATTTATAGTCTGCACCTTTCACCGATAGAATCGTAACATACTCAGTTTGAATACTATGCTTTAGTCTACGGCACAACGACAACCTATAGTATGAAATAGGTTAGCTATTTCACCATTTACTCTATTTGAATCCTTAAAACAGATTAGGGTTACGATTTCTTACCCAACAACGGAATCAGTATGGTCAGAATAGTGATATGGGAAAGCTGATTTGGCACGTGGAGTGGTAGGAACGTAGCCTAACAACTATCTCTCACTCTCTCACTCTCTTCTCCTCACTTTTTCCTTCTCCTTTCTCTCTCCTTTTCCCTAGGGTTTAAAAAATTCGTATGGCAAGGGAGAGAGAGGGTTTAAAGCCCTTATATAGGCCCAGAACTGATGAGAATGGCACCAAGGACATGGTATACTTAGGTTATAGCCAAAAGTTGGCTATTTCGGTCCAACGGAGCTGATCAGGAGGCTCCCTTTCTACACACAGTTGAGAGTAAGCCCCTCAACGATGGATCTATGCCAGGTTAAGATCTCAGTCTGATCGGATCAGGGGATCAGTCGTGAGGGACCAGTTTCAGTTCAACGATCATCGGTACTCGATCAGGGCCATAAGTGCACTGACATGTGTTAGAATTTTTTCTTGATCCGAGGTTGTAATTGGGTTAGAATCTGACCATCTAAAACCTTAAAATTGGCTTGCAAGCGAACAACTTAATTCACTTAAGCTTTAGTTCATTTTTTAAAGATATTTGCGTTTCTCACACACTTCGCTCCGAGCTCAAGTTGTGCGTTTCTAGATACTTTTAGGACTTGATTTCTGAGATGGTTGTTAAGCCCAGTAATGCGGTCATAACTGAATAGTTTTGCGGTAATCAAACTTTAGATGATGGTCTAGGTTTGATACAAAGTTTCTATGTACTCCAGAGAGCAACTGGGTTTTGAGATTGATCCTGAGTTTTTGTGCGATGTAGGGTCAGCATGAAATGGCCTAGCTATATATCCTAGAGGGGGGGTGAATAGGACAATGCCAAATTTAAGATAATCACAGCAGAATCAAACAAAAAAGATAGCTAAATAAATAAATCAAACCACAATACTGAAAATTAAGGCACCCTCAAAATCCAACTCTTAAGAGGTTGATACAAATGTTATTCTAAGGACAACCTTTCACCAAAAACAAAGGGTTTATGATAGGACAACCTTATTTCTAAAAAGGTCTTTGTATCAAGAACTCAAACTGAAGAGGAATAAATAAATGAATGAATAAAATGTAATTTTAAATATTGATTGTTCTAAGGACAACCATACACCATAAGAATGGCAGGGCAACTTTACTAGAACAAATAAAGAAACTGAATCGCAAATCAATAAAGGAATAGCAAGAAGTAAATTCTAAACTATTACAAAATTTTCCATAGTGTTTGAATTAAAATGATTACAACATTCACATCCACACATATACATCCCACAAATGAATACTGAAAGATATAAAATATAAATCACACAACTACAAAACAAAAGGGATTATAGTGGTTCGCCTGTGTGTACACCAACTGTTAATAAACAGCCACATAGCTACTTCACTCCTAATATCCTCACACAATGGATATTAGCGTTCACTATCAAAATAGGTTTTCCAGGTTCACCTAAAACCTTCACAATTGTGTCTTTCTTTGTGAGCTTATACAATTAAACAACCCCATTTCTGAGTTTTCCTGTCTCTCCTCAGATAACCAATACAATAAGATTTTTTTGGCAAACCTTAAAAGTAAACCAAAAGAAAGTAAATTACTGAAATGTGAAATACCTGAATATCTCTTTCATTGCAGTAGCCCAGAAGAACTAAATCGGAGTAGAGATTTGAATGTCCAAGTACAATATCCAATACTCACTTTACAATGGTTCTAAGTTCTAATAGATTTTAAATTAAACCAGATGGGCTAGCTTTAATTGATTTTGATTCTAGAAAAAGGATAATCAAAGTTCCTCTTTTCAAATTAGATTGGAATACAAGAAACAAAATCAATTAACAAAGCTAAAGAGAGAGAATATTAAATTTGCACACTTAGCATATATGGAGCACAGACTCTCTCAGAAGGCCGAATTAAATTAGCATGAATTGTATTTTTTATTCTGAGATTCATGCTCTATTTATAGGTGAGCAAATCACGTCTTCGACTGGTCCAGACAGATCTATGACTGGTCGTAGGGCCAACGGATATATGAAATTTCAACGCGATAAGATAAGGCGGTTTCACGACTGATCTTAGGTCAGCTACGACTAGTCGAAGAATCAGTCGACACTGTTTCTATGACTAATTGAACAGTCTTCAGGACTAGTCGAAGCCTAATAGAAAATTTTTAAATTTTGTAACAAACTTACGACTGATCTAGGAAATTCTTAAATATGTCGAAGCAGTGCTAGGACTAGTCGAGCAAGACCCAGGACTAGTCTTAGAATAGACCAAACTCACTTATATAAAACATATGAGTTATGTATCCAAAGTTAGCTACTCTAAAGGTCAACCTAAAGTCAGTCATACCTCAAACGTGAAGCAAGGACATTGAAACTTAAAGATAAGTGGCCTTAGAGAACAATGAAGCTTGAGATCTTGGTGTAGCTTGAACTTAAAAGCTTCTTGAGATCTTGAACTTGAAAGCTTCATCTTGATCTTGAATTATACTTGTCTGGAACTAAGGCATACATACTTGTATTCTTGAGTCTTGACTTGAAAATAGTGGTTGTTTATCGAAGCTAATCTTATAAGACTTCATGACTCGACATGTCTTGAGTAGAGCTTTGTTCTTTTCATATAAAAGCTTCATAATAAGATACAAACAGTGTCTTTGGCACCACAAATTTGACAACAAAAGGGGTTAGCAACTATAGCACTTACAATCTCCCCCTTTGTCAAATTAGTAACAAAACACACTTTCAAGATATATTACATAAAACAGAATATCTGATTAAAGAATCATGCACCAGTTGTTATCAACCGGCACACATGAACCTACAAATCAATATTCAACATATAGTCCACCTCTACACATACTCCCCCTAAGTAACATACATGACAAAAAAAATAAATGCTACTCCTCCTCATAACATAGGCAACATTCTAGCATTAGCATTAGACATCAATATTCAACATGCATGCATTAGACATCCATACTCCCCCTTTTTGTCACAATAGGATAAAGGAAGCATAGAACAAATGACTGAGGAGTAATAAAGAAGGAGATATAAGAGAGGTAATAAGATAAGATGTTATATAAGCAACACACATAAATCATAAACTGAGCTAAGTCAAAGATAGCTACATTCTCAAAACCAGTTAAGCTAGGGCAAGAGTAATAAAATTATTATAGTCCAGCAAGATAAAAAGAGCTAATCTGAACTAGATGAAAGAGCAGGAATGGAAGGATCAAGTTGATGCATGCCCTTGTTCAAGCGCCTTAGATATTTGTGAAAGTGCACCTACTACGTGCCCTTGTTTGTCAATTACGTTGTAAGTTGAGTCAGTCGGACAACAACGCCTAACAAGAAGAGCAAGTCAAGCGTCTGCCTTAACTGGATGTGTGGAAGTTCACCAAAAGGTAAATCATAGCTCACATCTCATATCCCAAAACATCAGGTGATTAAACCCTTAAAAAGAATTAGAACATCTTAGGGTTTCAGTGTAAGAAAGATTTTTATCAAAAAGAAAAATCAGTAAAGTTTTTCTTACACTGTCGATTATATCGATTACCCCTTCGATATGATCGACCGGCTCTGTCGATGTCCTCGGCATCTCAATCGATACAATCGAGTGAGGACAGAAAGCGTCCAACAATCAAAACAATCATCTGGACGATTTATCGATATATCGACTTGAGAATCGATATAATCGATATTCGAATATCGATCATATCTGAAGAGGATTGATATAATCGACAGACTGCTTTTCGGTGCCCCTATTTTTCTAAAGAAAACTAACATATACTTCGATATATCGATGTTTGTCTGATACAATCTAAACTCAAATATCGATCATATCGGATGTCAGTCGATCATATCGATTGTGGGCACATATTCTCACCAGCAAGAATTTCAGGTTGTTGCTTATGATGATCGGGGTGCCAGTCGATAAATCGATATTCATATATCAATTATATCGAGACCTAGTCGATTGGATCGAATCAGGACATACATCGTCCAGCAAGCTTATAGGTAAATCTATACGATTTATCGATCCCATTGACAAGGTCCCCGATATGATCGATGTACAAATTCTAATAACATCGACTGCTTCCCCGATCATATCTGTAGAACCTGAAATTCTTCAAGGCTTCTCTCTTGTTTTTCACCTGTCGATAGATCGAACCATCACTCGATTGAATTGGAGTTCGAAATCTGATTGCATCGATGTGTGTCTCGATCCCATCGACCAGTTGGCACAAGGCTTCCAAAAGCGAAATAACAATTGAGTTTTTATCATCGAAAGGTCTGCCGATACAATCGAGAGTATACGCTCGATCATATCGACGACTTCTCGATGATATCGAACTCTGTCATAAATATGACCATTTATATTCGTTGGAACCTTTTGCCTATAAATTGAGAGAATTGTCTTCATTGCTGGTAGAGAAAGTAGAGAGTACTTTTGTGAGTTTTAACCTTCCTATCATTTACCTTAAGCTCTTTCTCTCAGGAAGTTCATCCTCCAATCCACCCTCATCATTGATATTTCATAGAGTGGATTGGAGAATGAACTTCCGCATTCAAGGATCCTTCAGCTACTACTTTAATGACATATCATTAAGCTGGGACGCCTTGAATGCATGATGATGGAAACCAATTTATCTTCCTTATAGGAAAATCCTTATAATGGTATTTCATCATAACCTTGACCCAACCTAAGCCCAGTATAGATACATCTTTGTATTGCGGATCATGGGAGCTGAAGACTCTTCATCAACAAGTAGAAGGTCTTCATCACTGCGCTGAAAGGGACTCATCAACTTATCTGTAAGTACTAAGAGTCCAGAGGACACTTGTGATCATTCTTTTTTAAGATTGGGTTTTAAGCGTTGCTCACCATTTAAAGTCCTCAAAGGAGGCCTCCGACGGGAATGTATGTGCGGGGTGCATTATGTGGACCCTTGCTCTGTGGAGAGCATAAACATCTCGTTAGGAGTATGCCAGCAAAACTCCAGGGTTTGAGGTGAACCGAGTAGAAACCTCCGGGTGCGTTGTGTGGACCCTTATCCTGTATGGGCATAAACATCTGGTTAGGAGTACGCCAGTAAAACTTCAGGGTTTAAAGTGAACCGAGTAGAAACCTCTGTAAAGGTTGAAGGTGAACCTGATTTAAAACCTTACGTTTGAGGTGAACCATGGGAAACCTCCTTAGTGAAATCCGGTCACTCAAGGGTTGAGTGTGGAAGCCGGGAGTGGAGTAGACAAGTCTCGAACCACTAAAAAATTACTGTGTTTGAGATTGATATTGTCTTTCATTTATGTGATTACCTTGCATGTCTTTATACTTGATCACATATTATGCACACACAGTCATATCCATCACAATCTCATCTATAAATTGTTTATCTTTTAAATAGTTTGTGATTGGATCCTCTATCAGGCTTGGAAGCCAGCAGAGTTAATTTTGAGTAATCCTATTCAGTACTCTTTGATAGGATTAGTGTGATAAGGATTTTTAACAATTCATAAAAACTTTAAAAATTCCTATTCACCCCCCCTCTAGGATATATTGACATATTCCTACTTCAACTTAAGCGGTCTTCACCACTTTTTCAATTTATGCATATATTTGAACTGTAAATCATGGGCAACATACATGTTTTCCATCTTAATATTTATATTCTCAGCTTTCTCTTCTAATGCATGTAAACGCGCATCAAACTCCAAAGGTTCAAAATCTGGATCATTAGCTGAGTCAGATTCAAGTTCTTCAAAAATATCATTCATGTCAATGTCATCAAGAGGAGGATCACCAGCTTCTTCCTCATGTCCAGCTTCGGCACCACCAACCCCATCACCTTGACCATGAAGGTAATCCAGCTTTATCTTATTAATATTAGAATTGTTAAATATAAGATGATGGATAGGGGCCTCTCCAACAGGCATATCAACTAACATATACGTAGCCAACACAGTCATTAGATAAGCAAAAGGTATGTCACTGTGACCTGGATGGAGTCGAAACTGAATAATGAAATAACAAATTAAGGATGCTAAACAGACATTAACACCTCTAATAACAGTATGAAGAACACGAACCATGTAGGACATCAATTCAGATTTATTACCCAATTTAGGATACAAGTTGGACATAAAAATCTTGTGAAGAACTCTGTATTTAGGTAACAAAAACCTAGAGGGGAGCGCATTTCCTTTATGTGTCCATTGAACGTCTAAATTGCATAAGGTTCTAGTGAGCATACATTTTTCAGTTTCTAAGGGCTTTTCAGATAAGACATGGATAGAAATGCCCTCATCATTCATAAAAATTTTCATAAGAGCTGAAATCAAATGATGATCAACGTCAAATGGTCCTTCTCTTGTGGCTATTTTGAAAGTTAAATTTTTCAGTGAAAACTCACTTATACAAGTGAACATGGACTGGGCAATGGACCGGTATGATGGCCCACCCCAATGCAATAAGTTATCCCAACCTACAGCTTGGAGCATAGGAAGGATATCAAAAGGAACAACATGATTAATATCAACAGGATGTTCAATAATAACGTTACATAATCTGATGTCCCGAACATAAGATGTATCATCCTTGAAAGCCCGAAGATGACGCTTAGCGATAGGGGCGGATCTGGAGGAAGATGGACCACGGGATGTTATCTTTCTCCTTTTAGAAGCCATTTGCAACAAAGATTTCAAGAAGACAAGGAGTTGCAAAGGATTGAGAAGAAGGTTTTCTCAAATCAAGTTTTTCAAAAGAAAAACCCCAAATCATAATGAAATTTAAAATAGACAACTTCAAGAGATAAATAGAAGTAATCTAGACATAAATTTATAAGAAAAATGCAAATGTAGCACTAACCTTGAAGATTTTGAAAGATAGGTTCGACTAGTCGTGCGTCGGCTCGTTGGAGAGTGAAGAGGAAATGAAGAAGATGAAGTGTTTTTTCCAAATTTTAAGAGATTCATGCGATTCACGACTGGTCATGGATGTACCCGACCGGTTGCGATATAATAATATAGATTCCTATTTAATATAATAATATAGATTCCTATTTAATTTCATAATTACTTAGCATGCGTTTCATCCAAATAAGCTGCGTAGACGCATTACCAGTTGCGATATATTCAGCTTCAGCAGTTGAAAGTGATATAGAACTTTGTTTCTTGCTAAACCAAGAAACTAAACAGTTTCTGATATAAAAGCAACCACCATGGTTAATTTTCTATCATCAAGATTACTATCCCAGTCAGCATCCGAGTACCCAGCTAATTGAACACTAGTCTCATGTGGATACCAGAGACCGAGATTAACAGTACTTGAGACATATCGCATAATCTGCTTGACAGTAGTCAAGTGCGATTCTTTAAGATCAGACTGATATCTAGTGCAAATACCTACACTTAGAGCGATATCGGGTTTACTAGCAGTTAAATACAGTAGACTACGAATCATACTCCGATATAATTTTGGATCCACATTCTTACCTGCAGAATCTTTTGAGAGTTTCAAAGTTCTACTCATAGGAGTATCAAAATTCTTACCATTCTCAAATCCAAATCTCTTAATCAAATTCATAGCATATTTAGATTAAGAAATGAACATTCCATCAGGTTGTTGTTTTACTTGCAACCCAAGGAAATAATTTAATTTTCCAACCGTGCTCATTTCAAACTAAGATTTCATCGAATCTGCAAACTTAATAGTCATATCAGTACAAGTAGATCCATAAATGATATCATCAACATAAATTTGTACTACCAAAATGTGATCATTATATTTTTTAATAAACAGAGTTTTATGAACACTTCCCATTTGAAAATTATGGCTTAATAGAAACTTTGTTAATTTCTTGTACCATGCCATAGGAGCTTGTTTTAAGCCATAAAGTGCCTTTTTAAGGCGATACACATGATCAACATTCTTGGGGTCTTCAAAACCCATAGGTTGTTCAACATAGTCTTCTTCATGCAGATCACCATTTAAAAATGCACTTTTCACATCCATTTGATAAATCTTAAACTTTCTAAAACATGCAATGGATATAAAAAGTCTAATTGATTCAAGACGTGCTATTGGTGCAAAGGTTTCATCATAATCAATACCTTCAATTTGAGTGTAACCTTGTACCACTAGCCTAGCCTTGTTTCTAATTATATTGACAAGCTCATCAGACTTATTTTTGAATATCCATTTGGTTCCAATGATGTGTTTATCTTTAGGTCTAGGTACAAGATACCAAACATCATTTCTCACGAATTGGTTAAGCTCTTCTTGCATCACAACTATCCAGTTTTCATCAACAAGAGCTTCTTTTACATTCGATAATTCTATCTGGGATGTAAAACATACATAATTACATATATCCTCAAGTTGTTTATGGGTATGAACACCACTAAGAGGTTTCCAAGAATTTGTGTGGTTGGATGATCTTTAACAGTCCTCAGTTCAGAATTAGTCTGATTAGACGAAGTATCAAGTTTATCAATTACAAGAAATTCATAATTATCTTGACTTGAGACTGGTGTGTTTAAGTGATCATCAATGACCACATTGATGGACTCTTAAATCACACTGATCCTTTTGTTCAGAACCCTATAAGCTGGATTGTTTAAAGAGTATCCAAGAAAGATCCCTTCATCACTCTTCATATCAAACTTTCTCAAATTTTTACGATCTCGTAAAATATAGCACTTGTTGCCAAAAACTCGAAAGTATTTGACGGTAGACTTTTCATTGAACCACATTTCGTAAGCCTTTTTATTATTACCTTTACTCGTATAAACCCGATTTATTATATAACAAGCTGTATTGACTGCTTTAGTCCAAAGATTCTTAGAGAGCTTCATGCTATTCAACATGACATTAGTCATTTCTTAAAGCACTCTATTTTTTCTTTCAACTATTTCATTTTGTTGTGGAGTTTTGGGTGCTGAGAATTCATGTAATATTCCCTGGTCGCTATAGAACTTCTCAAAACCACTATTCTCAAATTCGGATCCATGATCACTACAAATCTTACTTATTTGAGAACCCTTTTCAATTTGAATCCTTTTGAGAACTTTTCTTACTTCTTCAAGGGTTTCTGATTTGTCCCTTAGAAAGACTACCCAGGTATATCTGGTAAAATCATCTACAATTACCAATATATATCTTTTTTCACCTCGACTTTCCATCCTGGTAGGTCCTACAAGATCCATATGGAGAAGCTTGAGTGGTCTTGAAGTGGCATTGGAATTCACCTTTTTATGTGAGTTCTTTATTTTTTTGCCAATCTTGCATCCACCACATATTTTATCTATTTTTTGAATTTTGGTAGACCTCTTATTAGTTCTCGTTTGCTCAATCTATATAGGTTTCAGTATTGTAAATGTCCAAGACGTTTGTGCCACAAATCAATCTCGTTTGTATGGACCATGTAACATGATTGAATAGGTGAGCTGGATTAGCTAACAATATAGCAGTTTTTAGATGTTCTACGTCTAGTTAGTATTACTAAACCTTTGTTATTTAAAATCTCACAACTTTGATTAGAGAATCTTACACTATGGTTATTGTTGCATATTTGAGATATGCTTAGCAGATTATGTTTCAGTCCTTTAACATATAAAACATTTTTAAACAAAGGAAGGTTATAAAGTTGAACCATCAATCATGTCTTTGAGATCGGTGAATAAACCTTTATCACCAGTCATATGCCTTAAGCATCCACTGTCTAAGTACCACTTAGAATGGCTTGTAGCTTTGAAAGCTATGTAAGAAACCAGACGGGTGACCTTTGGAACCCGTTTCATAATCGTTTTGGGTTTAGATGGATAGTTGGTCTTCTTTTGTTTGTAAGAGTTATAAGTATGACCTATTGAGTTAAACTTTAGAAGCTCCTTAAGCATATCAACTATCTTTTCAGCCAAAGGGTTTTGGTTATGCTTCTTATAGTTGAAATAATTTCCTTAAGGTTTTTGAAAAGATTTAAAGTCTTTAGAAAACATTTGTTCCTTCCCTTTTCAGTTTAAGGTCTCTCCTTTTACGAATTTGGGAGAAGTATTCTTCGGTTTAGGTGGAACATTCTTATTATAGCCCAAACCGGATCGATCACCACATTTTCTTGATCCAGATAAGAGATTTTCTAATTTAGGATCACCTTGGGCGTATTTCCAGGTTTCCTTTAAACTCAAGAGACAAGAAACTTTATTTTTTAATTGTTCATTTTCAGATTTAAGATTTTCAAACTGGGAGGTTTTAAAATTCAAATCGCATTTTGTCTTTTCAAAATAGTCTGAAATATGAGACTTTTCTAAAACAAGAGATTCATACGATTCTTTGAGTTTAGAAATTTTCTCTTTTTGAAGTTTCAGTTTCACAACAATTTTACAACTTTCCTTGTATAGAGCATTGTATGCATCTTGAAGATCATCTTCATTTTCACATTCACTATTCAGATTTTCTTCACTGGTTGAGTCACCATTATCTGAAAAAGTGAATTGGCTAGAGTCATAAGGGCTTTAACTTCATTGCTCGACTCGATTTCAGAATTTTCTGATTCAGATGAGGCTTCAAAATTAAAGGACTCATCCCAAGTAGCCATCATACTTTTCTTTTTCGACTTGCCCTTATTAGGACATTTGTTAGCCAAATGCCCATACTCATGGCAGTTGTAACACTAATTGTCTTTCAATAATTTTCTTGATTTTGGTTTAGGTTTCTTTTATCATTTGCTTTTTAAAGATCGACCACTTTTTACTTTTAAAAATCTTATAAAACTTTTTTGCCAAAAGGGTCATATCATCATCAGAGTTTTCTAAATAAGAGTTTAAATTATTTTCTTGAAAACCATTTTTAGATGTTTTTAAGGCTATAGATTTACCTTTTGGAGCTTTAGTGGTTAACTCATAAGTCTGTAATGAGCCAACAAATTCCTCAACCCTCATATTGTTTGTATCATGAAGTTCCTGAATTGCGGCTACTTTTGAATTGAACCATTCAAGAAGTGAGCATAGTATTTTAGCACATATTTTGGTTTCAGGGATTTTATCGCCTAGACCCCACATAGAGTTTACAATGTCATTCAATCTAGTATAAAAGTCCATAAACATTTCATTTTCTTCCATACATATTTCCTCAAATTTAGCTGTGAGGATTTGTATCTTAGATTTCTTGACAATTGAAATACCCTCGTGTGGCATTTCCAATATATCCCAAGCTTGTTTTGCAGAATCACAGGATATAATTCTTTTGAATTCATCCGGTGATAGTGCATAAGTAATTTCATTTAGTGCTTTAGCATTTGTACTACTCTCACTTTTTTAAAGTGTGGTCCATGAAGAATAAGGTGTTAATCTCATTGATTTTGAACCATCAATCCCAGTTACTTCAGTGGTAGGAGGGGTCCATTCATTCACCGTGGCTAGCCACACACTTTCATCCATAGATTTGAGGAAGATCCTCATCCTAGCTTTCCAATAGGCATAATTGGTGCCATCGAAAGGTGGAGGCCTAGTGACTAAAAGGCTATCAAATTTTAACATCTTATATATATATATATATATATATATATATATATATATATATATATATATATATATATATATATATATAGCTTAGATCATTAGCTCAGGAAATAAATCCAAGAATAAAGAATTAAAAACAAGTTATTGAGCTCTGATACCACTTGAAATGGCCTAGCTATATGTCCTAGAGGGGGGGGTGAATAGGACAATGACAAATTTAAGATAATCATAGTGGAATTAAACAAAATAGATAGTCAAATAAATAAATCAAACCACAATGTTGAAAAGAAAGGCACCCTCAAAATCCAAGTCTTGAGAAGTTGATACAGATGTTGTTCTAAGGAGAACCTTATACCAAAAACCAAGGGTTTATGGTAGGACAACCTTATTTCTAGATAGGTCTTTGTATCAAGAACTCAAACTGAAAAGAAATAAATGAATGAATGAATAAAATGTAATCTCAAATATTGATTGTTCTAAGGATAACCATACACCATTAGAATGGTAGGGCAACCTTACTATAACAAATAAAGAAACTGAATCTCAAATCAATAAAGGAATAGCAAGAAGTAAATTCTAACTATTACAACATTCCCCATAGTACTTGACTTAAAATGATTACAACATTCACATCCACATATACATCCTACAAATGAATACTGAAAGATATAAAATATAAATCACACAACCACAAAACACAAGAGATTATAGTGGTTTGCCTGTGTGTACACCAACTGTTAATAACAGCCACACAGCTACTCCACTCCTAATATCCTCACACAATGGATATTAGCGTTCACTATCAAAATAGGTTTTTCAGGTTCACCCAAAACCTTCACAATTGTGTCTTTCTCTATGGGCTTACACAATTAAAAAACCCCACTTCTGAGTTTTCCTGGCTCTCCATAGATAACCAATACAATGAGATTTTTCTGAAAAATCTCAAAAGTAAACTAAAAGAAAGTAAATTATTGAAATATAAAATACCTGAATATCTCCTTCGTTGTAGCAGCCCAAAAGAACTAAATCGGAGTAGAGATTTGAATGTCCAAGTTCAATGTCCAATACTCACTTTACACTAGTTCTAAGTTCTAATAAATTTTAAATTAAACCAGATGGGCTAGCTTTAATTGATTTTGATTCTAGAAAAAGGATAATCAACGTTCCTCTTTTCAGATTAGATTGGAATACAAGAAACAAAATCGATTAATAAAGCTAAAGAAAGAGAATATTAAATATGTACGCTTAACTTAAATGGAGCACAAACTTATCTCTCAAAAGGCCGAATTAAATTAACATGAATTGTGTTTTTTATTCTGAGATTCGTGCTCTATTTATAGGTGAGCAAATCACGTCTTCGACTGGTCTAGACAAATCTATGACTGGTCGTAGGGCCAACGGATATTTGAAATTTCAAGCGGGATAAGATAAGGTGATTTCATGACTGATCGTAGGTCATTTACGACTGGTCGTAGGTCTCCTACAACTGGTCGAAGGTCTCCCACGACTAGTCGAAGTTAGCGAAATTTCAATGCTATACTTTGAGTCATAGGGCTACGACTAGTCGAAGAATCAGTCGACACTGTTCATACGACTAGTCAAAGCCTAACAAAAAACTTTCAAATTTTGTAACAAACTTACGACTGATCTAGGAATTCTTAGGCAGGTCGAAGCAATGCTAAGACTAGTCGAGCAAGACCCAGGACTAGTCTTAGAACAGACCAAACTCACTTATATAAAACATATGAGTTATGTATCCAAAGTGAGCTACTTTAAAGGTCAACCTAAAGTCAGTCATACCTCAAATGTGAAGTAAGGACATTGAAACTTAAAAACGAGTAGCCTTAAAGAACAATGAAGCCTGAGATCTTAGTGTAGCTTGAACTTAAAAGCTTCTTGAGATCTTGAACTTGAAAGCTTCATCTTGATCTTGAATTATACTTGTCTACAACTAAGGCATACATACTCGCATTCTCGAGTCTTGACTTGAAAACAGTGCTTGTCTATCGAAACTAATCTTATAAGACTTCATGACTCGACATGTCTTGAGTAGAGCTTTATTCTTTTCATATGTAAGCTTCATAACAAGATACAAACAATGTCTTTGGCACCACAAATTTGACAACAAAAGGGGCTAAAAACTATAGCACTTACACAGCGATCCTACTAATTTTGGGTCATATAGTTCATATTGAAAGTTGTTTAAGCTAATTCGACAGGTGATTTAGTTTAGCATTTGATTAATTTTCATCTAATTTCTAAAGGATTTGGTCCTTAGCAATTTCTGCCCGAGGTGGTAGTCGGGTCTTTGTATGGATTTTTTTGAAACGTTACAATGTCTTTGGCACCACAAATTTGACAATAAAAGGGGCTAGAAACTATAACACTTACACAACGATCCTACTAATTTTGGGTCATATAGTTCATATTGAAAGCTGTTTAAGCTAATTCGACAGGTGATTTAGTTTAGCATTTGATTAATTTTCATCTAATTTCTAAAGGATTTGGTCCTTAGCAATTTCTGCCCGAGGTGGTAGTTGGGTCTTTGTATGGATTTTTTTGAGACGTTATAATCTACCCCTTAAAGAAAAATTTTATTCTCGAAATTAGTACCTTTTCGTACTCCTCGAGAATCTGAGGGTAGTTCTTTCGGACCTCGGCTTCTGTTTCCCAAGTAGTCTCTTCCTCAGTGTGGGGCGTCCACAGTACCTTCACAAGTGGTATCACCTTACTGCGCAACACGTGCTCCTTCCTATCTAGAATACGCGTCAGTCGTAGTACATAAGTAACATTTTCACTCAACTGTACCTGCTCCCATTTGATAATGTAGGAAGGGTCAGGGATGTACTTCTTCAACATCGACACATGAAATACATTGTGCACGCCTACGAGTGGTGTGGTCAAAGTAAGGCGGTACGCTACCACACCCACTCGATCTAGTATTTGGAATGGGTCAATGAATCTTAGCATGAGTTTTCCTTTCTTACCAAACTGAATAACTTCCTTCATTGGGAAAGCTTTTAGGAATATGTGGTCCTCAACCTCAAACTCTAGCTGTTGCTACCTCTTATCAGCGTAGCTCTTCTATCAGCTCTATGTCGCCAGAAGTCGACACCTAATAATGTCGATCTTCTCCGAAGTCGCCTGAACTAACTCTGGGCCAATCAAGCTCTTCTCACCAACCTCTGCCCAGCAGTGCTGTGTCCGACATGGACGCCTATATAAGGCCTCATAGGAAGTCATGCCAATACTCACCTGAAAACTGTTGTTATAAGCAAACTCTGTATGAGGAAGACAGTCATCCCAACTGTCCTTGAAATCAAGCACACAAGCTCGCAGCATGTCCTCTAACACCTGATTTTCCCGCTCTATTTGGCCGTCAGTCTTTGGATGGAACGCGGTACTGAACTTCAGTTTCACACTCATTACTTCCTGGATACGAGTCCAGAAGATAGAGGTGAATCGCATGTCTCGGTCCGACATGATCTCCATAGGAACTCTATGCAAACGCACAATCTCCTTGATGTACAACCTAGCCAAATCATCAGCTAAGTTTGAAACTCTGATGGGGAGAAAATGAGATGATTTCATCAACCAGTCCACGATCACCCAGATGGAGTCATGTCCCTTCCTCGTCTTTGGTAGCCTTGAGATAAAATTCATAGAGATGAACTCCCATTTCCATTCAGCTATGGGCATGGGCTGAAGCAATCCAGGAGGTCGGCGATGCTCTACCTTGACCTGCTGACACGTGAGACAATGGAACACGTACTCTACTATGTGGCCCTTCATGTTGTCCACTAGTACGAGCGCTTCATATCTCGGTACATCTTCATATTGTCAGGATGCATTGCCATCTTCGAATTATGAGCAACCTCGAGAACTTCCTTCCTCAGGTCATGAAGATTTAGGCCACATAGGCGGCCACGATAATATAAACCCCCATCCGTACCAGCTCTCCATTCTGAGTCTTCACTGTCACTAACTTGCTCTCTTATCTTGGCCAATAATTCATTGTCTCTCTGAGCCGTGATGATCCTGTCATCAATGAGCGGCTGGACATGAATATGTGTGATGCTTTCTAAGGACTCCACTACCATAAGTTTCTGCTCAAAGTCTCCCATAAACTCTATCATACCCCATTCTGCTATCATCAGCAGAGCCGCAAATGCTATAGTCTTCTTACAGCTCAACGCGTCTGCCACAAGGTTGGCCTTACCAGGATGGTAGGAGACCTCAAACTTGAAGTCCATCAAGCTTTCCATCAATCGTCGTTGTCTTATATTCAGGTCCCTTTACGTGAATATGTACCTGAGGCCCTTGTGGTCACAAAAGAGATCGAACTCCTCTCCCTAGAGGTAATGTCTCCAGAGCTTCAATGCAAAGATGACGGTCGCTAACTCTAGGTTGTGCGCAGGGTAGTTTTCCTCATGTTTCCTCAACTGTCGCAATGTATAGGCAATAACCTTATCCTTCTACATCAAGACACAACCTAAACCAATACGAGATGCATTGGTGTATATTGTATACTTGACCCCTTGCTCTGGCAATACTAGCACAGGGGTGGAGTCAACTTGTCCTTTAGTTCCTGAAAAGCTGCTTCTGCCTTCTCATTCCAGGCAAACTTAAGATCCTTCTGAGTTAGCTGAGACAACGGTCTAGCTATCTTGAAAAAGTCTCTAATGAATCAACAGTAATAACCTGTCTGGCCAAGAAAACTCCTCATTTTAGTAACCAAACTAGGCTGCTCTCAATCCTGAACTACAGCTACCTTAGTAAGGTCCACAGCTATCCCTTCCTTGGACACCATATGTCCCAGGAATTTGACTCTTACTTTCAGAAGTCACACTTCTTGTACTGTGCAAACAACTGGTTCTTCCTGAGAGTATCAAAGACTGCTCATAGGTGCTCCTTGTGCTCCTTCTAACTCTTAGAGTATATCAGGATGTCATCTATAAATATGATGATGAATCGGTATAGATATGGCCGAAACGCCCTGTTCATCTGATCCATGAACACGGTCGGTGCATTCATGAGTCCAAATGACATCATTAGGAACTTGTAGTGCCCAAAACTGGTCCTGAAAGCTGTCTTTTGCACGTCCTCATCCCTAACACACAACTGGTGATTCCTAGACTATAGGTCGATCTTCGTAAAATAGTGCACCCCCTTCAACTGATCAAATAGATCATCAATCCTAGGCAAATGGTACTTGTTCTTCACCATCACTTGGTTTAATCTGCGGTAATCGATACACAATTGTAGTGACCCATCCTTCTTCTTCACAAACAACACAAGTGCTCCCCAAGGAGACACACTCGGTCATATGAAGCCCGCATCTAACAAATCATCGATCTGTTTCCTCAGCTCCTCCATCTCACATGAAGGCATGCGATAAGTCAGAAGAGATATAGGTGTCGCACTAGGCCCTAGATCGATGGTAAAATAGATCTCGCGCTGAGAGGGTAATTCAGGTATCTTTCTAAATACATTTAAGAACTCTTGAACTACAGGGGTGTCCCCAAGTGCTGGACCATTAACATCCTCTAGCAAAGAAGTGTAACAACTAATGCGATAGGGCCAACTGACCTGCACTAAGAATGTAAAGGTCGTGCCCTCAGGTCCATAGGCTTTCACCACTCTAGTATTGCAGTCTATCTCTGCCTTCATCTTCATGATCCAATCCATACCGAGAATGACATTATAATGATGTAGCAGGGTGACAATCAAGTCAATGCTCACTATTTTGCTTCCGACGTTTATTGAACAACCCTTACATATCCTGATAGTGTTTGAGAAAGTCCCTGTGGAGGTAAGAATTCTTACCCTAACCATAGGACTAGTTTTCAGCCCCAGTCGCTTGATTGTTGTGCATGATATTATAGAGATAGTGGACCCGATGTCCACTAATAAGAAGACTAGTGTACCTTGAATATACGTCATGACTTCAAAATCCTATGGTACTATGATTTCCGTCTTGGATACCTCAACTGCAAGTAAGTGCACATGAGCTTATTAAAAACTGTTCGGCTACAGTACCATGGGTCGTTGAGGCGGCCTAAATCGAAGTGCAGGAGGCTGAAAAGATGGATGTGCTGGTGCTGACCGTAAAGGTGGAGTCGAGAGAGGTGGTGGCATCTGATGGTTGGTCCTCTGAGGGGGCGTAAAGCCATTGTCCCTCATCCTGGTGAAACAGTACGTGTCAGCATGGCCTGACCTCTGGCAATAGGTGCACCATATATCAGGTCGCCTCAGTTGTATCGGTGGAGCCGTAAGCCTAGGAGGTGAGTCAGTATGGTGTCTCTTACCGAGGATCGGCCTGATCGACAACTCTGGACGCGGCCTAGGGACCATAGGCACATGTGTATGGGATAGCCTGTCCCCATCCTACTCAGCCCGTAGAGACATGCCCACTAGCTCAATTTAGTTGGATATGTTAGCACAAACCATCTTCGAGTGTATCTTGGGTAGTAAACTCTCAGAAAACCGGCACATCTGCATCGGCTGGTCGGCGAAGATCAGGGGAGCATATCTGGCCAACTCCGTGAACCTGTTCTCGTACTCTGCCACTAACATCCCTCCCTGAAGGAGGTGAAGGAACTCACTCTCCTTCTCATTACTATAAGTGAGAGGAAAATACTTCTCATGGAAGCGGTCTCAAACACTTCTCATGACCACACATAACCTATGGGAACTATCCACAGGATGCTATCCCACCACAAGATGGCCTCCTTCTCAAACATGTAGGTGACCAACTCCACCTGCTCTGCCTCAGTGCAGTGCAATGGCTTCAACGTCTTATATATGCGATCGAGCTAATACTCGACCTCCTCAGGTCTGTGAGTACCCAAAAATGTAGGTGTCGAAAGCACTAGAATCGCCTAAATAGGCGGCTAGCACCCACGTTTCCAGTAGGGTATATAAGTGGTGTAGGTGGAACCACACCTATGCTCTAGGCGAGGGCCCCTGTGATGGTGGCCAAAAACTTTTGCTATTGCTACTGCTGCTGCATCAAGAGCATCATTTTCTCCAACCTATCAGGAGCAGGAGCCAACTGAGGTACGGGTGGTGTCGAAGTAGACATAAGGTTCTACTCAAGAACCGATGGTGCAACAGGTGTCGGCCCATTAGTAGGGCCAGTGACCGGCTGAGAATCCGGCATAGTGTCGTGAGTCGGGTCCAAACTAGGGTCCATGTGGCTATCGCTGAGAGGAGGTTCCCCGTCAATCGAGTCACCAAGAGTGAGACATGTCGTACTCCATGTGGCCTTAGGTGGCATTTCCTATATACAACATAGAGCACAACTCATGAGATTTAGCATAAGATCATACACGCATCCATATATCATTTGTATTTCAAATCCAAGGAAGCTTCATGCATTTCATTTACCAAAATTGTCACAATACATGAGATGCAGTATTACATGAATCATAACAGAAGATGCATGTGAGCTAATCTAAGTAAGGTTCCACACACTAAAATCTACAAACCGCTCTACCACCTTATTAAGCCTATCAAGGCTATACATAGAAACAAGTAAACAACTAACAAAGTAACATAAAAGGTGACTACATATACAACTAGTTGTCTGAATCTGACAATGGTGGAGGTGCACCCTTGTCTTGCAGATAATACAGGATGGCCCTTAGGGTGTGTGATACTTTGTTAAATTTTTGCTTCATGAAGGCTCGATTTTCTTCGAGCTTGGCTCGGTTCTCTGCGACCTCCTATCGCAGGGCAGCCTGGCCCTCCTCAAGTTGAGCCAAGTGGGATTTTATGGCAGCCTGATCATTATTGCGCCTCTGTGCAATGGGAGGAGAGCCCTCATCGGAGCCTTGGACCTCCTCATCCTCTTCCTCACTCTCTCCTTCTTCACCTCCTTCCTCTGACTCATCTTCTTCCTCTATCTCATTACCTACTTCCTCTTCACTTTCTGTCTCATCCCCACACTTGTTAAGTCGAGCTTGACGTTGTCGAGGGTCAATCTTCATGTTGCTGAGCATAGTTTCATTAATGTAGTGGATCTGCGCAAGGTCATCTATGTTAAGTCGGTAGGCGAACTCTCGAGCAATCTTGCATATGAGTCAGCCAAATGGAAGTGAGACATCATTCCTAATATAATGCGCAGTCTGGACTATCTGTAGCAGGGCGAACGTAGGAAGACAGCTTGTCTCATTGCCCAACTCTATACAAGAAATCCACCATCAATCGAGTGCATTCGGTATAGTTGCCCCACCTAGGGTACACATTATACATGAATATGTAGTGAAGGAAGCGAAAATTGTCTGTTAACTCCATCGACGAGAGGCTTCTATCTTCCTTCCAATGAGTTAATCGGCCACAGAGGTAACGTGTGTGGCAATCTCTTTGTCGCACGTTCTTGAGATTCTTATTGTTAGCGTGCACCTCTCCATGCGGGATTCCCATGATCCGGGCCACCAAATTTACATCAATTGTTACTTCCTGCCTTCCCATGGGAATCTTGAACTGCAGAGACTCCAGCATTAGGTCCCGTATATGTGCGTAGAAGGCTTGAACAGTGTTCTCACATGCGTGAGACTTACCCTCGAATATGGGACCCCACCCGGCGTCCACCAGGTAGTCCATCATCGGATACAGCCCAGATAGTCTCTCGTTTACATAAGCTTCAAGCACAACCCTACGGCCACCAAACCGACCATGTTCGAAGCCCGCCAGTGGAATTCTCTCGAGCGGGATTGGGGATCAAGATCCGGCTTCGATCTTCACTCTTAGGTGGCGCTTGTGCTAATTTCAGAGCCCACCTTCTTTCTTGGACGGGTAGGGTGGGTAGGCCCGGCTTCATCCGTAGGAGCTCTCTTCTTTCCCATGAGGGAAAGAAGTGTGGAAATGGAGAAAATCGCCGCTACGAGCCCGAAGAGAGCCATTGAAGTGAAATAAAAATGGAGGAATGGGATGTGGTGTTGGGCCTTGAGATTTTATAGCACAAAGTAGTGTTTTGTGTGTTTAAATGAGAGGGGTTCAGGGAGATAAGAGATAGGTTTGAAAGGAATAGTGGAGAATGGGTTTTAGTGAAGAAGATGAAGAAGGTGTGGGAATAAGGGAGGGATTTGGGAGAGAAATATGGGATTTTAAGAGATTTGGAGAGCTTGGAGGTGATAAGGGAGGAAAGGGGAGTAAATGGAGGGGTTAAAAGGGGTCCCACACAATTTGGTGGGCCTCACAGCCTCCCACAAGTGTCGGCTCGACAAGCTCGGTCAAAGCCAGGCGCGGTGCCTCCGTAGTTGGGCAGTAGAGACCCCCTTCCTAGGGTGTCGTATGTGTGCGTGGCCCACTTTGGATCCCCCAATTTGCACCATTTGGGTCCCCTAGTCCGTTTGAGTCGTTTTGGGTCCCAATTCGCGTGTATTCATGCCTTTTGGTTTGTCTGAGTGTGGAATAGGCTTGCATCGTGGTCCAGACCTGTCAATCGATGGCCTGGAGAAGGATTGGGATCACCTCACATGATCACAGATACCTACAGGTCTGATCTCTACAGTCAGTTTCACTGATCGGCGAAACTGGGAATCCTATGACTGTTTCTATGTTTCATCACTCCCTCCTAAATTAAAGTACATTAGTGTGCATCATGTTACCATAACCCAGGTGCAGTTTAATCTAAATCATATTCCGATACTAACTTGTAACGCCCTGAAAATTGGGGGTCAAGTAGGAGACCAACTCCCAAGTTCCAACACATCACTTATGCAACATAAATAATGATGAGTAAGTGTTGTCTGTATTAGTTCCTTAAACATGAATGGGATTATACCAAATCAAGCAATCATACTCTAGAAATGGTTAAATATGCAAGAGGAAGACTTTGATAGATATATAAAATATATAAACCGTTGTAAGTCTCCAAAGTGTGAACATGTTACCAGGTTAAATATATACATGTATACTTTCAAAATGGACAAAATGAATAAACAGGTGTGATTCAAAAATACAAAGTGGCAAGTGTAATGGTATCTAGTCAGCATCCCTGTAATCCCGTCTATCAGAACATGGTTTACATAAACCCGCCTAATAGCTGTATATAAGAGAACTCTTCCTCATCATCATAAAAATTAGGCTCCATCACCAAGGCCTCATCATCATCTGCAACTACAATAGGATCTGATTGGTGTTTTTAAAATACTGTCCTAGAACATGGGAGTGAGTGATCAACTCAGTGGAGCTATAAGGCAAAGGTTAACATGTTATCAATTCTATTAAGCAATAATGATAAAGCAGTACAACACTCATGTCCTAAGTACTCTTGTTAATGCAAAGATGATATGCGATAAGGATGTATGCCCTCGCCTGCACTCCTTCTGTAACATCATCTCATGATCGTGGCATGCAACACTCCTGCTGTGCTCAACTCTAATGTTAAAGGCACATGCAATGCAGTGCATGTGCGTGATTAACCAAGTTCTTAATTATACTTCTTCATATAGCAGTATTGGGAAGCTAAGGTATCTCCCTTTATATCATTAACCCAACATTGATTCATCTAGGGTCGTCAATCCTAGTAGTCACATATGATAAGCAGTTCCAAGTCATTACGGAGAGGCTCATCACCTCAGTACAAGCCTGGTTTATACTCTAGTTTACTATGGAAAGGCTCGTCACCTCAACGTAGACCTAGTGTATACTCGAGGTCACTACAGGCTCATCACCTGATCGTAGGCCAACAGCTCGAATATAGTGTCTCATACCACCATATTTGAATCACGAGTGTGGGTTGCCCATTAGATATTACAGGGAGGTTCATCACCCTAGTGTAGGCTAACAACACAACCACGGTGTCCCATATCACTAAGCCTGGCTCAGGAGTCTTATTGGATCGAGGTACTAAGGTTTAATGGGCTTTGTACTGGTAAGTTGGTACCTTAGATTCAAACAGTAGCGTCCATACATAGTGAACATACAATGGGTCAATCGGGTTACTTGACAAGATCAACTGGTATGAGCGTACGTTGAATTAGTCGACATGAAGTGCATAAGCACTCCGTGTGGCCTGACCACTGTCGATAATTAGCGTACGACTCGGATTCCTCGAGCATGTCTTGTGTGGAGAAACGACCCCGGCCACTAACTCGAGAATCATTTCCGATTACCTGGACTATACAATAGTCTCAATCATACCTAAACACATCAGGCATTCATCTTTGATAGTCAATAGCATGTGACAAACGATTCAACATAAATCACAGTTGATCATTTTTAACAAACACATAGTACACAGTTGTCCCACATAAGCATTTCATCTATAAAACATGTAGTAGTAAACTATGTTAGATGGAGGAGATGGTAACTATAAGTAAGGGAATTGAGAATCATATCTCAACACCCTAATAAAATACATTTCAACAACCTTTTTCTCATTCAAGCATTTTATCAAACACTTAGACTACATATATGAACATACATGTAATAATTTAGTTATAACATATATTGTAGCAAATCCTTTCACAATGAGTTACCACAAGTACAAAAATCATGCATTCTCAATCAAATAATCATAGCAAGTATACATAATAATTTTATACTCATTCAAACATTTCAATAAACACATGGAATGCATTTAAATTCAACATAGTTTACCTATATATAAAATATACAGAAAACATCAAAACTAGGCACATGTGACAACAATCAAGTCAGTCATAAATCATTACTGACATTGAAAGCCTTGAAAACCATAATCTAAATATTTATAGTTTGCACCTTTTACCGGTAGACTCATAACATACTTAGTTTGAACACAATGCTTTAGTCTACGACACAACGACAACCTATAACATGAAATAGGTTAGCTATTTCACCATTTACTCTATTTAAATCCCTAAAATAGATTAGGTTTATGAATTATTACCCAACAATGGAATCAGTATAGCTGGAATAATGATACGGGAAAGCTGATTCGGCACGTGGAGCATTAGGAATGTAGCCTAGCAACTCTCTCTCTCTCTCTCTCTCTCTCTCTCTCTCTCTCTCTCTCTTTCCTTCTCCTTTCTCTCTCCTTTCCCCTCATATTTTGAAAATTCATATGGAAAGGGAGAGAGAGGGTTTAAGGCCTTTATATAGGCCCAGAATTGATGAGAATGGCCCCAAGGCCATGGTATACTTAGGTTGTAGCCAAAAGTTGGCTGTTTCGGTCTAACAGAACTGATTTGGAGGCCCCATTTCTACATACGGTCGGGAGTAAGCCCCCCGATGATGGATCTACACCAGGTTAAGATCTCAGTCAGATCGGATCAGTGGATCGATCGCGGGGGACCAGTTTCAGTTCAATGATCACCAGTACTCGATCAGGGCCATAAGTGCATTGACATGTGTTAAAAAAATTTCATGATCCGAGGGTGTAATTGGGTCAAAATCTGATGGTTTGAAACTTTAAAATTAGCCTGCAAGTGAATGAGTCAATTCACTTAAGTTTCAGCTCATTTTTTAAAGATATTCGCGTTTCTCACACACTTCACTCCAAGCTCAAGTTGTGTGTTTCTATATGCTTTGAGGACTTGATTTCCAAGATGGTTGTCAAGCCCAGTAATGCGGTCATAACCATATAGTTTCGTAGTAATCGGACTTTCGACGCACGGTCCAGGTCTGATATAGAGTTTCTATGCGCTCCCAAGAGCAACTGAGTTTTGAGATTGATCCTAGATTTTTAGGCGATGTAGCATTAGCGATCCTACTAAATTTGGGTCTTGCAGTTCAAATTAAAAGTTGTCCAAGATAATTCGATAGGTGATTTAGTTTAGTACTTGATTAATCTTCATCTAATTTCTAAAGGATTTGGTCTTTAACTATTTCCGCCCAAGGTGGTACTCAGGTCTTTGTATGGGATTTTTCTAGACATTACAAAATATTACATGTCAAATATAAATAATTTTATAACTCGGTACACTAAGAAATGTAACACTTGCATTGATCCCCCATAACATGTCAAATATAAATGTTTTTATAACTTAATACACTAAGACATGTAACACTTGCATTGATCCCCCATAATTGCTTCCCCTATCTCATCAATCCTTAGAACAACAAACAAACCCTACAAGACAGAATTCATTATTTTTGTGGGACTTGATCTTTCACCCCCTTTTTGTCAGTATTTAACAAAGAGTCAGTTCGAATAAATATACCAATAAAACATATATGAATCAACTCTATAAGTCATAGATTGACCAATTATGTGATGCATACTATTAAGGGTTAAATGGTGCATATAGTCATTAAAAACATAGAGCATACTAATTATGGTCATTCAAAAGATATACCAGTAAGAATGAGAATGACCAATGATATTCTAAGCTAAAACATATGATACTTAAGAATGAGAATGACCAATGATATTCTAAGCTAAAACATACGATACTAAAATTTAGTAAATTTAAAACTTAAACTATTAATACAAATGAAGCGATAATCCTCAGATTTACCAATTATGCTCAATATGAGGCTGAAATCCTCTTATCTTAAATTAGGCTCGTAAATGAGGCTTAAATCCCCATGTTTATTAATTAAATTAAAACATGAGGCTAGAACCTCTAATTAAACTATTCAGCATAAAGGTACCTTCTAAGGTTACCTTTTTGAGATGTTATGGTCTTCTAAATTTGTGGGGAGGGATGTTATGGTGTGAGCCGATAAGATATGTAAGTGCCTAAGGTCTTTCACACTAGGGGAGTCTTCTGAAGTAGATTTGGACTCCTCTGTATCATCACATGTTGTTGTCAAGCCTTGCCTTTATATCTTTTTTTTCTAGAGCAACCTTGGGTAAGATGTACATAACCCTCATAGTTGTAACATTGGACTTGCTTAGGTGGTTTGACATTTTAACTTTACGCTTATCAACCATCTTGTCCTTCTTGTCACAACTCTTCCCTTTACTAAACTTGAGGAATTTCTTAAATTTTTTTTACAAATTCCTCCTCCTCATCATCATCACTATTACTTTTAGATTTAATTTTTTTATACTTATGTAAATGCATATTAGATGTTTTAAAGATGGCTAATTTATTTGCAATAGATGGGGCCTTAAAGTGTAGTTTGAATATTTGTGTGGAACCTAAGAATTCTTCTACCTTCATCTCATATATGTTCCTACACTCTTCTATAGAATTTATCTTGAGAGTTAACCTATCTGATAGGGATTTAAGTACTTACCTACATATATGTCATTTTGGAATCCTCTCTCCTAAACCCCATCATTCAATTTAAGTAGAATTCCATGAAAGTTTCAGACACTTTTATTTTAACGTTTTCGAAATGGGTCATTAAGAGCTGAAGCTTTGATCTTTTTATCAGACTAATTCTCTCATGAGAGATTTTCAATATGTCCCACGCTTCCTTCCTTGTTTCACATGTACAAATGCGTTTAAATTCATCAGGGAAAACATGCAATAAATAGCACTGAGAGGTTTGTCATCATAGGTATACCATGCTCGCTCATCGGCACTCCACTTGGATCTAACTTTAGGGGCACTAATGGTTTTACCATCAACGGGCATCATCCATCCTTATTCGATAATAGCTCAAACCAAAGGGTCAAGTGATCTTAAAAAGACCATCATCCTATCCTTACAATAAGTGTAGTTAGATCCCCATTAAAATATTGTAATTGTGTGACGGAACACCCCCCTTGGGTAAACATCATTCTTAAGCCCCTTGGATCAACTCAAAGTAGTTAAGCCTTTCAACAACTACTTGTTTTGATATTAATTAAAAATACACCTGTGATGTAATAGAATTACCAACTGTTTAACAAAGTACTCTTTACATGCATTTGATATATTTTGAACTTTTTATAAGAGACAATGAAAATAAATAATCTGATAAATTCAAGATGTGTAACTGGCGCAAATCTTTCATCGTAATTAATACCTTCAATCTTATTAGTATAACCTTGCACAATCAGTCATGCCTTATTTCTCATAAAGTTACCCATTTCATCATATTTACTTTTTAATATCTACTTGGTTCTAATCGCATGTTCGTCGGAAGATCTGGGAACCAGATACGATACATCGTTTCTAAAAAATTGATTTAATTCATCTTGCATGGCCAATATCTAACTTTCATAAGCTAGTACATTATTTACATTAGCCGGCTTAATCTAGGAGGTGAAGCAAACATGATTGCATATATTTACAAGCTATCTTCTGGTCAGAACATCAGTGTGAAGGTTACCAAGTATTTCATCATTTGGATGGTCTTTGACTAACCTTAACTCAGTATTATCTGATTTAGATGATGATTCTTGTTGATTAACCAAGTTGATATCAATATCATAATCATCTTGATTAAGACAGGGTGTGATCAGTTGATCATTTGTTACTATATTTATCAATTCTTGTATAACCCCAGTTCTTTTGTTTAAAACCCAGTATGCATGACTGTTTAAATCGTAACCAAGGAATATTCCCTCTATACTTTTGGCTTCAAACTTTCTAAAATTTTCACATTCATGTAAAATAAAACATTAGCTTCCAAAAGTTTGAAAATATTTAACAATAGGCTTTTTGTTAAACCATAATTCATAAGTTATTTTTTTTTAGAATTTCTAATATAAACATGATTAATTATATAACATGCAATATTAATAGCTAAATCCCATAAATATTTAGGTAAGTTCATGCTATTTAGCATTACACTAGCCATTTATTGTAAAACTCTATTTTTTTTTTCTTTTAGCAACCGCATTTTGTTGAGGTGTTTTTGGAGTAGAAAATTCGTGAAGTATTCTCTCCCGATTGTTATGGCAGAAGAGGCATCGATCAAATCGCAGAAGAAGTGAAGGCTACGAAGTCATGTCAGGCCTGAGGCCCGTGAGGGGAGCAAGCTTCAAAATACTCATATAGTCAAAGGTGCTAACACTTTTGACTATATAAGCATTTTGAAGCAAGCTTCAAAATTACTATGTGGTCATTGCTTACTCTCTTCAAAGCTTATTACTAAGGTAAAATGTGCTAGCGTGCACATTCATTTTGAATCTAGCCGGCTAGTTTAAGAACGTCTCCAAAACCAAATCTTCATCATCCCTTACATTGTCTAGGACACTCCAAAACCTGAAAATGATCACGGGTAGGAGTGAAGTGATCATTTTCACTATCGCAAGAACAAACTCCCGCTCGGGCTTCTCCTTACCGAAAAGCCCTTCATTTTGGTTCTTTACATCAGGTTGCTCACTCACTCCACCTTATGCTCACCCTCTTCATTTGAGGACTACGATGGTGAGCTATGACTCTGTTAGCTCCCAACGAGGTAAACACAACTTAATAATTTCTACTTGAGTTCTATTTGGGTTTCTATAACATTGGTGTTCGCAATCGGCGAAGCCTCATATCCCTTGCTTCCCTTTTCCCTTAGCCCCTACTTTCCTTACTTCCCTCTTCCTAACCGGCCTCCCCTTATACTATTCCCAACCACCTCTTCCCTTGCTTACATGCCCCCCTACCCCCCCCCCCCCCCCCCCCCCCCCAAAAAAAAAAAATGGTACTCTCCATTTGGGCGGGAGTTAGTCACACATGTCCTCCTAAATAAAGCTTGTTCGACTATTTTATCATATATGACCAGAGAACAGTCACCACTAGTTTCAAGAAAAGACGATTGATTGTTTAGATTTCCCCCTCGTTGGGTTGAGGGTGCTCTTAGGCATAGAATTAATCATACTTCCTGAGGTTGTACATTCTGCACTCCCGTAAGGGAGGAGAAGTAACAGGTGTAGCTAGAGTGTGACTACGAGAAGGATCTGGTCCAGGGAGATAAGTCTATTACTCAAAATCCAAACGGAAACGCACCACCTCACAGTTTTCCAAAAGGACTTTGCTTCTGAGGACAGGTTGTAAACTTACATTGTGACGGTGGCTCCATACGGGTAAAATAGTGGTATAAGTTTTCTCTATTTGTAGATGTTATCTATTTTTAGAGATTTCTTATACCTACTACTTGGAGGTGAATTAGAGTAGGCAAGCCCTCATCCCGGAGGGGGAGCATAACCTACTTTGTAGGTAGATGTTACTACAAAGAACCTTAAGATAAGATCCCCTGTAATACTATCTATCATGATAATCTCTGAAAGAGGTATTTTCTTATAGAAAAACACCCTTTTAGAGCCTCCCTTTCGTAATTAAAATGTACTTCCCACCCTTACTCAATTTCGAATAGGATTCAGAATTGCAGGCGGTTATAGTTGTAACTACTAGTCTACTATTAATATAGTCTACCCTTACTTAATTCCTCATAGGATTTGGAATTGCGGGCGGGTCTTTTAACTACTGCTATTGTTAATATAGTCTGACCTTATTCAAATCCTCATCAGATTCAGAATTGCGGGCGGGTATAACTACTTTTAACTCATATTGACACCTTTAAAACAAGAGAGTACCTGGCGGCTTTCTAGACTTTTTATGAAAGGGAAGAAAGCCATCACGGGGAACCTCATGAAGGAGAATTACATCGCGGCGTACCTTTTGATATGTAGTATTCGACAATTAGGCCATAAGGGAGGGTGGTTACACGCCTCTCTTTACGTTAAAACGGCATCAAGTTATTTGATGACGTATTATGGTGGGCATCAACGATTTGTTTTAACACCCCAGCCTATATCAGTGTCTCTTATTAGGTGCGGGCTACCTAGCCATCCGACTGAATTCTGAAAAATGAGAATTTGGGATGAAAATACGGACCAGTCAGTTCTCCTGTATCTATCGTGGTTTTCCCTTAGTAAGTTTAGACTTTTGGTTAAACGAGGAAAACTCTCAATTTCATCGAATACCAAGATAGTTCAAGACACAGCGTTGGTGTTCTCACAGTATGCTTAGCTTATGATCGATAAAAGAGAGCTACGGAGGGAATGGTATGTTCCTCGCTATAAATTGATCCCTTTGAATTTAAGTTATATTAGTTTATACCAACGTTTGTCTTCAACGCCAATTACGGGTTCACGACTCTAACAACGAAAATAATTATTTGAGTCGTTACTTACAGAAGTTGTTGCCCTTATCTAGATTTACACGGTGAGGGTGGCACTTGTAATTCAATGTTGACACTTTCAATGTATGGATCTGTAATGCCCCGGTTTTTTAAACTCAAGTATATGACTCGTTCTCCAAAAACCCGAGGGTTAGCCTTTAAAATTTAGTGTAAATATAAACCACATATCATTGACCAGAGTTAGCAGCAAATGTTAGAGGAATAAACCATGCATTGTATAAAAACATTCTAACCATCAAATAAAAAAAATGCCCATACAGGACTTATACAATTCCAAATAACAAAGTTCATCAAATAAAGATAGAAATCTATTGTCTAATGATGGAGCTCAACATGGGTTGTAAGGACCCCACCTAGCTCTTCAACTACCCGATCTGCTCTATCAACCCAGTGAACGACATCGGCTTGCTTAACACCTGCATCAACTGTTACAGTTTGATAGCGTCAATGGCTATCACAGTGAGGAGCCCTTTAAGATTACACACTTCGGCATTAACTAAGCATTGTTCTAAAAAATAAAACATTCAAAATAGTTCACAAATGCGATCTTGTTTAAGAAAGTAGATGCATGAGTGCACATCAACTGGGTATGCACATCTAGTTGGCCAAATAAATAAACCTTTCAAACAATCGGTCCACTCATGTAAGAGAATGGGCCTTTCGAACAGTCAGTAAATTCAACTTGCAAGGCAGTGGGCCTTTCAAATTGTCGGCTCACTTAGACATGAGTGGGTCTTTCAAACAGTCGACTCATTCAAGCAATAAGATGGGTCTTTTAAACAGTTAACCCATTTTTTGTAACGCCCTGGAAAAATCCGTACTTGGACTCGAGTACCAACTCGACCAGAAATCGCGTAGGATTAATTCCTTTGGAAAATAAGTATAAGTTAGCTAGCGCAACGCTAGAGTAGCTGGGAAATAGTCCCTGATCACTTTAAATACATTCTACAAGACCCAAAGCGAGTAGAACCAATGACGCTATAATACTCTAAAACCTCGGATCAAACTCTAAACCGGTTTGTTCTCAGGACCTCTTTGAAACTTTGTATTGGATTTAGACCGCGCGTCGAAAGTCCGATACCTACAATCTTAGACCGTTATAACAGCCTAGCTGGACTTATCGACGCTTCATTCAGAATTTCTCGAAGATCGTGAGATCTTTATCTCAGTTGACACAGAAGGACGTGAAGTTCGCTTGGAATGACAAGGCGGAGTCAGCTTTTTAGGAGCTGAAGGACAGACTTACGTCCGCCCCTGTGCTAGTATTGTCAGAGCAAGGGGTTAGATACACTATATACACTGACGCGTCTAGCGTTGGTCTGGGTTGTGTCCTTATGCAGAAGGACAGGGTAATTTCGTATGCCTCGAGACAATTAAGGAAGCACGAGGAGAATTACCCTACACACGACCTGGAGTTAGCAGTCGTCATATTCGCACTAAGACTTTGGAGACATTACCTCTATGGAGAGGAGTTCGAGCTCTTTTGCGACCACAAAAGCCTCAAGTACATATTCACGTAGCGAGACTTGAATATGAGGCAGCGGCGATGGATGGAGACTTTGAAGGACTTCAAGTTCGAAGTCTCTTACCATCCTGGGAAGGCAAACCTTGTGGCTAACGCGTTAAGCCGCAAGAAGGCGATAGAGTTTGCGGCTCCACTGATGGTTGCTGAGCGGGATATAGTTGAGTTTTTATGAGACTTTGAGCAGAAACTCACTGTAGAGGAGCCGTATGAGTTCATCGCACATGTGCAGGTGAGATCTTAAATCGATGACCGGGTCATCGAGGCGCAGAGGGATGATGCGCGTCTAACTGAGCTTCGAGAGCAGGCCAGTGATGATGCAGACGCCGAGTGGCGAGTTGGCACGAATGGGGGCTTACGTTATTGTGGCCTCCTATGCGTCCCAGATATCCCTGACTTGAGACGAGAGATTCTCGAGGTTGTGCATTGTACCAGACTCGCGATGCATCCAGGCAGTATGAAGATGTATCGCGACGTGAAGAGGACCTATTGGTGGAAAGGTATGAAGACCCACATAGCAGAGTTCGTGTCCCGTTGTCTTACTTGCCAGCAGGTGAAGGCAGAGCATCGCCGACCACCTGGACTTCTTTAGCCTATGCCGATCGCAGAGTGGAAGTAGGATTTTATTTCCATGGATTTCGTTTCAGGGCTGCCGAAGACGAGGAAGGGACATGATTCCATATAGGTAATCGTCGACCGTCTGACGAAGTCGGCGCACTTCCTACTGATCAGAGCCACGAACTCTGCAGATGAGCTGGTTAGACTATATATCAGAGAGATCGTGCGTCTGCATGGAGTTCCGTTGGAGATCATGTCGGACAGAGACACGCGGTTCACTTCTATTTTCTGGACTCGCATTCAGGAGGCTATGGGTGTGAAGTTAAAGTTCAGTACTGCCTTCCACCCACAGACAGACGGACAAACAGAGTGGGTGAACCAGATCTTAAAGGACATGTTACGAGCTTGCGCATTGGACTTCAAGGACAGTTGGGATGATTGTCTTGCATATGCGGAGTTTGCGTACAACAACAGCTTCCAGGTGAGTATCGGTATTGCACCTTATGAGGCGTTGTATGGGCGACCTTGTCGAGCACCGCATTGCTGGGCAGAGGTCGGTGAGCACAGATTGATTGGCCCAGAGTTAGTACAAGCGACGTCGGAGAAGATTGATATTATAGACGTCAGCTTCTCACAGCACAGAGCAGACAAAAGAGTTATGCCGATACGAGACGGCGACCGCTAGAGTTCACGGTTGGGGATAATGTATTTTTGCGAGTTTTTTCTATGAAGGGAGTCCTTCGATTCGGGAAGAAGGGGAAGCTGGCACCGAGATTCATTGGTCCATTCTAGATCCTCGATCGTGTGGGAGCAGTGACATACCGTTTGACTTTACCCACGCCTCTCGCGAGCGTTCACAACGTATTTCATGTATCTATACTGAAGAAATACGTTTCTGATCCTTCACATATCATTAGATGGGAGCAGGTGCAGTTAGGAGAGGATGTTACATATATCCTGTGACCGACGTGTATCCTAGATAGGAAGGAGCAGGTACTGCGTAGCAAGGTGATTCCCCTTGTGAAGGTATTGTGGACGCATCACTCTGAGGAAGAGGCTACCTGGGAGACAGAAGCCGAGATCAGAAAGAACTACCCACAGCTTCTCGAGGAGTACGAAAAGGTACAAATTTCGAGGATGAAATTTTTTGTTAAGGGGGGTAGATTGTAACGCCCTGGAAAAATCCGTACTTGGACTCGAGTACCAACTCGACCAGAAATCGCGTAGGATTAATTCTTTTGGAAAATAAGTGTAAGTTAGCTAGCGCAACGCTAGAGTAGCTGGGAAATAGTCCCTGTTCACTTTAAATACGTTCTACAAGACCCAAAGCGAGTAGAACCAATGACGCTATAATACTCTAAAACCTTGAATCAAACTCTAAACCGGTTTGTTCTCAGGACCTCTTTGAAACTTTGTATTAGATCTAGACCGTGCGTCGAAAGTCCGATACCTATAATCTTAGACCGTTATAACCGCCTAGCTAGACTTGACAATCATTTCGAAAATCAGGTCCAACCGACATTCAGAGGCTATTTCATTGAGCCTGGAGTGAAGAGAGTGAGAATAGGGCTAGATTCGAAATTTGAAATTCAAATCTGGCACACGACTTGGTGCGTTATTATTAAGCGTTCTGGCCGTCAGAATTCAGCCAAATTATACCCTTGGATCAGGAAAAAATTTTATTTCATATCATGAGACTTGTAGACCTGATCTACGGGCGATGACCGCTGAACTGAAACTGGACCGCCATGTGCGATCTACGAACACTACTGGACTGAAAATAGAATGTGAGCGACATCTGACGTGCATGAACTTAAGTTCGGTCGCGTTCGGCCAGGGGACCACCAGAAATGTCTTTTTAGACCGAAACAGCCCCGATTTGGTTAGGCATCAAGTAAACATTGTTCCCAACCCTGCTTTGGGCATGTTTTAGGTTATAAAAGGGGCTTAAACCCTCACTTCTCTCACCCATCCGAATTTGCTAGAAACCCTAGCTGGTGCGAGAGAAAAGGTGAGAGATTGTGAGAGAGAGTGGGAGAGAATTTCCTGCTGCTTGCACTACTTGCTGCACGTGCTTAAGCAACATGCCTTAATCACTTTCCCGGTAATTTTGCCGCGTTTCTAGGTAAGAAAATACCCCAAACACTTGCTGATTTAAGGTTCCTTCAGTTCCTCAGTATGGTAGCTTATAGATCTTGTGTATTAGGTTCCCGGTTCGCCGTAGACGAAGCGTATACGCTCCGTTCGAATCAATACACTTTTAGGATAAAAGGTGCGGATTCTAGACGCTTTGATTGACTGTTTTCAACGCTTTCAATGTCGTTTAATAGTAGATTATCGATGGCAACGCCGTTTGACATGTACAACATGCTGTCCGTTTCCTGTTTCGTAGGTAGACGAAAAATATGAGATTTAGAGCATTTTAGTCATTTGTAGGAAATACTGTTTTCATCCATATTTTGCTGATATGATTGACATGGCTTCTTATCGCATTAGGATATTAGGAATGCGTGCATAATTAGTTTGGCGAAGAGATTCGCCCAAATGCGCACTTTGAGTCAACATACTATATGTAGACTTAAATGTGTAGACTAAGTGTTTGTATAAATGTTTGTATTAGTATGTATTGAATTAAATGGTGTTATGAATTAGTTTGAGATTGAATTCTCAAATAATATGCTGATGTACATGATTTCCTATATGTTGGCTATATGCATGATTTCATTATGTGTATGAAATGCATGCGTTGGATGATTTACTTAAGTTGTATGTTATAACATGTGTTAACATGCTCACATTGTTGTATTTCATTTTTATTACTCTTATATGATTGTTGATGTGGATTCATAACTGTTTGGGACTATACCTATTCCAGGCAGTTGGTAACCGAGTAAATTCGTGGTTAGCTTATCTTTGCCACGAACGACGCGTCGATAAACGCGAGTCGTGTTTTAGAGTTGGCGGCAGTGGCTAGGCCACATGAGGTGTTTTATGCACTTCATGTCGTTTGACTTGAGATGCGCTCGTGCTAGTCGAGCTCGTCAAGTAACCCGACTGGCCACTGTATGTTCACCCTGTATGATTCATAACTGCTTGAACCTAGGGTACTGAACTTACCATTGTAAACCCTGTCAACCATGGTACCTTGATCCATAAAGACTCATGAGCCAGGCATGGTGGTATGGGACACTGTGGTCGAGCTGTCAGCCTACGCTGGGGCCATAAACTTCCCCGTAGTGACCAGTGAGCACCTATGACTCGTGAGCAGATTATGGTGGAATGGGACACTATATTCTTGCTGTCGGCCTACACTGATCAGGCGACGAGCCCTTTGTAGTGACCGCGAGCGTATTCTGAGTTTACGGGAGGTGACGACCCTTCCGTAGCAATGAGAGTACAGTAGGCCTGTATTGATAAGGTGATGGGGGAGCGGTGTAACGAGTGCGAGCAACAGCCCTTGCAGTGACCTACAAAATATACATCGTATGAGATTACTAGGAGTGACGACCCTAGACAGGATCTGTGTTGGGATTGATATAAGGGAAGTACCTTAGTTTCCCAATCCTACTGTATGAATGGACTAATAATAACTCGGTAATCATATCACCATCACATTGCATGTGCCTGGAAGATGTGGAGCACTGTGGGAAGAAAGCATGCCGCGGGCGTAAGATGGTGCCGTATTAGGGAGATCGTCGGTGAGGGCATCCATCATGTCACATCATATTGCATTAACAACAGTATTAGGAATGTTTGATTTACTGCTTTACTATTATCGCATGATTGATTTGAGAACATGCTAATCTTTGCTCTATTATTCCACTGAGTTAGCTACTCACTCCCACGTTACGGGATGGTGTTTGCAATACCCACCAGACCCTGTCTTAGATGCAGGTGAGGCAGCGATTCAGGAGGTAGAGCCGGATTACGATGAGGACCAGGACGAGTTCTCATATATGCAGTACCACGACGGGTTTGCTTAGGTGGCCTGGATTGACGGGACTTCTCAGTGGGACTACTTTTGACATTTTGATTCTGTTTATTTACATGTATATGAGACTCAGAGATGTATTCATACTTTGGAGACAGTTGAGATCAATTTTATTTTCCATACAGTGATATGTATATCCTTTAGTCTTCCGCTTGCTTTTATCACTGAATCTGTAGTATGAATTGCAGTTTTGGTATACTTTTACTCATGTGAATGCTTTAACTCAGACAACATTGAATCATAATCATTTTTGTTGCATAAGTGACGGTCTGGAACTCGGGAGTCGGGTTTATACACAACTCCCGATTTTTAGGGTGTTACATTTTTAATAAGAGAATTGACCTTTCAAATAGTCGGTTCATTAAGCAAGAGAATGTGCCTTTCAAATAGTCAGCTCATTCAACCTGTAAGGGAACGGGTCTTTCAAACAGTCAACCTTCTCAAGTAAGATAGTGGGCCTTTCAAACAGTCGACTCACTTAAGCAATGAATGGGCCTTTCGAACAGTCGGCTCATTCAAGCAATAAGATGGGTCTTTCAAACAGCCAACCCATTTTTATAAGAAAATAGACCTTTCAAACAGTCAGCTCATTAAGTAAGAGACCTTTCAAATAGTTGGCTTATTCAACTTGCAAGGTAGTGGGCCTTTTAAACAGTTGGCTCACTTAGACATGAATGGGCCTTTCAAACAGTCGGCTCACTTAGACATGAATGAGCCTTTCAAACAGTCAGCTCATTTAAGCAATAAGATGGGTATTTCAAACAGTCAACCCATTTTTAAGAAGAGAATGGACCTTTCAAGCAGTCAGTCCATTTGAAAATAGGAGTGTCATGTATGCATGATTATCATTATTCAAATTTTGCAAGTAGCCAATTTAGGTAGACATTCAAATAAGTGTCATGGTTCAAGGTTTATAAGCATACATTACATATTTATCCTTTAAGAAAAAATTGACATACCACATATATAAGTTTCCACAAAATAGGTATATATTGAGCATGTAATTAAATTAAATAACCACCGCAAATAGTCATGAAAGCGGAGTCATTAATAATTAGGTAAAAACTATAGTTGAACTAACACATGAGTTAACATGAAAGAGGAAAGCTCAAGGGGTACAATCCTCACCTCTTGCTTCAACTAAGAACTCAAGATCTCAATGCTCAGCTTTAGAAGCTACAACACAAAAATGGGAATAAGCTTTTAGAACAACTTAAACAACCCATAATTTATCAACTCATACAATTGATCGGATTTTACCTCAACTCACACAAACTTGATTCCAAGCTAAGTCCACTACCCCAACCAAAGCAACCTGAAGGATGAGAACACACCAGAGTTGAAGCAACAACTAAGATCCAACCCCAATATGACCTGCAACTAGAGATAAGATGTAGCCACCGAGTTGGCTCATTAAAGACCCGGTTTGAACCCAACTTGGCTGCAAACCGATCTCAATCAACTCGATCTGGACGAGGGATTCAACCCATCCTGATCTAGACGCTGAAAAAGTTAAACAAGTTAAGGTAAATGATCCAAACCATCATATTTCTAAACCGCTCATACCTAGCAACTCATTAAGTTAACTAGGTAAGACAAGCTTACGTAGCGGTTGGAATCGACTCTTCCCTGATGCAACTAGATGAACTGATCCCAGACCTGGTCTACTAGTTCAGGACAGTCAAATCTAACTTCCCAAACTGCTGGACTTGATGGAAGAAACCAGCTGAGTTGACTCAGCAGCGACCGAGTGACTCAATCACAGGCCTATGGCTGGAATCGTACCTTTGTTAGAGCTGATTTCTCTGTTCACAGCCAACTACGTGGAGGAAGTCTCAACCCAATGTCCAGCTAGTTCCGACATCAGCAAGGAACTCGCCTGGCTGAGCCACCAACAAGGCATGCTCACACGGCGACTCAGGCCACTCACCCCAATAGCAAGACACGCACGTGCACACCCACTCCACTTCCCTTCTCTTTTTCTTTCTTCTCTTCTTGTTCTTTGTCTTACGACCAGACAAATTGCGTAACCAAACTCAGTCTGAGTAAAGCTAGAGCGGGAGCTGCTCAGCAGGCAGAAAGAGGACGACATCCTCTCTCTCTCTCTCTCGTCCTTCTCCTTCTCTTCCTGATTCTCTTCTTTCTTTTCTCCTATGGCCAGCATGAGCAACTCCAACTCGATCAAAACCCACTTCAACTCGAGACGACTCGGTGCGGTTTGAATGGGGAAGAAGGAGCTCGTCTCTAATGGCGGAAAATGTCCCGCTGCTTCTTCCTCCAATCCTGCAATGTTGGAGTGTTTGAATGGGTGCCATGGACCTTCTGGTTAAGAGGCTTTGAAGCTCGGGGTTCATTTAGGTGGCGGGTTCGGAGCTGGAAGCTTGAGGATGACCTCTCTTACAGCCACAGAAGATGTGGCTATTGATTAGGTTTTCTATTCATAAAATACAAAGTCTTGATGGTTGGGATGCTCCTAAATGGACGGTTTGGATAGAGTTTAAGGCTCCTAAATGGCTCTCTCTCTCTTCACAGATAGATTCAACCGTTCGGTTGCACAGCTAGCACGGAAGCCCTATGTCTAAGGTTGGTGATTTAACCACGTGGAGGGCTCCGATTGATTGTGATGAATGGCAGGATGGACGCATGCGGATTACGAGCCTGGAAAGAGAGAGAAAATGCATTTTTCCCATTTTTAGAAATACCAGCCGCACGGAGTCCCCTTGCGCTTGTACTTGTGCGCGCGGACAAGTGCAACTGCATGTGGGACCCACCTTATTTCGTTCGGACCCATCATCTCATCGCGATGGACAGTTCGGATCAAGCAATGGATCCATGATGGTGGGCCACATTACATCCAAACGGATGTCGTCCGTTTACACAGCGCTGCGCGTGGGAAAGGCCCCCTGTCTCTTATCATTTCCATCGGGACAAACCCGATTGACCAAGTTCCCTGGTCCGGTGTGGCGCTGGTGCACCCACTCCCCATGTACATGCACTCTCATGTGGGTCCACAATGGTGATCTTAGTAGATCTGTTCCATCCATCAAACCATGTGGGTCCTGTTAGGACATTAGACCAAGGTTCAGGAAGATCCAAGGTTTAAGTGGGCCATACTTTTAAATCTCGGACTTTAATTATGGATCTTTGTTGACCTGACGATATTATGCGGCCCAATCGTGAAATCAGCACCACTCATCCAACTTATGGACCGCCCAAGGCCACTCTCTATTTTAAATTGGTGTTATCTTGCACAGATGGGCCATGCAACATTTATTCTTGGGTTCAAATTGAGTGATGGTTAGATTATTCTAGATCTAATCATTAACATGCCTACTAGTTTGTAACCTGATTTAGGGCAAATCCCATAGTCATTTCTACAATTAATGGTCCATACTTCTCAACTGAATGAACAATATGGATAATCTCAAAATGATTCATCGATGGTCCAAGAGTAACTTAGATAGATTTAATGACTAGTTTTAATGATCAGATACATCATTGTATTATGCGAGGCCAAAATTGAATGATCTACCTTGAATTCCACAATTGATCTATAATTCCAACAGTCAAATTTTGAGATCCAGAAACACAAGTGTTTCAAACACTCTCCTCATTAGTTTTGTGAGCCCTAAAGACCCTATAAGTAGAGATCTAACCATTGATCAATGCTTAGAAGGTTGGATGACTCAATCTATGGATGCAGGTTACCCCTAATGGTTGAGTTTAGGTTAGAGTTGTGAATGTTCACATAAATTGGGATTGCGTTTATACTAAATCAGGTTCTCATGGTAACACCCGAGTACTGAAAAGTACGGGGTGTTTCAGTCTACCCCCTTCAAAAATAATTTCGTCCCCAAAATTTAACACTCCTAACTTAAATGGGAATGAGGACAGTCCATTTTACCATGTCTCTTGCCATTCACCACCATCCCTGTGAGGTATGTTTGTATGTGCGAGCGTTCGCAACTAACTACTAATACTGGGGTTGTTACAAGATCATACCTTTTTTTGCATCCTTGGACAGTAATTCCAAGTACTGAAGTGGCTCCTGGGTGGAGAAAGTGTTGGTAGTTTCTAATGGAACTCTCAAAGCATGGGGTTTCGCCAGGTGAAGCTCCTATCTCCAAAGGCCGCTTGGCTTCTAAGAAAGAGGGTGCAGGTCAAATCCGCATCTTTGCACTTGCTAACCCTTTACTCCATGGTCACTACAGTATTTCTTAAAATTGTTATTTTCGAATTTAGTTCCATGATCGCTTCTAATTCTGATCACGAATAGTTCCTTTTTAGTCTGGATATGTTTTATAAGTTTTCTAACTTTGTCAAAAGCATCTATCTTTTTTCTTAAAAAGGCTACTCATGAATATCTGGTGTAATCATCAACTACGACCAGAAAATATTTCTTTCTACCTCTACTCACTACTCTAGTTAGTCCAACTAAATCCATATAGAGTAATTCAAGAGGTCTTACAGTAGCTAAGGAGTTTACTTTCTTCTGACTACTCCTAATTTTCTTACCTATCTGACAGGCACCACATACTTTATTTTTCATCTTTTTTAATTTGGGTAAGCCATGTAAGTGATCTCTTTTGTTCAATTTATATAGATTCTTATAGTTTACATGTCCAAGACATTGATGTCAGAGTTTAGTCTCGTATGTTTGGACTATGTAGCATAAATGATTTGTTAAGCAAGAGACATCAATGATATAACAATTTTCAGATGTTCTATGACTGTTGGTGCATAAAAAGTGCTGACTCCCAGTCCTAGAAAACTGCATTTGCAGACTCTCAGTCCCAGAATATTACATTTATAGACTTCCCAGAGAGCTGTTGTGCAGAAACAAATTTCCAGAGACCTAGAAGCAGACTTCCCAAAGTGCTATTGTGTAGAAACAGACTTTCTAGAGAGCTGTTGCACGGAAGTAGACTTCCTAAAGAGCTGTTGCACAGAAACAGACTTCCTAGAAACCTGTTGCACGAAAATAGACTTCACAAGTGTTGTTGCCTATAAATACCCACCTCCTTTCCTCATTTGCATCATGGGAGATTTCAGAGAAGTGCTCAGGAACTTGGAGAGGAGTCATTGCATGGAAATAGACTTTCAGCCCAGCCCAGTTGTTGAGCGAAAATAGATTTCCAGCCCAGTTGTTGCAAGGAAATAGACTTCGGCCCATTTAATATTACATGTACTTTCTCATTAATTATCTCACATTCGTGATCTGAAAACTTTACATTATATTTGTTATCACAGATTTGAGATATATTCAAAAGATTATGTTTTAGCCCTTCAACATATAAAACATTTTCGAAGAGAAGTAAGTTAGGAAGTTGTATATTACCTTGGCCAATAATCTTACAGTTGCTTCCATCTCTGAATGTAACTGAGCCGCCATCAATTTGGTTGATGTTTGAAAGTATAGCTTTATCACCTATCATGTGTCTTGAACATCCACTATCTAGGTACAATCTTGAATGGCTACTTGCTTTAAAAGTTGTGTGGATAACAAGACACTTAACCTTTGGAACCCATTTCATTACGGTTATAGGTTTAGAAGGGTCTCTTATTTTTATTTTATTTTTTTTTATGCTTAGGAGTTAGGATTTCTCCTTTTTCTATATACTTCACTCTTACTTAAGTTGGATTTCAATAGCTCTTTGAGCAAGTCTACAATTTTATCAGCTAATTGAATATTTCTATTATATCTCTTTTGATATTTATGGTAGTTGGCACAGGTTTTTACAGTAGAGGATTCTTGAAAGGGTTTTGTATTTTTGAAGTCATTCTTTTTATAGTTTGACTCTTTTAGAGTTTCTGCGTTAGAGTTCAAGGATTCTCCTTTTACAAAAGTAGGAGTAGAATCCTTAGATTTTAAAGAGTTATTTCTAATATAACCCATTCCAAACTTGTCACCACATTGCCAAGATGAGGTTAATATGTTTTCAAGTTTCTGTTCACCTTGAGTATATTGTCAAGTGTCCTTTGAACTTTGAAGGTAGGAAACTTTAAGTTTTAATATCTCATTTTCTTATTTAAGTTTTTGCAATTTAGAAATTTTTAAACTCAAATCTAACTTAGTTTTTTTCAGAACAATCGGAAAAATGAGATTTTTCTAAAACAACATTTTCAAGTTATAATGGTAGTGTAGCATAATTTTCTATTTGAATTTTCGGTTTAGCCTCAATCTTACAACTTTCTCAATATAGCGCAGCATACGCATCTTCAAGATCATCTTCATTTTCAGAGTCACTTCCTGGAGTTTCATAATCAGACATTTCATGGTCATCTGAAAAAGTAATTTTGTCTATAGTTATAAAGGCTTTCAATTCATTTACATTTTCCTAGTCTAATTCGTCAGTTTCTGAATTAGTTTCAGATTTTAATGATTCATCCCAAGTAAATATCATGCATTTTCTTTTAGATTTATCCTTTTTAGGACATTTAGAAGAAAGATGCCCATATTCATACCAGTTGAAGCATTAGGTATCTTTTGTTTTAGATTTTCAATAGTTTGATTTCCTTTTCTTTTGTCAAACGATTTTTGAAAAACCGTTCTTTTCTTATTTTTAAAAATTATATAAAATTTATTTGCCAGCATATACATATTGTCTTCATTTTTTTCAATGTCGGAATTTTCATTAGAATCCTTTGAATTAGATTTAGAAGATTTAAGGGTAATGGACTTGATCTTAGGAGCTTTAAAATTATACTCATAAGTTTAAAGAAAACCAACTAACTCATCAACCTTCATAGTATTGGTATCCCTCAATTCTTATATAGCAGTAAGTTTCAAATTAAACCTATCAGGAAGTGATTGCAATATTTTTGTGCAAACCTTGTTTTCAAGGATTCTATCTCCAATACCCCACATGGAATTCACTATGCATTTAGTTTTGTATAGAAAACCATAAAAGACTCATTTTCTTCCATACGATTTTTTTCAAATTTGGTTGTGAGGATTTGGATCTTAGATTTTTTTTTACAATGTTAGTTCTTTCATGAGTCATTTTAAGAATATCTCATGCCTATTTAATTGTATCGCATGAAATGATTCTTTTGAATTCATCTAGCGATAGAGCACAAGTTATTGCATTTAAGGCCTTTGCATTGGTACTGCTTTCACTTTTCAGAATAGTTGTCCAAAAAGTATAAGTGATTTCTTTCATGGATGCAGTTCCATTTTCAGCTGCTACTTCCATCATAGGAGGGATCCATTATGTGATAATGGCTTGCCATACACTTTCATCAATAGATTTGAGGAAGATCCTTATCCTAGCATTCCAGTATGAATAGATTGAGACATCAAAGGGAGGTGGCCTAGTAATGGATAAACTCTCAAAATTTGATATCTTATAGCTTTGGATCTAGCTCTAGGAGGTAAATCAAAAAAAAAAAAAAAAGAACAATCTCGCTCTGATACCACTTGAAAAGATGAGTTATCGATGTCCTATAGGGGGTGAATAGGACAATGCCAACTAATCGAAATAAAAGTGGAATATAAAAAGAATATAAAATCTCAATCGCCCAGGTATTGAAACCTTGATTCCAAATAATTTGTATGACAACTTTCATCTAAAATATTAGGCAGGAAAACCTTATTTCACAAATGTTTTTAAAATCAATCTTTTAAACTAGCAAGAGAAGATAAAATAAATACAACATCCACTATAAAAAAAATGAAATAAATAACATTCACCATCAAAAAGAAATAAACATTCACCCTAGAAGCACAAGGAATTATAGTGGTTTGATGCTTAAACAACCACACCTACTCACTCCCAAAATTACTACCGTCGTAATTTTAGCTTTCACTAATTCAAGATTTTCACAGGTTCACCTTAACAACCTTATATAGTTCCTTGTGATTTTCACAGTCTCACCACAATAAAGCACCTTTTTTGTGATTTTCATGAGTTTATCACAAAACAACCAACTTTGTGATTTTCATGAGCTATCACAAATCAACCTACTGATATTTTCATAGGCTATCTCAAAAAAACCTAAATAAAATAAAATAATAAAGAACTTATCTTCCAATGTAGATTCGAAGAAGCAGACGAAGCATGTAGTAGAAGATCTTCTTTATTGAATGTATATGAGGCAATATTTGCTCAACTAGAAAGAGTAAAGGATTCTAAAGTATTTCAGAAAATGAAAAACCCTACTACTACAGATTCAATTTTCTTAATTTTCAAGTGGAGTATAAATTACTCTCAAGAATATGATTAAGATTAACTTGAAAAAGGGAATTGATAAGTGTAAAACAAATATATAAATACTGCACAATTACCTTGATGAGGACTTGAGCTTCTCTCTCACTTGCAGAAGGTTTAGAGTAATTTTTTATTATATGTCCCTATTTATAGGCAAAGTGTTTGGAAATTCGGATAGCTGGATTCCACCAAATTCGTTTCAACGCCTATCAAATTGCGCGAGATAAGATTTATCTAAAATTCGGTTGGCCCAATGTCCAATTCGGCTAGCCGAACTTCACTCAGGCTGGTCGAACTTCAAGTTAGGCTACCCGAACTAAATGTTAGGCTGGCCAAAATTTCAACGAATTTTGAATTTTAGCCCGAACCTGAAGTTAAGTTAGCTAAGGAAGTTAGGCTTGCCAAACTCCAGAACACATACACAAAAAATAACCTAAAATACATGATTTTTTTAAAGCACCTAACCGAAGGTCTTTTTAGGGTTATATCACCTGTTGGTTAGCAAATATAGAGATCATCTAGTCTTGAAATCGAGCGAAGTCTTCCTTACATGATAAGTCGATCTTGAGCTGCTCTTTGGACATGTAGAGTGGTTACGATCTGACCAATATCACTTTGTCTCACGAAATTTGATAACCTTATGTGTGTTAAACATATAAGAACTTATAGTTGTATCACTTTCAATATGAAATCCACATTTCCTGCATTAAGTGGAAACACCATATAGGAAGGTGTACTCACCCTCACTGGTTGTAAGTAATCTCAGAAAGTACGAGGCAGGGGAGCATGAAGCACCTCATTCTCATCTTGAACTTCCTCAACTAGATGTTGAGGTTGATTTGCATCCATTACTTCAATTAACTCAAAGGATCTCAAGTAGTGTGTAATCTGGTGATGGATAAACAACCCTTCAACTAATCTTCCTTCACTCAAGAGATGTCGAGTGTTGTCACGGACCTACTTGGGCATGAAACACTCATAACCCTCAAGTTCTAAACCATTAAAACTTAAGAAAAAGAAAACTGCATAAAATAAGAAATACAAAAAGAAAATAAAGTTGGAAAGAAGTAACTGGATTGGAGTTGTTATGTTAGATTTCTACAAAACAGAAAATAAGATTAGTTTCTAAATAAAAATTAAATTCAGAAAATCCTAACCTAAAACACAAAAAAAGTTAACCCTAATCCTAAACCAATTCTAATACTAATCAATTTTAGAAAAAACATAGTTGAAGTCCCTGGCAACGACACCAAAAACTTGTTGACAACTCCAAGTGCAGGATTGCATTATAGTAATAACTCGGTCAGACCGAGATCGTATCCACATGGACTTACTTTATGCATATTCTAAAATAAACTAGAACTAGAACTAGAATCAGAATTTAAAGTAAAATCTGAAATAAGAGAGATCAATTGTCAATAAACTATCAATAATAAAAGGGACACTAGAACATTAAGGATCCACTTGTAGCTATTGAGATGCTACCTCACTTGATTCAATAAACACAACTGGAAATAAAGTCTTATCATATCCAATTGGATGATAGAGCAGTTAAAATAAAATCTGAACTTGTAATTGGATCAGTTCCCTCATGAAGCATCAATATCTACCATGCCCAGGAGACAATGGTAAATCATAAATTTTACGGATCACACAATTACAAAATGAGTAAGAAGATATTAAAAGTCTTCCAAGCAAGCATCTAATATAATTAGAGTCACAATAAACCACAGAAAATTGAAAATATTCATTCATTCAAACTAAGAATTGATGAAAGTTCAACATAAACATGAATTAAAGTAAGATAAATATCTAAATAAACTACAAGCTTCACCTCTTAGCTTTAACTAAGAGGTTTATCCAACCAAAGACATAATTGAAACTAAACTCTTAAAGAAAACATAAAACTAACTATAACAAGAAGATTGAGGAAGAAGGAAGGACTCCTTGAAGTTCTCCAATACCTTGCTCCACTCTTCCAACCCTAATTTTTACATTAAAGCAAATAAGAGACCCATATTTATAAGTTTTGATCGCATCGACTTTGAAACTGCCTCAAATTTACGCAATAGATCGTGTTTTGTTCGCACTGAAGTTGAGTTTGAATTATAACTAGATTATGTCTTCTATAATTGCTCGATTTCGATTGTAATGAATTATACTTCATTTGGACCAAATTAACTCCTTTCAGCACTGGAGTTTTGTTGAATTTCAGTCGCACCTAAGCCTTCCTTCGGTTGCATCAAACCTGGTTTCGGTTAGACCAAATTATCTCTCGGTTGAATTGAATTAACTTTGAATTTCATCGTTCCTTATTGAACTATTTTGTGTGATTTCGTTCGCTCCAAACTTGAGTTCAGTCAGACCGAACTGGACTATTTTCTGTTGTGGACTTTACAATCTTTTGAGTCCTTTCTTCCCCCTTTGCGCTTGGTTTTCTTGGATCTTTGGCATGTAAATTCTTCATTCTTGACCTCCAAATCTCCATGACTTACTTTAGTAATCCTTTAAACATTCATTCACCACTTTTAGCGTCCTTTTTATAAGTGTTATGTTTTCTAGCTCCTATGATTGTCAAATTTTGTAGTGTCAAAACCTCTTAGAATCTGTATCTTATTTAGTTCATCTTTTTTGTCAAGATTATGCAATTCAAGTACAAGTTCAAGATGTTCCAATTCAATATTCAAGCATCACAGGTATAAGAGATATACAAGTTCAAGAACTACATCAATTGATATTTCAAGTTTTTAAAGCTTCAATGTGCTCTACTTTGGAATGTTTAAGGTGAAATACAACTCACAAGTACATCAAGTTCAAGCTTCAAAAGTACTTCAAATTCAAGATTTAAAGTACGTCAAGATATCTAGCTTCGTGTTCTTCAAGATCAACAATCAACTGAAGTAAAAAATGTTTCAATGTTCAAATATCACTTATAAGTTATGAATGACCCTATATTAGCCATACGTTAGGTCATATTGATTGCATACTTTAATTGGGTCACTACATAAGTGTATAGGTTGTTTCTCAACTAGTCTTAGCTTATGTTCGATAAGTCCTAGTACTGGCTTGACCAATCCTAGAAATTCCTCGACCAGTCTAAGGTTTGTTACTAATTTTTAGAATTTTCCGTTATAGCCTCGACCAGTCATGGAAACTGCTTGACCAGTTGAGCAGGCTCGACTCCAAGTCTAGCAACCAAATTGGGTCCTACACAACCAGTCGTGAGCATGGCTCGACTGGTCATGGAGGCCACTCGACTAGTCATGGAACGACCTTATCTTATCATGCCCGAATTTTTAAAAGTTTGTTGGTCCTTCGACCAGTCGAGCTGACCTCTGGGCCAGTTGAGTGAACAGTTTCTACACTTATAAATAGAGCACGATTTTTAGAGTTTTTCATTCAATTCAAGCAAAATCAAGACACTACTCTAAGAGATAAGTTTGTGATATTCTTAAGCTATTAAGTGCTCATTTAATATTCTCTTTAATTTAGTTTTTTACATTTGATTTTATATTTTATATTCCAATCTTAATTAAAGAAGGGATTTAACTTTTCCCCTTTCTTAGAATCAAAATCAAATCAAGTAAGCCCAAGGTGAGTTAATTTAAAAATCATTTAGAACCTAGAACCTTTTCATAAGTAAGCGTGTAGATTAAACATGTATGTTGAACTTCTACTTCGAATTGGTTCTACCGAGCTGCATCAAAGAAGAATATCTAGATAAGTATTTTATATCTCTATAAATCTATTCTTTGGTTTCTTTGAGATTATGCCAGGAAAAATCTCTTTCTTTTTGATTTATTTGAGGTGATCCAGAAAACTCAGAGTGTGGAGTTTTTGAATTGTCTAAGCCCACTTGAAAGACATAATTGTGAAGGTTTTAGGTGAACCTTAAAAAATCTATTTCATAGTGAACGTCAATATTCACTGTGTGAGGATATTGGGAGTGGAGTAGTTGTGTGACTATTTTTCTAAACAGTTGGTGTACACACAAGCAAACCACTATAATTTCTGGTCTTATGGTGGTTAGTTGATTATGGCATTTTGTGAATGTTGTAATTTCCTTTTCAGCATTTATGGAGAATGTTGTAATCTTGTATGTAAGTGTGGGAATGCTGTAATAGCATAGTTATTTTTCTTTGCTATTTTTTCTTTATTCCTCTGTATCAGTTTGGGATTTTGATGCATAAACCGTTCTAGAATTGTCCTACCATAAGCCATTGGTTTTTGGTGCAAGGTTGTCCTTAGAACAACATCTATATCAACCTCTCAATGCTTGTACATTTGAGGTTGTTATTCATTTCTGCTTTGTGGGATTGTTTAAGTGTTATTTTTATTTACAATTGTTTATTTTCACATTTAATTTTTAATTTGGCATAGTCCTATTCACCCCCCCTCCCCCCCTCCCCCTCTAAGACTCTTAACTCGGCCTCTTCAGTTTTCTCCAAAGCTCTCGAAATCACCTCATAAGGGAAAATAAGTGAAAATAGATCAATTAGACATTATCATTGTAACACCTGTATCTTAGCCCATACCATTCCGTAGGCTTCCGCGGTCCTCCCGATCAAATTTCGGCGACCCACGATCTGTTATCAGTAATTATGCGCAACCCTGAGTTGTATCCCATACTCTAGAGTCGGCTTAACCCAAGACATGTGCCCTATTGACTGTGTCGTCGCCGCGGTTCCGACGCTGCATCTCGTGCTCCGAGGCGATACTCGGCCCAGGAGATGTGGGCCCGTGTTCAGTTCAAAGAAAACGTCGCACATTTACAAACCTAAGAGAAACATGTCTCACCAATCAATCACACTACATCCCATCATGTTAAGTATAAGAGCAACCCCAAAGGAAACTCTCTCTTACAACCCATACCTAGTCAAGTACACCCATCACTCACTCACCCATCAATCCATCCATCACTCATCATCCCTCTCTCTCTCTCATCTCTCTCTCTCATTTTCCTCCCAAGCAACTGTCCAAGCTCCATGAGAGAGCTTTGGGTGGCTCACTTCCTATCTCCCATCTCCACCATCCAAGCTTCATCTCAACCCTTAAACCTTGTTCCTTTGGAGCTAAAGATGAGAAGTCCGAGAAGATCAAAGGTGGGTGTTTTATAGGATTAGATTTATAATTTTTTCTTGGATTTGATGATTTGATGGCCCACTTGTGCTAGGACCCATCTTGAAGTATGATTTGTATCAAGAGGGGCCCATAGTGGTAGGGTCCCTCTACTATTCCCATCTCTCTCTCTCTCTCTCTCTCTCTCTCTCTCTCTCTCTCTCTCTCTCTCTTCCAATTTTACGGCCTACCATGATGAATGTATTTTATCCATGCCATCCACCCATGTGGACCCCACCTGGCGTACGTCCCTCATTTAGGTCGTCCGTCCGTTCGCTAGACATCCAGCGTCCCTGTACCGAGTGAAACACAAATATTAACTTAATAAATACGTAGGGCCCACCTTAAAGATGTGTTATACCCAGCACGTGAGACCCACTGCTGTAGAAAGCAGATTGGTTAGTGCACTTGCTGTATTGATGCCAGTAAATCACGTGGGTTTTATCCAAACTGTCCATTCACGGCCCACCTTAATGTGTTGACGCCACCAAGCTCTGTGGGTCCCACTGCTGTGATGTCAGCAAGGTCTACGGGACCCAGTTGATGTATGTGTTTTATGTATAGCATCCATCCATTCCATCTAGATGAGGTGTGAGGATCCCACCATGATGTATGTTTTGTATTCCACGCCATCCATTTAGACTAGTGTGGTCTACCTGATGTATGCGAGGTACATCCATACCGTCCAACACCTTGGGCGGCTGGGACCCACCGCTGAAATCCTCACCAACCATCTATTTTGATGGTGGGCCAGCAGCCGCTGCCAGTAGCTGCTATACGTACAGCAGCAGCTCGGGGACACCATGATATATGTGTTTCATCATACCGTCCATCTGTGGCCCACCATGATATGTGTTTCGTCTACATCGTTCATCTACTGGACCATCTAGCTATATAGCTATTGTATCAACGTCAACAAGTACGGTGGGCCTGATCACGGGTACGTGTTATATCCAGACCATCCATCAAAGGATGTTCAGGGTTAGATGTTTGAATATTATATAATATTAATATATATATATATATATATATATGTATATATATATATATATATATATATATATATATATATATATATATATACATGATATATATACATATATGTATATGTGGTGGGCCCCACGTAGGACCCACCTGTCTGGAAATGGATTGGCTGGAGTACCTCCACCAGCTATCTAGCTGTTGTATTACGTCAATGTTGGTCTGATCATGAGATATCTATTAATCTAAGCCGTCCGTCTTCAGGATGTGCGGACCCCACTGGATGTAGGTGTTTTATTTATTCCGTTCGTCAGTAGGACGTGGGCCTCACCTGGATGCATGATGCATCCATGCCGTCCACCTTGCTGGGCGCTCGAGCAAGGCCTATCCGTTGTCCATCTGAAAGCAAGGCCCACCTACTGGTGTAAACAAGGCCCACCTGCTGGTGTATGCAGGGCCTGCTTGTTGAACGTATTAGGCCACCTGTTGGTTGTGCATGGACCACCTGCTGTGTGGCCCATTATGATATATTTACGGCCCATTTGATGTTTATGAGGCCCATTGTTGCAGCCTATTGTGATGGACACGAAGCCCATGTGATGCGCCCATTGTGATGTATTCAAGGCCCCTATGATGCAGCCCACTTGATGTATATGAGGCCCATTTGATGAGGCCCAGGTGATGTATTGTGACCTATTTGGCGAGGCCCAATGGAATGCATATGCGGCCCATGAGTGAGGCCCATAGTGATGTGTATAGGTCCTTGTGTGAGGTCATGGGCCCACTATACATTTGGCTATATGTGGGCCACTCCTTAAGAGCAATGTAACACCCAGGTTTCCGAAACCCGAGTACACTACTCGTTTTCTAAAAACCCGAACGTTAACTTGTAAATATCCTAAATTTCACATACTTTTTTTTTTCTTTTTATCAGAGTTAATAAACTAGCGGGATAGAAGCAAATTAAGTATAAAAAGGAGTCCAAATATACATAACCAATATTTCAAATGGTTACCCAAAAACTTATACAAACCAATGTCTTAACTTATTACAAACATGACAGTAAAAATTAAAATGAATCGAAGTCAAGAAAGAGAGTCACAAGGTCCTCTGACTCCACCTAATCCACACGAACACCAGCTGTGCATCATCTAGGTCTCATGTACACTGAATACGGTTCGATAGCATTAATGGCTATCACAGTGAGGTATACCCCTCAAGATTTATCGTATCATTAAGATAATTTAGAATAGTTAACAAGACAGTGTATAACAAATATTGCACAATGATTATCATGAAAATCAGATATGGTTCATCAGATACCCATTCATTAAATAAATTTCACAAAGATGATCTTGTTTAAATGCATGGATGTATGCACATGCTCACAGACCTGGAGATGCACATCCAGCTAGTAAAAAGTTGTCCAAGGAGAACTAGCCACCCGAAAAAGTACTCAAAGGTACACCCAATGAGAACTAGTCACCCGAAAAAGACAATGATATATAGATCGTCCAAGGAGGACTAATCATCCAAAAAAATACACAAGGTACGCCCAAAGAGAACTAACCACTCGGAAAAGACCATAATAATATATAGATCGTCCAAGGAAGACTAGTTACCCAAAAAAGTACATAAAGGTATGCTTAAGGAGAACTAACCACCCAGAAAAAATCATGATATATAGATTGTCCAAGGAGATCTAGCCACCCGAAAAAATACTCAAGGTATGCCCAAGGAGAACTAGTCACCCGAAAAAGACCACATGCCGTGAAAATGCATGTTTAGCCCAACCATTATTATTCCGATTTCAAACAATCAATTTAGGAGAGCTCAAAGGCCATTATGGGGGGTTTGTCATCTAGCATAGGCTGACAGCTCAAGCATAGTGTCTTATCTACCATCCTTAGCTCATGAGACTAACAAATAGGATGTTTAAAGGTAACCTACTCAACTAGTGGCCAATTATAGTTCTACAAGTAGAGCTTATCATCACAAGGTTATGTGAAGATGGTTCCTTAAAGCCACATGGGGCAAATATTAAATCAAGCCGCATAGGGCAAACAAATCCATCTCAAGGATGTGATAAAAGGAAATATCCCAAAAGCCACTTAGGCTACAAATGATCCAAAAGGTGGCAAGTCCACCAAATAATTCCATTTAATCTATTACACAAATGGCCACTAATTCAAGGACCTTTAAATACACCATAAAGATATCAAAAGTGGTAAAACAAGTCACGTGTGATATCAAAAGTACTTCTACATATATGGTGTTCAATTCAAGCCAAAATAGAAATATTTGATACCATACTTGAATTCTAAATCTAGCCATTAATCATATATGGAGAATTATATGAACGGAACTAACATTTATCATCATCTTCTATTAATATTAAATTAAGTAATCAGTGAAATAAATGAACTAAGATAACCATCATATGTAGGAAAAGCTTGAAGGGTGATCCTCACCTTCTGTAGAAATTGCGGATGGTCTTGAGATTAATTCGAATCTCACTTCATGTATACCATCCAACTATCTTAAATTATCCTACAATTGTTGCATAAGAATTAGAATTAAGACCTAATTCTATCTCGAACCTAGACTTGTACTAGGGATTAATATAGTATTAAAATCTTCTCATAGAGATGATTAGATGTCTACTACTCGATTTGAAATGGAATGGATTTCATGTGACTTAGTTCCACTTGATGCAATTTAATGCGACTTGGAAACGAGTCTATAGGAATTCATCGTGTTGCACTATGAGTTTGATGTTGGCAAGGTCCCTAGTTGGTTGAACCCATACTTGATTCAAATCTTACCATGCCTCTATGAGTCAACACGAAATGTCATTATCTTTACTTGAAAATACTACAAAACTTACATTGAATAATTGAAACATAAAAGGGTCATTTACCTGATGTTGCGTCGTCAACCCGACCGGTCTTGACTCACTGCGTCAACTCGGTTGTGTTTCTCCTCTTCTCTTTCTTCTCTCTTCCTTCCTTTCTTCCTCTGTTTCTTCCCTTTTTCTTTATCATTTCTCCTTTCTGCTACCCCAATTGACAACACCCATACCCGACTTCCAATCAGTCGAGGACCTAATTCGGGCTGGACTGAATCGACTCAGCGGCCTAGCAACATAATGGGTTATACACCTCTCTCTACTTTTTTCTTTCTTTTTCTTTTCTTCTTCCTGTTACTCTGCCTAACACTGGCAACTTCTAACTCAAATAGGGACCCCCTAACTATGCCCAACACACCAGACTCAACCCACAACTCAGCCGGGTTGAGTTGGTGTGGTGCAACAAGGAGTTGCACCCTGTCTCTCTCTCCTTTTCTCCTTCAGTCTTCTCTTCTTCTTCCTTCTCCTAATTTCTCTTTCATTGCTTCTGTTAGAAAGCCTCATATGAGGTGTCGAAACCCAACCCGATTTAGCATACTTGGACTGACTTGTTAATAGCCGACTCGGCTCGACTCGACCGGATACAAGGACTCAGTCGATCGATCTCCTCTCATTTTCTATCCTTGCTTTCTACTTCTTTTTATAGCTAATGTCCAGCATCCAGACTCAACAAGACTCGCCTTGACTCACACAAACTCGGACAGACTCGCTACTCGGTCTGAGTTTACAGCAGCTCGTTTCGGTTTGAGCTGGTGCGACCACGCACCCACCCTCACTCTCATTCTCCTTTCTTTCTTCTCCGCTTTCTCTCCATCTCCCTTCTTTGAATCCTACCTGGTGAGTGGACTAGATCAGGAATTGATGGCCAGCCACGATTAGCAATCTGAGTTTTCCAATGAGGAAGAAGGTGAAGCTCTAATGGCGAATTTGAGACGAGGCTTCATTCCTTTGAAACGCTTGCACTCATGGGTCTAGACTTGTCGTAGGAAACTTGTGGAGCTCTAAAAGTGAAGCTTCATGATCTTTTAATCGATGGGTTCAAAGGAAGAGGGAATCAGGTGATTTTCGGAAAAACAGAGAAGAACCAGCTGCATCTGCGGATTCTCTCCCCCGTCATTAAGGTTATGGGATTATCTGGGATATTATATCCTGATTTTAATGCTCTCGATTGATTCTAGAAGCAGATGAGAGGTTAGGATCGTGACAAGGCACGAATGAAAAAGGATTCTTTCCTACGAAAACCCTAAACCGAGGGTTATTTGGAGAGCTGAGATTGCTCTGAATGGACGGTCAAGATTGAGAAAGGATTCTCAAATTTGCCAGCTCACAGGGCTAGAAACGGAAAAGTCCCATTTAAGAGAACTATCGTATGCAATGTTGCTTGCGGACAGGATTGTTTACACGTTTGGACACGTACACACGTACACGCTTTAAGGTTTTGCTCAGAATCCCTAGTAGGCTTGATGGACGGTTTGGATCTCTCAAACGTGATCGGATGGAGGGCCACAGTTGACTCAAACGGACACCTTCCGTTTAAACAGGGGCCAGCGGGAAAATGGGTGAAGGAGTTCTCTCCTTTTCGGGTATTTGCGAGTCAATGGCTGTTTACCATATTTGCAGACTGGTGCACTGCATGTGCACCCACTGGTGTACATCACACCGTGAGTGTGGGGTCCAAAATGTTATTTTGACTAATCTGATCCATTTATTTAGTTCCACTGGTCTTTTTATAAGTCTCGTCCAATGACAAGGTAGATCCATAATTCAGGTGAGCTTTACATTTGAGTTTTGGCTTTCTAATTGAAGATTATGATTGATCTAACGGTCAAATAGCATTTCATGAGATCGTCAATGGTCATCAGGGTTTATAGTTTAATTTAGAGTATATTTAGTAACCCGACAACTCAATCGAACAAACGATTATGGGTTTGGATGACTAAATTATTCTAGAACTGATCATTAATGGTTCATATGGTGATATGAAGCGACGTATCGGTTGGATAGCTATCGAATGTGATCAGTCTCATTCCTAAAGAGTCTCACAGATTATCTGAGGGAAATGTAAAGGTTAGACTTGCATTCAAATATTTTAATTTGTATATTTTAATGATAGATAGCCCCAATCTAATGTGGTGGGCTCGACGAACGATGATTCTGACAATTCAGATGGTTAAAGTAATTCAATGATTGGATTGCTTAATTTAAGGATGGAGATTTCTACCAACGATCCTTAGGGTCCTAGGGTTCATCTAGATGAAGATTCATGGGTGGATTAGTGATCTGATGTTCTAATTTCAAAATCAACGATTGGACAGCTCGATATAAAGTGAATAGCTATCGAATGGTCAGATTTAGACTAGATTGAATGTAATTGTTTGGATAGGTTAGGTTTCTACTTATACTAAGTTATGTTACAAAGTAACATCCAAGTATTAAAAAATATAGGGTGTTACAAGCAATGATGGTCATATGTTTACATTATGACCTTCCTTTTGGCCATTTTTTAGGCTGATTACCAATTGTTGAGGCCAATTCTGATTATCGAGGTCAATTTTGATTGTCGAGGCCGATTACCAATTCCAATTATCAAGGCTTATTCTGATTGTCGAGACCGATTCCGATTATTAAGGTCAATTATCGAGGCCGAATGTCGAAGCCGACTATTGAGGCTGGATGTCGAGTCCGATTATCGATGTTGATTATTGGTGCCGGTTATTGATACCGATTATGAGTATGTGACAGCATAGCATCATGATACATGATCATACGCATCATCTGCATGTTTGTTATGAGACGGGGTTGACCATTGCATATGCTATAAGACAGGTTGTTTATGGGACTCCCTGATAGGCGGAAACGTCCCACACAAGCACACGGTATGCACAGGATTGATGTATGACTAGATAGTATGGCTCATGCATCTCGCATTGTGTGACATGACCACCGATATAAAGGTCGTAGCCTCCACAGGCATGTCGTGGATGGTCAGATGGGACACCGAAAATCTTTTCTACATGGAGTGCTATAGATATCTCAGGGTGAAATTTTCTAAACCCTCTTGGTTCCATAGGTTGCTCCAATGTCTAGACCTAGTGGATGCATGAGTGCATGAGGGCTATATACCGTTAAGTCACATCTCCCATAGTGTCGTGTTCGGTTGGAAGGGGGTGGAGCCGTACCTGCTCGAGAGGAGGGGGCAAAGCTAGGCTGAGTTTGACCAGCTTGAGAAATGGGTCCGCTATCGACAAGTCGGACTTAATATTGGCAGGCAGATAGTGAGTCTCTTCCACTCACCTTATTGCACACGATGGGGCGGCAATCTAGTTTGAAGTGTACTAGACCCCGGTGATAATCCTAGAGATATATGGTACTAATATGTGGACTTATCGAGCAGGAGTAATATACTCAGCATTTTACTCATTCATTCATTCAATCACTATCCACTCAGGCTGATGGTGCACAACTAATTGTTGTGTACCTTCGCAATGGCCAGGATTTCGGTTGGGTCGCGCGACTAACTTGAGATCAGGAGTTTTTCACATTGAGTCTGACTATCCAAATTTAAGTATGAGACTAGTTTGGATAGAAGTTCCTTGTGGTGGACCCCATAGCCTGTGACACGTACTATCATCCCAACTTCACACTCGAGCTTAGTCATTTAATTCGCATCGTATATTGCATTGAATCCTTAGTATATTATATTTAGCTTACTATGTCTCCGCATTGCATAAATGATCTTCTTCCTCAGTGTGTGATATTAGATTATTATGTCTTCACATCGCATATCTTAGATGAGGTTGGTGATATATTTATGGATTGTCAGTATTTCCGCTTACTCTGATATTTATATGATTGGCACATGCATCACACACACTTTCACCACCCTCTAAGCTTTCTATAAGCTTATGCACGATAGATGCATACAGGTGGCGTGAGCGTGCGGCCGTCTTCTGGAGCTTTAATTTTCGATATATGTATTTCCCCTTCAACATTGTATTTAACTGTTTATATTAGTGGATATGTGATGATGATGTTGCCTTTGTGATTTGGGTATACTTGTGGTTATGCTTATTACGAGATAAATGTACGTTGAAAAATCCTCCTTGTAGGATCCTAGGATCGAAACCTGGTGTATGGGCGCTAGGAGCTGAGAATGAGGTACTACAGAGGTCGTGGGCACCGGATTCGGCGGTCGGAAATTCTGTGAGCCCAATTTCCGAGTTTGGGGTGTGATAATCATGTTCATAAAACCAAGGAATAAATAGGGAGAAATATGCAATATTTCACACTCAACAATTACTCAAGCCTACCTGTTATTTTCCCTTTTCATAATCGTTGAAAAGCACTTTATTTATACTTAGAAAGGGGCATTTAGGAAATTTGAAGAGAACCCATTAAAGTCTTGTGTGGGTATTTTTCCTTGCTTAAAACCTTGTTCCCAAGCTCCAAACCCTTGAGTTCATCATGCAATCCTTATTTTTATGAGAGCATCAAAGAGCATTTAATGCTCGAATTGAATGATGAACTCAATGCATTCATTAATGGCCTTGACATTATCAGGAAAATATTTTGTCATTACAGCCAATGAATGCTAAATTAGGTGAATCCTTTAGGAAGATTCACCCATCCTTTTCTCCCTTACTTTGTCACTACAAAGGCACATTTACTACAAAGTTTCTGTTCAAGGGATCTGAAGAAGAAGCTTACATGAAAAAGGACACTCTTCAACAAGGCGCGTTCATGGGGGCTCATCCACTTTGAGTAAGAAAGTTATTTTTGAGTCCATTTTATCTAGAAATCGATTCTTGTGTAAAATTGAGTTTCAGAGTTTAATAAACTAAACTTGTCAAATCTTTAAGTAGGAATCTGACAGGAGCATACGTTGTCGTGCTTGACTCGGACAGCTTAAGTCTCAGCTCGTGCTCGGTTCGGCCTTCGAGCTTGGAATAGCAGCTCATGCTCGGCCAGTAACTCGCTCCAGTTTGAGCCGAGGTTGAGTTAAGTTTTCAAGTCGAGTTCGAGTTCGAGTCTTCAAGCCGGTTTCGAGTTTGATTTTTCGAGTTGAGTTTTGAGTTTCGAGTTCAAACTTCGATCCGAGTTCGAGTTCGAGTTCGAGTTATATATCGAGTTTGATTTGAATTTGAATTCGATTATCAAATTGAAGTTTGAAGTTGAATAAAAAATAAAATATATAAAATGTATAATTTATGATTAAAAAACTACGATAACTACATTGTTCAAAATTATAATTTATAACTTATAACTTCCATACGAGGAGTGCCTTCCTGTATTGTCATCTGATCCATCCGAACTACTATCTAATTTTTCATATACATATTGATTCACTTCCTATGAGTCAGAAAGTGAAGGGATATTTCCTCCGTGCTCTTTTACAGTTTAAACTAGATTTTTTAAACTTTCTTTATGTAATATTTATATGTAGTGCCCAACGCTTTATAAAATTCACCGAGACGGGTGGAGAATTTTAATTTGTTACTCTTCTTCTTTTTCTTGCTTGTCATACTCGATCCTTCTTCAACATTATGTTATCTTTGAAGATATCTCTGAAGTCCAGAAACTTCTTCCATACTGCGTTTTAAGGCGAGTTGTAATTGTTCTTCCTCCAAAGCTTTTAATCTGGCTTCCTCCTCTGCATCTTCCGTGGAAGTCATTTGTATACTAGATCCAGAACCAGAAGGTTTGAATGGAGTGGAAGGTTTTCTATTCGAATTTAAAAAGGCTTGGAAAAAAATTTGGACATCCTTAGGGGCATTGGGCATGGTTTTGCATCATCAACTCGACATGATAAGTGTAACCGAAATCGATTAATCTTGTTCACAAACTTTGTGTCACACAAACTACACACAATCTTTGTTCTTCCAGGTCTTGGTGGCAATTCAACTAAGGAAGCGTCGTCCCAAATGTTTGTTGATGGGTTAGATGACGACATGTCTACACTCAATTTTTAATAAAAAATCAAAATGTTGAATAATAATTTGAACTTGATATAAGAATGAAATAAAAGAAATATGAATATATCAAAAATAAAAGTAAATGAACAGTAGTGGGTAAATAAATATCAAAGTCTTACAGACCACATTCCACCACTTTCATGTTTCAAGTTAAACAATATTATAGATCATTGAAGTTTCAACCAAAAAGAAAATAATTGAAAAACTGAAAACGCCTTCATGTATTTGTTGCTGCAGGTAGAGACTCATCATGAATCAAAATCTCTTCTTCTTCCTCATCATTAATATCATCTCCTCCCCATATAGGGCACAACCAATCTTCCATACAAATTAATACTTCAACTGTATTTGGTGAAAGTGAACTTCGATACTTGCTCACAACCCTGCTCCCTGTGCTAAATGCGGATTTTGATGCCACTGTTGAAATTGGTATAGATAATATGTCCCGTGCCATCACAGACAATGCAGGGTATTTTGATTCATTGACCCTCATCTTCTACCATTCCAGCACATCAAAGTTGGATCACATTATGATTAGCTCATTGAGGTAAAATTCTAGCTTTGATTCCTTAGTCTAAACTCTTATTCATTCTTATGCCAAGTATGACATGTATTCATTTAGTACATCCTCATAATCAAGTATAAAAACATCCATATCTCTATTTTCTTGAACACTTGCTGTAGGTAAAGTAGTAGCATACGAATTCACTAACAAAAAAGGCACAAAGTATACAAACTACATTAGTTTTTTGTTATGGATATAAACCGTAGCTATTTTTACTACGATTTTCATCCATAGCTAAAAAGTTAACACACTATTAATAATTAATAGTACTGTAAGGGGCTCTATGAAGCTTAAAAATATATATATTCTATCTAAGCTGTCCATCTATTTGGAAATATTATTTTAGAGCATGAAATTAAAAATTAGCTAAATCGAAGGCTCAAGTGGACCACATGGTAGGAAACATGGAGATTAAATCATATTTTCTTTCTATGGTGTGGTCTATTTAGGCCTTCAATCTATCTTAATTTTAGGATCATGAATTAAAATAATTAAATAAAATTAATGGACAGAATGGATAAACCAAATACATCATGGTGGGCCCCATGGAGCCCCTATAAGGACCGTCACGGTCCGTTCATGAAACGACGCCTAATTTTGAGTGCGCGCTCAAAACAGTGTCGCGCCCAAAATTACGTTATCTCTCTCTCTCTCTCTCTCTCTCTCTCCCCGTTCCCTAATCCCCCTTCTCTCTCTTTGTTTCCCAATCCTCTCTTGCTCCATCTCTCTCATTCTCCTCCCTCTCTCTTCAATGCATCTCTGCCATTGGTTTTATCTCTCTCCATTGCAGCAGCCGTGAAGCTCCTACCAGAAAAAACACACTCCGTGAAGCTCCTCTCCATAGGTTTAATATCTTCTTCTCTTTTTCTATCTTTCAGTTTTGATACATGCTAACTGTTTGATGAAATGGCCTGCTATCTGTTTGTCGAAATGGCTGGATGAAATGGCATGCTATCTGTTTGATGAAATGGCTAGATTTAATCCATTTCTGTCTAGATTTCTTCTCGTTAGGGCTTTTATGCTGTTTTTGTACATTGCATAGATGCTTTACATGATTAGCATGGCCCTGTTTATCTTTTTATTGGGCTAGCCCGATTACCTGTAAATCTCATGTTCAATGAATCCTTAAAAAAAAAAAAGAAAGTATGTCATGAGGCAGATGTTGGATAAAATGTTGAATTAAATAGACTATAAAAATCGAGAACCAAAAAAGGAAAATAAATTTAGAGAAAGAAAAACTTATTGAATTGAGTCGAGGCGTGACTGAGTCACTCGGCTTGAAATCGAATTTGCTCCCCTTGGACAGCGTCCCAAGTGCAACAGGTTTCCAGAGCAATCGACCTCCAGGATACAACGACTATGACCCGGTCCCAGCGGTGCACTCACTGTACACGGGCTCGAACCACTTGCAGTTTAATCCGAAAGTACTGAGTTGACTCAGCAATGAACTCAGTAACAAAACCGTATCAGAGAGAGTTTTATAAGGCAGGGAATTTTTCGTATTCGTATGTTGAAACTGGAATCGGAAGTCTTTATATAGACTTCGAAATGGTGCATAAGCACCCTTTACAAAAGGTTAGGTCCGTTGGGTTTAAACCCAACAGGGGCGACCAACCGGAAGGGAAGCATCTCTCTGGTTTAAAAACGAAAAGACGCAAGTGCGAGTACACTCTCGCACATACAGTCCTGCGAGTACCCATACACACACACCCACGCGAGTACACTTACACCGCACCCGCACCCGCACCCGCGCCCAGCCCAGCCCGTCCCGTCCCGTCGCGTCGCGCACGCGGACGCGGACTCGGACTCGGCTCGGCTCGGCACGGCACGGCTCGGCTCGGCGCGCGCGCGCGCGTGTGTGGTTAATGGCATAGATTAGAGCTATTGGCATAGCCCCCCCACAGGACCAAATTCACATGCCCCCTGAAAGGGGCTCAAGCCCTAGGCAAAAAGTCTATCATATAAACAAGAGAATTTCTCTTGTCAAATCCGATGTGGGACAAAACCAACACCTCAAAAACACCAAAATTTAAATGTGGAGGGAAAACACCGAAATTTGAAAATTCAAATTTTTAATATTATTTTAAAACAAATACAACAATCCCCCACATGTTTTAAAATAAAATGCTTTCGGATTAAAGCGAAATAGTTGTGCAATGGTGCCGGTGTCACCATAGACTTGAACCGACATTAGAGTAAGCAAGACAGGTCTACAGGAATCAGGTGACACCATAGTCTTGAACCTGAATCCTTTTAATGTAGATCGCAAGTACATGCCACTCACACAACTCTTCCTCTGCAAGTGATTCTGTGGTTCGGTGCGTTTCGGCCATACACCATTACCTGGATTTCATGAGTGCTCTAGAGAATTCGCCTAGATTCTCATAGGAAGCGGCCTCCACCTCCACACCCATATAGGTGAATTCCATCAAGTGTATGCAGCAACTGTATACACCACCAAATATATGGCTATGGATCCATTAAGAGTTCTAAAAACTCATCCTTCTGCGTTGCTGCTCGCACTGTACACCATAGAAGGGGCTCATATAACTCAGTGCAATCGTCTACCTCGTGTCTTGTTGTTTACCCATTGAACCTATCTCATGGGATCTCCACTTGTATAGGTTGGGTTACCGACACTGGCAGCTCATATATTAGGCTCAGCCCCATTCCCTTCGATGTATCATTGACTAACTTTTTGGATAATCCTTTAGTCAGAGGATCTGCTAGATTCTTTTCTGACCTCACAAAGTCAATAGATATGACTCCATCACGCAACATATGTTTCACTATGTTGTGTCTGAGTCTAATATGCCTGCTTTTTCCATTATATATTTTACTTTTTGCTTTCGCTATAGCTGCTTGACAGTCACAATGAATAGATACGGCCGATACAGGCTTTGGCCACAATGGTATATCAGCTAAGAGATTTCTAAGCCATTCAGCTTCTGATCCAGCCTTTTCTAAAGCAATAAACTCGGATTCCATAGTCGACCAAGCAATACATGTCTGCTTGGTGGACTTCCAAGAGACTGCTCCTCCACCCAAAGTGAAGACATATCCACTAGTGGATTTTGTCTCATCTGAATCACTGATCCAGTTAGCATCACTATATCCTTCTAATACAGTAGGATAACCATTATAATGTAAACCATATGTCATATTATCTTTTAGGTATCGCAAAATTCTAGACAATGCATTCCAATGTTCTTTTCCAGGGTTATGTGTATATCTACTTAGCCTTCCTACTGCAAAAGCTATGTCAGGTCTAGTGCAGTTTGTTAGATACATGAGACTACCAATTATTCTGGAATATTCTAATTGAGACACACTATTTTCTGTATTCTTCATGAGATTCACACTATAATCATAAGGAGTACTGACAGGTAAACAATCAAAATGGTTAAACTTTCTCAATATCTTCTCAATGTAATGAGATTGTGATAATATAATAACACCATTTTTCCTGGTTACTTCAATACCCAATATTATACTTGCCTCTCCTAAGTCTTTCATGTCAAACTTAGATGACAAGAATTTCTTAGTTGCATTAACTAATTTAATATTAGTTCCAAAAATAAGCATGTCATCAACATAAAGACATATGATAACATAATCATTTCCAGAAATTTTACTATATACACATCTATCTACATCATTTATATGATAACCATTTGATTTTAAAACACCATCAAATTTTTCATGCCATTGTTTAGGAGCCTGTTTTAAACCATATAGTGATTTAATTAGTCTACATACTTTATTTTCTTTACCTAATATCTTATAACCCTCAGGTTGCTCCATATATATTTCTTCTTCTAAGTCTCCATTTAGGAAAGCAGTCTTAACATCCATCTGGTGTACCACTAGTTTATATATGGAGGCTATCGCTATTAAGACTCTAATAGTTGTAATCCTAGTTACAGGGGAATATGTATCAAAATAATCTATTCCTTCCTTTTGTTTAAAGCCTTTCGCTACCAACCTAGCCTTAAACTTATCGATAGTTCCATCTGGTTTTAGTTTCTTTCTAAACACCCATTTGCAGCCTATTGGTTTGTTACCAGGTGGTAGGTCTACAAGTTCCCAAGTATTATTTGATATAATAGATTCTAACTCATCATTTATTGCTTCCTTCCAAAAGGTTGCATCTGGAGAGTTAATAGCTTCTATATAAGTTGTAGGATCATCTTCTACTAAGAATGTGAAAAAAACCATCTCCTAGGTTAGTTTCTTTTCTAACTCTAATACTTTTTCTTGGTTGTATCTCTTCTACTACTTTCTCGTAAGCATTTTTACTAGTAGACGCAATATCTGATTCATTAACTTTTTCTATTCCTATAGATTTAGATTTCATAGGGAATACGTTCTCAAAGAACTCTGCATCCCTAGCTTCTATAATTGTATTGGGATCTAGAATATTATCCTTAGTTTTTAAAACTAGAAACCTATAGGCCGCACTGTTTTGTGCATACCCTATAAATACACAATCGGTCGTTTTAGGACCTAATTTTCTTTTCTTAGTTTCAGGCAATCCTACTTTAGCAAGACACCCCCACACTTTAATATATTTATAACTAGGAATATGATTCTTCCAAAGTTCATATGGTGTTTGTTCAGAAGATTTAGATGGAATCCTGTTTAGGATATAACAAGCAGACAGAATTGCTTCTCCCCACATATTTGAGGGTAAGCCTGAACTATTTAACATGGCATTCATCATTTCTTTTAGAGTTCTGTTCTTACGTTCTGCTATTCCATTTTGTTCTGGTGTATAAGGAGCTGTAGTTTCGTGAATTATTCCATTCTTTTCATATAATTCTCTAAATTGAGAAGATTCATATTCACCTCCTCTATCTGTTCTAAGTCTTTTAATTTTTATATTTAATTGATTTTCAACTTCAATTTTGTATTTAGAAAAAGCATCTAAAGCTTCATCTTTGTTCCTTAATAGATATACTCTAGTGAACCTAGAGTAGTCATCTACAAAAGTTATATAATATCTTTTTCCTCCTCTAGACATGTGATTTCTAAAATCACCTAAATCACTATGTATCAACTCTAATAGAACAGATGATCTTTCTATTTGTTTAAAGGGTTTTCTAATAAATTTTGATTCTACACATGTTTCACATTTTTCAAACTCTTCATTAGATATATTAGGTAATAAACCTAATCTTTTCATTTTCTTTAAAGATGCCACATTCACATGACCTAATCTATTATGCCATAGATAAAAAGGTTCAACGATATAAACAGAACTAGATGTTTTCTTATTATCATTGGATACATTTACAATGAATAAACCATCGCTACAGTACCCCTTACCAACAAAGGTTCCATTTTTAGTCATTACAAGCTTATCTGAATCAAATACTAATTTGACACCAGCCTTATTGAGGAGCGAACCAGAGACCAAGTTTCTTCTAATGTCAGGCACATGGAGGACATCATTTAACATTAGAGTCTTTCCAGAAGTGAGTTTCAGAAGTACTTTCCCTTTCCCTACAACTGGAGACGTTCTAGCATTTCCCATGAACACCTGTTCATCATCTCCTGACACTTGGTAGGAGGTAAACATGCTACGATCCTTGCACACGTGTCTAGTTGCACCAGTATCTAGCACCCATTCCAAGTTGTTTACAAGGAAGACTTCTGACACCACAGCCACTACTATGTCAGACTCATTGCCTGTTTCTGTAAGATTAGCTTGCGGCTTATCTTTATTTTTCTTAAGCCTGCAGGTTTTAACATGATGCCCAGGCTTTCCACAGTTGTAGCAGTTTCCCTTTTTCTTGAATTGATTGTTTGCATTATTCTTTTTGAGCCTGCATTCATTTGCATAATGTCCAGGTTTGCCACAGTTATGACAGTTGCCCTTTTTCTTATTATTTGTTCGACTTGATTCCACAAGATTCGCTTTTGAATCTATCTCATTTTTATTTCCTTTTTGGTCCCTGATTCTATTGGCCTCCTCTATTCGTATGTGTACGATAGTGGTTTCCAAAGAAACACCGTTCTTCTTATGTTTCATTCTATTTTTATATTCTTTCCAGGAGGGCGGTAACTTTTCTATTAACGCTCCTGACAGAAACACCTCATCCAACTTAATTCCTTCTGTCGATAGTTCGTGAATTAGACTTTGAAAGTCGTGAATCTGATTTGTGACAGATTTATCGTCTGTCATTTCATAGTGAAGGAAATTAGCAATTGCATGTTTCTTAGCGCCTGCATCTTCTAATATGTATTTCTTTTCTAAAGCAATCCATATATCTTTAGCAGAGGCGTAAGAAGCATACACATCATATAATTCGTTGGATAAAGAGTTTAGAATATAATTTTTGCAATTATTTTCATCTGTTACTTCATTTTGATTTGCTGGATCTATAGTAAATGATTCAGATAAAATGTATGAAACTTTCAGGGTGGTAAGAGCGAACATCAATTTCTGTTTCCACCGTTTAAAGGATTGTCCAGCGAACGGTTCGATTTTGGCTAACTCAGTAGAAGCATTTACTGTTACTGTAGCCATAGTCTATGTAATTCAACACAAATTTCGATTTCAAGATTGTTGGATAAAATGTTGAATTAAATAGACTATAAAAATCGAGAACCAAAAAAGGAAAATAAATTTAGAGAAAGAAAAACTTATTGAATTGAGTCGAGGCGTGACTGAGTCACTCGGCTTGAAATCGAATTTGCTCCCCTTGGACAGCGTCCCAAGTGCAACAGGTTTCCAGAGCAATCGACCTCCAGGATACAACGACTATGACCCGGTCCCAGCGGTGCACTCACTGTACACGGGCTCGAACCACTTGCAGTTTAATCCGAAAGTACTGAGTTGACTCAGCAATGAACTCAGTAACAAAACCGTATCAGAGAGAGTTTTATAAGGCAGGGAATTTTTCGTATTCGTATGTTGAAACTGGAATCGGAAGTCTTTATATAGACTTCGAAATGGTGCATAAGCACCCTTTACAAAAGGTTAGGTCCGTTGGGTTTAAACCCAACAGGGGCGACCAACCGGAAGGGAAGCATCTCTCTGGTTTAAAAACGAAAAGACGCAAGTGCGAGTACACTCTCGCACATACAGTCCTGCGAGTACCCATACACACACACCCACGCGAGTACACTTACACCGCACCCGCACCCGCGCCCAGCCCAGCCCAGCCCGTCCCGTCCCGTCGCGTCGCGCACGCGGACGCGGACTCGGACTCGGCTCGGCTCGGCACGGCACGGCTCGGCTCGGCGCGCGCGCGCGCGTGTGTGGTTAATGGCATAGATTAGAGCTATTGGCATAGCCCCCCCACAGGACCAAATTCACATGCCCCCTGAAAGGGGCTCAAGCCCTAGGCAAAAAGTCTATCATATAAACAAGAGAATTTCTCTTGTCAAATCCGATGTGGGACAAAACCAACACCTCAAAAACACCAAAATTTAAATGTGGAGGGAAAACACCGAAATTTGAAAATTCAAATTTTTAATATTATTTTAAAACAAATACAACAGCAGATGCTTCAAGATTGTTGTCCCACAATCCTCACAAAGTGTTGAGTTGGAATCCTGTATTTTTCTCGTGGTTCCAAAGGATCCAGCTACTACTACAAGAAAACTAGGAACAGGGTTCTTTCTTCTCCTATTTCACCTTACTTGGTTTTAAGAATGCTGGTTTTATGAACCAGTGATTGCCATCTTCAAGCCTTGCTGTGAAACCAAAGAGTGGACAACAACTATGGTTGGTTTTGTCAATGTAGTCAGGAGGAGTGCTCTGTTGATACGTCTTGGAGAGGGCATGATCTTTCTACAGATAACAGGCTAATGTGTCAAAGCAAAGAATTCATTAAAATGGCTAAAAAGATAAAGTTTCTGATCGCATTGTGTAACACTTGTGTCCCAAATCTGTCACTTCAAATCATGTGCTTGTTGTATACAAGCCCCATCATTCTTCATACCCTGGTTTTTAAATAGCTAACCAAGGATCCAAGTAACCTGAAAGGTCAGACTTTAATAATGAAAAAGATAATGATAATTAATCGTAACTATCATGATAATAACAAGAATAATAAACGATATTAGCTTATCACACCCAAAGAAAGCAACTTACACAGAGACATTGAGCACCCCCCTCAAACTAAGTCTAGATTCCAGTAGACTACAGGTTCCAAAATCTTTTACAAATAAACAGAGCTGGACAGACAAGAGGCCCACCAGAACCTTACCTAAATCACCAACTATTAAGTGATCCAGATTATGGGTAATCTAAGACCCAGATTGCTATTTTTACCGACCCAGATCGTCATCATCTAAGCCTTATTCCAACCAAATTAGTATCAGCTACATAAATCCTGTTCCACTATTCCACTTTATCATGTGATATGGGTTTTCTGTAGCTGAAATACGTTAGTGTTGTTGCCATTGCCCTCAAACTAGGTGCAATGTTGTTATGAGCTGGAATAGTGGGTCACACTAGCATGGAATTATAGCTGTAGGGAGCCCAATGGAAAAAAATAGCAATGATGTCCACAGTTGTGCTAGATAGCTACCATAGTATGACCAACCAGACGTGTTTGCATGGCCAGAGTGGGTTAATAGTGCACCCAGTATCCTCTAGTGGAAATTTACAGCAGCAATATGCGAGAAGCAGACAACCTATGGACTGGAAGTGGTGGATCAAGGTTACTGGGACTGCAGGATGCTCAGATACATGATACGCGCAATGATTTAAATATTAGTATTGATGCACATATTGGTGTACCCTTGGGATACAAAAACATATCAGTATCACATGAGAAATATTGAGAATGTGTTGTTCTTTAAGGAACTTTACGATATGTTGAAGTAGGCATGATTACACACTTAGAACTAAAAAAATCATAAAAACTATTTATGGACAAACAAGTTTCCTTTGTATATGGTTCTAAATGTCGTGTTCTTTCACAAAAGTGATGCAATTATACCCAGAATGAGCTCATATAATTAATGAATCATACAATAATAGAAAAGCAAATTCCCCCAAAAAAATTCAGAAGAAAATGGATTTTTGTGGAGTTTTTTTTCAATTTTTTTTTTTCAAATTTCTGATAGGGTAATGTATTGCAATGTATCGCATGTATTGGTGATAAGGGAGAATTTTATGAAGGGTTTTTAGCAAAATATCATAGAGCCAATAGGACATTTGGTAGAATTTTGTTGGTCACCTCTGACCAATTGATGTATTGAAACTATTGACAACTTCTTATTTCCTATTCTATTGTCTACCTGATCTTCTAGAAGACAAGCCCTCATGATCATTTTCATAATTTTCATAGAGAAGGTATAGCATTTACTTGAGGAAAGAAGAGGAGATGATTTATTTGGTAATGATTTGAAACAACTCTTGTAATTACACATGGTGCTATTGCCTTTCTAAAGTTCATGGCTATGGTTGGTGTCCTTCCCATGTCATATTTATGGCTTGGTTGATGACATGATGCTTATTTCTTATATAATACTTCGAAGAGGCCACGGTTCCTATTCAATGTGAAACTGAACTACCCTGTTTGGTACCTAATCTGTACATGCCCCACGGCTGGTTTATCCAATCCATTGATCTGATAGCCCCTGCTAGTGATGAACCATGCTTGAAAATCTCTTCATTTGATCAAACTCTAACCATTCCATTGTTGGCATGTAAATATGCGGTTAAGAAAAAATGCACCAACATTCCACATTCAATGGAGAAAAGTCAACATTTGATGGTTAGCATCTCCCAATTTGGGAGATTGTTTTTTTGCATGGTTCATCCATGGCAGGTGACATCAGACAAATGGCTTGTATAAACTAACCATTAACTCCACATGTCCCTATTCATATTGAATTGAAAACTCAGCCTCTAGCTACAAATGTTATTCATTAAGCTATTTCTTGTTGGCATCAACATTTCTTTTGCTGTCGGTTGGTGCAAACAATGGATTATTCAGTTATAATGTTTGATACGGCTCTAACTGGCCATACATTACGGCTTCTGCAATTCCCCACAACAATAGAGATGGGGTTGGACAAAATGATGAGCTTGAGAACTAGATTCAGTTGCCTGTTGAATCAGGTATGTTAAGTTGCAGTTTTTACATTCTTCTTGACTCCCTTGCTACAAGGATTTTTTGTTCGCACTTGTGGGATCTATCGGTCATAATTAGCAAGTGATGCCCATATATGAATTCATGAGAAATTCAAATTGGTGCAAACAAATATTAGGGTAAACAAAGGATTATGTGATAATATTTGTGGAATATTGAATTAATTCAAAAATGTATTTGGGTACATCGAATATTTCATGTTTAGGATACCATTAGAACTATTGTGCTATCCTGCCAATTGGCTAGTATGTGATTTCTATTAGGTGTTGGGGGTGGGGTGCAACTTGGGTGGATTGCGTCAGGTTGAGGGTCAACCCAACCCAACACGAATTGTAACCCGAGCCCTCAACTTGACCTCAAGAGGACCCGGCATGCAACCTGGCCCAACATGAATTGCAACCCGAGGTGCCCAAGCCAAACCCAAACATAATTCCTCTTTACTTGACCAGACCTTAACCAAATCAACCTGACCCAAATTCATGTGCATCATACCCAACCTGATCCGAATTTTCTCAACCCAATTTCAAATCGGGTTGGTGTTTTCCAACCCTAACAAGAACAAGTTCTGGTTGACCCAAACCCTAGTTACAGCCCTATTAGATGCTTGATTAACTAATTTACATGTGAATCTATAACAGTGCTCAGCACCAAATTGATATTGAATTGGTATTGGTTTTCAAGGAAAAGTGTTGATGGCTACTCATGACAGGTGACTCGAATTTTTGGCATTCATGAGGAATTTGGCGAGGATGCAATGTGAGGAAAGCTTGAAGGCATGAGAGATGTGATTGAGCAAGTGAATAGGCAATTCAAGGATCCTGTAAAATTTTGCTACTTCAAAACGTTGTTTCTGTTAATATATTGAACATGTTTCTTACATCTAAAATATCACCTTCTGCCACTTTTATTTCTATTATTAGAGCTTCAACAAGACTTCCATATATTATTTTCATGTTTTTTGCCTTGATTTTGAACTGCTGCTTGCTTTATGTTGGGGAAATGACCTCTTAGTCGAATACACCACTAGTGCTGTAGATGAATCCATTGGGTCTCTTGGACAATCCAGTCGATCGATCTGGACTATCCATTAGGTCAATAATGCATTTCATAAGCTATCATGCAGAAATCACACCAAGTGGGTGATTTATTCCGATTGGTGTGATTTGGTCCATCAGTAAGATGCCCCTCTTTTCTATAGCCATCCCTTTTCCAAACCATCCATTTTTTTGTGAGCCATAGATTGGGTGGTTAGCATCATCTAATAGTAGTACTTTTGTAAAAATCATAAGAAATCCACGCGATAGGGCCTTTGGAACTTCAAGACAATGATTGGACCTAATTTTTTCTTTGCTCGATGTTGATTGTCCATTTTTGTGCTATTGGTTGGATGATTAGGACCATCTGATCTGTGTGATTTTTGCATCTGATCAATGTGATTTTTTCATCATGGTTTGCCAATAGTGGTATGAAACCAGTGAACCTTCTGGTCTAGGGATGTTGCTAATTTCCCCATGGAAGTGGGTATGTCAGAAACCTTGATATAAGAAATGTACTATAGCATTATTTCTTTTTTATTTATTACTGGGGTACCATGGTTTGTTGCTTCATCAATCAGTCACCCAACAAATGCTTCAAGGCGCATGGTAGTACCATCACATCAGTGATTGTTAGTCTTCTTTCTTGTTGTTCACAACATAAGCCATTGAACATCATCATTTTCCCCTTGATTTTTTCCTGAGAATCGCCACTTGGAAAAGGATGTTCCTTTGACAAGACAAAACTCCTATGACAAAGTAAAAACTAATGAGATAAGGTCACAAGCAAGTGTGACAAAATATCATGAGCTTGTTCCAGTGGGTTAAGGACTCAATTTTCAACTAGGTATCCAAAATCGGTTACGTTTTGGCCATAATGGCTGATACGTAATGGTAACGGCGGTCACTGTTACGCGATATGGGGCTGAAACGGAGACGTGCAGAAAACGGAACTGAAATGGCCATAACGGTTGTTACAAGGCATAACGACTGTTATGAGCCCCTAACAATTGTTACGGGCAGTAACCCTAAAAGAAAATACAGAAAAAAGAAAAAAAAAAGAAAAGAAAGAAAAAATGAAAAAAAAAAAAAAAAAAACTAACCTTATTCTCGCTTCCTCTTCTTCCTTTTCTTCTTCTTCTTCTCCACGGCGTTGCTGCAATTCATCGCGGGCACTGCGGTAGCTCCTCGCGGCGCACTACAGCTCCTCCTCCTGCTTCTTCTTCTTCGTCTTTCCCCTCTGGTGCAACTCCCTCTTAACCCTCTTTCTTTTTCCTTCTCGTTTTCTCCTTCTCTCTCGTTTTTCCCTTTCTTTCCTTCTCATTTAAATATTTTTATTTTTATTTTTCCCTCTCATTTCTCTCTCCCTCTGTTGCGGTCTCAAAAAAAAAGAATGAGGGGCATGGCCGGACGTGGATTAGATACTGACAGGTTAGTAGCGAGTCAGCTACTAAAGTGACCTCACTAAGTTCTGTGGGCCCCACTATGATGTATGTGTTGTATCCACATCGTCCATCCATTTTGAGATATTATTTAGGGCAGATAAAAAGATGTAGGGGACCCCACCACAGAAAACAGTGGGGAGAGTGATTCCCATCGTTAAAACTATCCTAAGGCCCACCATAATTTTTATTTGAAATCTAACTAGTTCAAAAGTTAAAAAAGACATGAAATAAGGTAAAACACAGATATCTTGATCTAAAAATTTTGTGGCCTTTAGAAGTTTTTAATGATGGGCGTCACTATCCCCACAGTTTTCTGTGTTGGGGTCCACTGGAGCTTTAGATTTATATAACACCCCGTCTATTCCGTACCATTTCCTATGCATATGTACATGATGATTGATGCCCTTAGCTAGACTTGGATTGACCGTTTATAGTACACACCCAACTGACCAAGACCCCAAGACCTTGAAACCTATTTCATATCGACCGCCCCGACGCCGTGATCGTGGAGGTACGACCCGTGCATCTGTACGATACTCCGTTAGTGATATACTCCGTAAAGAATCATTAGTGTATCATGTGCGCAAGGCGCCATGTACTCCATTCCACACATGTGCACCACACATGTCATGCACACATGTACATGCCACACATGGGTGAGAGAATCTCTACCCATGTGTGTGATGTCACACACCCATACCTCTCCCTCTCTCATGTACACCTCAAGTCAACTCTTTTCCATGCCACACCTTAAGCATGATATCATCACACCATGTCATCCCATGCTCATTTAATCCACCATTAAATACAAATCATGAATTAAATTTCATAATCCTAGCCTAAGCTAATATTAATCACATTAGCCTAACTTAACCAAAATTTTATCAATTTCTCTACAAATACCCCTCAATCCCTTAACATTTCCCCATTTTCTACACATGGAGAGAGAAACAGAGAGAGAGAGAGAGTGAGTGATCTTAGTGGGCCATCAACTCCATCAATCTCATCCCTTCCATCCATCTCAACCATCCATCTAATTCATCAAGGTGAGTGCACCCACTCCACTCTTGGTTTATTTTCTTTTTTATTATTTGTATGATTATTAGTGGTGGCGATTTGATGTGATCAATGGTGTGGATACATAGGAAAGTACATATAAAGAGATGATAAAAAAAAATGGTGATGATATGATGATAATGATGTGTTTAATGGTGTGGATATATATATATATATATATATATATATATATATATGTATAACCCATTGATTGTGGGCCCCACCAGAATTTTGTAGGCCATCCAAATTATCTAAAGTGTGGCCCATTGGGCTAGCCACATACTCGCACATACACACATGTGACACACACCACATTTAAAATTAATTAATTAATTAAAAAACAGAGAATGGACATTGGACGCTGCGGCAAGCAGCGTCCAACTGCTTTTGAATTAAAGGGGGAGGGGATGTGGGCCCACAACGGGACCCAACCATGATGTACATGTTTAATCCATGCCGTCCATCTAATTCCCCAGCTCATTTTAGGCGTTTAGCCAAAAAATGAAGCCAATCCAGATCTCTGGTAGGCCACACCATCAAAAACATTATTTTAATAGTGATAAATTGTTAAGGCCCACTGTGATGGTCTTGTACGTCGAAAATATTGAATATTGGGCTCTTTAGACCTATTACAAGCCTAGGAACCCGGTAGACAGAGTAAATCGTCATGATGTGGGCCCCACCAATGAAAATCCATCAAAAAATAGAAATTAAAAAAAAAAATAGCGTCGGGACACTATTGCTGTCAACGTCCAGATGACGCTGTAGCAAACAGCGTCTACTACTAGACGCTGGAGGAAGTGGGCCCCACCATATTCCTCACCATGATGCATGTGGAGCATCTGTACTGTGCATTTGATGGGTCCCCTTTAAAAATGGGTCACCCCAAAAATTCAGCCGTGCACGGAACTCAGGTGGCCCACACCATTAAAAATAAATAAATAAAAATAAAATACAAAAAATAGGAATCTGGTCATGAGGTATGTGTGGTATCTAAACCATCCATTCATTTAACGAGTTTGTCTTAAGGCTTTAAAAAAAATAATAATAAATAAATAAGATAGATCTAACTATCAAGTAGGCCACACTACAAAAGCAGCAGGATTGAACGTCTACCATTGGAACCCTTTTTGGGTCATATAAGTTTTGGACCAATATGAAATTAGTTTTTCCCCTTAATTCAGGTCTCTGTGACCTTATGAACAGATTGGATGAAAAATAAACATTAAGGTGGGCCATATAAACTATTTAACAATGAAATCATTATCTCCACTACTGTTTGTGGTAAGGTCCATATAATCTTCGGATATGATTCATTTTTGGATAATGCTATAAAATGATCTCCAAAAAATAATAATAAATAAATAAAATAAAAATAAAAGAAATAAAAATAGATGAACTGTGTATTGTAACAAATACATCATTCTAGGATCCATGTAACTTTGATCACCTTGAACCCTTTGTACAACTCGAAGCGAGCCCAATCATATAAAAACACTTATCGGCGTCCACTTGAAATTTGGATGTATTTGAAACTTGGTCTGACCCCTCAACCAAGTGGGACACACATAATGGATGGGCTGGATTTATAAACCATATCTCTGTGGGCCCAACACATGATTATGAATATTAATTGGAGGGTAAACCTCTCAACTTATGTGTGGTATGGCCCACTTTGATGTAGGTGTTATGCCACTTAATCCACCATGGTTATGACATGATATATATTTAAGATCATCATTGTTTATTTATTTTATCGACCATTTTGACGATATGTTATAAAGACTTAGGCCCATCCAATGATTAGATAGTCGTACGTTCTGAAATAATGCAAATTGAACTCTCATCATTGAAAATTTGTTATGGGCCATCCTAGCGATATATTAGATATTTGACCCGTCCAACCCATATACAGAGTTCCCTTTAGGCCATCGTCTCGAATAGTCAAACTGACTTAAAATGGACCATACAATACAAGGTTGAGAGAATTAATGCCTAACCATTAAATCCAACCTAGGACCCCTATAGTGTATCTATTTAATTCATGCGGACCATCCATTTCCTCATATCATCTTAGGAGTTAGACTAAAATCAAAGCAGACCTAAGTCTTAAGTGGGTCACACACAACTCAACGTCATGGGAAATCATCATGAGTTCCACCACATAGAACCCCTTGTAAATTCCATTGATGTGTGGGCCCAAGAATGTTAAGGCCCATTTTGAGTGAATGTCATGTGGGCCCATCAGTGGTAGCCTTGTTTGGGCCAACCATTAGGCCTCTTCGACAGGAGTTTGTGATCTCTATGCGTTGAATGTATGACGAACTGGTATTGTAATTTTTGAAGTAATGATGATTAATCCCTTAAATGGGCTGATTGTGGACAACCCTTGATCACTTGGCACTTTGGTTACAGTGCGACCCCAAGTAATAGGATTATGTGATATATGTTTAAACCCTTAACATGTATAATTATAACATATATGTAGACTCTAGTGGTGTGAGGGTGTGATATACTTGTTTGGCCCATTAATCATGTGGGTATTTGACGTATGTATAGCTATTTAATCATAAGCAATGGTGGAGTATATATAATCATCTAACTGTACGAATGTGAAATACGTACAAGGTCACCTAACCGTATGAAATCAAATAGCATTGATGGTCATTCAACAATGTAGGTTTCTGCTTAACAATATAGATACCACCACTTGAATCACATATGACCAAGTTGTACACTAAACCGAATGTGATGTAGGGTTATGTTAACCAAGTTAATGTTATTAAGGTCCTGGATTCTATGCGATGTGATCCCTAAACCGCAAATGATATTATGAAATGTGACTCTTAGCCCTTAAGCATGCGACACCGAATATGAGTTATTAATTATGTGACGTGTGAAGTGGTTGTAGTATAAGACTTATCATAATTGGTGTAGCCTTGTATTTATGTGTAGGATTATGATTGCTCGATTATGTTTGAATATTTTGAAATACGGACATACATAACCATATAACCTTAAGTCCCTTATTATGACTAGTAGAGTGACATTTGTGTGGCCACTCAACCATATGGACTTTTAATAATGGAGTGTCCATAAGACCATGTGGGCATATGTGAAATAGCGGTGAAGACCGCTTGAGTTGAATTCGAAATATTCCAATATGTCCTAGAGGGGGATGAATAGGACTTTTAAAGTTTTTATGATATATTTAAAAAATCCCGTTACACTAATCCTTATAGATATGCAATTATTAGGATTACTCAAATGTAACTCTACTGGATTCCAAGCCTAGTAGAGGATCCAATCACAAACTATTCAAGAATCAACAATATATATTAGTTCATGATGGAATTTACTTGTGTAAGTGTGTGAGGTGTGATCAGATAGATAAAGATGGAAGGATATGAATAAATCACACACACAGAAAGATATCAATCGCAAACACAGTCATTTTTATAGTGGTTCGACTACTTGTCTACTCCACTCCCAGTAACCGCACTCAACCTGTAAGACTCGTATCCTAGACTGTACTGTTTCATCAACTCCCGTGATCCTTTCCGTCGAATTCCAGCAATCCGTGACCTGTAATCGACGTTTGCGCACGACCGTAAGTCGTATCCTATACATTTGAGTCGGCTTAATCCGAGACTTATATCATTGCGACCGCACCGTCGCCGCGGTTCTAATGCCCAACTCATGCACCGATCCGATACCCAGACAGGTGGTGTGGACCCGCATTCAGTTTTAGGAAAAATGCCATCCGTTGGCAATCCCAAGAGAATCTCTACAATATGTTAAATCAATGTCCCATCAATCAATCAATCAATCCATTCATCAATCATCTCATGTCAAGTACATGCAACCATTCCCCTCTTACATCACCCTTACCTAAAGTCAACTCTCTCTCTCTCTCTCTCTTACACACCCATACATGTCAAGTACATGTCCATCACTCCATCACTCACTTCCCATCACTCCATCACTCCTTACATCCCATCTCTCTCTCATTTCTCAACACATCCCAAGTAAGAGAAGGAGCTCATGTCCAAGCCTTCCCATGGAGAGAAAATGCATGTGTGAGGCCCACTTCCCACTCCAAAACCCATCATCCTAGCCATCCATTTCTCATCCTCTCCATTAAAGTGAAGCACAAGGAGACCGGCTCTCCAATGGACCGAGAAGATCAAGTGGTAGGCGCTTCTATAGGCTAGTTTTTCATGTTTTCATGATGGGCCAAGTGAGGCATACCGATCAATGGTTTGGATCTCACTTGGGACCCTAAAATGTGGCTAATGGCCCACTTTAATCATCATGATCATTCCATGATGGGGCCAATCTCCATGGACCCCATCATGATGTTTACTTTCCTTGCATTAAAGAGGTCATCTAGACCGTCCATTTTTAGTGGAGAAAGATCTCCACCGTTGATCTTTGAATTGGTGGGCCCACTTGTATTAGGGCCCACTCGATATACGATTAAATGCAAGGGAGGGCTCATAGTGGCGGAGCCCTCCATCACACGTGTTCCACTCTCTCTCTCTCTCTCTCTCTCTCTCTCTCTCTCTCTCTCTCTCTCCCTCTCTTTTTATTTCTCTTCATGTGATGATGTGGCTGTGTGGCCCACCCGGATGGATCCCACCATAAGGCGTGTATTTTATCCAAACCATCCATAAGTGGGGCCCACTTTATATATGTATTGTATCCATGCCATTCACCATTTGGCGGCCCACCTAAGCAGGGCCCACCTCATTGACGTCGTTTGCCCAGACCATCCAGCGTCCAGGGACGTTGGACGTCAAAATAAAAACACAAATATTGGCTTGTTTCAAAGCCTTTGGAAATGGCCACTTGCATAGGCCCCGCCTTGATGTATGTATTCAATCTACAACATCTATCCTATTTATCAACTCATTTTAGGTGTTGAGCTGAAAAATGAGGTTGATCGGAGTATCTGGTGGGCCATAGTGTTGAAAATAGTATTATTACCATTGAAATTTATCCAGATTTTTTCTACACGCTGAAAGAGGCCCAATATTGGTCTTGATAGACTTGTTATGGGCTATAGAATCCAATGACTGGAGTGGATTCATCAGATACGAGTCCCACGCACGATAAATCATGAAAAACCCCGATTTCAAAAAAAAAATAAAAGCAGCAGAGGCTGCTGCCTCTGGATGCTGGGAGAGGACGCGCACGCATCCTGCGCTGTGGGCAGACGCCAGGGGGTCCCACGGCTGACCGTGTGGGCCCCACCATGATGTATATTTTGTATCCACACCATTCATGAGGTGGACCACCCCCTGAGGTGGGTCCTCTCCAAAAATCAGCTTGATCCAGATCTCAGGTGGCCCACACCACAAGAAACAGCGGTGATTGAACTCTACCATTGAAACCCTTTTTTGGCCACGGAAGTTTTGAATCAATCTGATATTTGTCTTTCCTATTTATCCAAGTCTTTGTGACCTTATCAACAGGTTGGATGGTAAGTAAACATTATGGTGGGCCCTCACGTGGAGCCCACAGTAATGCATTTGTTCCATCCCACCGTCCAGGCAGACGGTGGGGACCCACTACAATGTATGTGTTTTATCAAGCCGTCTAGCCATTTTGCTTGCTGGGGGACGGCTAATGGGACCCCCCCTTATGATATATGTATTTTATTCTCACTGTCCAAGGACAGTGGGCAACACCATGATGCAGGTCCTACATCCAAACTGTCCACCCATTTTTGAAAGCTCATTTTTGGCATGAGCTAAAGAATGAGTCAGATCCGTGGTTCAAGTGGGTCCCACCACTATTATTTGAAGTGAGGATCGGTTGATCCTTTGACATGGTTCATATATATATATATATATATATATATATATATATATATGTATGTATGTATGTATGTATTTGTGGCCATTTTTAAGGCCCACCTTGGCATTCATAAGGCCCATATGAGGAGGCTCATATTGATGTATTTGGGACCTGTTAGTGTGGCCCATCTGATATATAAAAGGCCCATGTGATTAGGCCCATCTTGGTGTATTTGTGGCCCATTTTTTAGGCCTACCTTGATGGGTATGAGGCCATTGTTGAGGCCCACCGTGATATGAATGTACGGCTCATGTTATGAAGGCCCATTATGATGCATTCCAAGGCCCATGGGTGATGGCCCATTGCAATATACCTAAGGCCCATTGGTGAGGCCCATTGATGTGGCCCACTTGATGAATATAAGGCCCATTGATGTGGCCCACTTAATGAATATAAGGCCCATGAGATACGGCCCACATGATGCACTTAAGGCTTAATGGGATGTACCTAAGGTCCATTGCAATGTGTGATTCCACCATGACTTATTGAATGATATTTATGGAAAGTCGAGCCTCGGGAACAATGCTGGTTTGACGTCCACATTATAAGAGTAATGTCAGTTAGATGTCCGCATTATAACTCTCCCTAAGGCCCATTGATAGGCCCATACTTGTTGTGCAAACCGTCTAGGCCCATCGTTGTTGTGAGGATAGTCCATCACTTTATAACATGCTTAGTATAATTTCATGCCTCATATCATACGCATCATATGTATGCTTGATGTAAGAAGTGACTCAGCATAGAATATGCCATTGGGTAGATTATTTATGGGATTCATTGATAGGAGTTACTCACATGAGCGCATGGTGCGCGCGAGATTGTTGCATGATTGTACGGTGTCTCATGCATCTCGCATATGTGTGACTTGATCATTATACGCCCTAGTGACATCAGGGCTGTGGCTCCACAGGTACATCGTGGATGGCCGTATCGAATACCGAAAATACTTTGTTCTAACACTATGGGCACTTAAGATGTCCTTGGATGAAAGTTTCAGAACCTTTTTGGTACCAGGAGTTGCTCCAACGTCTAGACTGAGTAGATACATGAGCGCCCGAGTGCCGAATACCAGTAGACCGTGTCTCTCACTGTGTCGTGGTCGGTTAGAAGGGGGTGTGACCTTATCCGCCTTAGTGAGGGAGGTATAAGCTAGGCTGAGTTTGACCAGCTCACAAATGAGTCTGCTATCGACGAGCCGGGTAGGTATTGGCAAACTACTGGTCCGGTGGATAGTGAGGTCTATTCCGCTTGCTTAACTGTGCAGATAGGGAGGTGGCAGTCACTGTGAGGTGTATTAGACCTTGGTGATATCCAAAGAGGAACTGTACTAATATGTGTACTTGATGAGTACCGACTTTCTTGGATTACATTTCGCATATGACATTCGGATATGTAAGCCTCGCATTTGCATCAGTGTGGCCGATAGCATTCATGTCTCGCATCGCATGGCCTTAGTACGACCGATAGCATTCATGCCTTGCATCACATAACATTAGTATGGTTAGTTTTATTCATGGACTTACCACATACTTTCGCATTACCCTGATATTGTACTCTCGGCATTTACCTTGCGCACACACTTACACCACCCTCTAAGATTTGTAAGCTTATGCACGACAGTTGCGTATAGGTAGCGTTGGACAGCAGCAGCGCTGAGGCAGGAACGCGTATCAGGCCCCTTTTAGAGCTTTTTGATCACCTTGTATTTCTCTTTTCGCATTGTACTTAAAGTTTTTGATATAGTGGATATGTGGTGATGTTGTTTTGTGACTTGGTTATGCTTGTGGTTATTCTCCATCATAAAAAAATTCATACTGAAAATCCTCCTTATATGATCCTAGGATCGGAACCTAGCATGTGAGTGCTGGGAGACGAGAATGGGGCACTACGAAGGCTGTCGGCACCGGATTCAGCGATCGGGATTTCTGTGAATCCAACTTCCGGGTTTGAGGCGTGACACAACCCTTGAGTGTACCGGATTTCACTAAGGAGGTTTCACATGGTTCACCTCCAACCTAAGGTTTTAAATCAGGTTCACCTTCAACCTTTACAACCTACACTAAGGCTGACTATTTATGTTCTCACGAGAAAGGGTCAACACAATGTACCCACTTTTAGGCACACTGGCCAAGGATTTTCCATAAGACCCTAACGGAGTTTTACGCGGTTCACCTCTAACCCATAGTTTTGACTGGTTCACCTTCAACCAGATGTATATGCTCTTCATAGAGCAAGGGTCTACACAACGCACCCACCACGTACACTCCCGCCGGAGGCCTCCTTGAGGACTTCAAAGGATGATAAACACTTTAGACCCAATCCTATAAAGGAATGATCAAAGGGATCCTTTGGACTATAGATACTTACAGATAAGTTGATGAGTCTCATTAAGCACGATGGCGAAGATCTCCTCCTTGTTGATGAAGAGTCTTCAGCTCCCTTGATCTGCAACACAAATGATGTACCAATATATGACTAAGGGTTGGGTCAAGGTTATGATGGAATTCTACTCTCTAAATATTTTCCAATTAGAAAGGTAGAGCAATTTCAATCATCTATGCATTCAAGGTATCCCAACATAAAGATTTGCCATTAAAGTAGTAGTTGGAGGATCCTTGATTGTAGAAGTTCATTCCCCAATCCACTCTATTAAATATCAATGATGAGGGTGGATTGGAGGATGAACTCTCATGAGAGAAAGGGCTTAGGGTATATGATCTAAGGTTAAACACACAAAAGCACTCTCTTCTTTCTCTGCCAGCAGTAACAGCCAAGCTCTCTTTATATAGGCAAAAGGTTCCAATGGATATAAAATGGTCACATTTATGACAGAGTTCAATATCATCAAGTGGGTTCGATATTATCGAGCGTATACTCTCAATTGTAACGATGGTCCGCTCGATGACACAAACTCAATGTCATTTGCTTTTGAAAAACCTCTTACCAACTGGTCGAGGGAATCAAGCCCCGTGTCGATGCCATTGGATTTCAAATTCCGATATTATCGATACAAGGATCGAGTCCTCGACATTTGAAAAATGAGAGAGACTTGCATGAAAATTTTTAGGTCATAAAATATGATCGAGGGATACTCGATATCATCGAAATTTGAATGTCGATGATATCGAAAGTCGTGTCATGCATCGAAAAATTCAAAGATTTTATTAGTGAGCTTGTTAGACAGTTTTGTCCATTCTTGATGTAATCGATCCGTCCCCGATATCATCGATATTTAGAATATCGATTCTATCGAGTGACCCCTGATCAGAGATAAAAAAAACTACCTGAAAAATGTTACTCGAAGACTATGCATCCATGACCGATATCATCGAGAGCCTTCTGATATCATCGAGATTTGAACTCCGATGGTATCGAGGAGAGCTCCGATATATCGAAGCATATATGATTTTCCTAAGTAAAAACAGGGGCACCTGATATTTTCCTGTCGATAATATCGAGCCACCATCGATAGGCTCGAGATTCAAATATCGATGATATCGATAGGTGTATCGATATATCGATAATTCTGTCCAGATATGTATGTGGTTGTTGAACACATTACGTCCTCATTTGATTTTATCGATTAGTCTTCCAAGGACATCAATAGTGCAGGTCGATCATATTGAGATGTGTATCGATACAATCGACAGAGCAAGAAAACTTAGATATTTTCTGATTTTTCGAAAAAGTTTTCCTATCTAAAAAATCCTATGATGTCTATCTTGTTTTAACGGTTTTATTCACCTAGTGTTTTAAGACATGAGATGTGAGGCTTAGATTTACCTATGGCGAGCTTCCACACATTCGGTTGAGGCAGATGCTTGGATTGATCTTCCTTTGAGGCTCTGCAATCCGACTGACTCAACACACACTCTAATTGACAAACTAGGGCACTAGCAAGGACACTTTCAATCTCCCCCTTTGTCAATAACGTGACAAAATACCCAAAACACCCTAGGAAAATATCTAGACAGACACATCATAAATTGTGTGTAAATGCATTTTTCAAAATTTTACAAATTCTAATGATCCCATGTACACAACCAGTATCTGCTCCCCGTTACTATAAAACTCCCCCATTCTTGGTGTAGCTGCTCCCCCTAACACCTGCAACAACATTCAAGTAGATATACAATTTCCATTCGGGACGTTTTGAACTATTCTCCCCCTTTTTGTCAGTCATTGACAAAGATATTGCAGTTGATATTGACTGAAATAGATAGACATGTGGGGGAACCATCAGATAAAGATCAGTTGAAAGCATACATCAGTAGCAGACAGTATGGATGCATATGAGAGGATGCAGTGATACAACCAGATAAGATATTCATGAAAAACACATGCATTCCATAGACGACAGTAAATATCAAAAACCAGGGGACATATATATATATATATATATATATATATATATATATATATATATATATATATATATATATATATATATATATATATATATATATATATATATATCAGAATGGCCATAAGAATAGAATTATGTGCAGCAACATTCAATAAACTATACAACAACACACTGCCCCGCAATTTGGCAAATGTGTAACATCTATCCTAACAAAACCTGCTAACCCAAAAAAAAATGTACTGCCCCAGACAACAGTAGATTAATAGATATCTGAAACAAAATCATCAAGCCCATTCATGGGCAACCACAATTAAAGATCAGTTGTTTGCCCATCCATGGGCAACCAAAAACAACTAGCAACAACAAACTCCTACAGAATATATATATATATATATATATATATATATATATATATATATATATATATATATATATATATATATATATATATATATATAAAACCGTCAGAGGATTTATCAAATTTGCTAATGAGAGCGTAGAGCACCAAAAAGATACTTATGCTCATACGCTAAAATAAGGGAGAGTAAATGTGACAGCAGTCAGGGACTCACATTACGGCGGAGGAGCAGAGGTTGATGGTGTCGTATCATCTCGACGACAAGTGACTATCTTGAATAATTGTTGTACTGTCTGCAGTACTCCTTGGACCAGCCGTTCCAGAACGGTAAGCCTCTCATGTACCGAATGGACATCCCTTTGAATTGCACCAATCTGATCCTGGTGAAACTTAAAACGTTTAGCATGACCAAGAGCCGACGTCGATGGTGCTTGATGCGGTCCAGAAGCTTCTTCTCTAACCATCTCAGTCCTTTCCATGGGAGCATCACCTGCCCCACCTTCCCTTTCTGCTTGAATGTCTTCTTCAGTTGGATCCTTAGGATATTTATGAAACCTTAAGTCCATCTTTCGAATGTTACTTTTATTGAAGGCTTGGAATCCTATGGCATCGCAAATCATACTTATGATCCAAGGATATGGTAGGAGAATATCCCTGGCCCTATGAAAAGCATACACTAACTGATACATGATTAGTGTAGGCAGACAGATCTTGATCCCAGAGGTAATTGAATAAATGTAACATCCTGAAAATCGGGGGTCGAGCATAAACTCCACTCCTGAGTTCCAGAACATCACTTATGCAACATTTTCATTGATGGATGAATTGTTATCAGCATAAGGCATAAAACATGAGGTAGATTAAGCCAAAACAGCATATCATACTCCAGAGACAGTTAAATTTCTCAAGCGGAAGACTGTGATAAATATATAAAATGTATAATTGATTGTAAGTCTCCAGAGTGTGAACATGTTGCTAGTTTAACTAAATACATGTATACTCCAAAAATGGAAAGAAAAGAATATACATGGGTGTTTAAATAAAAGGCAAAATATCAAGTGTATTGACATCTAATCAATAACCCTGTAACCCCGTCGATCAGAACCTGCATAAAGGAGGGATCCTCCTCATCATCATCAAGTCCGGCTCTGCTTCGCAAGCAACGCCGTCATCTGAAACTAAGATAGGGTCTGGTTGGTGTGTACAACACCGTCGCATAACGTGGGAGTGAGTAACTAACTCAGTGGAAACTATACAACAAAGGTTAACATATTATTAATTCAATCAAGCAGTAATGATAATGTAGTACAATCAAACAGGTCCTAGATACTCTTGTTAATGTAAGGATGGTATGAAAAATTATGCATGCCCTTACCACAAACTCCCTCATCCGACATCATCTAACGATCGCGGCATGAATCACTACTATTGTGCTCTCACACCAATGCCAATGGCACATGCAGTGCGATGTCATGAGTATGATTACCAAGTTCTTATTAGTCCTTTTCATACAGCAGGATTGCGAAGCTAAGACACCTCCCTCATATTAATTCCCAACATTGATCCGTTCTAGGGTCGTCAGTCCTAGGATATCTCATACGATGTTACATTTCTAGGTCACTGCAAGGGCTGCCAGGGCTATTGCGCGCAATCGTTGCTCCTCTCCCCCATCACCTTATCAATACAAGCCTATTTATATCCTTAAGACTACATCAGGACTCGTCGCCCCTATGTAGTGTCAGGATAAACTCAAGGTCACTACAGAGGGCTCGTCACCAATCAGTGTAGGCCGACAGTAAGAATATAGTGTCCCATACCACCATAATTTACTCAGAGTAGGGTGCTCACTGGTCACTATGGGGAGGTTTGTGGCCCAAGCGTAGGCCGACAGCTCGACCACGGTGTCCCATATCACCATGCCCGGCTCATGAGTCTTAGAAAATCTTGGTACCATGGTTAACGGGAGTTTCACTGGTAAGCTCGGTGTCTTAGATTCAAATAGTTGCGACCAAACATGGTGAACAAACATTGGTCAATTGGGTTAGTTGATAAGCTCAACTAGGCCAAGCGCACGTTAAGTTGAACGACAAGGAATGCATAAGCACTCCGTGTGGCCTAACCACTGCCGAACATCCCAAGAACGACTCAGATTCGCTAAACTCATCCTACGTGGCGAACAACCTCAACAACCATTTACAGAACGATTACCGATTACTTGGATTGTAGCACTGCCCCAATCACATACAAATTTCATAACAGGCATATGAGTCATATCCCACAATCATGTGGACATTCATGAAGTATAACTTAAATGTAAATACAGTACATGGAGGAAATCATATACACCTTTAACATGATTCATCTAAGTTAATCAATTCATGGAGGAAATCGTATACACATTTAATACGAACAATCTAGGTTACACAAAGCATGAAGAAAATCATATACTCAAGTATTGTGATTGAGATTCATATCTCAACAACCTAACAATCACATTTTCACTAACTACTAACTCACTTAGGTGTTTATACAAACACTTAGATGACACTATTCAACATACATTACATATGTCGATTCTATTACATACTAGGGCAAGTCCTTTCATTAAAGGGTTATTGCCTATACAATAATCGTATATCCATGACAGTTAGTCATGGCTAGCGCAAAAGCGAGTTCTATACTCATCCAGTCATTTTCACAAACTCTTAGACTTCACATACTAAATACATATCATATGTTGGTATATCATGTATTAGGCCAAATCCTTTCACTAGGGAGTTTCCCCATACACCATTTGCATATACCCATGATGGATAATCATGGCATGCATGAATCCGGGTTCCGCATTCTTTTAAACATTTTCACAAATACGTGAGCTACACACTTTAACATATATGACGTATATTGGCCAAGGCGTTATTTAGGGCAAGTCCTCTCACTAAGGAGTTGTCACACATGTAACAAGCATATATTCACAGAAAATAATCATATTAAGTACAAATCCAAATTCTATACGTATACGGTATTTTCTACAAATACGAGGAATACAGTATATTCAACATAATTAACGTATAACTGAAAATCGAAACGGACAACACTTTGTACATGTGAAATACCATCCATGTCAGTAATAAATCATTAACTGACATTGAAAGTCTTGAAAACCATAAGCTAAACGTATATAGTCCGCACCTTAAACCAAAAAATGCGTATAAGAGGTGATTTAAACGATAAGTCTTCGTCAACGGCTGATACGCAACCTAAGGCATCAAATACGTTAGCTACAACATCACTCCAACTATCCTAGACTGCAAAATAGGTTAGGGTTAGGATTTCTTACCTAAGAATGGAGTTGGAATCGCCAGAATAGCGATGCAGGTGGATGACTTTGACACGTGGAGCAGCAAGGAAGAATCCCAGGAGAAAACCCCAACTTCTCCCTCACTTTCTCTCTCTCTTTTCTCTCTCTTTCTTAGCTAGGGTTTGAAAATTCGTATGAGATTTGTGAGAGAGAGTTTAAGGCCCTTTTATAAGCCCAAACATAATGAAAACAGACTTGAAGTCAAGGTATACTTAAGTTATAAACAAATCGGTCTGTTTCGATCCAACGGAGCACTTCTGGAAGTCCTGTTACTAAATGCGGTCGGACTTAAGTTCTCTAATATTGGATCTAGGTCAAGCTAAGTTTTCAGTCCAGTTGGGTTTCCAGATCGACCGTGGCGGACCAGTTTCAGTTCAGCGGTCAATGAAACTCGATCAGGGCCACAAGTGCTATGACATGTAAGGGCTACCTATCCTGATCTGAGGATAAATTTATGTCAAAATCAAATGGTCAGAACGCTTAAAAATAGCGCGCAAGTGACACGTGCCAGATTTATTAAAATTATATTTAATTTCTTAAAAATCTTCATTTTCTCACACTCTTCACTCCGGACTCAAGGAAATCGTCCCAGAGCATCGTTTGGGCTTGATTTTCGATATGATAGTCAAGTCCAACTAGGTGGTCGTAATTGTCTAAGTTCATTGCTATCGGACTTTCGACGTGTGGTTCAGGTCCGATACGAAGTTTCAAAGTGCTCCCGAGACCAACCGGGTTTAGAGATTGATCCTGGATTTCAGGGTAAGCTAGCGTCAATGATTCTATAGGTTCTGGGTCTTACAGATCGTATTTAAAGTGGTTAGTGCTAATTTTACAGGTAATATAGTTTAGCGCTAGTTAATTCACGTTAAATTTCTAAAGAATTTAGTCCTAAATGATTTCTTTAGCTTTGGAATTGAGTTCTGAGAGTGATATGGTTGACCCATTGCCTAAGGACGTCTAACCCCAGGTTGGCAAAAAAATTCGGGGTGTTACAATAAATTATCATTTTCATGAAGCCTGTGATATCTGCCCTATTGGAGCCTCTTAAGTAAATGTTTGAAGCAAGAATACCATGTAATACTCGATAGCATGGTTCTATGAATCTAACTTTTAGGGCATTCCCTTGGTACCATTGGACATCATGATCATGACAGAGAAATTTGGTAACCTTGGATCGAACCTCAAGATTTTTCATGTTCATATCGGGAATCCCTTCAGGAGATAAGGTAAGATTGAATATTCCTGCGACAGATTCTAGAGTAATTAGCACATCATCACCATCGAAGGATACGGTGATGGATGGTGGATCAGATACCGGAGAATGACAGGCAACAAAGAAGTTATACGTCCATTTGAGTTGATATGGTCCCCCGAAGTCGAGCACTGGTAACCAATCTATTGCGAAAAATAGAGGTTTCAGATTATATGGAACCAAACAACTTTGGTCGACTTTTCTTTCTTGAATAACTTTCTTTCCAGCAAACTTTGCCAGGATGGGATTCACTTACACTGGTGGGGGCACCTGTGCCTCAGTCTGGGACCCACCCTGTCTTGAGTGTTGCCTTGTGGGGATCCCACATTTTGGGGCCTTTGAGCTTCCTTTCGAGGCAACCACTTTTTGTCGAGTGGATCTTGATGACTCGCCCGGACTCGACACTTTTTCCTTGTCTTTTCCCATGTGAACAAAAAGAGTTTAAAGGTATTTGGGAAAGAGGACAAAACCCAACAGAAACAGAAATACCCAACAAAAATTTGGAATCTCGATGATTAGAAGAGTATTACCGTATTTTTTGAGCTTTTAGGTTGGTCTGACAAGATTCTGAACCGTCCGATTAAGAGGAACGAGCAGGAAAGAGAGCCTAAAACCCTAGAGTGAAAAATCCCCTTTTTCGCATTCCATTGGTTTATATTGGGCGGTATCTGTCGATATCATCGATTTGTATTTCGATTATATCGATGAACTCTAGATCGATTTCATTGATCCTCTTTCCGATATCATCCTCGACCATATGCCCTTTCACATTCTAAAGAGTCATCGATTATATCGACCTTTTATCGATTAATCGAGAATGACCTATTAATAGTCATATTGAAGGTGAATGATTTTTCATTTTCAGCATCCAGATGACCTCTCAAGTATACTTTTAGAATTTCTATGAGTTAAGTATACAAGCAAAATTATGTACAATCACTATATACACACAAAAGTATAAACATTTGAATGTTTATATACAAAAAGATTGAGGGCAGGGACCTCAGATATATCCTTTTGAGCTCGAAAAAAGTGCATCATTTCAGTAAATATCCAGATCTAGATGCATGACCTGGACATGTCCTTTTATACTTGATGTTTCAGGGTATATCAGTTATCAGACTATTCATTTCTTCTTTTGCTATCCATTTTGAGGCAAATTTCTTTATCCTTTCTTTCATCTTAGGCGGTGATAGACGAGTGTTCCTCCTAGATGGACTTTTGACTTTCTGTGTTTCTCTGATCGGTTTGAATTTACCAATGTGATTTTGACCAGAGTTATGTGAAGTTTGTCTAGATGACAAGCATTCAAACTTGTAATGACCCAAATCACCGCATAAGTGATAAACTGGAGAAGGTCTCATATTGCTACCTGAAGTAGTAGATATTTTAGTGGTTGGGGTAGCATTTTCAATTTTCTTTTTAGTTTTATCATACCCCAGACCACTCTTGTCTCTTCCTTGTCTTCTCATCCCTAGTAATTTTTTTAACTTTTCACCACTCTGAGAGAATTTATAGTTTATTTCAGTGAATTTTTTGGATTTTTCTAAGTCAATACGGAGTAAGTGATTCTCATTCTTGAGTTGTGCATTATCATCTCTTAATAATTCAACCTGTTTCATAAGTTTTGATAATTTCATTTTTAGGGATAGGTTTTCTCTTTCTAACTTATCATTGTCTGAATAATATTGTTGTAAATCATTGATTAGATGTATATTGATTTCAAGAGTTTTATCCAAGTCTTTCTGCAGCAATTCCTTCTTGTTTTCAGACATTCCAAGCTTTTTAAGTGTGTGGATACGATGGATATAGAGTTGATTGTAAGCATCTTGCAGTTTGTCCTTCTCTATCTCTTCTTCTTCATCATCAGTCTCTTCATGATTAGATGGAAATGATTCAGTGGCTTGCTCTTCTTTCTCGTTCTCAAATTCACTAGGAATGATTGAAGTAGGGGAGACCATAATGATTTTCAATGATTTCTGATCTCCATCACTCTCTGAGTCACTGGATTTTGAATTTGACTCTTCTGTATCATTCCAAGTGGCGATCATTACCTTGCCCTTAGTTTTTCTGTTTGGGCATTCGGTTGATAAGTGTTCATACTCATGATAGGCATAGCATTATGGTTCTTTGGTTCTTTTACTAAATTTGTCTGTGAAAGTTTTGTTGTTCACCTTTCTTCCTTTGAAAGGACGATCACGATTCTTCTGAAAGAATCTTCTGAATCTTTGTGCCAGCAAAGCCACTTACTGTCCTCATGTTTGTTCTCTTGGAGGTTTTTAGGACAGTATTTTTGGATTTTTGGGATTGTTTGAAGTATAGTTCAAAAGTTTGTAGGGAACCTACCAGTTCTTCTACTTTCATCTTATCAATATTCCTACACTCCTCTATTGTTGTAACTTTGGGATTAAACCGTTCCGGTAGAGATCTTAGGATTTTTCTACAAATTTTAGGTACCGGAACCTTTTCTCCCAATCCACCCATGGAGTTACAGATGATGTTTAATTTCATGAAAAACTCCAAAAATGTTTCATGCTCCTCCATCTTGAGACTTTCGAACTGTGAAGTCAGAAGTTGTAGTTTAGACCTCTTCACAGTGCTTGTGCCTTCATGGGTTGTTTTCAATAGATCCCATGCTTCCTTGGATGTCCCACACATACTTATTTGATTGAATATATCCTGGGACACGGTACAGTAGATGATGTTCATAGCTTTTGTTTCAGCAGTTTATTTTTCTTTGGCGAACGTCGTCTACTTATCTTTAGGTTTGGGTTTTGTGATGGTTGTGCGACTCTCAAGTGCAATTTATTTAGATGGTGGCACATATCCTCTTTCAATTATATCACAAACATCATGGTCCAAAGATCTCAAGAAGTAGTGCATCCAAGCCTTCCAGTATGCATAATTTAAACCATCAAATACTGGAGGGCTTATCACTCCTTTAGCCATATTTCAAACTTTAGTCAAGATCACTTTCTAAGCGGTGAAGCCCTTGAAGAGAGACCCGCCCTGATACCAATTGAAATAGCGGTGAAGACCGCTTGAGTTGAAGTCGGAATATGCCAATATGTCCTAGAGGAGGGTGAATAGGACTTTTAAAGTTTTTATAATATATTTAAAAAATCTCGTTACACTAATCCTTATAGATATAAATTATTAGGATTACTCAAATGTAACTCCACTAGCTTCCAAGCCTAGTAGAGGATCCAATCACAAACTATTTAAGAATCAACAATATATATAACTTAGTTCATGATGGAATTGACTTGTGTAAGTGTGTGAGGTGTGATCAAATAGATAGAGATGGAAGGATATGAATAAATCACACACATAGAAAGATACTAATTGCAAACACAGTGATTCTTATAGTGGTTTGACTACTCTACTCCACTCCCGGTAATCACACTCAATCCTTGAGTGTACCAGATTTCACTAAGGAGGTTTCACATGGTTCACCTCTAACCTAAGGTTTTAAATCAGGTTCACCTTCAACCTTTACAACCTACACTGAGGCTGACTGTTTATGCTCTCACGAGCAAGGGTCAACACAACGCACCCACTTTTAGGCACACTGGTCAAGGATCTTCCATAAGACCCTAACAGAGGATTTACGCGGTTCACCTCTAACCCAAGGTTTTGACTAGTTCACTTTCAACTAGCTGTTTATGCTCTCCACAGAGCAAGGGTCCACATACCACGCCCACCACATACACTCCTGCAGGAGGCCTCCTTGAGAACTTCAAAGGGTGAGAAACACCTTAGACCCAATCCTACAAAGGAATGATCAAAGGGGTCCTCTAGACTCTATATACTTATAGATAAGTTGATGAGTCTTATTCAGCACAGTGGTGAAGATCTCCTCCTTGTTGACGAAGAGTCTTCAGCTCCTTTGATCCACAACACAAATGATGTATCAATATATGGCTAAGGGTTGGGTCAAGGTTATGATGGAATTCTACTCTCTAAATATTTTCCTATTAGGAAGGTAGAGCGATTCCAATCAAATATGCATTCAAGGTATCCCAGCATAAAGATTTTTCATTAAAGTAGTAGCTGGAGGATCCTTGAATGCGGAAGTTCATCCCCAATCCACTCTATTGAATATCAATGATGAGGGTAGATTGGAGGATGAACTCCCATGAGAGAAAGGTCTTAAGGTATATGATCTAAGGTTAAACACACAAAAGCACTCTCTTCTTTCTCTGCCAGCAGTAACAGACAAGCTCTCTTTATATAAGCAAAAGGTTCCAACGGATATAAAACAGTCACATTTATGAATGAGTTCGATATCATCAAGGAGGTTTGATATTATCAAGTGTATACTCTCAATTGTATCGATGGTCCGCTCGATGACACAAAATCAATGTCATCCACTTTTGAAAAACCTCTTGCCAGCTGGTCGAGAAAATCGAGACTCGTGTCGATGCCATCGGATTTTGAACTCTGATATTATCGACACAAGGATTGAGTCCATGACATTTGAAAAATGAGAGAGACTTGCATGAAAGTTTTTAGTTCATAAGATATGATCGAGGGATACTCGATATCATCAGAATTTGAATATCGATGATATCGAAAGTCATGTCGATGCATCAAAAAATTCAAAGATTTTATCAGTGAGCTTGCTAGACAATTTTGTCCATTCTCGATGCAATCGATCCGTCCTCGATATCATCGATATTTAGAATATCGATTCTATCGAGTGACCCCCAATCAGAGATAAAAAACTACCTGAAAAATGCTACTGGAAGACTATGCGCCCATGACCGATATCATCGTGAGCCTTCTGATATCATCGATATTTGAACTCCGATTGTATCAAGGAGAACTCCGATATATCGAAGCATATATGATTTTTCTAAGTAAAAACAGGGGCGTCAGATATCTACCTGTCAATAATATTGAGCCACCTTCGATGGGCTTGAGATTCAAATATCGATGATATCGATGGGTGTATCGATATATTGACAATTCCGTCTAGATATGTATGTGGATGTTAGACACATTACGTCCTCATTTGATTTTATCGATTGGTCTTCTGAGGACATCGACAGCTCAAGTTGATCATATCAAGATGTGTATCGATACAATCGACAGTGCAAGAAAACTTAGAGATTTTCTGATTCTTCGAAAAAGTTTTCCTACCTAAAAAACCCTATGATGTCTATCTTGTTTTAAGGGTTTTATTCACCTGGTGTTATGGGACATGGGATGTGAGGCTTATATTTACCTATAGCGAACTTCCACACATCCAGTTGAGGCAGACGCTTGGATTGATCTTCCTTTGAGGCTCTGTAGTCCTACTGACTAAACACACACGCTAATTGACAAACCAAGACACTAGCAAGGACACTTTCAATATGAGGATCGTGTGATTACTTTGAATCATGGACTATGCTGATGGTGTAACCTCTTGGGTATGTGAACTTAAGACGTGTATCAGATTAATTATGGACCCTACCTTAATGTAAGTATTGCATATTTCACCATTTAGGCTAACTACTCTATAACATGATTCCACAATGACATAGATCCAATTCCTAAATAAGTCAAGCGATATGACGTATAACTTTCGAACACTTGTGAAGCCACTCAATCTACGTATTTTATTTACACTGTTCAATTATTTTGCCAACCGAACAGTTCAATCATGGAGCCCGCTGACATGTACCTTGTGCATCTGAACTGTTCTTCCTTAAACTACCTTAATGTATGTGAATTACTTATACTATCTACTTATTATGAGCTACCGTATATTTGTGTGTGGACCCATCTACTTGCAGTACCACTTGGAAGTAGGACCCACTGTGTTGTATGAGACAAATTATCCAACTGTGACTAACTCTTATGTGTATATTATATACCTAGCCATTTAACTTAGAGCTCACTGTATCTTATGAGGTTTACCTGTGCCTTCCAAACTACTGTAGAACTACTATGATAATTATTTGCAAATCCAACCTACTAATAGCTCACTTGAAGATGAACCCTCTACATTATATGAGTTTCACCAGTACCATCCATCCTATGTGACTCATTTACTATATACCTTTCATTTCTTGACCACTTGGTGCATGTACTTTGCATCACCACCACTCATTAATCATAAGGCCTAGTTAGGGCATAACCATGTGGTCCTAATAGAAGAAATTAATGTTTGGTCAAAGCTGCTAATGCAATATCTATCTTGCGAAGGATATGGTATAATTCTGAATACAATTAATGCTCGTGATTATGATAGCTATGGATGATATTAGTGACACTAGTGATTAAGGTTAATAGAAGTATGTGATTTAATATCTTGATTAATGTTGTTCCATTTCCTAGCACACTAAATTTATTTACTTGACCATGTTATTGATCATACTCATGCACCATGGAATGATGGTATGTGCAAGTGTACTTCAATACATTTGGTGTCGACCACGATGTTTCCCATGATATACAGTTAGTGGAAGTCCACCACAGGGCGGGTATGCAAGGTCGATTACTAGTATCTTGTGCATGGTATCGACCACAATGCTTCCCGAGATATACAATTAGTATATGGTATGACAATATGATGATGATGATGTGATTATGGATGCATGTAATATGGTTATAGTTGTGGTATAGGAGAAAAGAAAATATGCTTGGTGATGCTAGTAGCATTGACTCGAAGTATCACGCCCCAAACTCGAAAACCGGGCTCACAAAATTTTCGATCGCTGAATCCGGTGCCGACAGCCTCCATAGAACCACATTCTCGGCTCCCAGCTCCCATTCGCCAGGTTCCGATCCTGGGATGCTACGAGGAGGATTTTCAACGTCAGTTTGATTCGTAATAAGCATAACCAAAGGCATAACCCACAAACAACAACGAAGAACTCCATTACATTTTCACTATGATCAAAAACTTTACAAGTACAATGAGCATAAAGGGAAATACAATGGTAAGGAACAAAAACTCTAAAAATAATCTGCAAGTGCTCCAGCCTCAGCGCTACTACACCCCAACGTCACATGCATGCAACGGTCGTGCATAAGCTTATAGAAAGCTTAGAGGGTAGTGAAAGTGTGTGCGCAAGGTAGTAATATGATCATGCAATATTAGAGTAATGCGGAATATGCAGATGGATCCATAATATCATGAGCCGTACCAAGGCTATGCGATGCAAGATGTAAGTCAAGCATACAATCCTCATCTAAGTCCACATGTTAATACAGCTCAAATCTGTGATATCACCGGGGTCTAGTACACTCTAAGCCAAATCGCCGCCACATCACTCGCAATAAGGTAAGTGGAAGAGACCTCACTATCCGTCTGCCAATATCGGGCTCGATTTGTCGATAGCGGACCCATTCCTCGAGCTGGTCAAACTCAGCCTAGCATTGCCCCCTACTCTCGGGCGGGTAAGGCCGCACCCCCTTCCAACCAACCATGACACAGTGGAGAGCGCAGCTATCTGGTAATCGGCACTCAACTCTCATCTACCCACTCGGTCTAAACGTTCGAGCAACCTCTTGGTACCATAAGGGTTTAGGGACTTTCACCCAGAGATATCTATAATACCCCATGTAGAATAAAATTTTTGGTATCCAATCCTGCCAACCACGATACGTCTGTGGAGGCTACAACCCTGATGTTACAATGGTGTAGAGTAACCATATCACACAATGCGAAATGCATGAATCACGCTATCTAGTCATACAATAAATCCTGCGCGTATCGTGCGCTCATGTAGGGCAACACTGCCTAACCGGGAGCCCATAAACAACCTACCCGAAGGCATATGCTATGATCAGTTACCTCTCATATCAATCATACATATGATGCATATGATTATGAGTCATGGAACTATACTAAACATGTTATAATGAAATGAACTATCCTTACCATGCAGATGGGCCTGGACGGCCTATACACAATAAGTACGGGCCTAATAACGGGCCCTAAGGAGAGTCGTAATGTGGACATCCAACCACCATTACACTCGTAATGTGGACGTCAAACCAATATTGCTCCCAAGGTACGATCGTCGCAAACATCGTTACATAATTAGTGTTGGGATCACACATTGCAATGGACCTCAGGTACATCCCATTGGGCCTTAAATACATCCAATAGGCCATGTCATATGGGCCTTTTATTTGTCAAATGGGCCACATAAATGGGCCACACCAATGGACCTTATGTGCATTGTAATGGGTCATAACCCGTGGGCCTTGGATTGCATCAAATGGGCCTAATCTCATGAGCTTTATACAAATCAAATGGGCCTAATCCTATGAGCTTTATACAAATCAAATGGGCCTAAACTCCTAGGCCTTATATAAATCAAATGGGCCTAAATCCATAGGCCTTATATATCGAATGGGCCTAAACCCATAGGCCTTATATAAATCAAATGGGCCTAAACCCATAGGCCTTACATCCACATCAAAGTGGGCTCCAATGAACTACCACAAATACATAAAAATGGGCCTCAAAGCATACCCAAGTGGGGTCCACTTAGACTATGGATCTGACTCATTCTTTATGCCCATGCCATAAAATGGGCTTTCCAAAAGGATGGATGGATTGGATGCAACCCATACATCATGGTGGGGGCCCACATGAAGGCCCACCATCATGTACATTATAAATAATATAATACATAAATTACATATAATATATATATATATATATACACACACACACAATATTATATATAATATAATATAATATATATATATATATATATATATACATATATATATACACACACACACACATGCTACACACACACGTGCATGCACGTGGATGCGTGCATAAAACACATACATAAGGTGGGCTCCACCGTCCAACGGACGGTGGAAGTAAAACAGGTACATCAATGTGGGCTCCATGTGGGGCCCGCTCTAATGTTTAAATGCCATCCAAACCGTTCGTAAGGTCACTCAGACCTGGATGAAGGGTAAATACAAATTTCAACTTGATTCTAAACTTAGGTGGGCCCAACAATGGGTTTCAATGATAGAGGTTCAATCCCACTGTTTCCTACAGTGTGGGCCACTCGAGCCATGGATGGGGTTGCAATTCGGAGAGGGCCCACCTAAGGATGGGGTCCACCAAATGAATGGATTAGATGGAAGATACACATCAAGGTGGGGCCCACATGTGGGGCCGTAGGCCCCTGGCGTCCGCCCGCTTCACGCACGCTGCAGCGTGCTGCTGTGTCAGAGGCAGCGCCTGCTGCCTCTGATGCAGTTATATATATATTTTTTTTTTAAAAATCACAATCCTTTGGTTTTTCACAGGTGGGACCCTCATCAAGCAAATCCAATCCGTTTATTACCTTCTATGGCTCGATACAAGCGCAATGAGTCCAATATTGGATACATTTCGACCTGTAGCAAGATTAAAAATGAATTTAAATGATAAGAATCGTTGTCTTGAGAAGTATGGCCCGCCCAATGAGCGGATTAGCTTCATTCCTTGGTTCAACGCCTAAAATGATATGGGAAAGGGAATGGACGGCTTGGATTGAATGTATACATCAAGGTGGGGCCTAGGTGAGTGGGTCATCCAAAAGATTGGAAACAAGCTTATATTTGTGCTTCCCCAACCCATGTCCAGCGTACGTTGGACGTGTATGAAACTTATTCATTAGAGGTGGGCCCTGCTTAGGTGGGCCACCTCATGGAGTATGGTGTGGATACCACACAACAAAATGGGCCCCACTAGAAGTTGGTTGGTTAGCATTCATGCCTCGTGATGGGGTCCATTCAAGTGGGCCACACAAACATAATATGATAAAAAAAAAGAAAATGAATTAGAGAGAGAAAAATAGAGGTGGGACACGCTTGTGATGGAGGGCTCCGCCACTATGAGCCCTCCCTTGTAAGAGATCATACAATAGAATGGGTCCTTCTACACATGAGACTAACAAAAATTAGATTCAACGATGGAGATCCTTTCTCCACTAATATGGACGGTCTAGATGACCTTTAAATGTAATGAAATAAACATCATAATGGGGTCCATGGAGAATGGCCCCATCATGGAATGATCATGATGATCCTACTGGGCCATCGGCCACATCTTAGGGTCCCAAGAGATCCAAACCATTGATCGGTTGGCCTCACTTGGCCCATCTTAAAAGCATGAAAAACTACTATTAACTAGCACCCACCGTCCAATCTTCTTGCTCCTATGGGTCCCTTAGCTCCTTAGCTTCGATTTCAATGGAGGAGATGAGGAATGAATGGCTAGGATTGAAGATCTAGGGATGGGGAGGTGGGCCACACTTGGAGTTTTTTGAAAGGGAGGGAGAGGCTTGGAGAGATTCATATGTATGGATTTCTCTTTGCTTGAGAAAATGAGATGAGAAATGAGAAAGAGAGAGAGTGTTGAAAAGAGGAGATGGGTGATGGATGGATGGATGGATGATGGGTGTATAAGAAAACCTTGACTTTGGTGGCCTTTTGTGTAAGAAAGGCATGGGAGGTGTAAGAGATTCTTGACTTTTGAGGCATTTTGTGTAAGAGAGGTATGAGCTTTGTAAGGAAATCTTGACTTTTGTGGTTGCTTGGGAATGGGTGAAAGGTGATGTGTACTTGACATGTGATGGATTGATTGATTGATGGGATTGATGTGACACATCGTAGAGATTCTCTTGAGTTTCGCAACGCTTGGCGTTTTTCTCGCATCGAACGTTGGCCCACATCTCTAGACCAAGGTATCGCCTCGGCGCGCAAGTCGCGGCATCGGAACCGCAGCGATGGCGCGGTCGCTATGGTAATGGTTTTAGGTTGAGTCGATACGGGTTAACGGCATTCGAATCAGAGTCGCACGTAAATATCGGTTAAGGGTCGAAGGTTGCCGGAATTCGACTGGTAAGACCGCGGAAGTCTACGGAATGGTACGGACTAAGATACGGGTCTTACACGAAGTATTACTATGATGCATATGCATTGGCATTGACATTATACCTTACGTGCTATATGTCTTTCACATATATGATTTCCTTGTGGCATATTTATCTTACTTGCATGTAGGACACACTACACACACGTGTGAACTCACTAGGCTTATTGTCTAAGCTTCCTATTTTCTATTTTTTTTCAGGGTAGGACTAGCTTGGAAGACTTAGCTTTCTTGATGCATTATATTTATTTTTCGATTTGGCAATGTTGACGTCATGTACCTTTAAAAAGCATTGTACTTGTAACCATTGGAATTTATAATGAAGAGTGTTGCTTGGTATTTTGATCATGGATCTTCATGCTCAGGTATTATTATATGTATATATATAAAAAAATCAGTCAAAAATCTTCCTTGTAATGCGCCGAACTCGTGACTTGGTGTATGGAAGTCGAGTGTCGGATTCGGGGCATCACGGAAGTTGTCCATCCCCAGACTTGGGGCGTGACATAAGATGGTATCGGAGCATAAGTCTAGGATCGGACAGCTTCTGTGATGCCCCGAATCCGACACTTGACTTCCATACACCAAGTCTCGAGTTCGACGCACCATAAGGAAGATTTTTTACTCAATTTTTTCATATATACATATAATAATACCTGAGCATAAAGATCCATGATCAAAATACCAAGCAACACTCTCCATTATAAATCTCGATGGTTACAAGTACAATGTTTTTCAAAGGTACACGACGTCAACATTGCCAAATTAAAAAATAAATACAATGCATTAGGAAAGCTAAGTCTTCCAAGCTAGTCCTGCCCTGAAAAAAAAATGAAAAATAGGAAGCTTAGGAAAAAAGCCTAGTGAGTACACACATGTGTGTAGTGTGTCCTACATGCAAGCAAGATAAATATGCCACAAGAAAATCATATATGTGAAAGATGTGTAGCACGTAAGGTATGATGTCAATGCTAATGCATATGCATCATAATAATACTTTGAGTCAATACTACCAGCATCACCAAGTCATATTTTCTTTTCTCCTATACCACAATCATAACCGTATTACATGCATCTATAATCACATCATCATCATCATATTTTCATACCATATCCTAACTGTATATCTCGGGAAGCATTATGGTCGATACCATGTACCAAATACTAGTAATCGACCTCGCATACCCCCCCTGTAGTGGACTTCCACCAACTGTATATCATGGGAAACACCTTGGTCGACACCAATGCACCAGACACCAGTAATCGACCTCGAATACCTACCTTACAGTGGACTTCCACCAGGCATGTCAGTAGCAGACTTCATTCGCACTTCTCCTCGCCGACAAGTCAGACTGGTCCCTGTTTACACCTCAGCCCTTAAGCAAATTGGACCCACCACTTCTCAACTCGACCTCATCAGTGGGAATCAAATCCATGACCCATGTATCCACTCGGCCCGACGGTGAGGCAACCCTAGCTAGCATCGAGGTTTAGGGACTTTCAACCCAAGGGGCATATCATCCCCTACTATTTCTACACTTCTGATGTCCCATTCAATTTTAGGAATAACCCAAATTATCATCATAAATGAACATATCATCATTAAGATCCAACTTATATTATATGGTACGACTGTGGTAGATCATCATGTATGCCATGATTATGCATGAATTCAAGAAATTATGATAAGACATACGTTCAAGTGCATGTGGTATGCATTAGGGTCTGCTTAACCTTTAAGCCAAAATGACATACAATCATCATGTGCCAATATCAACTATATCAATCCATAGTCACGTGACTAGACTGAGAAGGACATATCTTACACATGAACAAATGCATTGAAGTACACTTGCACATACCATCATTCCATGGTATGTGAGTATGATCAATAACATGGTCAAGTAAATAAATTTAGTATGCTAGGAAATGGAACAACATTAATCAAGATATTAAATCAAATACTTCCATTAACCTTAATCACTAGCATCATTAATATCATCCATAGCTATCATAGTCACGAGCATTAATTGTATTCAGAATTACACCATATCCTTCGCAAGATAGATATTGCATTAGCGGCTTTGGCCAAACATTGATTTCTTCTATTAGGACCACATGGTTATGCCCTAACTGGGCCTTATGATTAATGGGTGGTGATGACGTAAAGTACATGCACCAAGTGGTCATGAAATGAAAGGTATATAGTGAATGAGTCATAGGATGGATGGTATTGGTGAAACTCATATAATGTAGAGGGTTCACCTTCAAGTGAGCTATTAGTAGGTTGAATTTGTAAATAATTATCGTAGTAGTTCTATAGTGGTTTGGAAGGCACAGGTAAACCTCATAAGATACAGTGAGCTCTAAGTTGAACGGCTAGGTATATAATATACACATAAGAGTTAGTCACGGTTGGATAATACGGGTTTGTCTCATACAATGTAGTGGATCCTATTTCCAAGTGGTACTGCAAGCAGATGGGTCCACACACAAATATTACGGTGGCTCCCAATAAGTGGATAGTATAGGTAACTCACATACATTAAGGTCGTAAAAAGAAGAATAGTTCGGATGCACAAGGCACACATTAGCGGGCTCCATGATTGAACTGTTCGGTTGGCAAAACAATTAAACAGTGCAAATAAAATACGTATATTGAGTGGCTTCATAAGTGTTTGAAAGTTATATGTTCATATCGTCTGACTTATTTAGGAATTGGATCTAGGTCATTTTGGAATCATGTTCTAGAGTAGTTAGCCAAAATGGTAAAATATGCAATACTTACATCAAGGTAGGGTCCATAATCAATTTGATACATGTCTTAAGTTCACATACCCAAGAGGTTACACCATCAGCATAGTCCATGAGTCTGAGCAATCACACGATCCTCATATGCCGACATGGTCTTATGGTCACTCCATTATTAGAAGTCCATATGGTTGAGTGGTCACACAAATGTCACTCTACTAGTCATAATAAGGGACTTAAGGTTAGATGGTTATGTGTGTCCATATTTCAAAATATTCAAACATAATTGAGCAATCATAATCCTACACACAAATACAAGGCTACACCAATTATGATAAGTCTTATACTACAACTACTTTACACGTCGCATAGTTAATAACTCATATTCGGTGTTGCATTGTTAAAGGCCAAGAGCTACATTTCATCATGCCATTTACGGTTTAGGGATCACATCGCATAGAATCCAGGACATTAATAGCATTATCTTAGGTAACATAACCCTACATCACATTCGGTTTAGTGTACAACTTGGTCATATGTGATTCAAGTGGCGGTATCTATATTGATAAGCACAAACCTACATTGTTGAATGGCCATCAATGCTACTTGATTTCATATGGTTAGGTGGCCTTGTACATATTTCACATTCATACAGTTAGATGATTACATATTCTCCACCATTGCTTATGATTAAGTGGCTATACATAAGTCAAATACCCACATGATTAATGGGCCAAACAGGTATATCACACCCTCACACTACTAGAGTCTACATATACGATATAATTAAACATGTTTAAGGGTTTAAACACAAATCACATGATCCTACTACTTGGGGCCGCACTCTAACTAAAGTGGCAAGTGATCAAGGGCTATCCACAATCAGCTCATTTAAGGGATTAATCATCATTACTTCAAAAATTACAATACTATTTCGTTATACATTCAACACATGGTGATTACAAAATCCTATCGAAGAGGCCTAATAGTTGGCCCAAACAAGGCTACCACTGATGGGCCCACATGGCATTTACTCAAAATGGGCCTTAACATTCTTGGGCTCACACATCAATGAAATTTACAGGGGGTTCTATGTGGTGGAACTCATGGGGATTTCCCATGAGGTTGAGTTGTGTGTGACCCACTTAAGACTTAGGTCTGCTTTGATTTTAGTCCAACTCCTAAAATGATATGAGGAACTGGATGGTCTGCATGGATTAAATAGATACACCATGGTGGCCTTAGGTTGGATTTAATGGTTACGCATTAATTCTCTTAGCCTTGTATTGTATGGTCCATTTCAAGTCAGATTGACTGTTTGGGACAATGGCCTAAAGGAAACTCGGTATATGGGCTAGACGGGTCGAATATCTAATACATCGCCAGGATGGCCCATAACAAATTTTCAATGATAAGAGTTCAATTTGCATTATTTCAGAACGTACGACTATCTAATCATTGGATGGGCTTAAGTCTTGGTAACATATCGTCAAAAGGGTCGATAAAATAGATAAACGATGATGATCTTAAATATATATCATGTCAAAACCATGGTGGATTAAGTGGCATAACACCTACATCAAAGTGGGCCATACCACACACAAGTTGAGAGGTTTACCCTCCATTAAATATTCATAATCATGTGTTAGGCCCACAGAGATGTGGTTCATAAATCCAGCCCATCCATTATGTGTGTCCCACTTGGTTAAGGGGTCAAACCAAGTTTCAGATACATCCAAATTTCAAGTGGACGCTGGCAAGTGTTTTTATATGATTGGGCTCGCTTCGAGTTGTATAAACGATTTAAGGCGATCAAAGTTACATGGATCCTAGAGTGATGTATTTGTTACATTACACAGTTCATCTATTTTTATTTCTTTTATTTTTATTTTATTGTATTATTATTATTTTTTTAAGATCATTTATAGCATTATCCAAAAATGAATCATATCCAAAGATTATATGGACCTCACCACAGACAGTAGTGGAGATAATGATTTCACCGTTAAACAGTTTACAGGGCCCACCTTAATGTTTATTTTCCATCCAATATGTTCATAAGGTCACAGAGACATGAATTAAGGGGAAAAACTAATTTCATATTGGTCCAAAACTTCTATGACCCAAAAAGGGTTCTAATGGTAGACGTTCAATCCAGCTGCTTTTGTAGTGTGGTCCACTTGATAGTTAGATCTATCTTGTATTTTTTTTTTGAAAAGCCTTAAGACAAACTCGCCAAATGAATGGACGGTTTGGATACAACACATACCGCATGATCAGATTCCTATTTTTGTATTTTTGTATTTTTTTAATGGTGTGGGCCACCTAAGTTCCGTGTACGGCTGAATTTTTTGGGCCGACCCATTTTTAAAGGGGGCCCATTAAATGCACGGTACAGATGCTCGACATGCATCATGGTGGGGCATGTGGTGGAGCCACTTCCTCCAACGTCCAGCAGTAGACGCTATTTGCTGTAGCATCATCTGGACACTGATAGGAACAGCGTCTCGACGCTACTTTTTTTCCTTTTTTTGATGGATTTTCATAGGTGGGGCCCACATCATGACGATTTACTCCATCTACTGGGTTCCTGGGCTTGTAACAAGTCTAAAGAGTCCAATATTCAATATTCTTTAACATACATAAACATCACAGTAGGCCCTAACAATTAATCACTATTAAAATAATGTTTTTGATGGTGTGGCCTACCAGAGATCTGGATTAGCTTCATTTTTCGGCTCAACACCTAAAATGAGCTGGGGAATCATATGGAAGGCATGGATTAAACATGTAAATCATGGGTGGGGCCCATTGTGGGCCCACAGCCCCTCCCCTTTTAATTCAAAAGCAGTTGGACGCTGTTTGCTGCAGCGTCCAACGCCCATTCTCTATTTTTTTAATTAATTAATTAATTTTAAATGTGGTGTGTCACATGTGTGTATGTGTGAGTATGTGGCTAGCCCAATGGGCCACACTTTAGACAATTTGGATGGCCTACAAAATTCTAGTGGGGCCCACAATCAATGGGTCCCACATAAAGTCTATAAAAAAAATTAATGTCATTATTATTTATTGATATATATATATATATATATATATATATATATATATATATATATATATATATATATATATATATATATATATATATATATATTCTCCCATGAATCCACACCATTAAACATATCATTATCATCATATCATCACCATTTTTTTTATCATCTCTTTATATGTACTCTCCTATGTATCCACACCATTAATCACATCAAATCGTCACCATTAATAATCATATAAATAATAAAAAAGAAAACAAACCAAGAGTGGAGTGGGTGTACTCACCTTGATAAATTAGATGGATGGTTGAGATGGATGGAAGAGATGAGATTGATGGAGTTGATGGCACACTAAGATCTCTCTCTCTCTCTCTCTCTCTCTCTCTCTCCATGTGTAGAAAATCGGGAAATGCTAAGGGATTGAGGGGTATTTGTATATTAATTGATAAAATTTTAGTTAAGTTAGGCTAATGTGATTAATATTAGCTTAGGCTAGGATTATGACATTTAATTCATGATTTGTATTTAATGGTGAGTTAAAGGAGCATAGGATGACATGATATAATGATGTCATGCTTAAGGTGTGGCATGGAAAAGAGTTGACTTGAGGTGTACATGAGAGATGGAGAGGTATGGGTGTGTGACATCACACACTTGGGTAAAGATTCTCTCACCCATGTGTGGCATGTACATGTGTGCATGACATGTGTGGTGCACATGTGTGGAATGGAGTACATGGCACCTTACGCACATAATACACTAATGATTCTTTAAGGCGTATCTCACTAACGGAGTATCGTACAGACGCACGGGTGGTACCTCCACGATCACGGCGACGAGGCAGTCGATATGAGATATGTTTCAAGGTCTTGGGGTCCTGGTCAGTTGCGTGTGTACTATGAACGGCCAATCCAGGTCTAGCTAAGGGCATCAATCATCATGTAAATTTGCATAGTAAATGGTATGGAATGGACAGGGTATTACAATTTAACTCATTCTTTGGATATTCCCCTAAAATGATCTCTACAAATGGATGGAAGGTGTGGATATAAAACATACATTATGATGTCACTTCAATAGTGTGTCTTGCTACTCAAACCTGTAGGTAGCTAATTTGTGCCCAGCATGGCTATTTTATGCCACATACCTTATTTTATCGGTAGTCTGTAGCGTATGCCGCTTTGTGCTCTTGCATTATTTTAGTGCATGCGGCCCACCTTGATTTATGTGTTGTATTATATATTCATGCCACCCATCAATTTTTCCTAATCATTTCAAGGCACAGTCCTTAAAAGGAAGCAGATCCAGATCTCAAGTGGACCGCACAGTAGGATTGAATGTCCACCGTGCACTTGCATTGTTCTTGTGCATGTGGTCTACCTTGATTTATGTGTTATATTATATATCCATGCCACCCATCATTTTTTCTTGATCATTTCAAGGCATGGTCCCTAAAATGAAGTAGATCCGGATCTCAAGTGGACCGCATGGTAGGATTGAATGCCCACTATTAAAAACCTATTATGACCCACTGTAATGTTTATTTACCATTGAAACTGTTAATAAGGTTGCATGGACATGGACCAAGGAAAACACAAGTTCGCAACTTAAAAAATAATATTAACAAATAATAATAATAATAATAATAATAATAATAATAATATTAGTTTTAATTGTGGGAATTCAATCCCTATTGTGTGGTCCACCAAAGATTTCAATTTACCTCATTTTTTGGGGCATGAGTTGGCAAAAAGGATGGACAGCATGGTTATACAACAAATGCATCAAGTCGGGTCCTATGTTCAGTGTGTCATTCACTAGTGGTCCACTTAAGATTTAAATCTATCTAATTTTTTGGATCATACTTTAAAATGAGTTGGCAAAATAGATTGACGGCACGGATATACAAATACATCAAGGTGGACCCCAATTTCAAGGCCTCACCCACTAGTGGTCCACCTTAGATCTGGATCTACCTTATTTTTGGACCATGCCTTAAGATGATTTGATAAAACAGATGGATGTCATGGATATACAATACATACATCATGGTGGGCCCTATATACATGGCCGTAAAATTTTTCCATGGGGCATACATTAACTCAAAATTAATAAATTAAATTATGGCACTATTGTTGCCAAGTCACAATTTTAAAATTAAATTGTTTACATGATTCTCACTGTTAATTTGCAAACACTTGTTTTTTTGAAATATGATCATTTGATATTTTTCATTCTCCACTGTTCAATAAATATCCACCAATCCATTAGTGAAATAAGTGCCAATAGATTGCATGAATTTAACGTTGATTTGGGGTATCAAAGATTCACTAAATTAGCTCTAAATCGACAACACTATATTTACTTAAATATAATTTTAAATATTTTCTTCAGATTTATTCTGAATAATTATATTAATTTGTTAGATATATGAATTACATAATAAGACGTAAAAGTCCCTAGATTGTATATTGAAATAAAACGTACACAAGTCACAAGGTATGTAATATACCAATACCTACAAATATGAAATATGAGATATTTTGTTATTAAATTCATTCTAATTAATTTATATTGATATTATATAGTTAGATAATTAAATATAAAAGATCTATAGCCAATACAAGGTTGTCAAGTTCATAAATTCATTAGGCAAACCGATACAACTTCTCACCAAAGAGTGGACTATTACACCACCATAAACATGTTCCAAATTATAAATGAATGCATCTGTGGAATGTTTGAAATATTCCGGATTTAATTCATATTTTTTTGGCAAAAAAAAAAAAATTTGCACCGTTATGGGCCGTTATGCTCCCGTATCACCGTTATGCCCCCGTATCCGTATCGGTATTAGTGGGCACCGTTATGCCAACCGATACCGATACGGAATACCTTGTTTTCAACAAATTCTAGAACTGCCACTTGGTAAGGAAATCATTTTCCAAACCATGTATGTCTGTCTTCTGATTTTCCACCTCTATGACCCATTTTCCAAACCAATTAAGATGGGCCTTTTGAAATCTTAAGTTGTAGCATTCTTGTTTGGCCTCTCTACTAACAATTCACGATTAGGGGTATAACTCGGGCGGGGTGGATCAGGTTGAGGCTCAACCAAGTCCAACCCAACCTCAAGAGGACCCAACCTAAATTCCAACCCAAGGCTCCCAGCCTCCTGACCAGAGCCAACCCAAATAGCGAGTGCTTAACACTTTCCAATGGCAGTTGGCGGAAAAGTCCACACTCAAGAAAAAGACTTAATGTACATTTATATGAGCATCAATAGCAAACCCACTTGTGCTATGGTGGATACGGGAGTGACTTGCAATTCTCTGATTAGGAGGCAAGGTGGCTCGGGTTGAAGCTTGTCAAAGATTCAAGCTGTATGAAAGCAGTAAACTCTGAGGCCCACCCCATTGCTGGGTTGGAAAAAGGAGACCTAACCTGACCCGAATTTGCACAACCCTAATCCAACCTTCATGTTGGATTTTTCCAACCCTAACCCAACCTGATCTGAACTCAGGTCAGGTCCAACTCATGATGTAAGAGAGAAAGGGAGAGAGAAGGGGTGTTCAATCCCAACAATATTAGCACCATCTTGGCTCTTGGAGAAGTTGTTTGTTCCATTTCTTTATGGGGAGTGAATTTCGTTTGAGCTTTTCAACTCAGTTTGGTACCTTTTCCATTGTCTAGTGCCTGTAAAACAAGGTAATGGTGTTTTTTGGCTGCACTTGCATAGTCATCTTATATTCATCATTTAGTGAACACATTGACTTAAATAAAACCATCGTCCGTGACCTAATTTACAGGGAATAACTTGGTCTTTATTTGTATTGTTTGTGACTAAAACACCATTGATGTTCTCAAACTATCTTACGTAATTGTACATGTGGTTTGCATTTATTGAGTGCAACGCATGATGGTGAATGTATTAAGTAATTATGATAACAGGCTTTCATGTCATGTGGTAGTACGGACATGATTGCCATTGGGTATAATGCATTTTTGGAACTATTATAGGTTCTGCCTACAATGTCATTTTCCAAATCCTTAGCTGGTCATATTTTTATTTTTTATTTTATTGTTTTAAGACAGGATTTGACGACTTTTTTTCTGCATTTGCATTTCGGAATTCCTCTCTCTATGAAACGGAGAGGTTGGTGCAAGAACTTGCAAAGTTTGAGATCGACACTCACAAATATCCTCATTAATCAAGTACTTTTCAATGAAGAAGGTGCATTACATGTTCAAAACCCATACAAGGGGGTGCACCCATTCATGAAAGTTCATTTTAACGATTTTCCTTCCAAGCGATTTTCCCCCAATTTGGCATACCTAATTTTTGGGCTCGGTTTGTAATTGTTGCAGGCGTTGAGTCCAAGTTTCTGAAAGCACGAATGCGGATGCAACAGAAATATATCGATCGGTTCTTGTACGATGACTTCCACATCACTAAGTTTCCCTTGCTTCCGCAAGAGGTTAGCTTTAGAACATCCCTGTAGCTCCTTTTTTTTTTTCTTTCAAGAATTATAATTATATGAACCTTGACTGTAGGAAGTGCGTATTATCCTCAGGGTTTTGACTTGACTGGGGTCATGGTTCAGTTTTCCAATGGGCCATGCCCCAATAATCTCTCTGACTGGAAGATCTCATCTGTCCAATCCATTTGGCCTCTTTTAAAGTCAATTCTGGACCATTGTTGTATTAATTAGCCATGTAATGCCGGCCTCCAATCAGATTGCGACTGTCCATTGAGGAGATCCTTGGGCCGTACTCCATCCACTCTTCGCCAATCAGATTATCTAGATCATCTAATCATGGGGCCTACTCTTATAAACTGCAGTCCGAAGGATAAAATACATATCAATATGACAAGGATCATAAAATTGATCCTTTTTTTCGTTTCTCTTCAAACAAACAACAGCATGTGCCTGTTCCATTAATGAAAAGTGTGGTTTCCACGGGTGTGTGGAGTTGAAGCTTTAGAAGGATTTTCTGATAAATTTCTATCACCATTCAATCCCTCTACTATCGAAGAGACAGTAGAGAATCTGGAGTAAAGGGTATCATTGGTACGGTTGTTATTTCTTCCAACTTCCATGGTAAGAAACATTCGGAGGCTTATATTATAAGTTTGCATCTATCCGCAGTATATTCATGGATTGGCTGCTCGGAGAGTTCATTACCTACATCGACCTGGACCGATACCTGGACCGATACTTCGGGATGTTGAGTTTTTAATCCTTCCGGTTCATGTTTCTGTTGCTGGCTCTCTTTGGTCAATGTGTGCATTCATCAGCTCTATGACAAGACTTTCATTGATTGAATTATATTGATTTTCTTATGCTAATGTTGTTTTAGAAGCTAGGGCAGGAGAAAGCTTACATCAGTGAGACTCTATTCACCTTCATCTTTGTCTCCTTTGTCTTGGTGAGGATCTTTTTGAAACTTATCATTCTTATCTATTGGTTTACTGTATTAATGGGCTTATACTGTTGTACTGTTGTGAAACTAGTGTATAGACTTCCAGCCCATAATGATTAATGATTATTCAATGAATATGTTTACTGGATGCATGCTCATTAATATTGAAGAGCTCCTGCATGCATGCATATGTACCTATATTAGCTGCATGCTCCGAAATAGGTCTAGCTCCCATATTTGAAACTTCAATTCTCTGCATGAATGTTGTGCCCGATGCTATACCCTTGTTACATACATTCTTAGATGGGCATTGATTCATAAGATGTTTCACCCCCATCCATAACACAAATGAGAGCTACTTATTTGATGTCTCCTGAATGTGCAAAAAGCGACTACTTGTATGTGTGTGTGTGTGCGCGCGTGTGTGAGAATCTCAAGTCCAACTGCTTGGACTATAAGTTACAATCCAACCAGCAGATAACTTTCAACCTTTCATGTATATACGACATCCAACTTGTCCAATAGGTTTTCCCCTTCATGAAGATCACCTTTGGAAAACTTAGCAACATCAATTAAGTGAGTGGACCACACTTTTGTTTTTCTATTAATCAGTGGCTAGACATTGTTTTATATGGCTCTTGGATGTTCTTCTGATTCTGATGGCAGTGGACACGGTTCATGTTTGTATTTTCAGATAGTTGAAGAAGCTTGTACTAATCTCCTTCCCAACATTTTGTGTGAATATCTCTATGACTTGTCTGAAGTATTCACCAGGTTCTACACCAACTGCCAGGTATGATCCATCCATCTCTACCTTCTCTATCTTATATAATCCCGACATTATTTGCAACTGGCATGATTAAATGTTTGTATTTTGCCTCTTATCCTGTACGTAACCATTTTTTTTTCCAAAATTGAGCTTTTCATGCACTATTTGCAGCTGATCCATGTGAGCCCCACTTTTCTTGAGGACCGAGATTGGGAGGAAGTGTCAAACACTGTCATCTCTATTCTGGTTTAGTTTAAATTATGATGCAGTCGATGTGAGCCCCACTTATCTTTCCTGACTGCATTTTATGTGAATGTGGGACGCATTGTCTGATTTGATTGCTATTTGTAATATAAATGCATCGCTTTATTTTCTGATTGCATTTTATGTACTATTCCTATCAGCGTTAATTGTATTAGCTTAGATGAGTTGATCAATCACAATAGGTTCTTGCAATAGTAACAGACACTATTGTTATAATTTTTTTTTAAATTTAAAAAAAATTAGCTACAGATATTATTCATAGCTTTTGTTCTAAAATCCATAACTATTGCTAACTTCAGCATATTGCTACAGATTTCATTCTACTTTTAGCTATAGATATTATTCATAACTGTATGTACATTTCGCTACATAAAGTATAGCTACAGATTATATCCGTAGGTATTGATATATTGCTACGAATTTAATCCGTAGCCATAGCTTTTTAACCTGTAGCAACAGTACCAATTGCTACGGTCGTCCTACGGACTATAACCGTAGCAAAATTCCTTTAGCTACGGTTGTAGCTGTTACCCCCTTTTCTAGTAGTGATTATACAAATCTTCGAGGGCTTGACGAAACTTGAACATCTCCATTGTTACTCTTTCAGAAGGATAAATCTTCATGAAAATAAACTTGACTAAGCCCATATTACAATGAGGATCAAGAGCAACTACTAAGGACATCAACAAATGACATTCGTCCCAGTATTTTTTGAACTTCATCTTCATACCAACTGTCATCTAGTGTATGAAATCTGGACCCGCACTGACATTTTTTTGTAGAGCATCCTTAATCTTCTGAAGAGACGGAAGAAACAGATTCGCAGTTGGATACTTATTCCCAAAAAAAATCTTCGTATAATTGTATAAAACTTTGAGAAAGGTGTGAACTTGTTTTGCTTTAGTCTAATCATCTGTGCTTGGCAACCAAGAATACGTTCTGTCATGCAACGCATATTAAGAAAATGCAAGTTGTAATTCCATTGCCGTATCTAAAATTTCGTAAGTCGAGTTCCAATGTGTACACATATCTAACTTCAACGTATTTTTAAATGGCACATTCAAACATTGGATGATGTCATTCCATACACTCAGTCTCGATGGCGACCCCTTATATATTTCATACTTTCTCTTATGTTCTCTGTAGCATGAATAATTACTTTCAGCCCTTTTTGTACAATAAAATTTAGAATATGGGCACAACATCTGACATGGAATATTTTCCATCAAAAAATAAATTTTCTGTTGCCCTGAATTGGTTACATAAACAAGAAATGATACTGTCATTTGCTTAAGCATTATCTAAAGTTATTGCTGAAATTTTCTTCTCAATGCCTCAGTCTTGTAGACAACTATAGATGTAATCTTAAATAAGTAAACCATTATGTATAAGAGGAAGATTGTGGAAGTTCAAAATTCTCTTGAAGAGTTTCCAATCTTTATCTACATAGTGAGCAGTTAATGAAATGTATCATTTTCTTTGATTGAACGTCGTTCATAAATCAGACGTCAAACTTATTCTAGATATTGAAGCCAAAACTTCTTTCAGTTTCATCTTCTCATTTGCGTACATCTTCATGCACTCTTTCTGCATAGTGATGCGAGAGACATTCTCGACTCGAGGGTTAAGGAATTGACAGAAAGACCTAAATTATTTACTTTCTATCATTTGAAAAGATTTTTCTTTAAAAATTACTAATTTAGTATACTACTCCTTCAGTTTTTCTTTATCAAACTTATGAGTGGACACTACGCCTTTTGAGTCATCCCCTTCTGATTTACTAAATGACAGTAATCATAGGCTTGGAAGAGGGAGTCTTGGTCTCTTAGGACACGTCTTCAAATTTCTATTTAAATGTGTTGTACATCCTCCTGGAATCTTACTATATAACGACTTACAACGATTACACTTTATCTTCGACACACCATTAACTGTAACTTCTTTGAAATCATCCCACACTATTGTTCTCTTCTTCCCTTTTCCTACAGTTGTAGACTTGTCTCCCTCTACGATTAGAGGAGATGTGGCTGATGTACCCACTCCAGGGGTATTTAGGCTTTCGTCTTGATTAATCATCTATAAAATAAAGTTCTTGATATATTATACTTTTCACTACACCACTCTATATAATTACAGGATGTAATGCTTACCTTAGTTATCTATACGGCTATACCTAGAGCGCTAGACGGGCATACTTATTTAACTGTCTAAATTAGTCACTCATTCAAGGTTGGATAGATTGTAATGCCCTCATTTTTTAATTTAAATGCCACACCGAAATTTTAGCAGGATCTCCCCTTATCTCTCCAGAATATATTCATCCTATATTTGATTCTCATGTCAAGCATCAACACAAAGTGTGGATATTTACGACGAAAATGCAAGAAATATATCCAGAAAGAAAAATGAGAGACAAAATCAGAACAAGTATATGCATTTAAATTAGAATAAATGAATACATTACAATCTATTTAACCTTGAACTATCCAAAAATGGGACAATTTGAGAATTTATGTGTCCAAGAACACATTGTATCTATGTCTAGCAACATAAAAATCCTTAAACGGGTAACTGATTATCTATCCTTATTCCTTACAATCTAATAATAACATATAAAAAAGAACTTAACTAATTAAAAAATTAACATTTACATCTATCTAAATAAAATAATATCATAGTCACAGATTCACAATTTAACAAATTAAAGACAATTTAACTAAAAAACAATTTAACAAATAACAATTAACAATTTAACACTTAACAAACATAACTTAACTAATAAACAAAAATAATATCACAATTAGAGGGGTATATTTTAACAATTTATAAACAAGTTAACTCAAAAACAACCTACGCAATTAAATTATAAATTAACACTTACAAGTTACATCTAACTATCACATCATCTAAACCGAATCATCTATAAATCCAAAAACCCATCCCATACATCTATCATCATTCATCCAACCATCCTCCCATACATCCATCGTCATTTATCAACTAATCAAATAATTGATTCATCAACTAATCAAATTATCCATCCAAACCAAATAATTATTACATCAACTAAGCAATTTAATTTAATTAAATCAATAATATATATATATATATATAAAATATTTTAAACAATGGGCCACACCCATAGCCACCGGGCCAGTGGCGTCCGCCTATACCAAAGACACCGTCTGCCTGTACCAGAGGTTCATCCGGCCAGTGGTCGCTAGTCGGATGGGTTCGGACTGTAACAGAGGTTCGTTCGACCAGTAGTCGCTAGTCGGATGGGTTCAGACTGTAACAGAGGTTCGTCCGACCAATGGTCGTTAGTCAGATGGGTTCGAACTATACCAGAGGTTCGTCCGGCCAGTGGTCGCTTATCGGATGGGTTCCTCCGACCAAACCAAAGGTTTGTCCGATTATACTAGAGCCACTCGCAGTGGTCGCTGGTTAGATGGGTTCCACTACTCAGACGGACCCTACTCACCTGAAAAAAATGGAGCAAGGGGAGGAGAGGACTCACTTTGAGAGAGGAAGACTCACTTTGGGAGAGGAGGTCGTCCGGACAAACCTTGAAAGGAGGAATTTCTTTGGGCGGTGGAGAACGGAGAGGGTATTGGGTGAACGGACAACCGATTTGGGTGAAAGGGATGGAGAAATAGGTTATGGTCGGGCGATTTGAGTGTTGGATGCTCACTGGGTTAGGGTTGGGCGAAATGGGTTAGGGTCGGGCGAATGAGGGTTTTTTTTTAAATCCCTTATATATATACTTAAAACTCGATCCAAGTCGAGTCCAAGCCAAGTCGAGTCGGGTCGAGCTCAATACCGAGTTAAGTCGAGTTAAGCTAGGTCCAGCTCGGACTCGACTCGAAATGTTATGAGCTCCCAAAAAATGGCCCGACTCGGTTCGAAGACAGTTTCAATCCACGTCGAGTCAAGCTTTTTCGAGACGAGTCGAGAGAGTTATCGAGGTAATTCTGCTCGTGTACAACTCTATTTCAAAACCATTGTGATAGTAAATTTGGTATACTCTATGAGAAATTGGCTCAGCCAGGAGTGGAGTAGGCACATAACCGAACCACTATACATAGTGTGCAGTGAGTTAAATGAATCTTATTTATTGTTGGTTTCATTTTTGTTAAATGTGAATGCATATCCTTGTTATAGCCAACATATTTGATAAATTGCTCACATGATGATTCATTATATTTATGTTTTAGTCTTAAGTTGAATTGGTATATTTATCTATCTATCTCTCATGTGATTGTGCAATTAGAGGTGGACCTTAATGATTTAATTCAGAAAATTTTATAAAGTCCTATTTACCCCCCTCTAGGACTTAGCCTTACTTTCTAGCTCCTATTATAGTGACTATTGAACTTAGACCAAAATTTCACATATTAGATGAGAATAGATCAGTATTAATCAACATCACCTCTTTATCTTTTTCTAAAAACTTTAGCAATCATTTGTCGATGTTGTCTTGGATAACATTCTTGAAAATGATATACTTGTTAGTAGAATGAGATCGAGTTTCGTGCCAGTTATAATAACTTATTTTCTTTAACTCTAACTCTTTGGTTGTCAGAATCTTATGATTGATAAAAACTTTGATAAAATTTCTAGCCAACATGATATCAAAGATTTTATCAGCCTGAGTAATATCGAAGATATATGTCCTTAGAACTTTTTGAGTGGAAGATGCACAGTTGCCTTTATTTTAACTAATGCGGAACAGATAAATGGCTATTTAGCCACTATGAAGTCATAGTTGGGATCATAATAGTATGTTCCTGCTAACGAATTCTTTAGTTGTGTCGCCTCTTACAACATAATTTCATATCAAAATACATTTTTAATTAGATCATAAAGATTTGTGACTTCTGTTCCAATAAACATCTTCAAAGTTTGAACTCAAGACCATCCTAGGCTAATTGAATGAATTATGCCTTGGTCGTGATTATCTTGCATCGACCTTTTTCTCTTTTAAATCGATCGATATAATTTTCGACCGAGTCTCCTGGCAATTGCCTAAATCGTATAAGATTGCCAATAGAAATTTCCATCTCCTAATAAAAGAATTGGGCATGAAACTTTTCTTCCATTTCTTACCAACTTTGGATCAAATTTGGTAATAAATTAGAATACTAAGTAAAAGTTACCACAGTTAGTGAATGACCAACTAATTATAATTTATAGTAATCATTATTAGCCAATTCCCCACACTATATAGTAAATCAACATATATGTTTTATGATCGATTAACTAGTATCACCTATAAATAGTGCAAAATTAGGTCGATAATTCCTCGGCGATAGATATTTCTAGTCGACTCAATTAGGATAAGGTTTGTGATACACTAGAATAATAGTTCAGCCAATAACCTACACTGCTACCTCCTAGACTAGCTGCATAATTTAGTTACTGTCTCAATGTTGTTGCCAAGCAATTAGAGGTGGCTTTAGACTAGCCAGGTATTGTTCCTAATTAATTATAAGGTTGGTTTATAGGAAAAGGTTGCTCATCAGGTATTCTTTTATTCTTGGCTTTAACAACAAAATTCCTATTCTCGCGTTCAGGCTGCCTGAAATCCAAAGGTGAGGGTGAATTTTGCATGTCTTGAACTGGAATAGGGACATGATGTGTACTTCGCTATATAGGGGGTACCTGCGGTACTGGATGTGCCAGAGGTATTGGTGCTAGATTCCTAATTGTACTAGCGTCAATATGTTGTTGAGGTGCAACAAGTACCTTATCAATAAAGATAGCCATCAACTAGTTCATGCTCTCAGTATGGCTACCCATCCATCTATTAACGGTTTCAGTCTAAGCTTGTGGATGTTCTTCATGAACACGCGACAATTCCGCAATGTGTTGAATTTCTCTTTACATATCGACCATCCTGGCTGACATAATCTCAAGAGGTTCAACCCAAGATGTCGATGCTCTATTCTGATTAGGTGGTGGATTCACTTGCTCAGGTACATGCTAAACCTATAACTCTTCCTCTTGTGCAGGAGAGGTTCAATAATTATAACATTAGTATCTAAAGAAGCATTTTGTTCACTTCTTCAGGTCATGATTCTACAGAACTTTTAAATTGGTAAGTATAATAAGTGTCCCAACAGGCGTGTAAAAAATTATTCATTTTGCACGGCATGTGCAAAATGAATATTTATAATAGTCAAGTAGTTTAAATCCCACCAGGTGTGCAAAAAATTATTTGGACTTGGTTTCCTTTTTGCCACATGTAGTGTATGCGGGCGTGCCATAATCGATATAACGGCTCAATTCAAACCAATCAACTTTGACCCCAAGCGCCAAAATAGAAAAATACATCAAACTTGACAGTGTATAACCGAATGTGAGGAGATCGGTCTCCTACTCAGCCACTCATAGAATATCTATAATGATCAGGCGATAATCAGAAGGTGGGGTTCTTCCTTTGAAAATGAGTTGCGCCTTGCATTTCGCAAGAAAGGACTTTTCAGTATGCCGATGCAACCAAACTAAAGGAAAAACTTATAGTTGGTCACTAAGAACAACTGTAAGAATATTTCTTATGAAAGAACTGCTTGTTCTGGATAAGGATCAAGTCCAGCGTGTCACATCCCAAACTCGGAAACTGGGCTCATAAAATTCCTGATCATCAAATCCGATGCCGACAACCTCCATAGTACCCCATTTTTAGTCCCAGCATGCATACGCCGCATTTCAATCCTAGGATCCTACAAGGAGGATTTTCCAACGTATATTTATCTCGTAAGAAGCATAACTATAAGTTTATCCAAATCACAAAGGCAACATCATCATCACATATCCACTAATATAAATAGTTGAATACAAATGCTGAAATGAAAATACATATATCAATAATCAAAGCCTCAAAAGACAGTTGCATGCTCCAAACTCAATGCTACTGTGACCTAACGCCACCTATACGCATCTATCATTCATAAGCTTATAGAAAGCTTAGAGGGTGATGTAAGTGTGTACGATGCATGTGCCAAGCATATAAATATCAGAGTGATCGAAAATATTGGCAATCCATAAATCGTCTAATATTAGAGTAATACGAAAATATGCTGGTAAGTCCATAAATATCATCAGCCTTATCTAGGCTATGCAAGTAAAAACATAATAAGCCAATATCATATACTGAAGAAGTAATGTAAATCAGTTATGCAATACAGAGACATAGTAAACTAAATATCATATACTGAGAATGCAATGCAATATAAAAATCCTGATGAGTTCACAAATACCGTCAGGATCATCTAAGCCATATAAATGCAGAAACATAGCAACCCAAAATGTCATATGCCGCGGATACAGTATGCGGTGCAAATGTAATGACCAAGCTAGAGTGTGAAGTCGGGATGATAGTACGTAATATCATAGGCTATGGGGTCCATCATCAGGGACTTCTATCCAAACCAGTCTCATACCTAAATTTGGATAGTCAGACTCAATGTGATAAACTCTTGATCTCAGGTTACTCGTGCGCCCTAACCGAAATCCTGACCATTGCGATGGTACACAACAATTAGTTGCGCACCACCAGCCCAAGTGAATGGTAAATAAATGAATGAATGAGAAAAATGCTAAGTATGTAACTCCTACTCAATAAGTCCACATATCAGTACCGTACATCTCTGGATCATCACCGGGGTCTAGTACACTCAACATGCAATCGCCGCCCACTGGAGCATAACCATGCAAGTGGAAGAGACCTCACTATCCGCCTGACCAGTAGTCAGCCAATATCTACCTAGCATGTCAATAGCGAACCCAATTACGAGCTGGTCAAACTCAGCCTAGCAATGCCCACTACCCTCAGGCAGGTAAGGCCACAACCCCTTTCCAATCGACCATGACACAGTGGGAGACGCGGTCTACTAGTATTCGACACTTGGTCGCTCATGAATCCACTTGGTTTAGAAGTTGGGGCGTCTCCTGGCCACGAAGGTTTAGGGATTTTCGCCCAGGGACATCTATGGTGCCTCGATGCTAGTAACAGATTTTTAATGTCTCATCTGGCCATCCATGAAATGCCTATGGAGGCTACGACCCTGATATCACTGGGACGTACAGTAATCACAACACACAATGTAAGATGCATGAGTCATACAATCCAATCATGCATCAATCCTTCATATACTGTGCACTCATGTGAGACAATCTCCGCCTATCTGAGAGTCTCATAACAACCGGCCCAATGACATATGTAATGGTCAACCACATCTCATAACAAACTTGCAGATGATGCGTATGAGCATGTATCATGATGCTATGCTGTCACACACTCATAATTGGTATCGACAACCAGTACCAATAATCGGCCTATACAACGGTCGCGACAATCGAAATTAGCCTCAATAATTGAAATCAACCTCAACAATCGGAATCGGCCTCGACAATCAGAATCAGCCTTGACAATTGGAATCGACCTCAATAATTGGAATCGACCTCGATAATCAGAATCGATGTCAACAATTGAAATCAGCCTTGACAATAGGAATCGGCCTCGACAATTAGAATTGGCCTCAATAATTAGAATCGGTAATTGGCCTAACAAAGGGCCTAAGGGAAGGTGACAATGTGGACATTTAACCATCATTGCTCCAAAGGAGTGGCCTACATAGAGTCAAACGTATCATGGGCCCATGGCCTCACACAAGGACCTAATACACATCACTATGGGCCTCACTCATAGGCTGCATATACATCACAATGGGCCTCGGCACATGGGCCATAATTACATCACATCGGGCCTCACTTGTGGGACATATACATATCATAATGTGTAACGCCCTGAAAATAGGGGGTCGAGCAGGAGCCCAACTCCCGAGTTCCAATACATCACTTATGCAATATAGATAATGACGATTAAATGTTGTTCGTATTAGTGCATTAAACATGAGTGGGATTATACCAAATCAGCATATCATACTCCAGAAACAGTTAAATTACGCAAGCGGAAGACTATGATAAATACATATAAGCATATAAGTGATTGTAAGTCCCTGGAGTATGAACGTCACTAGGTTAAATAATTACATGTGTAATACTAAAATTCATAAAAGATAAAGTGTAATGTCTTTTAGTCCATATCCCTGTAGACCCGTGGTGCAACTCCAGGTCTACGTAGACTCACCAGAGAGTTGCAGATAGGAGAACTCCTCCTCATCATTATAGAAGGCAGGCTCGGTCTCATATGTCTCACCGTTATCGGCAGCTACAACAAAGTCTGGTTGGTGTTTTAAAACACCATCCTAGAGTAGGAGTGAGTGATCAACTTAGTGGAGTTATAAAGCAAAGCTTAACATGTTATCAATTCAATTAAGCAGTAATGATAAAGCAATACATCAATCATGACCTAAGTACTCTTGTTAATGTAGAATAAGATGCGATAATGATGTATGTGAAAATGCCAAGCTATATGTCCTAGAGGAGGGGTGAACAGGACTATGCCAAATTAAAAAAAAAATACGTAGCAAAATTAAAGAATATGATAGCAAAATAAAGGAAAGCAATTCACAATACAGGAATGAAAAGCAACCTCAATAATCAAGTATTGAGAGGATGATACAAATGTTGTTCTAAGGACAACCTTACACCATAAAAACCAAGGGTTTATGGCGGGACAACCTTACTAGAACGATGAGTATCAAATTCTCAAACTGAAGAGGAAAATAAAAGGAAATAGTAAGAAAGAAATTTTAAACTATTACAACATTCCTCACAATGCTTGAAATATAAATATTACAACATTCACATTCACACATACATCCCACAATTTTGAATGATAAAATATAGAAAAAATAAATCACACATCTACAAAACACAAAGAGTTATAGTGGTTTGCCTATGTGTTCACCAACTGTTAAACAACAGCCACACAGCTTGCTACTCTACTCCTAATATCCTCACATAGTGGATATTAGCGTTCACTAATTAAATAGGTTTTTCTCAGGTTCACCTAAAACCTTCACAATTGTCTCTTTCAAATGGGCTTACACAATTCAAAAAATCCCACTTCTGAGTTTTTCGGCTTTCCTCAGATAACCAATAAATTGAGATTTTTCTGACTTAATCTCAAATAAAATCAAAAGAAGGAAATTTATAATAATGTAAAATACCTGTATTTCTCCTTTTGTTGCAGCCTGGAAGAACCAAGTCGGATAGAAGTTCGAATATAGAAGTTCAATATCTAATACTCACTTTAAAATGGTTCTAGGTCTAAGTTGATTTTATATTAAATCAAGTCAGGCTAGCTCTATTTGATTTTGATTCTAAGAAGTGAAATATCACAATTCCTCTTTCAAATCAGATTGGAATATAGAAACAAAATCAAAACGACAAAGTTAAAAAAAAAAGAATATTAAATATGCACAATGTAGCTTAAAAAAAACTAACTTATCTCTCAGAGTGATGCCTTAATTTTACTTGAATTGGATTATTAAACTCTGAAATTCGTGCTCTATTTATAGTTGTAAAAACTCATCTACGACTGGTCCTGAGGACACTACGACTGGTCATAGCTGAACCAAAAAATCCTAAAAATTTGCAACAACTTAAGACTGGTCCTGAAATTTCTTGGACTAGTCGAGCCAGTTCTAGGACTAGCCAAACAGAGTCCAGGACTAGTCTTAAAACAATCCAAACACTTATAAAGAGATTCAATTCGAATTATGTATACAAAATGACCTACCCTAATCATACCTCGAAAGTGATGTATGAACATTGAGACTTCATTTCTTCAGATGATTGTTGACCTTTAAAGATTATGAAACTTGAGATCTCTATACTTGATGTAGCTTGAACTTGAGATCTTTTAAAGCTTGAATTTGAATTATACTTCATCTTGAGTTGTCCTTGAGTCTTGAATAAGAACTTGTCTTTCGATGTAGCTCTTGAATTACTCCGATCTTTGAAGTTTACAAGAGTGGATAATGTACTTGACCTTGCATGTCTTGAAGTAGAGCTTCATTCTCAACTTGAAGTATTGTGATACAGTGCCTTGAACATATATATATATATATATATATATATATATATATATATATATATATATATATATATATAATCATGCTATACAAGACACATATAGTGTTTTTGGCACCACAAATTTAACAAACAAAGGAGCTATCAGTCATAACACTTACAATCTCCCCCTTTATCAAATTTGTGACAAAACACACTTAATAATAATATGACTAATATGTACACAAGAATCATGCACCATTTATAAAAGAAAACCAATTATAGCCTAGTTAAAGAATCATGCACCAGTTATCATTAACTAGCACATAACATCATGAACTAGGAAAAATACCTTCTTACTTACTCCCCCTGAGTAGCACACATAATCTAAAAATAAAATAAAATATGTAACTACCCCCATAATCCATATCAATTCCATATATCCATAAGCAATCAATCCAAATATTTCTCCCCCTTTTTGTCACAATATGACAAAAGAAGAAAATAAGAAATGAAAAAGGATAATAAACAAGAGAGTAATAAAGAAATTAACTAGCCACGGTATAAGCAAAGTTAAAGTTCACACATCATTAACCAGCATAAAGCAAAGTCAACCAAAGTCAGTATCGTAATCTGAAAGAAAGCAAAGTAGCATAAGAGTTATTACAGACCAAAGCATAAAAACACCTAATCAGATCCAGAAGAAGGAGCAGGTATGGTAGGATCAAGTTGATGAAGGCCCTTATTTAAGCGTCTAAGATACTTGTGCATATGTTTAAACTATAAATCATGGGCAACATTTATGTTCTCTACCTTCTCCTCAAGTGCACATATACGCGCATCAAAATCAGATGGCACATAGTCAGGATCATTAGCAGCATCTGATTCAATTTCATCAAAAATGCCGTCCATATTTATATCATCATGAGGAAGATCACAGCATCTTCTTCATTCTCTGCTTCAGCAGCAGCATCACCACCCACATCCACTTGGCTAGGAGCCAATTCCAATTTTATCTTGTTTATATTAGAGTTGTTGAAAATAAGATGATGGATAGGAGCCTCTCCAACAGGCATAGCAACTACCATGTAAGTAGCTAACATAGTCATAAGATAGGTAAATGGAATATCACTATGTCCTGGATGGAGACGAAACTGATAATGAAATGATATATTAAAGAAGGCAGACAGATATTTGCACCAGTGACGATGGAATGCAAAATACGGACCATAAAGGAAGTCAGTTCTGTTTTGTTACCAGAACTTGGATACAGATTGGAAATAAAGAGTCGATGCAAAACCCTATGTCGGGTAACAAGTACTTTGAGGGGAATGCATTCCCCTTATGAGTCCATTGCATATTCATATTACATAAAACTCTGGGGAGCATGCATTTTTCTGATTCTGAGGGTTTCTCAACTAGAGTATGAATAGGAATACCCTCATCATTAACAGGTATGTCCATTAGAGCTAAAATCAGATGACAGTCAATCTCAAATGGACCTTCTCTAGTAGCAATTTTAAACGTTAAATTCTCAATCGAAAAATTAGAAATGTGTTCAAACATGGATTGAGCAAAATACACCGGTATGTCGGCCCACCCCAATGTAAGATGTTATCCCATCCTACAACTTAAAGAAGTGGAAGGAGACCAAAAGGAGCAATGTGTTTAATACACACAGATCGCTCAACAATAACATTGCGTATTCTTATATCCCGAACATATGAGGGATCATCTTCGGGTGACCGAAGATAGCGCTTTTAATTCACCCAAACCTAACTGTTTGTATACCAAGTAGGGAATCAGATTGACACTCGCTCTTAAGTCAAAAAGTGCGTGATCAATTCGATAATCCCCGATTACACATGATATGGTTGGGCTATCGGGATCTTGACGGCACTCACTTTCTTAATCAAGAAGATCTTCTTTTGAATACTTTGTTGTCTTTTAGTCGTGCATAGGTCTTTCCAGAATTTGGCATATGAAGGTATTTGTTTGATGGCATCAAGTAGAGGAATGTTGACTTTCACTTATTTCAACACCTCTAAAATATCCTGAGAGTTAGAGACAGGTTTTGGTGCAACCAACCGTTAGGAAAATGGAGTAACTGGATTCTTTTGAAGTTTCGGTTCAAATTCTTGTGAAGCAATACTAGGTCTATCATTGTTATCCTCTTTCGGGTCCTTAGGCTTTTCAGCCCGAACCGGAATAGTTTTGTCAATGGTCTTCCCACTCCTAAGAGTGGTGATAGATTTAACCTGCTCCATCTGATCCAAAGAGCTTGGATCACTTATCTTATATTACAGTTTGGGATTGGGGAGAGGTTGAGAAGGAAGCATCCCCCTTCCCCCAATAATTAGGTGTAACTTTATCCTTTGAATGGATTATGTAAGTGATCCTATTGTTGATCTGATATCTTGGTTAAATAGCTGTTGGTCTTGAATGTGTTTTAGAACTGGATCCTATTGAGGTTTCCCTTAATTTGAAATTTGATTGAAGAAACCTTGAGGGGTAGCAATTTGTCCATTTCTCCAACTGATGTTTGGATGATTTCTCGAACTAGGATTGTACGTATTAGAGGTGGGTCCATTGAAATGTCTTTGGTAATTATTTACGGCATTGGATTGCTCAATTAGAACCTCTTGAAAGGCAGATATAGTTGGACAATTTTCAGTTGTGTGACTGCTACAACCACAAATACTACAAACAACTTCCTTACCCTTATCCTTCCTCAATTCTATGGCCTCGAATTTCTTTATGAGATTAGCCACTTTAACATTGATATCATCATCCTTTTTCAGCAGGTATACTCCACCCCTTTCCTTTGATTGAGTGGGCCTAGAAGTGATACTTGATTTTGGGTATATGTCCAATAATTATGCATTTTCAGCAAGTCTATCCAAGTAATCCCATCCATCATCGACATTTTTATTCATAAATTCTCCATTACACATTGTCTCGACCAATTGGCGCATGGAAGATGTCAGCCCATCATAGAAAAAGTGCGCAATGCGCCACGTTTCAAAATCATGTTGTGGGCAAGAGCTGACAAGATCCTTGAACCACTCCTAACATTGGAAGAATATTTCATCCTCCCTTTGGGCGAAGTTCATGATTGATTTCCTAAGGGAGTTCGTTTTATGATATGGAAAAAAATTTCTTTATGAACTCCCTTTGCATATCATTCCATGTGCCAATAGATCTAGGACATAGTGAATGTAACCACGTCTTAGCTTTTTCTTTCAAAGAAAAGAGAAAGACTTTCAGCCTAACTGTGTCCTCAGACACGTTTGGAAAATATAAAGTGTTTATAATCTCATCAAACTCTTTCAAGTGTAGATACGGTTCTTCAGATTCAAGCCCATGAAATTTAGAGAGTTGGATCACCCCTGGCTTGATATTCATGTGTCCCATATTTTCTTGAAAAACCATGCATGAGGCCGTTCTCACCCCCGCCGGTTGTAAATAATCTCATAAAGTACGAGACGGGGGTTCTTGATGCACCTTATTCTCATCATGGACTTCCTTAATTCCAGGTGGAGGTAGTGCTTGAGATTGATTTGCAACCATAACCTCAATTTAGATTCTAGACTTAGACCTAAAAGAGATAAATGAAATAAGAATCTAGAAAGAAAGAAAGGATTTAAAAATAAATTATCAGATTGGAGTTTCTAAGTTAAAAACCTGCAAAACAAAACAAGTTAGTTTCTAAGAAAGTCTAAAGTTAGAAAATATACCAGTTCCTAAAAATAGAAAAAATAACGAAATTAGAAAGAGATTACCAAATTGAAAGTTTCTATCTCAAAATCCTACAAAACAGGGAAACGGGTTAGTTTCTAGAAATCAAACAGAAAAAATTCTAACCTAAAATTAGAAAAAAAAATCCTAATATTAAACTAATCCCAAATCTAGTTAATCTCAGAAAAACATAACCGTCAGTCCCCGGCAACGACACCAAAAACTTGTTCACTCCCCAAGTGCAGGGTTGTGATTTAGTAATAAACTCAGTAAGACCGAGGTCGAATCCCAAGGGACTGATACCTGTATGTTATCTGAAACTAAGTAGAACTAGAACTAGAATGAGATGAAATCTAAATCGAGTGTAAATTGAGGAATAATGGTGAAATATTAATCTAAAACTTAAAGAATTCAAGGGAAGAAATCTAGGGATTCAGAGGATCCACTTGTAGAGATCAGGGAGATCTTATGCCTGCATCAAGAACTCAACTGGACTTAGAGTCCCCTCTTTATCCAGTTGAAGAGGGTAACCATGAAAATCAAACTGAACTTACTTTGATATAGTTTTAAAGAGATGAAAGGTATATGAATTAGAATGGATTCCATCACCAAACCATGCCCATGAGATAAAGTAAACAACAAAATTAAACTAATTACCAACCAATCAACATGATATGAAGGTTAGAAAGGGTACCGTCATCCGACCATGCCCAGGAGACGATGGTGAACAACAGGGCTTCCTGACATCACAAATATAAAAAGGAAAAGAACATGCTCAAAGCCATTGCAGACCCATTGTAATTTCAGTCACAACTGACCATTAAAAACTAAAAACATTCCCTCTAATTAAACTATAATCACCATAAGTTCAGTATAAACAAAAGGCATAAAATAGAATCTCCCATCCGGCTACAAGCTTCACCTCTTAGCCCTAGCTAAGAGGTTTAACAAATCATAATCATGATTAAACTAAAGTCTCTCAACATAAAAATCATAAGCTGAATTTAAAAAATAAAGAAAAGAAAAGAATTCTACAGATGCCGGCTAACGTTCCTCTCTCTTTCTTCCTCCAAGATGAGATGTCTGTCTCCCTCTTACTCTCTCCCTTTTTATAGACTAAGACAATCGGCTGGTATAGGGCTCGAGTCGGTGGAAACTGTTGAGGGTCAAATAGTGCATATTAGACCCCAAATATTGTCCGAATTTACGAGCATAATAGTGTTTAACGGTTGATTTAATCGTGTTTATGTTGCAGGTTGATTTTACAAGCTTGGATCGAATAGGATACTAAATGCATGGATTTAACGCTCCAAATTCACCAAAGCATGGGACACTCTCCAGGGGACCAAGATCGACAGATATACATGGTCAGAAATTCGAGAAAACTAAGAAACTGAAGTTCAAGTGGCTTGAAACGCATCCAAAATGCAAGATCACAGGGTTCCCGCCATCCGATTGTCCTGAAACTTCATATATGTGATGAGGGCCATAAATTAACCGTACATATAAAATTTTAGCCATTAAAGATCTCGGGAAGTGCCCCAACTGACAGATCAGCCCATAAACCGTTGATTCTGGGCCCACCTGATATCTGGAACTGCCTCAAAATTATTATTAACAGTTTAAATGAGATGAGAAATAATTTAGACGGTGAAGATTTCTGAAAATCATCACAGTGGACCCCACATGAATAAAGTGTGCATAGTGCACAAGTGCACTACACGTGCATGGCAAACGGCAGAGACGGTTGACCGTCTCTGACCGAAAAAAAAAAAAAAAAACGGATTCGGCTGCATAACGCATGGCCGCTGGCCGTTTTGAGATCGACGGTGGGCCCCACACGTGCCCCATAAGCTCAATCCAAACCGTCCACCGTGTAGAGGGCTTCGAGAGCTACAAAAGCATGCTGACCTTTTGTATCCATGTGTGCACACGTGTAAGAAACAGAGGCCACAAAAGGGCTACCCTGCAACGTTCAAAACTGATCCTTTTGTGATTTCTTCTTTGGGCCACGTCAATGGATGTTCAAAACCACCCATTCTTGATTGAAATTTCGTTCTGAATCCAATGGACGGGGTAGGTTTTCCTTAAAATGCTTCTGTGGGGCACACCGATCACAACAGCAAAATGGTACGAAAGGTTTCGCACATCCGCGAAAACTGACTTTTTCGGACAGTTTTGGCCCACCATCTTTGATCATATGGCAGATCTGAACCGTCTATCATGTAGAGAACCCAAGAAAGTACTAAGGGACTGTGTTTCTTTGGAATTTGAGCGAGGAAAGTGGCGTGTTTCAAGGCACCGAACTTGGCTGCGAAAAAGCTTTCAATGGGCATACATAGCTTTTCAAATCCGATTCAAATCTGATTTTCACCACTCCAGCAGCTATATAAGGAGGTTTTGGACGTGGGGAGCATTCATTCAGGTCTTGGAAGGAGATCAGGAGGTGGAGAGCTTGAGGCTTGGGCTGGAAACGTGGGCAGAGGGAGTAGAGTAATTTTGTTATTTTTATTTTCTTTCTTCTTCATATTTTCTTTTAACATATCCAGCTTTATCATGTCTGTGATGGGCTGAACCTCTTAGCTAGGGCTAAGAGGTGAAGCTTGTGGTGAGATGGGAGATTTTATTTTATGTCTTTAATTTAATTTTAATTCTTGATTTGACGTTGATTTTGGTTGATTATTAATGACATGTTTTGTTTAGTCCTTAATGGTCTGTTGTGACTAAAATTACAATGGGTCTGTAATGGCTTAGAGCATGTCCTTTTTTCCTTTATTTTTATGACGTCAGGAAGCCCCGTTGTTCACCATAGTCTCCTGGGCATGGTCGGATGACGGTACCCTTCCTAACTTGCATACATGTGATTGGGTGGTAATTAATTTAATTCTGTTGTTTGCCATAGTCTTTGGGCATGGTTTGGTGATGGAATCCATTCTAATTCATCTTCCTTTCATCTCTTTGAAAACTAGATCAATGGCAGTTCAGTAAATTCCATAAATCTTGAAGCAGGCATAAGATCTCTCTGATCTCTACAAGTGGATCCTCTAAATCCCTAGTTTCCTTACCTCTGATTTCTCCTATAAGTTTTAGATTAATAGTTTACAATTACTCATCAATTTATAATTCAATTCAGATTTCATCTCATTCTAGTTCTATTTCCAGTTAATTTTAGATAACGTACTGTATTAGTCCCTTGGGATTCGACCTCGGTCTTACCGAGTTATTACTACATCACAACCCTGCACTTGGGGAGTGAACAAGTTTTTGGCGCCGTTGCCGGGTACTGTCGGCTACGTTTTTCTGAAATTAATTAGTTTTGGGATTAGTTAAGATTAGGATTATTTTAACCGTAGATTTTTATTTTTATTTTCCTAATTTCTAGAAACTAATCTATTCTTCCTGTTTTGTAGGATTCTGAGATAGAAACTTCTAATTTGGTGATATCTTTTCTAATTTCTTTATTTTTTCTCTATTAGGATTTTTAGAAATTTTCTAATCTTAGACTAACTGTTTTAGAAACTAACTTGTTTTGTTTTCTTCTGCAGGATCTTAACATAGAAACTTCTTATTTGGTAACACCCTTCTAACTTCTTCTCTTACTTTCTATATTGCTATAGGACTTTTTCTTTTGTTCTAAGATTAGACTCAGAGTCAGGGTTCTACCATGGAATCGTGGGTACGTGCATACGCTGAGATGGATAGGAGATATTGGGGAATGCCCGAGGGTTGTAGAATTCAACGTATACCTCAAGATTTTTCTCCATCACAAACAGACATTGAGAACCGAGTAAAGTGTTATCTTCCATCGGTTAATAGGGCTGTATACGATCGTAATCATGGGAATGAGGATTATTATCAGCCATCATATTCTCCCATGTATGATCAGTATGACTATAACCAGTGGAAACATCAAAGCTGGGAAGATGAACCAACAACATGTTATAGGGAATATCCTCTTGGATACCCTAACATTAAGATCCAACCAGAAACGATACAGGAAAATTCAATTCAGCATAACATGGAGTGGTTTGCGGAATTCAGAAAAGCGATGAAAGGACTCAATGCGCGCCTTGATAGGATAGAGGAGGCTTGGTCATCCCAACCACGACTCAATCCAGAAATACAATGCAAGGAAAGTGATCCGCATTCACTTTTGAAAGAATCTGAAATTTGGAATGAGGAGTTGGATTCCGTTAATGAGCATGTGGTTCAATTTCCCGATAAGTTGATCTCGATGACTGTTCGAAAGAATGGTGAAGATACATGGGTGTCTTTTAAATATAATGATGATGACACACTTCAATCACATGACACACTAGATTCTAATGATGAAGAAGATGTTAGTGTATGCAAACCTCAACCCATTCTAGGTGAAGAATATGAGGAAAGTGATTCCATCCCAAGTGTGCACTGCACTGAACCAAAATATGATGAGTACTGGGATGACGATCCTGAATGTGTAACCACAATTCCCCTGGAATTAATCTCAAGTTTGGTCCAAGTCAATGATCAAGAAGTACGTGAAGAGAACGGTAATAATGAGATACTTCACTCATCCGACATGTCTGATCTAAAAGTGGGGGAGCTCCTTATAACTGACCCTTCTATCTCTTGTGAGATATGTTTGGACCACTCTCCTGAATTAAATGATGATATGATTCGGGAGATGGACGAGTTGCGCGCTACGACTCTGGAATTTGAAACCACCCAGTTGAGGCCACCATCTGAACTGTTGAATGTTGACGATTCAATGCCTCTTCTGAGTAATTTCAAAGAACAGAGTGATCATATCAATGCTTCGCATACTGACCCTCAATCTGTCTGTGCAGGGCTGGAGCAAGAGAGCATACATCCGTCCACTGTCAAGGATGATGGATTCCTTGGGTAGATTATCACGAGCTCCTAGGTGGAAAATAAGTCACTCTTAGCTGAATGCCCCAACTCATTCGATGATTGCTTGGCACACTTTGTAGATTCAAATGATCCCATGATAAGAGACATAGTGAATGCCTTGCAAGACAACATCTCGGCAGTCAGCACTGACCGAGAGAACCCTTACTCTAAAGCCCCTTCTTCCATAGATCCTGAATGTTTACCATTAGGGGAGGAGGAGCTGAAAATTGAACTGAAGTCTGATACTTCGGAAAGTGTTGAGACAACACCACTTCCTGAAAATTTTTCTCAACTTGATCTATCTGTAGTCTCTGATTCATCATGGGATACTAACTCTGAAACTTTTTCTGACACAGGTGAATTATTTATACTTTGGATACCTCAGGCGAATCATCAACACATTTTTGATGATCCTGTTGAGAAAGTCAAGCTCCAGGGCATCCAAGCCTATTGCAAAAAAGGCTTTTTGATGATCCTGTTGAGAAACTTATCAAGATATTGGCCGGAAGAGGAACTTTGTGGCATGATCAAGTTTCATAATTGATTCAATGTTTGTGAGTAACATTACTGCAAACCCTCATGAGACTACAACTCGTCCACTAGGGGTAACCTAGGGGTTTAAAGGCTTGTTGCATATGCTAAATGCAATCGAGAGCACCTGCGAAAGTGGTATAGGTAGGATCTTATTTTTGCTATTATTTTTATTTTTACTGATTTCTCTCTTGTGCTGACCCGCTTTTACGTTTATATCTCTTGGAAAGTCTCTCTCTCTCTCTCGATTCGTTATCCAGGTACTATCTTCCCATCACTTTTCCTTTACTTTCGTTGTTCCATGTGCATTACATGCTACATCTTTTACATTGAGGACAATGTAGATTTTAGGTTGGGGGTGGGAGATTAGGTAACCTAATTCGTGTTTTCTTGGTCTTGAGCAAAAATTGTGAAATTTTAAAATTTTTTTTCTTTCTGAAATTTCTTATGATTTCGAAGTGATTTTGATGGATATCCTTAACTTAGAATTTCAAGATTTGTGATGTTGGATTTATGATTCTTGGATTCAGTAGACTTCACGGTTAAGTTTGATCATTAATCCATGATTAGAGATTTTAAACATTGATTGAATCATGATTTCAGGACACGTCTTGCTTACACATTAAGATTTCAGTTCCATATCGAAGGATTAACTTGGTAATCACTAAGCACGAAAGGAACCAGCCCGAAATATCTTGCCATCATGGTATAAAAATTGAAAAGGTTGGATAATTAATCTTCACCATAGGTTTGCTCCCTATAGGTGTAGAGTTAATTCCCCATGAATGATATGTGAAAAAGAGTCAGGTGTACGATCTTCACCATAGGTTTGCTCCCTATAGGTGAGGATTTGATTCCCCTTCCTTGGCATTACTTTGAATAGAAAAATCACAAGTTAATAGATTAATCTATGAGGCAAGTTTTGGATTAGGTTTTGGTTGTCATGAATTTTCTTGTTGGCTACCAATGATATCATGAAATTGACGATTGGATCTCTTAATGATGATAAGCCGAGATTACACTATACATCCATGGATCTCAATGTTTAAAATTTTTCTAATTAATGGATTAATACTTTACACTTGATTATGAAGTCTACCGTGTACTTGAGTTTAGGAGAAATTAATGCCAACATTCATGAATCTTAGACTTATAGTATTTGGATTGTTTTCCAAAAATCACTCAAGTTCATAGAAATCGTCTTCTAATTCTCAACTTATTTTTCGCATACCTTGTTAGGGACTAGCAAGATGCTGGTTGGGGGTTGTGTTGAGGGTCAAATAGTGCATATTAGACCCCAAATATTGTTCGGATTTACGAGCATAATAGTGTTTAACGGCTGATTTAATCGTGTTTATGTTGCAGGTTGATTTTACAAGCTTGGATCGAAATAGGATACTAAATGCATGGATTTAATGCTCCAAATTCACCAAAGCATGGGACACTCTCCAGGGGACCAAGATCGACAGATATACACGGTCAGAAATCTGAGAAAACTAAGAAACTGAAGTTCAAGTGGCTTGAAACGTATCCAAAATGTAAGATCACAGGGTTTTCGCCATCCGATTGTCCTGAAACTTCATATATGTGATGAGGGCCATAAATTAACCGTACATATAAAATTTCAGCCATTGAAGATCTCGAAAAGTACCCCAACTGACAGATCAGCCCATAAACCGTTGATTCTGGGCCCACCTGATATCTGGAACTGCCTCAAAATTATTATTGACGGTTTAAATGAGATGAGAAATAATTTAGACGGTGAAGATTTTTGAAAATCATCACAGTGGACCCCACATGAATAAAGTGTGCATAGTGCACAAGTGCACTACACGTGCATGGCAAACGGCAGAGACGGTTGACCATCTCTGACTGAAAAAGAAAAAAAAAATGGATTCGGCTGCATAACGCACGGCCGCTGGCCGTTTTGCGATCGACGGTGGGCCCCACACGTGCCCCATAAGCTCAATCCAAACCGTCCACCGTGTAGAGGGTTTCGAGAGCTACAAAAGCATGCTGACCTTTTGCATCCATGCGTGCACACGTGTGAGATACAGAGGCCACAAAAGGGCTGCCCTGCAACGTTCAAAACTGATCCTTTTGTGATTTCTTCTCTGGGCCACGTCAATGGATGTTCAAAATCACCCATTCTTGACCGAAATTTTGTTCTGAATCCAATGGACTGGGTGGATTTTCCTTAAAATACTTCTGTGGGGCCCACCGATCACAACAGCAAAATGGTACGAAAGGTTTCACACATCCGCGAAAACTGACTTTTTCGGGCAGTTTTGGCCCACCATCTTTGATCATATGGCAGATCTGAACCGTCTATCATGTAGAGAACCCAAGAAAGTACTAAGGGACGGTGTTTCTTTGGAATTTGAGCGGAAAAAGTAGCGTGTTTTGAGACACCGAACTTGGCTGCGAAAAAGCTTTCAATGGGCATGCATAGCTTTCCAAATCCGATTCAAATCCGATTTTCACCACTCCAGCAGCTATATAAGGAGGTTTTGGATGTGGGGAGCATTCATTCAGGTCTTGGAAGGAGATCAGGAGGTGGAGAGCTTGAGGCTTGGGCTGGAAACGTGGGCAGAGGGAGTAGAGTAATTTTGTTATTTTTATTTTCTTCCTTCTTCATATTTTCTTTTAACATGTCCAGCTTCATCATGTCTATGATGGGCTGAACCTCTTAGCTAGGGCTAAGAGGTGAAGCTTGTGGTGAGATGGGCGATTTTATTTTATGTCTTTAATTTAATTTTAATTCTTGAATTGACGTTGATTTTAGTTGATTATTAATGACATGTTTTGTTTAGTCCTTAATGGTCTGTTGTGACTAAAATTACAATGGGTCTACAATGGCTTAGAGCATGTCCCTTTCCCCTTTATTTTTATGACGTCAGGAAGCCCCGTTGTTCACCATAGTCTCCTGGGCATGGTCGGATGACGGTACCCTTCCTAACTTACATACATGTGATTGGGTGGTAATTAGTTTAATTCTGTTGTTTGCCATAGTCTTTGGGCATGGTTTGGTGATGGAATCCATTCTAATTCATCTTCCTTTCATCTCTTTGAAAACTAGATCAATGGCAGTTCAGTAAATTCCATAATTCTTGAAGCAGGCATAAGATCTCTCTGATCTCTACAAGTGGATCTTCTGAATCCCTAGTTTCCTTACCTCTGATTTCTCCTATAAGTTTTAGATTAATAGTTTACAATTATTCATCAATTTATAATTCAATTCAGATTTCATCTTATTCTAGCTCTATTTCCAGTTAATTTTAGATAACTACAGTATCAGTCCCTTGGGATTCGACCTCGGTCTTACCGAGTTATTACTACATCACAACCCTGCACTTGGGGAGTGAACAGAAACTCACGTGCGTAACCTTTAAGCACAGTAGAAAACGGTGCAGGAGATTTTTGCTGGTTCTTTGGAAGATCGAATTTTTATCTCCATAGGTTCTTGAATTTATCCACCTAGGATGAGTGAGAGGATCCGTTGTCTCATGATGGACGGTCCGGATTAGGTTTTCGTTGTATGGGGGTGGCCCACAATGAAAAATTGCAACTCTATTCGTGAACAGAGCTTCTACGTCAGCATTGTGACATTTGGTGGACCCCACAGCGATGTTTTTGATAAAATCCACTCGATTCATTGAATTTGGGACAAAAAACCGTCCGGGAAGGGTTGTTTTTGTAGTAGTTTCAGTGTGGCCCACGAGATCTTTCACTTCACCGTCCGTCCTACATTTTTCATCGATCTACGACCATACATGTGCATGGGACCAAAAGGTCACCTAGGCGAGGGTATATCCCACCTTATGGAATGAATGAACAGATTGGATTGTCCATATGAACAATAAGTGGGGCCCACTAGTCAAAAACGGACGGGCTGCGTCCATCCGCTGTCTCCGTGTGGGAGATGGCATGGGTCAACGCCCGTGTTGACCAGCCTGACCGTCCGGTGCGGCGTAGTCACGTGCAACCCATGTACACGCGCTGTACATGCGAGGTCCACTGCGATGTTCGTGAGAAATCTGATCCATCCATCCTCTTTGGCACTTCATTTAACATGTTGAGACAAAAATTGAAGCATATCCAGATATCAAGCAGGCCCCAATTCACAGATATATGGGTTGATTTGTCTGTTGGGCCACTTCCACCAGGATCCAACGGTCGAAATTCGACGTGTACGGTTAATTTATGGTCTTCAGGCCATCTATGTAGTTTTAAGCCGAACGGATGATAGGAACACCGTGATCTTGCATTCTGTATGATTTTTGAGCCACTTGAGCTTCAGTTCCTCAATTTTCTTGGATCTCTAGCATGTAATTCCATCAATCTTGGTCCCCTGGAGTCTGTCCCTTACATTTGGTGTCATCAGAGTATTGAATTCATACTTTAAGCACCATTTTTTAGTCCATGCTCATAAATACACTCTGCATCACGAACACGATTAAATTGGGCCATTAAACAGTATCATGCTTGTAAATCCAGTCAATAAATGGGGTCTAATTCACAAATGTAATGAAACCTAATGTCAATGTGCTTGGTACGTGAATGATGGATTGAATTTTTTAAAATATTTATTGCACTGAAATTATCACAATATAAAACCATTGAATCATGTGCAATTCCATAATCGCTTAACATACGTTTCATCCAAACAAGCTGAGTACATGCATTTCCAGTTGCGATGTATTCAACCTCAGCAGTAGAGAGCGATATAGAACTTTGCTTCTTACTAAACTAAGAAACTAAACAATTTTTAATATTGAAAAAACCATCACTGGTTGATTTTCTATCATCGATATTACCAGTCCAATCAGCATCTAAATACCTAGCCAACTGAACACTAGTCTCATGTGGATACCAAAGACCCACATTTTTTGTACTTGTGATATATCGCATAATCCGCTTAACAGCAATTAAATGCGACTCTTTAGGATCAGACTGATATCTAGCATAAATACCAACACTCAAAGTAATATCAGGTCAACTAGCAGTTAAATAAAGTAAATTGTCAATCATACAACTATATAATTTAGGATCCGCATTTTTACTTGTAGAGTCCTTTGAAAGTCTTAAGGTTGTACTCATAAGAGTATCAAAATTCTTACCATTCTCAAATCCAAATTTTTTGATTAAGTTCAAAGTATATTTGGGTTGAGAAATGAAAATACCATCAGGTTGTTATTTTACTTGTAACCCAAGGAAATAGTTCAATTCCCCAACCATGCTTATTTCAAACTTGGATTTCATTAAATTTGCAAACTCAACAGTCATGTTAGTACAGGTAGATCCATAAATAATATCATTAACATAGATCTGCACTATTAAGATATGATCGTTATGTTTCTTAACAAAAAGATTTTTATCAACACTTCCCATTTGAAAATTATGACTTAGTAAAAACTTAGTTAATTTCTCGTACCATACCCTAAGAGCTTGTTTTAAACCGTAGAGAGTTTTTTTATAGGCGATAGACATGATCAGTATTCTTAGGGTCTTCAAAACCCATTGGTTGTTCAACATAAACTTCTTCATGCAGATCACCATTTAAAAATACACTTTTTACATTCATTTGATAAATTTTAAACTTTCTAAAGCAAGCAATGGATATAAATAGTCTGATTGATTCAAGACGAGCTACTGGGGCAAAGGTTTCATCATAATCAATGCCTTCAATTTGAGTGTACTCTTATACAACCAGCCTGGCCTTATTTCAAATTATATTACCAAGTTCATCAGACTTATTTTTGAAAATTCACTTAGTTTCGATAATGTATTTTTCTTTAGGTCTAGGAACAAGATACCAAACATCATTTCTAACAAATTAGTTAAGCACTTCTTGCATCGCATCTATCCAGTTTTTATCAGTAAGGGATTCTTTTACGTTAGTCGGTTCTATCTGGGATGTAAAATATAACATAATTACATGTCTTCAAATTGTTTACGAGTGCGAACACTAGTGAGAGGGTTTTCAAGAATCTGAGTGGTTGTATGATCTTTAACAGTCCTCAGTTCAGAGTTAGTTTGATTTGATGAAGTATCTGGTTTGTCAATTAAGAGAACTTCATCATTATCTAGACCTGAGGCAAGTGTATTTAAGTGATCGTCAATGACTACATTGATGGATTAAATCACACCGGTCCTCTTGTTCAGTACTCGATATGCGTGACTGTTTAAAGAGTATCCTAAAAAGATCCCTTCAACACTTTTAGTGTCAAACTTACCCAGATTTTCATGATCACGTAAAATATAACACTTGCTGCCAAAAACTCGAAAGTATTTAATAGTAAGCTTCTTATCAAACCACATTTTATGAGCCATTTTATTATTGAATTTACTTGTATAAACTTAGTTGATTATATAGCAGGCAGTATTTACGGCTTCAGCCCAAAGATTTTTAGATAGCTTCATACTATTCAACATTACATTAGCCATTTCTTGAAGCACTCTATTTTTTTCTTTCAACAATTACATTTTGTTGTGGTGTTTTGGGCATAGAGAATTCATGCGATATTTCCTGATTGCTATAGAATTTCTCAAAACTGCTATTCTCAAATTCAGATTCATGATCACTACAAATCTTACAGACTTAAGAACCTTTTTTCATTTGAATCCATTTGAGAACCCTTTTTACTTTTTCAAGGGTTTTTTATTTATCCCTTAAGAAGGCTACCCATGTAAATCTAGTAAAATTATCCACGATTACCAAAATGTATTTTTTGCCACCTCAACTCTCTGTCCTGGTAGGTCCTATAAGATCCATATGGAGAAGCTCGAGTGGTCTTGATGTGGCATTGAGTTTACCTTTTTGTGAGAGTTCCTTGTTTGCTTGCCAATCTGGCATTTGCCACATATTTTATCTACTTTCTGTAATTTAGGTAGACCTTTTATCAGTTCTCTTTTGCTCAATCTATACAAGTTATGGTAGTGTACATGTCCAAGATATTTATGCCATAAATTAGTCTCATCTGTATGGACCATGTAACATGATTGACTAGATGAGCTGGATTCACTAATAACATAACAGTTTTCAAAAGTTTTGCGACTAGTTAATATTACTGAACCCTTATTATTTAGAATTTCACAACCTTGGTTAGAAAATTTCACACCATGATTGTTATCGCATATTTGAGATATGCTTAACAGATTGTGTTTTAACCCTTCAACGTATAAAATATTTTTAAACAAAGGGAGGTTATAAAGTTGAACCGTACCTTGGTTAATAATCTTGCAGTTACTGCCATCACCAAATGTGACTGAACCATCAACCATGTCTTTGAGATCGGTGAATAGACCTTTATCACCAGTCATATACCTTGAGCATCCACTGTCTAAGTACCACTTTGAATGGCATGTAGCTTCGAAAGTCATGTGGACAACTAAGAAGGTAACCTTATGAACTCATTTCATAACTATTTTGGGTTTAAGAGTATAGTTGGTCTTCTTTTGTTTGTAGTTGTTGTAAGAGTGACCTACTGAGTTAGATTTTAAAAGCTCTTTGAGTAAATCAACTATTTTTTCAGCCAAAAGGTTTTGGTTCTGATTTTTATAGTTGATATAGTTACTTTTAGGTTTTTGAAAAGTTTTAGAATTTTTATAGAACTTTTTATTTGTACTTTTCCCTTTTAAGTTTGAGGTCTCTCCTTTTACAAACTTGGGAGGTGTATTCTTCTGTTTAGGAGGAATGTTTCTATCCTAGCCCAAATCAGATCGGTCACTACATTTTCTTGATCCAGATAAAAGTTTTTCTAACTTTGGATCTCCTTGGGCATACTTCCATGTATCCTTTAAACTCAAAAGTGAAGAGACTTTAAGTTTAAGTTTTTCATTTTCAGATTTAAGATTTTCAATCAAGGATGTTTTGAATTCTAAATCGCATTTAGTATTTTCAAAGCAATCTGAAATATGAGATTTTTTTAAAACAAGAGACTCAAAATTTTCTTTAAGCTTTGAAAATTTTTCTTTTTAAAGTTTAAGTTTGACAACAATTTTACAACTTTCCTTGTATAGGGCATTGTAAGCATCTTGAAGATCATTTTCATTTTCACAATCACTATTCAGATTTTCTTCACTAGTTGAATCATCATTATCTGAAAAGGTGAACTTGGCTAGAGTCATAAGGGCTTTAACTTCACTGCCCGACTTGGTTTCAAAATCTTCAGATTCAGAAGAGGCTTTAGAATCAGAGGATTCATCCCAAGTAGCCAACTTACCCTTCTTTTTGGGTGTATCCTTTTTAGGACATTTGTTTGCTACATGTCCATATTCATGGCAGTTGTAACACTGGCTGTCTTTTAATGATTTTCGAGTTTTAGGTTTAGATTTCTTCTTATCATTTGATTTTTGAAAATGAACCCTCTTTTTACTTTTGAAAGTTTTATAAAACTTTTTCGCTAAACGGGCCATATCATCTTCAGAGTTTTCTAAATCAGAATTGATATTATTTTCCTGAAAACTATTTTTTGAAGATTTAAGGGCAATAGATTTACCTTTTGGAGCTTTAAAAGTTGACTCATAAGTCTGTAAAGAGCTTACTAATTCCTCTACCCTCATGTTATCCGTATCAAGAAGTTCCTGAATCGCAGTTACCTTAGAATTGAACCGTTCAGGAAGTGAGCATAGTATTTTTGAATAAATTTTACTTTCTGGGATTTTATGACCAAGACCTCACATAGAGTTCACAATGTCATTTAATCTTGTATAGAAGTCCATGAACGTTTCATTTTCTTCCATACGTATTTCTTCAAATTTGGTTATGAGGATTTGACTTTTAGATTTCTTGACAATTAATGTTCCCTTATGTGTCATTTCTAAAATATCTCAAGCTTACTTTACAGAATCACATGACATAATTCTTTTGAATTCATCCGGTGATAGCGCACAAGTGATTACATTTAGTGCTTTTGCATTTACACTACTCTCACTTTTCTGAAGTGTGGTCCCAAAGAAATAAGGTGTAATTCTTATAGATTTGGATTCATGGATTCCAGTTACTTCAGTTGTAGGAGGGGTCCATTCATTCACTGTGGCTAGCCACACACTCTCATCTATGGATTTAAGGAAAATCCTCATCCTGGCTTTCCAATAGGCATAATTGGTGTCATCAAATGGTGGAGGCCTAGTGACTGAAAGGCTATCAAAATTTAACATCTTATAAATAGCTTAGATCAATTAGCTCAGGAAATGAATCCAAATATATAACAATTAAAACGAGCTATTAGGCTCTGATACCACTTGAAAAGGCCAAGCTATATGTCTTAGAGGGGGGTTGGGGGGGTGAATAGGACTATGCCAAATTAAAAAATACGTAACGGAATTAAAGAATATAAAAGCCAAATAAATGAAAGCAATTCACAATGTAGGAATGAAAAGCAGCCTCAATAATCAAGTATTGAGAGGTTGATACAAATGTTGTTCTAAGGACAACCTTACACTATAAAAACCAATGGTTTATAGCAGGACAACCTTACTAAAACAATGAGTATCAAATTCTCAAACTGAAGAAGAAAATAAAAGGAAATAGCAAGAAAGAAATTCTAAAATATTACAACATTCCCCACAATGCTTGAAATATAAATATTACAACATTCACATTCACACATGCATCCCATAATTTTAAATGATAAAAGATAGGAAAAATAAATCACACATTCACAAAATAAAAAGAGTTATAGTGGTTCACCTGTGTGTTCACCAACTATTAAACAACAGCCACACAGCTTGCTACACCACTCATAATATCCTCACATAGTGGATATTAGCGTTCACTAATCAAATAGGTTTTTCTCAGGTTCACCTAAAACCTTCACAATTGTGTCTTTCAAATGGGCTTATACAATTTAAAAAACTCCACTTCTAAGTTTTCTAGCTTTCCTCAGATAACCAATAGATTGAGATTTTTCTGGCTTAATCTCAAATAAAACCAAATGAAGGAAAATTACAATAATGTAAAATACCTGAATTTCTCCTTTTGTTGCAGCCCGAAAGAACCAAGTTAGAGTAGAAGTTCGAATATAGAAGTTCAATGTCCAATACTCACTTTAAAATGATTCTAGGTTTAAGTTGATTTTAAATTAAATCAAGTCGGGCTAGCTCTATTTGATTTTGATTCCAAGAAGTGGAATATCACAATTTCTCTTTCAAATCAGATTGGAATATAGAAACAAAATCAAGTTGACAAAGCTAACAAAAAAGAATATTAAATATGCACAATGTTGCTTAAAAAAACTAACTTATCTCTCAGAGTGATGCTTTGATTTTACTTGAATTGGATTATTAAACTCTAAAATTTGTGCTCTATTTATAGTTGCAAAAACTCGTCTACGACTGGTCGTAGCTAAACAAAAAAATTCTGAAATTTTGTAACAACTTAGGACTGGTCCTGGAATTTCTTAGACTGGTCGAGCCAGTTCTAGGACTAATTGAACAGAGTCCAGGACTAGTCTCAAAACAGTCCAAACACTTATAAAGAGATTCAATTCGAATTATGTATATAAAATGACCTACCCTAAGGTCAATCATATCTCGAAAGTGATGTATGAACATTGAGACTTCATTTCTTCAGATGATGGTTGACCTTTGAAGATTATGAAACTTGAGATCTATATACTTGATGTAGCTTGAACTTGAGATCTTCTAAAGCTTGGATTTGAATTATACTTCATCTTGAGTTGTACTTGAGTCTCGAGTTGTACTTGAGTATTAAACAAGAACTTATATTTTGATGTAGCTCTTGAAAGACTTTGATCTTTGAAGTTTACAGGAGTAGACAATATACTTGACCTTGCATGTCTTGAAGTAGAGCTTCATTCTCAACTTGAAGCATTGCGATATAGTGTCTTAAACATATATATATATATATATATATATATATATATATATATATATATATATATATATATATATCCTCATACTACACAAGATGCAGATAGTATTTTTGGCACCACAAAATTTGACAAACAAAGGAGTTATCAACCATAGCACTTCAGTTTGCCCTCGCCTGCACTCCCTCTGCCACATCATCTCACGGTCGCGCATGCAACACTCCCGTTGTGCTCAACATCAACGTCAAAGGCACATGTAATGCGGTGCATGTGTGTGATTAACGAAGTTCTTAATTAGACTCATTCATATAACAGGATTGAGAAGCTAAGGTACCTCCCTTTATATCATTGACCCAAACATTGATCCATATAGGGTCATCAATCCTAGTTAGTTGCATACGATGGCAGTTTTAGGTCACTACGGAGAGGCTCGTCACCTCAGCGCAGGCCTAGTTATACTCGAGGTCACTACGGAAAGGCTTGTCACCTTAGTATAGTCCTAGTGTATACTCGAGGTCACTACAAGAGGCTCGTCACCTGATTGTAGGTCGACAGCTCGAATACAGTGTCACATACCACCGTATTCAACTCACGAGTTTGGTTTACTCAATGGACATTATGGGGAGGCTCATCACCCTAGCATAGGCTGACAGCTCGACCATGGTGTCCCATACCACCATGTCTAGCTTATGAGTCTTAGCAGATCGTGGTACTAAAGTTAAACGGGCATTTCACTAGTAAGTGGTATCTTAGATTCAGGTAGTAATAGGGTTACTTGACAAGCTTGACTGGTACGAGCACACGTTGAATTAATCGATATGGAGCGCATAAGCACTCCGCGTGGCCTAACCACTATCGACAAGAAGCGTAAGACTCGGATTCCTCGAACGTGTCCTGTGTGGTAAAACACCTCGACCACTAATTCGAAAGTCATTATCGATTGCCTGGACTACGCAGTAGTCCCAATCATATTCAAACACAATAGGCATTCATCTGTGATAGTCAAAAAGCATGTGACAAATAATTTAAATATAAATGTCATTTGAGCATTTTAACAAACACATAGCATACATATTATCATACATAAGCATTCATCCATAAATCACGTAATAGTAAGATAGGTTACATGAAGAAAACTGTAACTATAGATAAGCTGATTGAGAATCATATCTTAACATCCTAATTAAATACATTTCAACAAGTATTTTCTCATTCAGGCATTTTATCAAACACTTAGACTACACATATCAATATACTTGTAGTAAAGTAGTTATAACATGTATTATAGAAAATCCTTTCACAAAGGATTCACCATACGTACAACAATCATGTATTCTTAATCAATAGACATGGCAAGTATAAATTAAAATTCCATAATCATTCAAACATTTCAACAAACACATGGAATGCATTGAAAATCAACATAGTTTATATATGTGTAATATACAGAAAACATCAAAACTAGGCACATGTGACAGCAATCAAGTCAGTTATAAATCATTACTAACATTGAAAGCCTTGAAAACCATAACCTAAACATTTATAGTCTACACCTTTCACCGGTTGACTCATATCAAGCTCAGTTCGAACAATACATCTTTATCTACGGCACAATGGCTACCTATAGCATGAAATAGGTTAGCTATTTCACCATTTACTCTATTTGGATCCCTAAAACAGATTAGGGTTAGGATTTCTTACCCAAGTACAGAGTCGAAATTGCCGGTATAGTGATATAGGTAGGATGATTCGGCACGTAGAGTGGTGAGATCGAATCCCAACAACTATCTCCCACTCTCTCTCTCTCTTATCCTCACTCTTTCCTTCTCCTTTTTCTCTCTTCTCTCTCCTAGGGTTTGAAATTCGTATGGAATGAGAGAGTGGTGGGTTTAGGCCTTATATAGGCCCATAACTGATGAAAATGACCCCAAGGCCATGGTATACTTAGGTTATAGCCAAAGAGTGGCTGTTTCGGTCCAACGGAGCTTATCTGGAGGCCCATTTCCTGCATACGGTCTGAGAAAAGTTCTCTAACATTGGATCTAGGCCAGGTTAAGATTTATGTCCGATCGGATCAGTGGATCGACCGCAGAGGACCTGTTTCAGTTCAACGGCTATCGCCACTCAATCAAGGCCACAAGTACACTGACATGTGTTAAAATTTTTTTCTGATCTGAGGGTGTAGTTGGGTCAGAATCTGACGATCTGAAACTTTAAAATTGGCCTACAAGTGAACGGCCCATTTCACTTAAGTTTGAGTTCATTTTCTAAAGATATTCGTGTTTCTCACACACTTCACTCCAGGCTCAAGTTGTGCATTTTTGGATACTATTTGGACTTGATTTTCGAGATAGTTGTCAAGCCCAACAAGGCAGTCATAACCGTATAGTTTCGTAGTAATCAGACTTTTGACATGCGGTCCAAGTCCAATAAGAGTTTCGTGATGCTCCCGAGAGTAATTGGGTTTTGAGATGGATCCTAGGTTTTTAGGTAATGTAGCGTTAACGATTCTACTAGTTTTGGGTCTTGCAATTTGTATAGAAAGTGCTTCGAGCTGATTCACCGACTAAATCAATTTAGTACTTCATTAATTTTCGTCTAATTTTTAAAGAATTCGGTCCTTAGTGATTTCTTCCTGAGGTGATACTGAGGTCTTTGTACGAATTTTTCTGAGACGTTACACAATGGGCCACATCTCAGGGCCTCATATACATCGCAATGGGCCACAACAATGGGCCTCAAATGAATCATAGTGGGCCTCGGCACATGGGCCATAATTACATTACAACGGGCCTCACTCATATGCCGCACATATATCACAATGGGCCTTGTATACTTCAAGATGGGTCGGAACAACGGGCCACATATACATCAAGATGGGCCCATTGAAATATCATCTGGACCGCCCCACAAATAGTAATGGAGATAATGATTTCCACCGTTTAAAATTCCTAGGGCCCACCATAACGTTTATTTTCCATCTGATCTGTTCATAAGGTCACCATCTGGATGGACAGTTTGGATGTAACACATACATTAGTGGGCCTCACAAAATTGTTAACGTTATCGGCAGCTATAATGATGATGTGTGGCAGACCAACCACTCTACATCCAGCGTCCATGGATTGGACGGTGTGGATGCAACGCATCAATACAATATGGGCCCTAAACGCTACCATGGTGGGGTCCACACAAGTGGGTAAACAGATATATCAGGGCAGGACCCTGATCTGGACGGTCCGATGACCCACCATTCAAAAATACTGGACGGTGGGGATAAAGCAGATACATCAAGTTGGGTCCCCACCGTCTAGAAACGCTGGACAGTGTGGACAATTTCATACATCAAGGTGGGTCCCACGTGGGGCCCACCAGCTATAATATTTAATATATATTATATTATATATATAATATATAATATTACATATAGTCCAATGTCCAGATGGACGGTCTAGACGATTTGATATACATTACAAGGGGCCCACTATCCAGAGATCTGGACGTGTGGATGACATAAACATCACGGTGGGTCCACGTGGTGGGGCCCACCCATTCTGGATAAAGCTGATATTCGTAACCTCCCTTCGTCTAGGCCTATCCAAAACGGACAGGCAGATGAACCTACCCACTAGACAGACGGCGTGGATAAATTCATCATCAGGGTGGGCCGCTGGCCCTAGATGGCATGGATGCAAGTACATCAGGTGGGCCATACATCATTTTCATCATCATCGGAAAAGAGAGAGAGAGAGAGAGAGAGAGAGAGAGAGAGAGAGAGAGAGAGCGAGTGGTAGAGGTGAGGGACCCCGCTACTATGGGCCCTCATATCAATGGGTCCCACCACATGTGGGCCCTCATATCATCAAGATCAATGGTAGAAATTCTAAATCACTCACATATTACTCCTCTTCTTTAGCTCCTTGGACTCTTTAGCTCCAAAGATATAAGTTTGATGGAGGATGATGGAGATTGGATGGTGCGGATCTTGGGTAGGAAGTGGGCCACACTAGGTTCTCTCATGCAGCTTGGATGGTCTCTCATCGTTTCTTGGGAGGAAATGAGAGAGAGATGAGAGAGAGAGGTTATAAGAGAGAGGGATGGGTGAGTGATGGGTGAGTGAGTGATGAGTGTACTTTGAAAAGGGATGGGTGGAGAGAGAGAGTTGACTTTAAGGGTTACTTGTACTTGGGAATAGGATATGTACTTGACATGATTGATATGATTGATGGGACATGTTCTCTTATGTTTGCAAATGAGCAGCATTTTCCTTGAAGTAAACGTGAGCCCACATCTCCTAGCCTGAGTATCGGATCGGCGCGTGAGACACGACATTAGAACTGCAGCGACGGCGTGGTCGCAAGGGTACAAATCTCGGGTCGAGCTGACTTAGGTTGACAGGATACGACTTAAGGTTGCACGCAAATGCTATCTGCACGTCGCGGGTTGTCGGAATTCAATTAGGAGGACCATGGAAGCTTACGGAAAGGTACGGTCTAGGATACGGGCCTCACACAGTATATGAGCATAAAGTTAGATTACAACTAAGAAATTACTGTTACTAGATTATCACTACTCCTAAAATAGACTGAACTAAGAGAAATTGATAGTTTGATTTATTTATTGAATTTGGTTGTGTTTTCTTGCTCCGCTAATCTTCCCGCTATTTGTACATTTATTCGTTAGCTATTCTTCAAATGTTCATCTTCTTTATTGGACGGTTATGACAATCGAGGCATCACCATCTAGATCATTCTCTAGTTACATTTCTCATCTTGATTGTTCCTCTTCTTTTAGCCAAGCTCTATTCTCTTCGGTCATAGTTTGTTTTTGCATTCTGCTTCTGGATGTCTCGGCTGCACTACTTTATTGGTCGCATGATGATGTGCAATATTTAATCGATGCTAGCTATGATTCCCAAAAAAAAAAAAACGTTCCAAACATTTTAGAAAATCTTTTCATACGTTTCATATTTCTCATGTAATACCACAAGTCACATCTTTATTGGCTTCTCCCAAGACATTCATAAATAGGTTACAACAATATGTAGCTAATTCCCTAACCAGTTTGTGGTTTTCTCATTGATAAAACAGTGTATACGATTAGGTGTCAAGGAATCATAGCTGTTCATCTGATTCCATCAAAGTTAACAAGATGTACGGTGGATGGATCTCCACCACCATTTAAGAAATAATGAAAGACCTAAAATTGTTTAAAGCTTCGAGCCAACTGTAAAAGACAGCGGAGATGTGTACTTATTCCAAAGACGACAAGCCCCTACACATAGAATTCACCGTTACAGAAACTGGCAACAGGTCATCTATGCCCCCAAGGCGAACCAATGAGATCCGGTCACCACACATAAATAGGTGTAAAAATCCCATGAAACACTCAAGTATCAATACATACATAGAGAGAGAGGGAGAGAAATATGGCCTTATCAATTTCCTCGTTCACTTTCGTTGTCTGTTTTGCCCTTGCCGTCCTGACGGTGTCGGCCCATGAAGGTATGCCAGGAATGGGCTGGATGAGCCCCGCCTCACCTCCCTCAGCAGCTTCTGTGGCTTTTCCGTCAGTGTTGGCTGCACTCTTCTTTTGTATGGTTTCCATGCTCGTACTTGGACGGAGGGTTTGAGCTTCAAGTTGTGTTTGCGTTGTTTGTTGGGGCTATTTTTCTTGTTGTTGCTTGCTATCTTTTAGCTTGTTTTGGTTGTCAATGCGACTCTACAATTATCCAATGGGTTGCAGTTATGTAGTGTTTGTGCGTCTAATGGGAAAGTTGTATTGAGTTAGATATCTTTATATATGCATTTTATCATTTAGAGTCCATTTGGATTCTTGTCTGGGTTAATATGGGATTGCCTTTGTTTGGAGAATGCATGAATTGATGATCTAGGGTCCCTTTCAGCGTTGGCTATAATGCGCTTGTAGTGGTTCTCCATCTGACATGGGCACCACATATGCTAAACTGGCTTGTGATTAGGACATCTAAGTCGTCCATAAGGTGTCCTGGTGCAGAGTTTCAGATCATTCTATTCATCCTATGGTCCACCAGTGTACAAAAATACTTAACGGTCTACAAGAATTTCCAACAGTCCACGTTCAGTCAAAACGGTTGGCGTGCCTGATAATTAAATGGATCGGCCCAGTCTACTATTTCAGCCCACCTTCAAACTAGGTCCACCTTATGCACGGCTCATATTTGCCAGAGACTATCCAGGTTGACACACGTTCCTGGTGTAAAGATGATTGCAGAGAGGCTCTGGGAAGGGGAAACAGAAAAGAAAAGCATGCTATAGTACATCAACCAACGGTAGGCATGGACTTCAACCATTAGAATCTCGGAAGCGGATTTGGTAGTGTTTCCAACACCACCCCCAGCGACGGTGTGTGATGTGTTGGCACTGTGTGGCCCACCCTGATGTATGTGTTTTATATCCATGCCATACATCCGATGTTCCAGCTCGTTTTAATGCATGAACTCAAAAATAAATGAGATCTGAAGTTCAAGTGGTCCGTACTACTGGAAACAGTGGTTATTGAACGTCCACTGTTAAAAACATTCTGAGGACCACAAAAATTGTGGATTCAGCTTATATTTCCATTTTTTTTCCCTTCATCCAGGTTGAGTGACCTTAATAACAGGTTGGATGGTGTGGACACCGGCAGAAAGTTTTTCTCCGTGCTGCCCGCGGTGTGTCCCAAATTTGACTGTCTATGATTGCATGAGTTATATATATATATATATATATATATATATATATATATATATATATATATATATATATGAAGGCCCAGATCCGAAGTATATCTACATCCAGTCAAATCCATAGCTAATACCTCCATACCCAAGCCTCATAGAGGGGTTGAGAATATAAGCTTAATAATTAGATGCATACCATTCATAAATCTCATGCAACACACTTGTGTTCATGTATTGATTAGAATCAGCACTAGCTAAAATGAAGTCTCCCGTATCCATGATTGGCTAGAATTTGTGGAATCATCTAGAGATCAGGAAAACTTCTTAAATCGAGTGACTCTTGGATAGGTATGCACCATAGATTATGGGCAAGGGCGTCAATTACAGAAATGGAAGATGTTAGGCACCCTTTTACCATCCATTTCAAATATAACCTCTACTTTACCAAGTTGTACACTTTCAAATGAAATTTAAAGAACTTTCAATAAAATACTAAGCTTTAAATGTCTAAACTACAAATGATAGATGGAAAATAAAATGAAAAAAATAATATTTTTTTGATAGAAATACGGAAAAGAAAAAGCATATAGAATTTGTTGTTACTCCTTTAAGTTACATTTTTTGGTACAGAAGATCCTCAGGAGAGGTAACTATAAAGCATATTTTATATGATGTCAGAGCAGAGCCTACTACCTCAAGTGTTCAAAGCAAGGAGGGTTGTAATATACATATTACAATATGATAAATCGAGAATGGTATTGTCTTTGAAGTTGAAATATAATGGAAAACATTGAAAGACTACAAGAGATCGAATGAACAGAGAGTCTGTTCACACCCCAAGTATAGGGCTGTGATGTAGTACTAATCTTGGTAAGACTGAAGTCGAATCCATAGGGACTGAACCTTGTGCGTAATCTAAAAGTAACTCGAACTAGAACTAGGCACAAAGTTAATCTAAATCAAGAAATTTTTAAGAGAATAATTATGAACTATTTATCTAAAACTTGTAAATTTCAAAGGAGGGAAACTAGGGTGCTAAGGATCCACTTGTGGAGATCAGGGAGAGAACACATCTGGACTCAGAGTCCTATCTTCATCATATAATATTAAAATCAACTATGAACTTCGTTTGATCCAATTTTCAAGAGATAAGAGATATGAGAATTAGACTTGATTCCATCACAAGACCATGCCCATGAGACAAAATAAACAATAAAATTTAACCAATCCATATCCAATCTGAATGTTAGGAAGGATTCCGTCATCCAACCATGCCCAGGAGACGATGGTGAACAAAAAAGTTTCTAAATTCACAAACCCTATAATGTTAAGAACATGCTCAAAGCTATCGCAGATCCATTGTAATTTAAGTCACAACAAACCATTAAAAACTAAAAGTATTCCTTATTGTCAAACTATAATCAAAAGAAAGTTCAAATAAAATATGAATTAAATCATAGAAAATCATCCATCACGCTACAAGCTTCACCTATTAGCCCTACCTAAAAGGTTTAGCTACCCATAACCATGATCATCTAAACTTGAAGGAAAGAAGAAAAAGAAACAATGGATAGGAAATATTAAACCCGAGGCCGTCCATGACCAGCCCGCACTTTCTTGTTCTCTCCCTTCTCTTCTCAGTTCAGAGATAGCCTTCCCACGTCCTTCTCTCTCTCTTTTATAGGCCTCAGGAAGGGCAAGGTCGGTGGAGGCAGCCCTTTACATAGCCACTGTGCATGTGCGTGTGCAGTGAGAAACGGAAACTCCTTGCGTTTGAATGTCATTTTTGGCAAACAGATGTCCAAGATCCCCATTCTGGCTCCATGGTTGGGGTTAAAACCCTCCTTTGAAGGTTCTAAACGGTTTGGATCACCCATCCGACTACAAACAGTGGCCCACAACTCCCCGCAATGTCCAAGAAAATCGGATGTGCGTATGGTGCAAATTCTATTATGCTAGCATGTTCGATGGACCCTACAGTGATCTTTTTGGTGAAATCCACCCCGTTCATTGGATTACTGGTGAAATTTTAGTCAAAAAAGAGTGGTTTTGGTCGAGTTTTGGTTCGGTCTACTGTATAAAATCAATTCATTATTCATCCTGCATTTTTTGGTAATCCACGTGTGTATGTGTGTACGGAGCCAAAAGGCCACCATGGCTAGGGTCGTCCCTACCCTAGGGATGCAATGGATGGTTCAAATCACAGATATGGGAGATGGGTGGGGCCCACTAAGTGAAACCGGTGGTCATAGCATCCCTCACTCGACGTTTTTTAGAAATTTGAAGAGATGAGTAGGGATATTGGTGCACGTCCAGTCCTTGTGTACATGGTGTACATGCACCGCAGTGTAGGGTCCACTATGATGTTTTTGCGAAATTCTCTTTATCCATCCATTTTACCACCTCATTTAAGGGGTTGAGACAAAAATTGAAGTATATCCAGATATCAAGTGAGCCCCAAATCAGAGTATTGTGGGCAGATCTGTCTATTAGGCCACTTTCACAAAGATCCAATGGTTGAAATTTGACATGTACAATTAATTTATGGTCCTCAAGCCATATATAAAGTTCCAAGCTGAACGGATGGTGGGAACCCTATGATGTTGCATTTTGAATGAATTTCAGGCCTCTTGGACTTCAATTGCTTGATTTTCTAGGATCTTTGGTGTGTAAATCCTTCGATCTTGATCCTCCGGGGTCCGTCCCTTGCCTTGGTGATTTCTGAGCATTAAATCTAAGCTTTTAGTACTCTTTTAAGTTTAAGCTCCTAAATTCACCTTGCAATAAAAAGCATGATTAAAATAGGACGTTAAACATTATCGTGTTCGTAAAATCAAGTAGCAACTGGGGTCTAATATGCAATATTTGACCCTCAACAAAATCAAAGTCTTTATCTCTGTCTCTCCCTGGTTTCTAGACTCTTGCATCTTTAAAATCTCTTTTACTCTCTGGATGAAACTCTCCTGACTATCCAGGCTCTCAACTCTCTGGAGTCTTGACTCTTTGCATCAGAAGGCCCCTTGTTCTGAAGGTAAGAACCTCCTTTTATAGGGATTTTGGGAAGGGTGGGTTTAGACCTCATGAACCTCACATGTTTGGTTTCAAAAATAGGTTTAGGTGAATTAGACCATTTCATGGGTCAAGAATGGGCATAACTCATTATCCGCATGATGCTCGTGTGAACCGTGCCATTGTATAAGCAATGGGGTTTGATCAAGTGTTGACATGTAAACGTTGGATTGGTCCAGCTTGAAGAAGGTAAAACTTGCCGTTTATGCATGAAAATGTTGGGCTAAGGCCATTTTTACACAAAATAAATGGGTCGAGGCACTGGGCCACAACCTTTTTTGCAATCTTTTTGAAATTAAAATTGGCCCTAACAGGATCATTTTGTCAAAATTGGCCCCGACAGGGCCATTTCTATCAAGTCTACCTGAATCTGGTTGTTAGTTGGCATCTTACGTGTTTTAAGTCATGTGTTTACTCTGATAAGGGGCCTACCCAAGTTACAAAGTCCAGAGGTCATATTTTGATAGTGGGGTGTCATAAATGACCCCCGTTGGAAGAGCTTAGGGTACAATCAAATGTCAAATTGAATGGACACCCCACCTTGATTATATAGAAAGGCGATGGGATCTTTCGCTTGTCAGAGTGTTGTGATCGAGAAGCTTTCTTGGTTAGAAGATTAACTCAAACAATTCATGAGGGTGGGAAAAATATTAAAATATCTGATTGTAACCTTTTATTGTCGTTGATTGGTATAAGTATCAAAGAAATCTACTGGGTTTGATGTTTGAGTGGTTAGAACCCTTGTGCGCGGGACCTTACGAGGATTACACATATTGGACTAGAAGAGTAGCTTTTTCAATGTTTCACAATTTCCTAGAATCTCTTGCAAGCGTGTTGTTTATAATAGGCAGTTGTCTACGTATTTTGTGGCTTTACAGATCTCCCACATTACAATGTGATAGTTTTGTAGGCATCAGAGACTATAGTTAGCTAGATTATGCTTTTAACCATTCGAGTTCTGGATTTTGTCATTGTGGTTTGTAAAAGCTCTTTTCACAAGTTGGAGCGCGATTACGCTAATCCAGGTATCAATATTCTTTTCACGGGATGACTGGCTTGAAGTTTTGACTTTAGGTCGGCCATCTTATGCCTATTTCATTTTATTTTTATTTTATTTTACTTTTTTTAGATTTTTGTCTTGAGTAAACATATCTGCCTTATGGGGTTCGCATGGATGTTGCACTTAAAGAGTTTTGGTCTTGTGATATGGCTCAGGATAGATTTGATCCATCATACAACATCTAATATGTTCTTATCAGAACTTTAGGCGGTCAAGATTTGGGGTGATTGATATGTGTCAATCAGATTTGTCATACTACCATTAATAGCCTCGATCAAAGCATTAGACAATCAATATCAAAGATGCTGGATGAAATGGAATGGACTTGATTTTCCATACAGCGTCATAAGATCTTTTTAGAAATTTCGGACAGTTGAAATCAGGTTTGATCGATGTGGATGGTGTGGATCCTATCTGTCATACAGTGTCTAATGACCTCAATCAAAGCTTTAGATGGTTAAGATCAGAGATGCTGGATGAAATGGAACATACTTAATTTGGCACTTGGAGTCCAAAAGGTCTTTTTAGAAATTTGGACAATCGAAATTAGGGTTCCCTTATTGAATGGTGCATAGAAATGAGATGGATGCAAATGTGTGATATGATAAAGCACATTGCATGAAATGATAAAATGGAATCGATATGATTTGTCATCCGATATCCAAAAGGCTACAAGTGGATGTGGGACTGTCTAGACCAAATATCTACTGGGAAAATAAAATAAAATAAAAACAAATGCATGGAATGAAATGGAATGGATTTGATCTATCATTCGACATCCAAAGGGCTCCAAGTGGATGCAGAATAGTCAAGATCAAATCTCCATTAGGGAAATAAAAGAAAAATACATGAAAAGGGATGGATCTAATTCATCATCCGATATCCAAAGGGCTCCAAGTGGATGTGGGACGGTCAAGATCAAGGTTCCACCGGGGAATGGAAAATTGCATGAAATGAGATGCATGATATATGTGAATGCATGATATGTGTCATGTGTGTGAATGCCTGATGTGTGTGATGTGTGATCGAAATGTAAATATGATCAATTATACAACGTCGAAATTCCTTGATCAGAGCATTTGGCGGTCAAGATCAAATCAAGTGTGATCTATATGCGGATTCAATCCATCATACAATATCAATATGCCTCAATTGGACCATTTGACATTCAAGATCAAATAAAGTGTGTGATTAATGCATGCAAATGAAATGGAATGGATTAGATGGATAAATGCTTACGTGGGTAATGGGTTAGATTTTTGTTGATTGGACACTTTAGAAAAGCAGACCCAGCTTATGTGATGTAACCTGCAGAGATGGATTTTTTTTGTTAGGTGTTTCATTATATACATGTATGTGCACCCATTTTTCTTTTTGTTTTTGTGTTCTTTCCTTCTTTTTTTAAGTGCATAGAACTTATCAATGGAAGAAATGAAATGAATGAGCTCTTGTGCCAACCTGTCTATATGATTCAAGATTTGGATTTTGGTGCTCTGACTTGTCGTGATCAAACATGTTGACTCGGCCATATATCTCCTGATGATTTTTTGGGTTGATTCCTGAGTTGTGGTGCCTTTGGAAATTATGCCCTAAGTTCGAGCATCTTTGAAGGATCATGGAGCAATCATATGTACCTTGTTTGAACCATGCCTTCCTGAATATGACATTTTTCTTTCTTTCTTTTTTTGACCATTTTTACTCATAGAGCCTTTTCGGGTTTTCACCATGTCTGGTATGCCCGTCATTTTTATCGGCAGTTCCCTTTCAGATTTTTACTATGTCCTGGATATTTGATATTTCCTACCCCTTAGTAGTTGTGCATTATTACCCCAAGTGCCCTTTCGAGTTTTCACCAAGTACACAATGCATATATTATTTTTACAAGAGGCGTCCTTGCAGATTTTCACCATGCCTTCGTGCTTTGGATGCCTTTGTGATTTATTTTTTTTAGTTTTGCGATTGATGATGGGATTTGCTTCATTGGTGGCCGAATTGTGACTTTTCACAGAGTAGGACATTTTGAACAAAAGAGCTTGAGGTTTTAGACCAATCTGAGAAACTTTGTGGTAGGGATGGAGAGTTTTGCCCTCATGGACCAATTTTATCACTTTTTCTCATTTTTCTCTTTTTTTCATGCCCTTATTATTCTTTAGAGCTTAGGTTGTTAGTGTATTAATTTATGCACCTTGTTTATCAATCATGTGAGTTCATGTGTCATGTAGTTGGTTGAGCCTCTGAAAGCTTAGGATTGAAGACACAAGAGGACAAGAGCATCAAGGAGTAAAGAACAAGTAAATAAGGTGTCTTGGTAACCCTAACCCTTGATCTAAAATAACTCTTAAACCTCCATATGATCTTGGCTTAATAGGTAAATCTGGTTGATCATCTCTTAGCCTTAGAAACCTAATGGGAACATGATAAGTAAGGTTAGAAGAGGTGCAAAGCTGTTGTGAAATCATAAGCCTAAAATAACGTATTTCAAGTAATGTTCGATCTCATCAAGCAGACCTCGAGGGTGCTTCGATGGAATCGAGTAGGTAACTCAAATATGTCTAGCAAAGTTATCTGAGTTTCTCAATGGAATCGAGAAACCTTCAATGACATCAAAGGATATCCTTATTGTTATCGAAGACCACTCGATAGCATCGGATAACATTGTGAAAACTGTCCAGTAACAATTCAGCTAGAAATCTGATTTCTTCAATGCCATCGAAGCCTTATTCGATCCCATCGAAAGAGCCATTTTGCCTATTTTTTTACTGTTGGAACTCAAACTTCTTATAAGGGGCATTCAATTCTTAGGCATCAAGATGGGTTTTTGGTGAAATAGAAGCTTATGATATTCTATGATCATATCTCTCATCCCAAGCCTCCAAACCAATGAGTTTTAAGCCATCATCCTTGAGATTAACACTCTTATGAAGATTTCAACCTTTAGCTTGAAGATGAGCTTGAACTCTACCATTTTCTAGAGATTAGACTCAACCTCTATTGGCGTGCCATTGTCAATATCCTCTAGAAGACTCATCTAGGTGAATCTCCTTGGAATTATAACTTCCAATTACATATAGGAGATTCAACCAACCTCTCATCACCTTGGCTCTTGTGTAGAGTTTAAATTGTCAAAATCGACTAGGTTGTTATGTTGGACCTTGGCTCTTGTGTAAGGCCTAAATTCAGGTTCTTATGCAAGACCTTAGCTCTTATGTAGGGCCTAAATCAAGTCCTTGTATAGAACACCAGGCACGAGTGTTTGCGTTCAATCTCCATGGAAGCCTTTAGAGGAAGTAAATGTATGTCCTTGGATTAGGACCGAAGTTGTTAGTTAGTCTAAGGAAAAACAACAAAAGTCTCTTAAGGGAGCCTCCGACAGGAATGTACGTCAGTTAGTTCTTAATAAAAGAGTTATAAAAATAATGAATAAAAAGGACTAAGGATCAAGGAATTTTGTCTTCTGGCATTGATAACTCAATTAGAAGTGGATTCGAATCTGTTCTAATTGGAAAATAACAAAGTAATATCAATCAAAACATCTAACATAAATATCATGATAGGCTTGATCTCTCATGAAGATCTAGGTAATCACATCGTAGGGAATTGAAAGAATATAATGTACCCGAAGGCAACAATAAATCAATCAACTTTACATATTGATCCCTTCTCTAATGTAGGAATTCAATGATAATTCAACATAATAAATCTTAACTTTCATTAAAAAAATAATTAACTATCAAACATCCATTAAAAGGTTCATCCATTAGCCTTTATTAAGAGATGAGCCAAGCATGACTAACATTTTAAACAAAAAGAAAAAGAAAAACTAAAAAAATAAACTAGAACTACAGGATTGAAAAGGAATGATGATTCCAAAAAAGCTTCATCACTTCTATGTCTCTCTCCCAAGCCCTAATTCGTACTTTAAAAAAAATCTAAAACACTACTTTAAATAGACTTGATTCGCACCAACTTCAAACTGACTTTAGAAATTCATAATTTTTTACGCTTCGGTCACACTAACTATAGCTTCAGTCGCACCAAATTGTTTCTCGATTACAACCAAATTCTCTCAAATTTCTTCCGAAGTCTTTGTCTCTCTCATGTTGGACCAAACCCCCCTTTGGTGGCACCAAACATGGCTTCGGTCGGACCAAGAGTCGAGCCAAATTAACTCTGAAAATCATTATTTCTTATTAAACTATTCTGTGCACTTTGGGTCGGACCAAACCAACCTCATGTAGAACCGAACTGTCTGTTATTTCTATTCATTTGAGTTCATAGCTAGAACCTGAGTTTATAGTTGTGAAACCCGTATCCTAGCCCGTATCGTTTCGTATCCTCCGCGGTCCTCCCGGTTGAATTTCGACGACCCGTGATCTATTATCGATGTTTGCGCGCAGTATATCAGAGTCGACTCGACTCGAAACTTTTACCCTTGGGACCGCATCGTCGCCACAGTTTCGACACCGCGTATTATGTGCGGAGGCGATACCCGGACCAGGAGATGTAGGCCCGTGTTCGGTTTGAGAAAAATGTCGTGCGTTGCAAATACCAAGAGAATCTCTACGACACATCACATTAATCCATCAATCAAATGTCAAGTACAACACCCATCCTCAAGTATAACCACCCTCCCCAAAGTCAACTCTCTCTCTTACAACCAAGTACACCCATCCATCACTCACCATCCCTCTCTCCCATCACCTTTCTCTCTCTCATTCTCCATGCAACCCACATCTAAGCAAGCTCCATGAGAGAGCTTTGTGTGTCCCACTTCCTATCTCCCATCCCCACCCTCCATAACCAATCTCAACCGTTAAATTGCATCCATTGGAGCTCTAGAATGTGTTGATGGAAGGAGAAGTCCATGATCAAAGGTGGGTGATTTTATTTGGATTTGATGATTTGAGGGCCCACTTGTTGTGGGACTCACTTGATGTTGCATTGTACGGCGAGGACATAGTGGTGGGGTCCCTCCCCTTCACACGTTCCTCTTCCTTCCTTTCTCTCTCTATTTCTCTTCCCCTCTCTCCTTTTTATTGGATTGTGGCCAACTTGTTCTAGACCATCCATCTGTTCCCCCACCCCCCCTTCTCGATACCATGGATGAAGCAAAAATACAAATATCAATTGATCCAAGTGGTGGTGGGTCACCATGAACCCACCTTGATTTATGTCTTTCTCCACACCGTCCAGAATGTCTAGACAGTGCTGTGGACTGTCTGGACGGTGCCGTGTGGATACACCGTGATGTATGAGTTGTATCCCCACCGTCCAAAGGCAGGGACGGTGGGGCCAGCTATGATGTGTGTGGGCCCTCCACACGTGGGACGTGGGACCCACCTGCAGCAGTGGGGACCACCACGTTGTACGTGTACCACATCCAGGTCGTCCGTCCAAGGCCTGGAGGTTACAAATTTAATATATATATATATATATATATATATATATATATATATATATATATATATATATATATATATATATATATATATATGTATGTATATGTTATACATATATAATACATATGGTTGGACCCACCTGTTGTGATAAACGATTAGTTAGTGTACCCTTAACAGCTATATAGTTGTTGTATTGACATGAGGTATGGTTTTGATCCACACCATCCAAATCATGAGACCACCATGTATATGTTTTATGCAGGCCGTCCAGCAGGCCTGGACGTGAGGAAAAATATAAATGCCAGCTTGATCCAGACCAGGGTGGACCACCCACGTGGCATCACTGGTGCATGTGTTGTATCCACCGTCCATCAAGTTGGGACGGTGGGACCCACCAGCTATGGGTTTTATCTGCACCATCCGTGCAATGGACCACACCATGATGTAGGTGTTTTGATCCATGCTGTCCAGTCAGCATCTGGACGTGGACCCACCATAATATATGTGATATATTCGCACTGTCCAACCACGTGGACGGTGGGAGCCCCACACGCGATGCATGTGTTTTTTATCTAAGCCGTTCACCTGCTAGGTCCCGTGCAATAGGCAGCTGCTGCTGCCCTGCACATCAGCAGTTCTATGGGCCACAACTTGATGTATGTGGTGTATGCACCTCATCCAACAAATCTGGACTGTGGACCACACCTAGATGTATTTACTTCATCAAGTTCTGTGGGCCACAACTTGATGCATGTGTTTTTCATCCTTACCAGCCAGAACGTCTCGATGGTGCTGGACAATGTTTGGACGGTGTTGTGGACCCCACCTCGATGTATGTTCCATATCCACACTATCCACAATGTTTGGACGGTGCTGGACAATGTTTGGACAGTACCAATTTACATGGATAATGTTTGGTTGGTGTTGATTTACATGGAAAATGTTTGGATGGTGCTAATTTACCTAGACAATGTTTGAATAGTGTTGATCATCATTAGTGGGTCATGTCCTCCATGGAATGATAGTGTACAGTGATACACAGGATACACCTACAACTATTGAAATAATTTTTTGGTGTGGTTCAAGCCCACTTAAGGCCCATTGGTGTGGCCTATCTATGAGGCCCATCATGATGTATATTGAGGCCCATGTGCAGGGCCCACCTGTGATGTATATAGGCTTATGTGTAGAGCCCACCTATTGTATATTTGAAGCCCATGGGTTGTGGCCCATTGTGATGTATTCGAGGCCCATGGGCAAGGCCTGATGTGATGTGTTTATGGCCAATATGATGAGGCCTATTGAGATGTATTTCTGACCCATGTGATGAGGCCCATAGTGATGTGTATTAAGCCCATGTATTGCATCCCATTTGATGTATACAAGGCCCAATGGTGCGGCCCATTGATACGGCCCACTTGATGTATATAAGTCCCGTTGGTGTGGTCCATTGATACGTCCCATGGTGATTGTATGAGGCCATGGGCCCACGATACGTTTGGCTCTATGTGGACCACTCCTTGGGAGAAATGTTGGTTAAATGTACACATTAATGGGCAATGATAGTTTAATATCCACATCATGACCTTCCCTTAGGCCTTGTTCGGCCGATTATTGAGGTCGATTTCGATTATCAAGGCTGATTCTGATTACCGAGGCTGATTTCGATTGTCGAGCCCGATTCTGATTATTGAGGCCGATTCTGATTACCGAGGCTGATTTCGATTATCGAGGCCGATTCCAATTATCGAGGCCGATTCCAATTATCGAGGCCGATTCTGATTATCGAGGCCGATTGTCGAGGCCGATTATCAATTATCGGTACCAATTGTCGATACCAATTATGAGTATATGACAGCATAACATTATGATACATGCCTATATGCATCATCTACATGTTTGTTATGAGATGTGATTGACCATTGCATGTCATTGGGCAGGTTTTTGTGCGACTCCCTGATAAGTGGGGTTATCTCACATGAGCACACAGTATACATAGGTGTCACACCCCAAAACCCAGAAATCGGATTCATAGGAATCCCGATCGCCGAATCCGGTGTCGACAGCCTCCATAGTACCCCATTCTCGGCTCCTAGCATTCATATGTCGGATTCCGATCCTGGGATCCTACAAGGAGGATTTTTTTATTTTTTATTTTTATTTTTTGAAATGTACATTTAACTAGTAATAAGCATAACCACAAGATTACCCAATTCACAACGGCAACATCATCATCGTATATCCACTAATATAATCATTTGAATACAATACGGAAAGGAAAATACATAAATAGAGAATCAAGCTCCAGAAGACCACCGCACGCTCCAAGCCAACACTGCTGCAGCCTAACATCACCTGCACGCATCTATCGTGCATAAGTTTATAGAAAGCTTAGAGGGTGGTGTAAGTGTGTGCACAAGAAAAGTGTCAAGTATTCAATACAATGTCATAATTATACAATATCGAAAATAGTGGTAATTCATAATTCGTACATCATCAGAATAAGTAAAAAAACTGACAAGTCCATAAGTCAATAAATATCAGGATACGCAATATAGAACAGTTATGCAATAAAGAATTATAAAGAGCTAAATATCAGATGCTGAGGATGTAATGCAATATACTAATCCTGCTAAGTCTATCTAAGCCATATAAGTGCAGAAACATAGCAACCCAAAATGTCATATGCCTGCGGATGTAATGCAATATGCGATGCGAATGAAATGACCATGCTTGGAGTGTGAAGTCGGGATGATAGTACGTAGTATCGCAGGCTACGGGGTCCGCCACAATGGACTTCTATCCAAACCAATCTCATACCTAAATTTGGATAGTCAGACTCAACGTGGTAAACTCCTGATCTCAGGTTAGTCACGCGCCTAACCGAAATCCTTTCCATAATGAAGGTACACAACAAATAGTTGTGCACCACTAGCCCGAGTGGATAGTGAATAAATGAATGAACGAGCATGTAACTCCTACTCAATAAGTCCACATATCAGTACGGTTCCTCTTTGAAAAATCACCGGGGTCTATTACACTCCAAACTAGATTGCCGCCCCATCGCGCGCAACAAGGTGAGTGGAAGAGACCTCACTATTCTCCTGCCAATATCGGGTCCGGCTCGTCAATAGCGGACCCATTCCTCGAGCTGATCAGACTCAGCCTAGCATTGCCCCCTCCTCTCTGACAGGTAAGGCCGCACCCCCTTCCAACCGACCACGACATAGTGGAGAGCGCAGCCATCTGGTAATCGATACTCGGCTTTCATCTACCCGCTCGGTCTAGACGTTAGAGCAACCTCTGGAACCAAGAGGGTTTAGGAACTTTCATCCAGGGATATCTATAGCACCTCATGTAGAACAGATTTTCGGTGTCCCATCTGGCCATCCACGATATGCCTGTGAAGGCTACGGCCCTGATGTCACTAGGGCATACAATAATCACAGCACACAATGCAAGATGCATAAGTCATACAATCCAGTCATGCATCAATCCTGCGCATGCAGTGCGCTCATGTGAGACAATCTTCGCCTATCGGGGAGTCTTATAACAATCGGCACTATGACATATGCAATGGTCAATCATATCTCATAACAAACATGCAGATGATGCGTATGGGCATGTATTATGATGCTATGCAGTCACATACTCATAATCCGTATCAATCACTGGCATCAATAATCGGCCTCGACAATGTGGACATCCAACCAACATTGCCCCAAGGAATGACCCTCACAGAGCCAAACACATAATGGGCCAAAGGCCTCACACAAAGGCCTAATATACAACATAGTGGGCCTTGCCCAAGGACCACCGATACATCACAATGGGCCTCAACTATGGGTTACATATACATCATATAGGTCTCGGCAGTCAGCCTTGGCAATCGAAATAGGAATCGGATTAGGCCTAAGTAATCGGAATCGGTCACGATAATTAGAATCGTCAATCGACCACGACAATCGGGATTGATCAATAATCGGCCTCGATAATCGAAATTGACGATCAGTCACGATAATCGGAATCAATCGGTAATAAGAATCAGCAAATCGGTCACGTCAATCGAAATCGACAATCGGTCACGATAATAAAAAATCGATCGATAATCAGAGTCGAAAAATCGTCACATCGATAGAAATCGACAATCGATCGTGGTAATCGGAATCAATCAATAATCAGAGTCGACAAATCGGTCACGTCGATCGAAATCGACAATCGGTCACGACAATCGAAATCAATCAATAATCAGAGTCGGAAAATCAGTCACGTCGATCGAAATCGACAATCGGTCACGACAATCGGAATCGATTGATAATCAGAGTCGGCAAATCAGTCACGTCGATCGAAATCAGCAATCGGTCACGACATTCGGAATCGATCGATAATTAGAGTCGAAAAATCAGTCACGTCGATTGAAATCGGCAATCGGCGGGATTGGTCTTGATGATTGGTCAAATAAGGCCTAAGGGAAGTTCGCAATGTGGGCATTAAACCATCATTTGCCCATCAATGTGGTCATTTAACCAATATTGCTCCCAAGGAGGGACTCACATAAGGGATTCATATACAACGTAACGGGCCATGCATACATCACATTGGGCCTCAACCATGGGCCCGGAAATACATCACAATGGGCCACGTCAAATGGGCCGAAAACACATCACAATGGGCCACGTCTCACGGCCTAATACACACCACATAGGCCCCAATCGCATCAAGGTGGGTCACACTAATGAACGACATGGATGAAATAGTACAACATGGTGGGCCCCATCCACTGCCCAAAATAGACGGATGGTACGGATATAAACCACACGCATTATGATGGTGGGGTCCACGTCCTAGCTGGACTGGATGGCCTGGTTAAAACACATGCATCAAGGTGGCCATATGCCCATCAAAATGGACAGACGGTGTGGCTATAAGATACATACAATCAAGGTGAGCCCGTCCTTAAAATGATCTGGAAAACTAGATGGACGACATAGATGTGCAATACATACATCACGGTGGATCTCGCAGATGGCCGACATGGATGCAAAATAAATGGATGGCATGGAATACACCACATTAATTGAGTGGGCCCCACGGAACTTGCTGGCGTCAATACCTCAGCTATCAAGTTGGTGTGAGGTACTCCAGTCAATCTGTATCCACCGTCCATGGATTGGATAGTGTGGATGAAGTACATTAAATCAAGGTGGGCCCCACACGCTGCTATGGTGGGGCCACGTCCAACGAATGGACGAGGTGGAGAAACACATACATCATGGTGGAATCCCACCGTCCTTGTACTGGACGGTGAGGATACAACACTTACATCATGGTGTGGTCCACGGATGACGTGGATAACACACTTACATCAGGGTGGGGTCCACACATGTGGCCCACCAGAGAATTGAATATGCTTCATTTGTCCAGAGTGCTACTGCTACACGTGCAATGGTAGCTGATATAGGCCGCTGGCCCACCGTCAAATCAGATGGACGGTGGGGATTCGAAATGGATGGATGGCCTAACATGAACATGCATCAAGGTAGCCCACGTGCTAGACAACACCTACATCAGGACGGTCCATCGTCCTTGATGGACGGTGTGAATACGATACATGCAATCAAGGTAGGACCCACAGAACTGGCTGACGATGTGGATTAAATCCACACATCACGGTGTGTCCCACAACAGCAGCCAAACATTGTCCAGCACCGTCCAGCGCTATCTGGACGGCGTGGATGAAACGAATACATCATGGTGGTCCCATGCAGCACTGTCCACCTGTGCATAAACAACACATACATCAGAAGGAGCCCCACCCAGCATGACGTCTCCAGTGGACGGCTGGATAGAGCAGATGAATGGCGTAGGTACAAAACATATACATAGGAGGTGGGTCCCACGTGAGGCCCACCAGATATATATATATATATATATATATATATATATATATATATATATATATATATATATATATATATATATATATATCAAAAATCAAGACAGTGTCCAGACCCTGGACGCTGGATGGTGTGGATTTACATATGTTACGGTGGGTCCCACACACGTGGCCCACATCAAGGTGGCTGCCACACACGTGGCCCACCTAAGATTAGCTTGCCAACTGTATGGACAATTGAATGTAACACATCCCACACGGTGGGGCCCACCGTCCAGTCAGTGGACGGCTGGAATAATACATGAATCAAGGTGGGTGGATCTCCACCGTCCAGATCTGCTGGACGGTGCATATATAATAAATACATCATGGTGGGGATCCATCGTCCCAACCAGGGATGGTGTAGATGATGCAGCACCGTCCAGAATTTTCTGGACGGTGGGAGTTTCAACGCATCAAGGTGGGTCCCACCCACACGTGTGGGCTGGACGGACCACGTAACACGTACCCCATAAGGAGACCCGCAGAACTCGCTGACTCGCTAACGTTAATACAACAGCTACAAGGCTGTTGTATACGGTACTCCAGTCAATCTACTTCATACAAGTGGGTCCCATGTGGGGCCCACCATGACATTTATCCACCATCCAATTCGATCATAAGGTCACACGGGCCTGAATGAAAAGGGAAAAAAATTTCATAATGATCCACAACTTCTGGGACAACACCAATGGTTTCAATGGCAGATGTACAATCCAACTGTTTATTGCGGCGTGGGCCACCTGAGTTTCGAATATGTGTGATTTTAAGGGTGGCCCACAGCCAGAAAGGATCCCACCCAATGCACGGTGTGGATGTACATGATACATCACGGTGTGGCCCACGGCTGAGACCCCTTTTTCCTTATGTCGCCCAGCGTCCACGCCTTCTGGCGTCAGTGCTGCTGCCCAAAATTTATATATATTTTTTTGAAATCAATTTATCTGAGATTTTTCCCATGTGGGGCCCACGTTGGGAGGATCGACTTCAGTCATTGCATTCCATGGGTCAAGGCCGACCAAACAAGACCAATATTCAGTATTTTTGTTTTGGCTCAAGGTGGGACCTAGTCAATTTTAACAGTAAAAATCAGTATTTTCTACACCATGGTTCGCCAAGAAATCAGATTGGGTTTATTTTTCGGCTCAACGCCATAAATGATCTGGGGAATAGGATGGACGACCTGGATTAGATTCACACATCAAGATGGGGCCTACGTGAGCAACCCACTTAAAGGTTTGAAATCAAGCTGACATATTTGTTTTTGCTACTGTCAGTACACACCACTGTCAGCTTCACACTCACTTTGTAGCTGCATCAAGCGTCCCTGGATGCTAGACGGACTCCATAGAACACATTTTAATGTGGGCCCCACCTACCAGATGGCTTGAGAAAAATGCATGCTTCATGGTGGGATTCATTTGGGTGGGACACACAGCCACATCATCACATAAAAATGAAGAAGAGAGGGAAAGAGAGAAGCACCCATAAAATAAAAGAAAAAGAGAGAGAGAGAAAGAAAGAAAGGAGCACCCACCTTTGATCGCCTATTCCTTCTTCCGTCTATGCACTCTAGAGCTCTAAGAGGGCATTTTTTAATGGTTGAGATGATGATCCAAGGGTTGGATTTGATGGTAGGAAGGTGGGTCACACCTAGCTTCTCCATGGAAGTCATGGATGTTTCTTGCTTGAAGGATGAAAGAGAGAGAATGAGAGGGAGAGAGAGGGAGGGATGGGTGTGAGTGATGGGTGATGGGTACTTGACATGTAAGGGATGGGTTTGTAAGAGAGAGAGTTAACTTTAGGGGAGGGGTGGTTATACTTGACATGATGTGGTAATTGATGGGATTGATGGATTGATTTGACATGTTATAGAGATTCTCTTAGGATTGCAAATGCACGGCATTTTCTCGAACTGAACACAGGCCCACATCTTCTGACCTGGGTATCGCCTCGATGCGTAATACGCGGCGTCAGAACCGCGGCGACGGTGCGGTCGCCAGGGTATAAGTCTCGGGTCGAGACAACTCTAGAATACGGAATATGACTCAAGGTCGCGCGCGACTGCCGATTATGAATCACGAGTTGCCTGAAATTCGACCGGGAGGACCGTGGAAGCCTATGGAACAGTACAGGCTAGGATACGGGTCTTACAATAGGATTGATGCATGACTAGATTGTATGATTCATGCATCTTGCATTGTATGTTGTGATTACTGTAAGCCCTAGCATCATCAAGGCCGTAGCCTCCACAAGCATATCGTGGATGGCCAGATGGGACACCGAAAATACGTTACTAGCATCGGGCTTTTATTATGGCCCTCGGTGAAAATACCTAAACCTCCAAGGCTAGAAGATGCCCCAACGTCAAGACCGAATGGATATATATGAGCGCATGAGGGCCGTATACCAGTAGGTCACGTCTCTCATTATGTCATAATCGGTTTGGATGGGGTTGGCCCCTTACCCACTTGAGGGTAGTAGGCATAGCTAGGTAAAGTTTGACCAGCTCGTAATTGGGTCTGCTATCGACGTGTCAGGTAGATATTAACTAACTACTGGCTAGGTGGATAGTGAGGTCTCTTCCACTACATGGTTGTGTTCAGTGGGTGGGGATTGTATGTTGTGTGTACTAGACCCTGGTAATGATCCCAAAGATGTACAGTACTGATATGTGGACTTATTGAGCAAGCGTTGCATACTTATTCATTTATTCATTAACTATCCACTTAGGAAGGTGGTGCGCAACTATTTGTTACTTATACATTCGCAATGGCCAGGATTTCGGTTGGGGCACGCGAATAACATGAGATCAGGAGTGTACCACATTGAGTCTGACTATCCAAATTTAGGTATGAGACTTGTTTGGATATAAGTCCTTTGTGGTGAACTCCGTAGCCTGCGATACTACGTACTATCATCCCGACTTCACACTCCAGCTTGGTCATTTCATTCGCATCGCATATTGCATTACATCCGCAGGCATATGGCGTTTTGGGTTATTATGTGTCTACACTTATATGGCCTAAACGAACTCAGCAGGATTTACATATTGCATTGTACCCTCGGCATCTAATATTTGGCTCTCTTGAACTCCTCATTTGCATAGTTGATTTGTATTGCATACTTTGATATTATATGACTCATGACCTTGTCAGTATTTCTGCTTATTCTGATATTGTATAGTTCGTGAACTTATCAGTACCTCCGTTTACTCTGATATTACATTCTGAGCACGCATATACTGCTCATACACTTACACCATCGTCTAAGATTTCTAAAGCTTATGCATGATAGATGCGTGCAGGTGACATTATGATGCAGCCGAGCTGAGGTAGGAGCGTGCGGTTGAGCTTTTGGAGTTTTCTTTTATATTTCTATATTATATTTTTCTTTCAGCATTGTACTCAAATGATTATATTAGTGGATATGTGTTGATGATGTTATTTTTATGATCTGGGTATACTTGTGGTTATGCTTCTTATGAGATAAATTCATGTTAAAAATTCTCCTTGTAGGATCTCGAGATCAGGATCTGGCATATGAGCGTTGGGAGTCGATAATGGGGTACTACGGAGGCTGTTGACACCGTATTCGGCGAACAGGAATTTTGTAAACCCAGTTTCTGAGTTTGGGGTGTGATAGAAGTTGGTATCAGATCATAACTTGGGAATACCTAAAGATAACATCACATATCTGTTGATAGCTACCCTTCACTCTATGATTGTTGAGAACCTAGAATGGTTAGATTCTCAAGTTTGAATAACTTATAGATTTTTTGATATAGCTCCTTACCGTTGAAATTGTGAGGCTGCATAACATTCCATTTACGATCATTTCTAATCCAAGATCTGAAGATTAGTATGATCACCATAGTGTTGATGATGCGTCTTAGGAGGGCGAGGTTAAAATTAGAGAGCACTATCTTCATCCTTTAATAGATTGATTGTGCCTTGACTTATATACTTGATGATGTTTCCTCTTCTCTTATCTGTTCTGGAAATTTTGAGGATAAAATTTTTATTAGGAGAGGAGAGTTGTGAGACCCATATCCTAATCCATACCGTTCAGTATGCCTCCACAATCCTCCCGGTCGAATTTCGACTACCCGCAATCTGTTATCAATGTTTGCACATGATCCTAAGTTCTCCCATATATCAAAGTCGACTCGACTCAAAACTTGTACTCTTGCGACCGCGCTGTCACCGTGGTTCCGACGCCGTGTATTATGCGCCGAGGCGATACTTGAGCCAGGAGATGTGGGCCCGCGTTCAGTTCGAGAAAAATGCCATGCATTGCAAATACTAAGGGAATCTCTACAATACATCACATCAATTCATCAATCAAATGTCAAGTACAACACCCATCCCCAAGTACAACCATCCTCCCCAAAGTCAACTCTCTCTCTTACAACCAAGTACACTCATCCATCACTCACCATCCCTCTCTCCCATCACCTCTCTTTCTCTCTCATTCTCCAAGCAGCCCACGTCCAAGCAAGCTCCATGAGCGAGCTTTGTGTGGCCCACTTCCTATCTCCCATCCCCACCTCCACACGTGGGACGTGGGACCCACCTGCAGCAGTGGAGACCACCACATTGTATGTGTACCACGTCTAAGTCGTCCGTTCAAGGCCTAGACGTTGGCAGATTTAAAATATGTATATATATATATATATATATATATATATATATATATATATATATATATATATATATATATATATGTTATACATATATAATACATTTGGTGGGCCCCACTTGGGACCCACCGGTTGTGATAAATGATTGGTTGGTGTACCTTAACAGCTATATAGCTATTGTATTGACATGAGGTATGGTTTTAATCCACACCATCCAAATCATAGGACCAGCATGTATATGTTTTATCCAGGCCTGCTAGATGGCCTGGACGTGAGGAAAAATACAAATGTTAGCTTGATCTAGACTGTGGTGGACTATCCACGTGGCATCACTGGTGCATGTGTTGTATTTACCATCCATCAGATTGGGACAGTAGCACCCACCAACTATGGGTTTTATCTGCACCATCCGTGCAGTGGACCACACCATGATATAGGTGTTTTGATCCACGCCATCCAGTCCAGCATCTAGACGTGGACCCACCATAATATATGTGATGTATTCACACTATCCAGCCGCATGGACAGTAGAAGCCCCACATGCTAATGCATGTTTTTTTTATCCAAGTCGTTCACCTATTGGGTCCCGTGCAGCAGGCAGCTGCTACTGCCCTGCACGTCAACAATTCTGTGGGCCACACCTTGATGTATGTGGTGTATGCACCCCGTCTAACAGATCTGGACTATGGACCACACCTAGATGTATTTATTTCAACCTCACCATCTAGAACGTCTTGACGGTGCTGGACAATGTTTGGACGGTGTTGTGGACCCCACCTCGATGTATGTTCCATATCCACACCGTCCACAATGTTTGGACGGTGCTAGTCAACGTTTGGACTGTACCGATTTACATGGATAATGTTTAGATGGTGCTGATTTATCTGGACAATGTTTGGACAGTGCTGATCATCATTAGTGGGCCATGTGCCCCATGGAATGATGGTGTACAGTGATACACAGGATACACCTACAATTATTAAAATAATTTTTAGTGTGGTCCAAGCTCACTTGAGGCCCATTGGTGCGGCCCATCCATGAGGCCCATCATGATGTATATTGAGGCCCATGTGCAGGGCCCACCTGTGATGTATATAGGCCTATGTGTAGGGCCCACCTATTGTGTCTTTGAAGCCCATGGGTTATGGCCCATTGTGATGTATTCGAGGCCCATGGGCAAGGCTTGATGTGATGTATTTATGGCCCATATAATGAGGCTCATTGAGTTATATTTTTGGCCCATGTGATTCGGCCCATAGTGATGTGCAGCCCATTTGATGTATATGAGGCCCGTTGGTGCGGCCCATTGATATGACCCACTTGATGTATATGAGGCCCGTTGGTGTGGCCCATTGATACGGCCTATGGTGATTGTATGAGGCCATGGGCCCACGATACGTTTGGCTCTATGTGGACCACTCCTTGGGAGTAATGTTGGTTAAATGTCCACATTGATGGGCAATGATGGTTTAATGTCCACATTATGACCTTCCCTTAGGCCTTGTTCGGCCGATTATTGAGGTCGATTCCGATTGTCGAGGCCGATTCTGATTGTCGAGACCAATTATCAAGGCCGATTCCGATTATCGAGGCTAACTCTAATTATAGAGGCCGATTCCGATTGTCAAGGCCGATTCCAATTGTCGAGGTCAATTCCAATTGTTGAGGCCGATTCTGATTATTGAGGCCAATTCTGATTGTCGAGGTCGATTTCAATTATTGAGGTCGATTCCGATTGTCGAGGCTGATTTTGATTATCGAGATCAATGCTTATTATCGTGGCCGATTGTCGAGGCCGATTATCGATTATCGGTGCCGATTATCGATACCAATTATGAGTATGTGACAACATAGCATCATGATACATGCTCATACGCATCATCTGCATGTTTGTTATGAGATGCGGTTGACCATTGCATATGTCATTGGGCAGGTTGTTATGATACTTCCTAATAAGCGGAGGTTATCTCACATGAGCGCATGGTATACGCAGGATTGATGCATGACTAGATTGTGTAATTCATGAATCTTGCATTATGTGTTGTGATTATTGTACGCCCTAGTGACATCAGGGTCGTAGCCTCCACAGGCATATTGTGGATGGCCAGATAGGATACCGAAAATCTGTTACTAACATCGAGCTACCATAGATGGCCCTAGGTGAAAATTCCTAAACCTCCAAGGCCAGGAGATGCCCCAATGTCAAGACAGAATGGATATATATGAGCGCATGAGGGTCATATACCAGTAGGTCGTGTCTCCCACTGTGTCGTAGTCTGTTAGGAGCAAGTATGGCCCTACCCACCCGAGGGTAGTGAGCATGGCTAGGCTGAATTTGACCAGCTCATGATTGGGTCTACAATCGACGTGCCGGGTAGATATTGGTTGACTACTGGCCAAGCGGATAGTGAGGTCTCTTCCACTTGTATGGTTGTGCGTCCAATGGACGGCGATTGCATGTTGACTGTACTAGACCCCGGTGATGATCCCAGAGATATACAGTACTGATATGTGGACTTATTAAGCAGGCATTGCATACTCATTCATTCATTCATTTACTATCCACTCGGGCTGGTGGTGCGCAACTATTTGTTACGTGTGCTTTCACAATGGCCAGGATTTCAGTTAGGGCGCGTGACTAACCTGAGATCAGGAGTTTACCACATTGAGTTTGACTATCTAAATTTAGGTATGAGATTGGTTTGGACAGAAGTCCCTTGTGGTGGACCCCATAGCTTGCGATACTACGTACTATCATCCCGACTTCATCCTCCAGCTTGGTCATTTCATTCGCATCGTATATTGCATTACATGTGTAAGCATATGACATTTTGGGTTGTTATGTTTCTGCACTTATATGGCCTAGACGGACTCAGCAGGATTTACATATTACATTGTACCCTGGGCATCTGGTATTTGGCTCTCTTGAACTCCTTATTTGCATAGCTGATTTGTATTACATACTCTGATATTGTATGACTCATGACCTTGTCAGTATTTTTGCTTACTCTGATATTGTATGGTTCGTGGACTTATCAGTACCTCTGTTTACTCTGATATTACATTCTGAGCACACATACTGCTCACACACTTACACCATCCTCTAAGCTTTCTATAAGCTTATGCACGATATATGCGTCCACGTGATATTATGATGCAGCCAAGCTGAGGTAGGAGCGTGCAGTTAAGCTTCTAGAGTTTTCTTTGATATTTCTATATTATATTTCTCTTTCAGCATTCTACTCAAATGATTATATTAGTGGATATATGATGATGATGTTATTCTTATGATCTGGGTATACTTGTCGTTATGCTTCTTATGAGATAAATTTATGTTGAAAATCCTCCTTATAAGATCCTAGGATCGGGATCTGGCGTATGAGCGCTGAGAGCCGAGAATGGGGTACTACGGAGGCTTTCAGCACCAGATTCGACGATTAAAAATTTTTTAAACCTAGTTTCCGAATTTGGGGTGACAATAGCAATGGCTTAAGGATCTTTTATTAGAAATATTGTTCTATGCGAAGAGTATATTAGTTATTTCGCTATATTGTGATAATGAAGTCACATTAGTTAGACCCTACAATGACACTTATAATGAAAAGTATATACATATAAGTCTACGGCACGACTATGTGAGACAATTAATTCAAGATGAAATCATTGTGATTTCCTATATGAAACCAAGTAACAACTTTGTTGATCTTTTTACTAAACCTCTAATGAGAGAGGTACTCATGACAACGTTTAGAGGGATGGAGTTAAAGCTCTTCAACCAAAGTTTCACCAGCGATGCAAACCCAACCCAAAATTAAAAAATTTCTAAGTTTCAGTTTAATGGATAAAAATAAGTTAATGATATGTGAAAAGTTTCAACGCCAAAATCATAGATAACCCCATCCAGGATAAGTAGTGTTGGTCGTTATAGATAAAGGACTAAGTCTTAGAGCTCTTAATGAAATCTAGTCTAAATGAAAATGCCTTAATAGTAATGGAAACACTAGAAGGATTTCACCTATGTGAATGCAGAGGTGGTGCGGCCTCTCGTGAGACTTAGAGTTTCTCTTGAGATCATTCATTAAACATGATAAGCACATGGCCATTAAATGTGTCGAGCAAGATTTGTGGGAACCCAAATAACAAAAAGTGAGTATGTGTGTGGTATCTCCGGTTATGTCATCTAAGAATAACTAGTTCAAAGTTGCAGCTGCCAGCAATTCCAATAGAACTTTAAGCTATTTAACTAAGAAAATATTCAAATTGAAAGATATCGTTCTTTATACATATAAGTTGTCTAGTCTGACAAATGTCTTGTCTTTCAAAAATTATTTTCAACTAAGTGGGGAATTGTTATGAAAATGATTTTGATTAAAAATACTTTAAATAACATATATATATATATATATATATATATATATATATATATATATATATATATATATATATATATATATATATATATATTAGTGTTAAATAAAAAACTTAGTTTTTCACCTTTGAGAATAGTCGTGCACATTAGGATGGGCTCAGGCTCGGGCTCGAGCACGATCTCAGTCTCGGACTCAAAATCAATGCGAGGGTGTTAACATGTGAGAGAGTGTGGCTGTATAGGTGTTAGGGGCGTACTTTGCACTTCGCACGTATGCATCGTGTCGTAGATGGGCCACTCTCTTACGTCCTTACGCGAACCGGCCCCAGGCAGGTGTGAGTCCTAATGTGACAGTGGATAAGTGAGATGGGTTAGGTGACTGAGTTTAAAGTTGAGGAGTTTTGTAGGGAAGAGATCTAAGAGTGATCTATTTGCCTTATATAGGAGATATGGAGCTATTTAAGAGGCCTAGTGTAACTACTCATGCAGTAATTAATTAGACCATGTAGAAATGTTACATGTGGCTAGCCCAGTAATCATAAACGACTAGCCACTGTGTCTAAACGTACGGCTAGCATGCAACTAGTCTCCCACATGTAAAACAATTAGAAATTTCCAAAAAAAAACTAGTTTCTCACCAACAATTGGAAATGGTCCATTGTATTTATAACCCTGGACCAAAACATACAGCCACCCTTGCCTATATAAACATAGATTGACTAGTTCATTCCATCATGACAAACAAATTAAACCAATCCGAACCAGCCAGGTACAACTGTTCTCTGATCAAGCCAACAAGTTCAACATAAACCTGAGTCAGACAGGACCAACATGTCCACAATAATCAGGCTAGTGTTGTGGTTTAAGCCAGGGAAGCTAATCTTCTATTTTCTATTTGGGAATTTTCTTTTTATCTTTCATCTACAAAACTATATTTACAGAGTTCTACTAGTGGGTATGTTTATAGAGTTCTACTAGTGGGTCCTTCGTGCTTGCTGAACGCAGAACCACACATAGGCTCATCGTATCCTATAAGTTATTTACCTGCAATATGTCCATAGTTTCAATTACTTTGATAATAGGCAAATAACGCTTTAAGGACAACATAATCACACATGCTTTAGCATGTTCTTAATATTATATTTTATATTTTTCAGTTTCTAATTTCCTTCTATTTTACAATAATTATAAATTTATAATTTATGATTATCAAATCTCAATATTAGGTATATTAACACAATGTACCCCATTAGCAACGACCCGTGTTGGTTGCTTTTCTCTATGCCATGCTGCTTACTCTATGATTAGAGTTGTACACGAGTCGATCCGAGCTGAGTATTGCCCAACTCGTACTCGGCTCAGCTCGGCCTTCGAGCTCGGATGCCTAGCTCGTGCTCGGCTCGTCTAAGTTTGAGCCGAGTTTGAGCAGAGTTTTCGGCGGGAACGACTAGCACCGGATGGGAGATTGAGGTGGAGGAGAGGAAGATGGTGAGGAAAAGGATACGCCAGAGGAGGAGACGATGCTCGGATCGAGTTTGACGATGGATGCGCCAGAGGAGGAGACGATCTCTCCTTCCCCTCCCCTTCAGTTCCTATTGATGAATCTTGAGCCGTTGTTCCTGCTGGATATTAATGTTGGTTTGATCTTTTTCTCTCTAGAAATGATCGCACAAGCTGTCTTTCCATCAGACTCCTGATCTCTATGAAAAATGAGTCACGCCGTGAGGGTTAGTTGCTGCAGAAATCAGGCTAATCCGCTCATTAGGTGGGGTGCTGCACATTGATTGGGTATATATACCCCTAGTCGAGTACCGAGTCGAGTCCAAGTCGAGCCGAGTTGAGTCGATTTCGTGTACTATTCAAGTCGAGCCAAGTTGAGCAGGGTCATGCTCGTACTCGGCTCGAACTCAATTCGAGCACCAAAAATCAGCTTGTGCTCGGTTCAAACTCATTTCGAGCCAAATCGAGTCCAGTCGAGCGAGTTACCGAGCCAAGTCGGCTCGTGTACAGGTTTATCTATGATAGACACAACTTGATGCTCCCTATCTCGGAGATACATACGTGAGACTATGCATAGGCTCATATGCCCTCCTTAGTCTATCTTATATTGATGGAGTCATAGATTCTATATTAGAGAATGTATAATGCATGTGCGGAGCATTATTTCAGTGTGTGAGAGGATGCAAAGCTCATATTCATTGAAAGGGTGCAAATCCCATATTCGAGGAGAGGGGATGATGCCCAAATTCATCATCCACATGCTCATCTATGGATCTTTTGAGGTTACGGGTTATGCCCATCTTTGCATTACATGGCGTTATACATCTATATGGCATTCATTGCATTGTATTAATTATTTTCTTTCTATTTTTTATATTCTATATTTGCATTATTATTATTATTATTTTAGAATTTTGATTACTCTATATGGTATAATTAATGGCTTATGTTATATCACAACATAGAATGTAATAAGAACATCAATTAATATATAAAATATTTACTAAAAGCTATTCAGTTATTTGTGTTCTCTCTCTTACGTTGATGGGTAATATTTGTGAATATTTATGAATGTCTATATATGTAAACGTGAATGTTTACACTATTAAGACCACTCAAAATTGATATCAACCTCCACGTGAATCCAAGGAATGGTTTAATATATCTTAATTAACCATTGAATGTTCACAAAAAAATAAAAAAATAAATTAAAATAATAATAATAATAATAATAAGGCTAGACCAGTTAAGAAATGTCCCTTGAAAATATCCCAATGGTTTTAATGGTCCTTGTGAAAATTGTTTCGGTCTATGTGGGACGGTTTTTATTACACGAGATGAGAATCAAATCCTATAAATCAAAGAAACTTTTAGCCTCTCAATCCAAGTTAAAAACGGTGGGCTATCCATCTTTGGCACACACTTGAGAAACAGAAAATTGGAAAGGTGTGCACGCGTGGGATGTAAGAGCTAGCTACGATTGGAATCATTCATCTTTAATGTGGAGAATGGAGAATAAAGCCATGCATCATGGTTCCAGCAGGGCACAAGGTATGTAACTAGTTCCCCAACCAGTCTGTGATCTCCTTGATAAAACTGTGTATACGATTAGGTGATCCTGTATCAGGGAATCATAGCTGTTCATCTGATTCCATCAAAGTTAACAAGATGTACAGTGGATGGATCTCCACCACCATTTAAGAAATGATGAAAGACCTAAAATTGTTTAAAGCTTCGAGCCAACTGTAAAAGACAGCGGAGATGTGTACTTATTCCGAAGACGACAAGCCCCTACACATAGAATTCACCGTTACAGAAACTGGCAACGGGTCATCTATGCCCCAAGGCGAACCAATGAGATCCCCTTACCACACATAAATAGGTGTAAAAATCCCATGAAACACGCAAGTATCAATACATACATAGAGAGAGAGGGAGAGAAATATGGCCTTATCAATTTCCTCGTTCACTTTCGTTGTCTGTTTTGCCCTTGCCGTCCTCACGGTGTCGGCCCATGAAGGTATGCAAGGAATGGGCTAGATGAGCCCCGCCTCGCCTCCCTCGGCAGCTTCTGTGGCTTTTCCGTCGGTGTTGGCTGCACTCTTCTTTTGTATGGTTTCCATGCTCGTACTCGGACGGAGGGTTTGAGCTTCAAGTTGTGTTTGCGTTGTTTGTGGGGGCTATTTTTCTTGTTGTTGCTTGCTATCTTTTAGCTTGATTTGGTTGCCAATGCGACTCTACAATTATCCAGTGGGTTGCAGTTATGTTGTGTTTGTGTGTCTAATGGGAAAGTTACAATGAATTGATCAATCGAAGCGTTGCTAAATTGATAGGTACGATTGCCAGCGCAATTCAGCGAGAACGGATTGGCTACCAGCCTGGTGGCTGATGGTCGGTGCTCTGTGGGCCCATCAAGATATGTGTTTCATCCATTCCGTTCATACATTTTTACAGATCATTTTAGGACTTAAACCCAAAAATGAGAGGGATATAAATCTCAGTGGACCACACCACAGGAAAACATTAATAGTGATTGGATATCTACCATTAAAATCCTCTTAAGGCCCAATGTACTGTTTATTTGACATCCAATCTGTTGATTAGGTCTTACAGACCCAGATGAAGGGCAAAAACAAAGATCAACTTGATCTAAAACTTTTATGGGCCCCAAAAAGTTTTTAATAGTCAACGTTCATTCAACACTGTTTCCTGTAATGTGGTCTACTTGAGATCGAGATATACCTCATTTTTTTATCTCGTACCATAAATATAGATGGACGGTATGGAAGAAACAATTACATCATTGTGGAGCCCAAAGAGCACCGACCATTGCCGGTGTTAGGAGTAGCCAATCCGTTTCCAATTCAGCTCCCTCCTCCCGGAGACGGATCAGCTTCCGATAGGTTGAGCAGCGAGACTTGCCACTGAAGTGACATCACCGAGTCCAATGGCCCCACCGTGACGTATGTTTTGTATTTAGGCAGAGAATCACATTAGGGCAAGAGCCAAAGAACTGAGTCAAATCCAAATATCCAGTGGACCCCACCACAGAAAACAAGGGAAAGAGTGACGCCCATCATTAAGAATTCTAAAAGCCACCAAAGTTTTCGATCAATCTAATATCTGTGTTCTCCCTCCTTCCATGGCTGTGTTAACGTGCGAAGAGGTTGGATTTCAAGTAAACATAATGGTCAGCTTGAGAAAAGTTTCAACAGTGGACATCACTCTCCCAACTGTCTTTTACGGTGTGTCCACTACAGCTTTGTATCTGCCTTATTCTTTGACTCATGCCTTAAAATGATATCTCTAAACGGACGAATGGTGTGTATACAACACATACATCATTAGTGGGGCCCACATAATTTGGTGATGTCACTTAACCCTCTCGCTACTCAACCTGTTAGTACCTAATCCGCGTCCCCCTCTTCACCTCCACAAAAATTCCGTACATGCATTCAGCGGTGGCCCCTGCGCTTGTAATGGATTTTCATCTACATTGGTATCTGGCTCGTGATTGGGACATCCTAAGTGCCCATAAGGTATCCTGGTGCAGATTTTAGGCTATATCATTCATTATATGGTCCACCCGTGTACAAAAACACTAAATGGTTTACAAGAATTTCCAACAGTCCACCTTCAGCCAAAAAGGGTGGCGTGCCTGATAAATGGACAAAGCCCAATCTTCTATTTGGGGCCACCTTCAAAATAGGCCCGCCTTATGCACGGCTCATATTTGCCAGAGACTATCCAGGACACACGTGCCCGGTGTAAAGATGATTTCAGAGGGGAGCCGATTAGATGCGCCCCGGCCTCACCAAACATGGTGTGGCCCTGACCATCCGTTGGGCCCATCTTGATGTATTTATTGTTTATCTGCACCGACCACTCATTTTCTCATATCATTTTGGAGATGAAACAAAAAATGAAGCATAATCAAATCTCAGGTGGACCACACTATAGGAAACAGTAGTGGTCGACCATTAAAAGCTTCATGTGGGCCACCAAAGTTTTGGATAAAGCTGATATTTGTTTTTTTTTTTTTTTTCCCCTTCATCCAGGTCTCTCTGACCTTATCAACAGGTGGATGGAAAATACATGTTACAGTGGGCTGTAGGAAGTTTTTAACAGTGTACGTTAAATCATCACTGTTTCCTATGTGGTTCACCTAACATTTGTATCTGCATCCGTTTCATTTTGAGAAAATGACCACTGTAGACAAAACCTTTTACCCAGCGGTTTTTATCGCGGAATACAAACTTAAGTTACCAATCTAGACTAGCACGTGCGGACAGCGACGTTGAGGACGAAACTACCCCTCCTTCTTTACTTTTTACTGCCGTTGCTTTTCGACGCCCTTTACAACAAACACATGCGCTTTGAGGACGAAACTACCCCTCCTTTTTATTTTCAGCTGTTTCCTTTTACTTTTCCTCTCCACTGCTACTTCCTGCCGTGGCTTCTGTCCGTTTTCTTCATCCGGTTAGAAAGATAAAAATATTCTCTTTGTGGGCCCCTTATCAACGTCTGTCTTCTTCTGAAAATGGTCAGTCAGGCGAAGAAAGCACGCAACAAAGGTATATTTTAAACTCATTTGGGCCTACATTGAATGTACGTGGCTGTTTGTTGGTGCTCCGTGGGCCCCACTATGGTGGTATGTGGTCGGTGCTCTGTGGGCCCCACCATGGTGCTCTATGGGCCACACTATGGTGGCCGGTGGTCGGTGCTCTGTGGGCCCCACCATTTTCAACCAGTGGTCGGTCCTTTGTGGGCCCCACCATGGTGCTCTGTGGTTTGTGGGCCCCACCATGGTGGCCGGTGGTCTGTGGTTTGTGGGCCCCACCATGGTGGCCGGTCGTCGGTGCTCTGTGGGCCCCACCATGGTGTATGTGTTTCAGCCATTCCGTTCATCCATTTTGTCCGCTCAATTTCCACTAATATAAGGGGTTGAGCCCCAAATTAGATGGAAATTTGGCTGGTGGCCCGCTAGAAGAAAACAATGGTGATTGGATATCCATCATTTAAATCCTCCTGAGGCCCACTGTACTGTTTGTCTGAAATCCAATTTATTTTTTAGGTGATAAAGACCCAGATGAAGGCTAAAAACAAAGATCGTCTTGACCCAATACTTTTATGACCCCCAAAAAGTTTTTAACGGTCGATGTTTGTTAAACACTATTTCCTGTAATGTGGTCCAATTGAGATCAGGATATACCGCAATTTTTGTATAATATGATAAAATGATCCATAAAAATAGATGGACGACATGGATGAAACACATACATCATTATGGGGCCCACAGAGCACCGAACACCAGCCATTGGCTAGTGGTAGGGGAAGTAGCCAATCCGTTTCATATATCATATCCATGTCGTCCGTCCATCCGTTTTTCCATTTAATTTAAGGGGTCGAGCCCCAAATTGAAGCATATCAAAATATCAAGTGAATCATACTACGGGAAACAGTGAGCACAATGATTTTCTAGTCTGCCTCGCTGATTTCATATTTCCCCCGCTCAATTTCATGTTTGCCTCGCTGATTTTCCAGTTTGTCCCGCTCAATTTTATATTTGCCCCGCTCAATTTCATGCTTGCCCTGCTAATTTCCATGATTGTCCCGCTCAATTTCATGCTTGCCCCGCTAATTTCATGTTTCCCCCGCTCGATTTCATGTTTGCCCTACTGATCTTATAGTTTGCCCTGCTGATTTTATGTTTCCCACGCTCAATTTCATGTTTGTCCCGCTCAATTTCATGCTTGCCCCGCTAATTTCTGTGTTTGCCCTGCTCAATTTCATGCTTGCCCCGCTCAATTCCTAGTTTGTACCACTCAATTTCATGTTTGCCCTTCTCAATTTCATGCCTACCCCGCTCATTTCCTAGTTTGCCCCGCTTAATTTTATGCTTGCCACACTCAATTTCTAGTCCGCCCCACTCAATTTCATGTTTGCCCTGCTCAATTTCATGCCTACCCTGCTCATTTGCTAGTTTGGCCCGCTCAATTTCATGCTTGCCACACTCAATTTCTAGTCCGCCCCACTCAATTTCATGTTTGCCCCGTTGATTTTCTAGCTTGCCTCCACTCAATTTCTAACCTCAACTCTGTAACCTAAACCTAAACTTGAAAACCCAAACCTAAACCCGGTCCCGAACCCGATTTCCTAAGCCTAAAACTTAACCTATTCTCAGTTCCCTAAACCTTAACCTATAACCGACAGTTATAACCTAAACCTAAACCTGCAACCTAAACCTAAACCTGCAACCTAAACCTAAAACCTAAATGCATTCTCAAATCCCTAAACCTAAACCTACACCTAATCCTAATCTCAACTCCTTAACCTAAACCTAAACATTAACCTATTCTCAGTTCCTTAAACCTTAACCTATAACCGACACTTATAACCCAAACCCATAACCTACACCTATAACCTAAACCTATAACCTACACTTAGATGGGCCACATTGAATGTATGTAGTATATCCACACTGTCTATCTACTTTTAGCCCCACATTGAAGCGTATCAAAATATCAAGTGAATCATACCACGGGAAACAGTGGGCATAATGATTTTCTAGTGTGCCCTACTGATTTCGTGTTTCTCCCGCTCAATTTCATGTTTGCCCTGCTGATTTTATAGTTTGCCCCGGTCTCTAACCCGATTTCCTAAACTTAAACCTTATAGCCTAAACCTAAACCTAAACCTATAACCTAAATGTATTCTTAAATCCCTAAACCTAAACTTACACCTAATCCTAATCTCAACTCCTTGACCCAAACCTTAACTTGAAAACCCAATCCTAAACCCGGTCTCGAACTCGAATTCCTAAACCTAAACCCTAACCTATTCTCAGTTCTCTAAACCTTAACCTATAACCGACACTTATAACATAAACCTAGACCTGCAACCTAAACCTAAAACCTAAATGTATTCTCAAATCCCTAAACCTAAACCCACACCTAATCCTAATCTCATTTCCTTAACCTAATGAGAGAAGAATTGAAAACCCAAACCTAAGAATGTTCTCGAACTCGATTTCCTAAAACTAAACCTTAACCTATTCTCAGTTCCCTAAACCTTAATCTCTAACCTAACTTAAACCAAAACCCATAACCGATACTTATAACCTAAACTTAAACCTATAACCTAAATGTATTCTCAAATCCCTAAACCTAAACCTATACCTAATCCTAGTCTCAACTCCTTAACCTAAACCCTAACTTGAAAACCCAAACTTAAACCCAGTCCCGAACCTGATTTCCTAAACCTAAACCTTAACCTATAACCTATAACCTACACTTAGATGAACCAACATTGAATGTATGTAGTATATCCACGCCGTCCATCTAATTCTAGCGGTCGAGCCCCAAATTGAAGCATATCATAATATCAAGTGAATCATACCACGAGAAACAGTGGGCATAATGATTTCCTAGCTTGGCCCACTAATTTCATGTTTTCCTTGCTCAATTTCATGTTTGCCCTGCTGATTTTATAGTTTGTCCTGCTGATTTCATGTTTCCCCCGCTCAATTACATGTTTGCCCCGCTGAATGTATAACCTACACTTAGATGGACCAACATTGAATGTATGTAGTATATCCACGCCGTCCATCTAATTCTAGCGGTCGAGCCCCAAATTGAAGCATATCATAATATCAAGTGAATCATACCACGAGAAACAGTGGGCATAATGATTTCCTAGCTTGCCCCACTAATTTCATGTTTTTCTTGCTCAATTTCATGTTTGCCCTGCTAATTTTATAGTTTGTCCTGCTGATTTCATGTTTCCCCCGCTCAATTACATGTTTGCCCCGCTGATTTTCTAGTTTGCCCCGCTCAATTTTATGTTTGCCCCGCTCAATTTCATGCTTGCCCAGTTAATTTCCGTGTTTGCCCCGCTCAATTTCATGCTTGCCCCGCTGATTTCATGTTTCCCCCGCTCAATTTCATGTTTGCCTTGCTGATTTAATAGTTTACCCGGCTCATTTCATGTTTCCCCCGCTCAATTTCATGTTTGTCCTGCTGACTTTTCAGTTTGTCCCGCTCAATTTCATGCTTGCCCCATTCAATTCCTAGTTTTCCCCGCTCAATTTCATGTTTGCCCTGCTCAATTTCATACCTGCCCCGCTCATTTCCTAGTTTGCTCCGCTCAATTTCATGTTTCCCCCGCTCAATTTCATTTTCAACCCGTTGATTTTCTAGTTTGCCCCCACTCAATTTCATGTTTGCCCCCGCTCAAAACCTAAACCTAAACCTATAACTTAAATGTATTCTCAAATCCCTAAACCTAAACCTTAACTTATTCTCAATTCCCTAAACCTTCACCTATAACCTAACTTAAACCTAAACCTGTAACCTACACTTAGATAGGCCCACATTGAATGTATGTAATATATCCACGCTATCCATCTAATTTTAGCAGTTGAGTCCCAACATATCAAAATAAGATTGTAAATTATACCATGGGAAGCAGTGGGCATAATGATTTGTTTTCATGTTTCCCCCGCTCAATTTCATGTTTGCAGCAACAATCTTCAAAAACTTGTGCATGAAGCCTTCCTCCCTTGAGACTTTTCAATTCTTCTCTCATTAGCACCGACAAGTGAGCTTTCAAATACGGTTCATCAAGAGGAATTCCATAGAGAATCATTCTTAACGCCAGAAAATCATCCATGTCAAAGGTATTCAATGCTAATACAATTGTAAGGTTTAGAAATCAGTGGAATTTAACATAGGTGTCAAAAATATTTATTAGTGAAATAATTGCCCAAAGAACAGTTTTTTAGGTTATTCAGTTAGAATAAGTGGATGAAGAAATGCATTTCATCCCGCTTCCAATGACACATCTAAGAAGTCTCAAGTAGAAAACATACTTCTCAATGCAATGTGCGTATTGAAAACAACAGTTCGAGCATCGTTCAAAGCATTCCTTGGAAGATCCATAAAATATTCTTGAGAAGACAGCTCCATACTTTAGTAGTGAAGTAAAAGTCTTATTTAGGCACGTTTTTCTTAGCTGATTGCTAAAAAAGGAAGACAAGTAATTTGGATAAACTCTTCACATCACCTTCGCATAGATACCAAATAACTGTTATATACAAGCACTAAAAGTTTGCCTCAATCAAATTCACCGAGGCTTATTTAATGTTTGCCCAGCTTAATATTATAGTAGATAAGGTCAATTTCATATTTACCCCACTCAAGACCTTGACAACCTGAGTCAACCTGACCTCATCTGAAGTTGGGACAATTGATCCAAACCCGTTCATATTTTTGGTATTTCTCGTTCCAGTTTTATTTCCAATTCATATGAAGCTTTGGGAAAATTAATGAAATGCTACTGCAGTTTTAACATACTCTGATTTTGCCCACAACGTTTATCTTCTGAATTTCATGTTTGATATGTTTTTCAATTCATCTTTGCAGGCGATGAATATTCTGCAAAGATCCCCAACCCAACAAGTAGGTGTACACTCACATGGTGGTTTGACAAGGTGAAGGGTGGAGTGGAGAAGCATGATAGTCGCCTAAATTTGTTTAGGCAATCTCCTTTCTCATTTCTACTGCACGTTACATCCTTTAGATTTTTAGGAGCTCTATTTCACCTTCTTTTTGTAAAATACAAAGGTGATCTAGTATTTGAGATCAGCGGAAGGCGAGTGCACTTTACCGAGATGGATTTCGCCCTCATTACCGGACTTAAGTTTGGAGATCTAACTGTACCGAAGATATGTTGCATTGCGAGTACATTAAGAGACAAATACTTCAAAGGATATCCAGTATTAAAGAAGCAACTAATGGAGGTGTTTGAGAGATTAGTTGACACCGATAATCACGAGGACGTCGTGAAGGTTGCCCTACTTCTGGTTGTGGAGCACTTTCTTAGGGGAACCGAACCGAAAACCATGTGCAATATGGATTATATTTACCTGGTGGAGTCGCTAGATGATTTCTATGGGTATCCCTGGGGTAGTTTGGGATACTATACAATGTCACAAGGAATCGAATCTGCTGTTGCAGCATCAAGTTCCCCTCGGTACACAGTATGTGGTTGCGTCTTTCCTCTACAAGTAAGAACACCTTTTACTTTGTATATGTCTTCTCTCTATAGTCAATTATGGATCTTTAACCTGGTGCAAATTCATTATGACAGGCTTGGGCAGTAGAGATATTACCGGCCCTACAAGACTGTGTTGTTTCGTATGTTCCGCATCAAATTCCACGCTTCATTCAATATCGAGGTTGGAAGGGTTGGAGGTATAACAACATACATGCTATTTTCGAGAATAAAGCTGTAAGTTTATATATATATATATATATATATATATATATATATATATATATATATATATATATATATATATATATATATATCCCCATCATTTACTTTGCCTAACTTGACATATCTGCTCAACTTATTACTCTTTGTTCTTTTGCAGACCCTAGTAGTAATGAAATTAGAACCAACGCTACGAGAGTGGGAAACGGATGCCGTTCGTTCTATGCAAGACAGTTTCCAGGTGAGATGTTGCGGAAGATGAACTATAATTTCATGTCTACCATTGTAGAGTTATCCTTACTCTTACATATCCATCTATGTATTTTGTAGCTTACTCAGACCCAGGAAGATGATGAGGGTAATGAGATTGCTCACGAGGAGGATGACGAGTCAGATGATAGTGATGAGAAGGGCGTGGAGGGATCGGGACTGAGGGAGGGTATACCGAATGTGGTTCTTATGGAGGAGTTTCGGAATGAGCGGGAAGAGTTGAAGAAGGAGAGAGAGGAATTGAAAAATGAGAGGGGCGAATTGAGGAAAGAGAGGGCAGAGATGAGAAGGAAAGAAACAAGGCTCGATGACAGGGAAACGTTACTGAAGAGGGAGAAGGAGTTGTTCTTTGTGGACAAGGAATGGTTCTTCAAGGACAAGGAAAGGTTAACGAATGAGAGGGAGGAGTTTAATAAGGAGAAGGTCGCTAGTCGTACACAGAGAAGACGTTTTGTGGTGGAGGAGGAGGGTGAGGAGTCGAGGAAGGGAGTGAACGTAAACGATATTGGCAATAAAGAACTTGGACATGTAGATATGAATGTGCAATCGTATAATAATGTCAAAGGTAACGTATCGAATGAATTCACTTCTCATGTCGTTTATGAAAGGAGATTCAAAAGGGTATTGAAGCCGTCCTATTACAAGATTTCTCCCTACTTGTCCTTGTCTGCATTCGATACAACACCTGGGGTGGACAAGGAATGGTTCTTCAAGGACAAGGGAAAGTTGGCGAATGAGAAGAATGAGTTTAATACGAAGAAGGAAAGTAGTCCTAAACAGAGGGGACATTCTGTTATGGAGGTCGATGATGAGAAGTCGAGGAATATAGTGGAGGCAAATGATATCGAAGATAAAGAACTTGGACATGCATCCATTTCTCATCCTGTTTCTGAAAGAAAAACCAAAAGGGTACTGAAGCCGTCGTTTTACAAAGTTTCTCCGTACTTGTCCCTATCTGCATTCGATACAACCCCTGGGGCGGTTTCAAAACCCGAGCAAGTTACAGCTTTTGCTACATCTCCGATACCATTTCCTCATCAGATGGATCCTTTCAGGATATTATCCGCACAGGAGGTGAAAGAAGCAGAGGACTGGTATGGAGCAAACAAGGACATGCCAGCGGGGAAATGGTTCATTACGATATGGATGAAGAATGCCTGGGTTGATAGCGAGGTAAGCATTACTAATTTATTCTCTATATGCATCGATTGTCAAGTCCTCATTTTGTTATATGAATCTATGAAGAAATTCTACTATCCTTGTTGATTAGGCCATCGACACATACATTGAGTTCCTTGAGAAAAGGCATAACGCCTACTCAATAGCATATCCTCAAGATTGCAAGTTTTGTCCTACGTATTTTACGGTAAATGTTTATTACGGCAATCCTTAATTACCCCTCAATCTTGTTTTATTACATGCATTCAACTTTAATCATGTTTGTAACAGCAAAGCCTTGAGGGGTGTTTGCCGGTTTTGATCCGATATCGGGCCTCCCATTCGGCGTCAGAACGGTCGTCGCTAATAGGCCAGCTAACCACGGCCTACGCAATTGCCAGGCAACGAGATAAGCCATACGCCAGAGCGATTTGGTGTTATGAGCGGGTTATGCACTTATCACACCACGCTTCATCTCTTATTGTTATGTGCTCATTCATGTTTTGACAAATATATTATTTTGTAAATCATGGACAGGTCTATGTGCCAATAAATTACGGCAATTCACATTGGTTTTTGCTTGTCATATATCCTAGAGAACGAGAAATCGTTGTTGTGGATAGCCTATACACATATCTAACGCCGAAGTTCAAGCAAAAGATGAAGAATATGATGGATGCACTCTCCGTTCTCTTCCATGCCACTGGAGACAGTACTGCGCTTGAAGGAAATGAATGGACCGTCAGATTCGATGAATCCGCGCCGAAGCAAGACAATGGCTATGATTGCGGAATATTCGTTATGAAATTCATTGACATTTTGTGTAGCGGTCTCACCTTGGAAGGAATAGACATGCAAAAATTCACCGCCGAATGGAGGAGGACAATAGCATATGATTGCTTGACTGTAGTCAAGAGGTGATATTTGTGCAATGTGCATGGGAGAAAGATTTTGTAAGAATGAATTATTTTGAGGTTTACAGTAATCTTGGAGTGTCGAAAATTTCCAAGTATGTGCATTTCAGTCCGAGTTCCTTCTCTAATCACGATAGCCATGGGAGGGTTGATCCGAATTCCACTCAAGTCTATCGTGAATAGAGAAAGAGCTCGGACTGAAATGCATATACTTGGAAAATTTTCTTCATACTCGCTAAAGTGCAAGTTTCCATATATAGCATACTCTATAATTTTAGTCCTATCGAGTTCAATGCCATGATATTACACATTGTATGGATTCTATGCACAACGATGCAATACAATTTCTATTTTTCTTTCGACTTTCTCTGCTTAATAACCTAATATGGAATGCTTACGAACCCCTCAATGTTTGGACACCCAGTACATTTTCCTGACGTGGACACTGTGAGAGACACTGTGAGAAAGACGAGACCTTCATGTCCTGGAGACAGATGACGTCCAGTTTCTTCCTGGATATATATGAGGAGGTTAACAATTTGAGTTTGAGCATTTTCTTGGCCTAATAAACTGTACATGTTTTTTCCACTTGTGTTTCATTCTTGTGGCTTTATTTTTGTGTAAATTAAGATGAAATTTTGTTGCTCGGGTGGTCTATAAACAGGCACGCATGGATGCATGATCAGAACCATTTTGCGTGCCTCACCATTGTGACGGTGTGCATCTATTCCTCACCATCCAAATGGTGGCGCTCAAATTGATGGTTGAGAAACAAAATTCTCAAACACTCACATGCAACATAAAAAAAAAAAAAAAAGAAAAAAAAAATGCATTAATCAGGAAACTAAGATTGTACTGAGTGTCATTGTTTTCATATTAATTGGCTTGTTGTTCATCAGCTAGTTCTTTGTGAGTGCAAGTGATTTTCAATTTCTGAAGATCCGCATTTCAGATTCTTGTCCATAACTTGTCAAAAGGATCTACGTGAGTCCCATTTAAAGGGCTGACTCGTGGTTATAAGACATCGTGAGTTCGATACAAGTCATCCCATGCCTATGACTGTTATTTATCTAGATCTTTTATTTGCTATAAACAGAAAATTTCCCCTGACAGGTATTGCATACAGCAGATTTCAGGAGCTTTTTATTGAAGAGAACTACCGTGATATCTTCCGTTCAGACTCTGACTGGAAGATCATACTACTGAGATATTTCAATCCAGTTGGAGCTCATCCCAGTGGTGATATTGGCGAGGACCCTCGTGGAATTCCAAACAATCTTATGCCCTTTGTACAGCAAGTTGCTGTAGGCAGGAGGACTGCACTAACAGTGTTTGGGAATGACTATTCAACAAAGGATGGTACTGGGGTATGGTTAAAATTAGTTCTTCATTATTTTTACATTCTATTTTCTGTTAGACATGCATTATCTTGATTTGAGCCTCTGCACATGCACTGTGTACATTGAGTGGCCCATCTATTGATCGGAGAGTTAGCTCATAATTAGGCTTTCAACACATCAGATAAGCCAAATGATCATTAATCAGCTGACGGTTGTTAAAAAGATCTCCCAACACTCCGGGAGACTGGATTCAGTGCATATGCGAGGCCTGCCTGATGAGCGAACCAGCGTCATTCTTGCAATGGGTCAGCATATACACTGTGGGGGACTGCCTGATGCATGGCTCAGATGGGATGTTGGTGAATGTGACAGCTCAAGTTGAGCTTTCAACATCATGAGAGCTCAAACTAGAAATGTTGGGAAAAGCACAGGAAATGTGAAAGGAACCTTGTTGCCTTAAAAAAGGAAGTAAATATCCACTTCTACTGTTGCTCATGAAACCAACTTCATGTTGTTATTTCTCTGTAGTAAGTTGGTATGTGAAGTTTTCTTACTTCACAATGCTACTTGATTCCTAATGATAAGAAATGACTGCTGACCAAGCCTTGGGTATATATAAACTGCTTGCATTATGTCAGTTGGATGTAAGTTTGTTAAGTATGTGTGTTTGTTTGGTCACGATCATCAATTTCCCTTCTAGATTCAATTGTTTATTGAGCTTGCTTGTGTATCAAAGGGATGTAGGCCCTGAAGAAACTCAAAGATTTTGCTTTGGAAAAAGCTGATTTGGAACTCACAAGCAGAAAGCAATATTTCTATTTTTTTTTTTTTTTTGTATTTTTAATGTCAAAAAATGATGTGAATGTAGGTGCTACGGTTATTGGAAGGCAGCATGCTTCATGACATTGTGCCTCATGCCCAGCTGCAACATGCACGTACATGGACATATACAGATCTTGCTCCATCCATTCCCCAGAGAAGCCCAATTTCAAATGATTCGATAAACAAAGCAACGGCAGTTAGGCAAAGATCTACGGATATGTATGGCATGGAAAGACCAAGTAATGAATGCTGGATGTCAGGAGAAAATGACAACGTTTTAAGTGAAGAATTCCAAACGTATTTACATGCTTCATTTGCTCAGTTCATGCAAAAGATGAAGTCAGATGAAAAGGCCTATGCTTTAATGCATGGAGATGGTTATCAAAAAAGCCACCCCATTTCCAAAACAAGCATCAAGAGCATGTGAAATTACGAATGAGTTTTCTTTGTAATTTGTATTTTGTAGTTTTGTTTACAGTTAAATGAAGACTTTGCAAAGGCTTATTTGATTTCGTGGCTGAGAAAGTGTCTTATGTGTGATCCTATTTAATAGGAGTTGCGGTTAGTGCTATGTTGAAGCGTTCTGATGTAAAGCCTATTTATAGGCCCTTTTCTTTATTAATAAAATAGACAAAGTTTTACCATTGCAACACGTCTCTTTTACTTTTCTGTTTTGTATCAAGAATTAGGATTAAACATTGAACAAATTGATGGTTAGTCATGCCGAGAGCATGAATAGGATGATGGCCATCATTGTTGAAAGGATGCCCAGAATACATCAAGTAATTTTTCCATTCAACAGATTGTACCTCAGAAAATCGTGCCAAAACCTATTACACATCGGTAAATTGTGCCTTAGCCCTATAGTGGGAGCAAGATTTATCAAAAAATTGGCTCCAGCATAGCCAATACTAATAACACCTGCACTATGAGGGAAAATGCCTCCTAATCCAGTTACTATGAGTTTTAATGTTTCAATATGGATCTCTGATCTAACCGTTTCTTTTTTAGTCACTTATCAGATGGCTATGAGAGTCCACTCCCCTCAATTCTTGGAATTTCTCTTATTCACATGACAGCCCACCGGAAGAACAGTTACTTCATAGAAGTTTTATGCAGGACTAGCTTGCATAATGGCAATGACTGGATCCATCTCACAACATGAAATAGCAATGGCATTTTGACAAAAAAAAAATGTCCAATATAGCAGTTGGAGTAGTCTGCAAACTCCCACTGGTTTCACAGCTGGGGACATGCAACTTTCATGGAAAGACCAACCACTTTTCACGAATGAGAATCCATGGACTACTGACATTTTCCCCTTTCATCAATATCCAAAGTAGTTATTCAGAAACATGGATGGAAAAATTATACTACATACTTGGGCACAAAGACTATGAACCCGTTGGATCTTATCTTCACTATTCTGGCTTCCGTGTCTGTGGGCCTGCAATGGAAAAGACATTGTATGTTCCAACAATCAACTAGATTAAGGAAGAAAGTTTTGATGGAAATTCGCAAGGCATGATTACTGTACCGTTTCCTGAAATAGATGAGTGTATGAAGCTCCACAGATGCCCGGCTAGCCATCTGGGCATTCCGGTGCCGGTAATTCAAATCTGGAAAAGTCCTAAAATGAGTAACTTAAATATAAGTCATTGAAATGAACTCAGATCAACAGGAATGGCTGTTATCTTACTGTCAGCAATACTTGTCAGCTGAGGCCTGTCTTGGAAAATTGAAGGTAACTTGTATATTCCTAAAGCTGCAGCAAGCAACCTGTGGACAATAACATCTGCAACAAAGAGAGTGTCCCAACTCGCTTCATTGTCTCATATCAAATTATCCTATTCAACATCACCACTGCTTACCTATGAAAGAGGATTGCTGAATTGACACTTGATTGCTTGCTGACACAATAGGGAAACATCACCCGTGGAAGATGTGTAAAAGATTTAAACCACTCTGGCAGACCCACCATAGATTGGTCTTTGCCTGAAAATTAAGCCAATCAGACAATCTTAACTGCTCAATTTTCGCTCAAATCGTGTGGTTAGGATCACCCGACAAGTCTTCTTTTTTCCCAAGACCATCCACATACAGTGGGGCCTGCCAGATGAATGGCCCTATCATGTATGTCTTCAATGGGAACCCATGGAACTCACAAGAAGAAAGCATATAGAGAATAAGCTAAGTGCAACTAGCATTCCTCCCTACAAAAATTAAGCCGATAATTTTAACTATTTCCTTACAAACTATGAACTAAAAACTACACGCAAGAACATTCTGAGTTTTCTATCCAATTAAATGAACAAGCACAAACACGTATCAAATGAAGCAATGATAGAAATACATCAAAATATCAATTGAGGAAGATCTTCAAAAAATCTAAAAAGAAAAAATTAAAATTTTCCTGTTTGACCAAGAAGAAAAATAAAATTTATGTTCCAGACTTGCAGACGACCTTTCCCAACACATAAATACACCAGTACCCTGCTACAATTTCTAAAAGAGAAAGTGTGAATGATTCCCAATTAGCAAATACATCATTGGCAAATAAGTTTCAAGATGTTATTTATCTTCTTTTTTTCTTCTTCTTTTTGAAAGACATTATTTATCGATCAATGAACATTTTTAGAGAGAGACCTTACACTCCCCTGCTAAGGTGACGCATGGAAGGACGTGAGGTCGAGCACCGTCTTCCTCAAGATGATAAATATTCCGAATGCACGGAACTTCTCTGGACTCCTCACAGAGATTTCTTGAATCCACGAGGAAAGAAAGTAGAAAATGAGAATAATTTCTAATAAATTCGAAATTGATTAATGAATTCCCAAAATTGAGTTCACAACCCTTTAAATAAGGGAACCAAGCAATAAGAAAGAAATCAGACTCAGACTACAACTAAAACTCCCAGAATTCGCAACTTCTCTGGAAATAGAAAACTTTGAGAAGTTTGGGTCAGTGATTTGGGGTCGACCGGGTGGACCCGGTCGACCCCATTTGGCATTTCTTTAAGCTGACCCGGTCGACCGGGTATACCCGGTCGACCCCAACTCTCTGTCCAAACTTCTTCCAATTTGTTTCAGTGAGATGGGGTCGACCGGGTGGACCCGGTCGACCCCAACTCTCTGACCAAACTTTTTCCAGATTGGGTCAGTGAGTTGGGGTCGACCGGGTCCACCCGGTCGACCCCATTTAAAATTTGATTGGACTAGCCCGGTCGACCGGGTATACCCGGTCGACCCCAACTCTCTGTCCAAACATTTTCTCGTTTGGGTCAGTGAGTTGGGGTCGACCGGGTATACTCGGTCGACCCGATTTGATTTTTTAAGGAATGACCCGGTCGACCGGGTATTCCCGGTCGACCCCATCTCTCTGTCTATATTTGGGAAGTTTGCAATTTTCTCACGCCCCTTCATCTTGCATCAAGCCCGAAGCCCGGACGTTTTGACACCCTAAACCTATTGCCTAAAACCCACTCCCTCTTATTCCACACGCCGTCTCTCCAACAAAACCCTTCCCCTTCTTCCACAATCATAAACCCATCATCGTTTTCACTCCATTCTCTACAAATCCAAAAACAAATCATCATTTTCAATTCATTCCACACATCCTCTCCTTCCACAATCCACAAACCCATCATCTTTCCTTCTATTTTCTAAAATCTCTCCCTACAAATCCTCCATAAATTCAAAAACCCATTATCTTTCCAATGGGGGCTTTCCATGTTCTCGTTTCTTTATGGCTATTGCTCCCATTAATGGTGAGCCTTACGACTAAAAAGCGTGGTGTACAGGACCCGGTCGCAGCTACCCGGGAGAAGAGAGTGGTCTCAGGACCTCGAAAGGGTCCATCCACGTCTAGGGCGGGTTCGTCAACGACTCGCAGGCAGGGTGTCGATGCGGCTCAAGCCGTGGATTTGGGAAGATTCGCACTACGCAAGGTATGCTTTGAGCGGTACGTGGATCAGGACTTGTACGCCGATACCCAAGAGCGCAAGTTGCTTGCCTCAATTGGGTGGAATCCGATCTTGACCCCCTACAACAATGCCGATGTCGATACTGTGCGACATTTCTACGCTTCCATTCAAAATCCTTGCCTACAATCGTTGACATTCGATGTCTTAATCGGTAATTCCTTGAAAACTTTTAGTGTTATTGACATTGAGAAATATTCTGGGGTGCCACGTGGGAAAGTGGTTGTTCCATATAAGGATTCGATGAGGTCTAGGTACAGGGAAGAGAGGACTGTTCATGTTTGTGGCGAAAATAAGCCTTGGATACAAGATGATAACTGTTTGAAGGTAACAAAGATGCTTCCAGTTTACAGGTTCCTCCACCTTGTCTTCACGTACAATGTGTATCCTAGATCGGGCAATCATACACAACTAACACAATATATGTTGGAGGTTCTATATTCAGTGGGTACGGGCAAGAAGGTTTGCTACCCATCTATTGTAATGCGGCATATCTTGATGGCGGCCACCACCAATTCCAATCTGTCCTTACCCTTCGGTCGGTTGGTTTGTAAGATGGCGAAGGAATGTGGGCTTGTTTTCATCCGCAATCAGAGGCTTGAGCCGCATAAATTCATTGACACTCATTCCATTAAAAGGATGAAATTGATTGAGGAACAAGAGGTTGAAAGAGGAGAAGGATATGAGGAAGAAGAAAGAGAGAAGAAAGAAGTGGAGGAAGAGGAAGATGATGATGAAGACATCGACGAAGATTTTGTGGCCCCCCCGCTTATACATGAGCGCTTCAGTCGGGTGGAAGAGGAGTTGACATCAGTTCGGTCTGAATTAACTGATTTCAGGGCTGAAATGAAGACCAAAATGACCGAACAAGAACAATGGAACAAGAAGATCTTATGCACCTTGAAGGAAGTGTTATGCTGCGTTCAGAAGGATGGAGCCGCGCCACATCCGACTACTTCACAGGACCATTAGGTTTCAGGTGAGGCCATGGATGTGGTCATGTGTTTTGTTTTTTGTGGGTTGAAAGAAATGGGAATTTCCATCTAGTAGTTTATTAGTTAGTAGTTGGGTTCTTTTTATTTTTCTCTATGTTAGGAATGTATGGGAACAATGCATGGATGTAGTTATGTTTTGGGTGATAGTTGCCATTTCCACTTCTGGTAAAGCCTCATCAGCACAGCCGAAAAAAACCATACTTCAGGTATATATGTCTAACGATATAGTTTCCCCAACTGTTCACATGTAGTTTCTTGACATTTCGTGTTATACCGATAATGGTAGTGTGAGGGTTTCAACAACAAATCTTGACTCTGATTTGTCTAGCATTTAAAGTAGCTGCTGATTATTTTAATATCTAGAATTCTGTTTGTCAGGAGCCACAACTGCAATATAGTTGTTTGTTTATTTATTTCTTATTTTAAGATGTTTAATTGGGAGGTCATGAGATTGATTTCCCTTGTTTTATGGGTGTGAGTGTGTGTTCTTTAACATGTTGCCGCCGTTGCTGATGGAGATTCTCTTTTTAGAAGGATATAGTGTTGGCTTGAATGATTTTGACATCCTCAAGGCTGTTACTAAAGATATAAAGAACAAAATTCAGGACATATCACCTTTGCTACTTCACTTGTGACTAAATTACAATCAACTGCAGATCGTGACTCGTATTCTAAAGTTATCTGCTTTGGGTAATCCGATAGATTCTAAAAATGATTCAGCTATCAGTAAGGTTGTTCAATAACATGGCTTTTTGGGGATTCAACTTTATGATCGAGGGAAGTTTTATTCAAGGCGTTTGGTTGAGGATATGAGTTTTCACTTCCAATATAAGTATTCTATTAATGGTGTTGACTACCCTTATGAGACATTTGGGTTAGTTAAGAGCTCTTTTTTACAAGGTCTAACCCCCTGCTATTGAGTGGGTCTATTCCATATCATCTAGGGAAGTGTTGATCCGTTCTTCCAGAGGACTTACTGAACCAGGAACTTTGTTTAAAAAAATCTAATGGCCACACCTTGAGATGTTGTTATCTGTTATGATGGGACAGTGAGAAACCTGCGTAGCAATTCTATAATTCGATTTGAGTATGGACAAGTGGACGATAATAGTACTGGAAGTTCTTTTGCGTTCAGAAGGTTGGTGTATTAGCTGCTACTGCAGTATCAAATCCTGCCATATAAAATAGTTCTTGATTCTTCGCAGAGCAACAACTCTTCATGGGAATCGATGAAGGTTCCATCAATATGATAGTATTTTAATTTCAGTAAGTCCATCTTTCATTTATCTTTGCATTAATTTATTCTTCTTCAGTAACAAAACATGTTTGCTTCTTTTGATTACGTTATATTTTTCTCTTCCAGGAAAGACATTTTGTGCAAAGTTAACTTCAAGAATGATATTATTGATCGGAGAGTTATTCTATATTTGAATGAGTCCATCTGCGGGAAAATGCATTACAAATTTAGTGCAGCATATTTACTTAAGAATCGTTTGAAAGGAGTCATTGGTAAGGATGTTGCTTTTGACTTATCCATTGAGTACGAGTCATTTGTAGTTTCGCATTCCCTTTATCGTTTATATACTGCATTTATCAATTATTTACTTGACCTTAGTCCCATCTCTTGCTGTTTTGTTTGAAATGAGCATTTTGTAACACATTTGTGCTGAATTTGTTCATGCTACTCAATCATTGGATTGGTGGTTAAAACTTGGTTTGCTGTCCTGTTCAATCCCCACTATTTCTTATGGTGTGGCCTAGCTGGGTAAGGAATCACACTAAAATTGATCACACTATTTATTTGGATAAGAAGGAAAGGGAAATGGAGTGGCTTTTGTGTTGAACCAGTCCACCACCTCCGGTAGAACTTGAAAATACCGTATGGAACTAAAAATGAGACTCCCAAGTTCCATCTGAGATTTTGGTTTTCAAAATGTATTCTTTTTGGAAAAAAAATCAGCTCAAACCAGCTCAAGTTCATAAAAATTCGAGTTTTCTAACTACTTCATCATGAGTTTTTCTTGACTTTTAAAGATACCAAGTTAATGGTATAAACTCGACGGGGTCTCGGTTGAATTGACTCTTCTTGTCATGATTTTTTTACTAGAACTATGAAGTAGAAGGATGGCTAATTTTTTATTTTTTTACAAATCCTCCAATCCATCCATTTGTTTCGTCGACCAAGATCCACTGACAAGTGAACCGCCCTCGCATGTATCAAACATCTGCAGTTTTATCTGGAGTTCATAGTCTTGTTGTCTGTTTCTTCCAGTGAAGGCAACATCTGATTTGCTTCTCGTTCAGGTTAATGCTTTTCTTGAAGTTGATCTTGGTTACTTGGATGGATCTTGGGCATTCCTAACACATTTTTTTTTTCTTTTTTTTTTTGTTTTGCAGTCGGATCTTTATACCTTGGCCGATGGCTTCTATTGAGTTGGGTACTGAATTAAAAAAGGCGAAATGATCATGTCATATATTTGGATTCTCTCAAATCCTTGGTGTTCTACAGCCCCCCATATGATTTACAATTAAGTGATTTTATCCATTTTTTTTATTATTATTTTTTTTTGCAGGTCAGCAACTTGAAAGGAAATTGAGTGGACTTGCACGCTTGAAATTGAATGAATGAATGATTGTAGTTGAATGAATGAATCCATTAATTGATTGTAATGGAATGAATGAATGGATGATTGTAATGGAATGAACGAATGATTTAATTGATTGTAATGGAATGAATGAATGAATGATTGTAATGGAAACCCTGAATGATTTATGGGCTTGTAATGGAATGAATGAATGGATGATTGCCTCAATGGAATGAATGAATGATTGTGCAGGTCGTTACATGAACAGAAGACTCATTTTTTTCACATACATAATAGCTACGGACTAAAACCGTAGCTATAGGTCAATTGTTACAGCACCTATAGCTAAAGGTCAATTGTTACAGCACCTACGACTACGGTAGTGCACGGACGTGCTACAGATTAAAGCCGTAGCCATAGATCTATAGCTAGGAATTTTAATTGTTGCGTTTTCCCACTCTTCTAGTAGTGATAATGCATTCCAAATGTCAATATCACATTTTATGGTTTTATGCATTCAATCTTGAGTCTTGAAGTCTCTTGCAACTTTAATCATGCAATCACAAATGAATTAGAAATTGAGCGGGGCAAACTGGAAATTGAGCGGGGCAAACTAGAAATTGAGCGGGGTAAACTAAAATTGAGCGGGGCAAACTAGAACTTGAGCGGGGCAAAACTGAAAATTGAGCGATGCAAACTAAAATTTATTTATTTTTTCTTTTGTGGGTCCCATCATGATGTATGTGTTATATCCAAACTGTTTTAAATGTATGAGCGGGGCAAACTGAAAATTAAGCGGGGCAAACTCAAAATTGAGCGGGGCAAACTTGAAATTGAGCGGGGCAAATTGAAAATTGAGCGGGGAAAACTAGAAATTGAGCGGGGCAAACTGGAAATTGAGCGGGGCAAACTATAAATTGAGCAGGGAAAACTGAAAATTAAAGATCATAATTTTTATTTTAAAAAAAAAAAACAACTGACCTGCAAATGACTCTTCATCAGAGACTAGTAATTACTCCTATCATCCCCTGTTCCTTTTGGTGTTTTCATTTATTTGTAGACTAGTAATTACTCTTATCATCCATCTTATTTTGTTTATACATCTGAGTCTAATTGTTTCTTTTTCTTCAAAACTGCAAGATGTTCATTTTCCAACATAATCCATCAGGCCAATGACTTCATATTATGTTGCTGCATCACATTGGCTGGTGTAATATTCATCAGCTTGCCGTTTACATGGGCCGCTTTATATAGCATTGATTAGTTATTATAGGTTTTATAGATATATATATATATATATATATATATAAATAAAACTTTTTGCAAAGCCAAACAGTCTAAGTAGCATCACCAGCCCAGGAACAGCAAATGACTGTTTTAGATGGGCTGAGAGCGTGATCCCCATCAGAGCACAATGGTCTTTTTATATTTTAGACCCAACACGTGCATGATGCTGAACGCATTTGCCTCAACCCAAAAGTGGGCCCCCACCACAGACAAGGGTCGAACCAAACTGCATGCTCAGCCATTGGGCACAACCACCACAATGAATAGGTAATCATAACCATCCGCAAGGTGACCATGAAAATGAAACTAGTGGAAACCCATTGCAAGAGTGAAAAGGAAGAATATACCTGAAAGCATGTTGGCTCCTTGGGAGCCTTTCTTCTCTACAGAGATGTATTTTTCATGTGACTGACTGCATGGTGAAAATTGTTATAGAGAGTCTGACAGAACTGCTCCACGATACATGTGACAATGGGTTGACGCTATGATAAGAGCAGGACTGCAATTGACAGAAGGTGAAATCTAATTCTCTCCGAAAATACAAATTACGATGGAGCAATGGCCGGGGAAGTTTTCGCATGGGCTCTAAGTGCTACATCAGGATCTGCATCAGCTATTTACCATTCATCTGAGCATCAGCATGGACACTGTTCCCATCCTCTAGAAGCTTTCCGTTGACTTGTGTTCTCTGTCTCTGTATCAACATATACGAGTCTCAGCAACAGAGTGGGAAAATGTGGCAGGCAGGAAAGGAAGAGAAGAAAGGATGAGAAATAAAGGGGTGAAGAACTTGAATTGATCTGTGAGGGTGACTCCATTCTCTCTTTTTAAGAGAACAATAATGAGGTCCTAACCTCAGAGAATGTAAAAAATTGATGCGGCTCCCGGTTATGCACGAGGGCCCATGCTCCTGTTATCCATACTACTGATCTTATGGACCCCATTGTGGCTGGGGAATGTCTAAAAATATCCCAGAGAAAATGAAGAAGTATAAAAAATAAAATTAAAAATTAAAAATAAAAATAAAAAGCAGTTCGCATTTGATGGGAGAAAGACTAGAACTTGGATGGTTAGGATCTTGTGCTGTTGGTCGGGCCATCTGACATCAATTGTGGCGAGAACCCATCAGATCAACATTCTGGATCACCAAGCCACAGGCCCACATGCATGGAATTGGAAGCGTCAGCAAACCATACATTCCTAAGGCTTGGTACCCTAAACTTCTTCCCTAGCCGAGTACTTGAAAACGTTGAGTCCTCAATGAACTCAATCAAGTAAATAATATTCGCGAAACTTGAAAAAATAGGGTGCAGGACCCTCAACTCTTGAGTTACAACTGACTATCTGACCAAAGGTTCCAAATATCACGGGCATGTAGTATCCGTATCAACTGATATTGAATTGCCAGTACCTGAGGTGGGGGTGAAACAGATGCACTCCCAAAAAATGTAGTATCAGTACCCAAATGCTCTCCATATATGGGGTGCAGGCAGATACTGGTTGATAGGGATCCAATGAGTCCAGTATCATATTGGCTTTAGACTGGGCAATATGGCCTCTGAAGCCGATATTCAGAATCCTGGCTGGGTCAGAGTCAGACCCTTCGGAACTGGAATCAAGTTTCTGATTCATTTCTTTTTCTTTTTTAGGAAAAACTTAAATACCGTAGATTAAACATCAATATATTAATACCCAATCAGCAGCATCCCCAGAGTTCCCATTCAACAGCATGTGATGTTCTTCTTTGGATTTGGCATCTTTATCTTTTGTGCTCAAAGGCAACAAAGGAGACTGGATCCCAATGGTACGGTCAGGCAGTTCTGCATGAGGGATGCAGGCCCATAATCAGTGCTACAGTACAAGTTGAGATTTCAAAACAAAAGGTTGGAGAAGAGGAAGAAAAGGAGACTGCAACAACGGATGCTAAAGAACAAAACCTGGTAGTTTCTTGTCGATGAAGAAAAACACTAAGTTCACTGTATACCTGATATGCATGCAGGTATAAAAAGTAGGTGAGAGTCGAACAATTCTATATAAAGAGCATTTCTAAGAAAATTTATAAAGTCAAGGAATTGCTTCTCTTTTTTTTTTGTCTTTTACCATGCAACAATAGAAAGGAGAATGTGCTCCCGACCCAATTGAGGAAGTTCCTGCTGTTTGTAGAAGAACTCCAGGCATGGCAGCGGAGATCACTTCTCATCACATTGTTGCTGAAGTGTGCAACATTCGCAGGAAGACAAATAAATCTTCTTAAAAAAAGGTGAAAGAGCGTGCTTCTTTCTCCCAAAGCAATTTATAACCTCTTGACAAGAGTGCAGGATCTCATCCATGCTCCGGTCGACTCCTTTCAAGCGCATCTTATCAAGGTGAATATGGCCAACAAGGACTGTATCCGCTTCTTAACTTTCAGGTATTCGTCGATGCCTTTGGTAATCAATGAAGAAGTCAAAAGCAACATCCTTTAAAGTGACTTTTTTCAAACGATTCTAAACTAAATATGCTGCATTCTCCTTGCAATACATTTTTCCGCAGGAGCACTCATTCAAATATAGAATAACTCTCCGATCAATAATATCATTCTAACTTCACCGTTGGAATACTTCCCAGATATATTCAAATGTTTTATAAATGTGTTAGTGAAATATATGATTTCTTATTAAGCACAGTAAGCATTGTTACCTTCATCAATTAACTTCTCCTGTCACTGACATGGTCATGGTGCAGTTCCTGTATTGATTACTCAAGCGTGACGATTATGCGAATTCTTTCAGGCGGATGTTGCATGTGGGAGGATTGGAGCTGCATATTCCAGATTCAAACCCGAACCCATTCTCAAATCCAAAAACCTATAACTTTTACATAAACCTTAATCCAAACCTTAACCTAAACCAATAACCTATAACCTAAATCAAAACCAAAACCTAAACCTATAACCTATAACCTAAATCAAAACCTATAACATAAACCTAAACCTATAACCTATAACCTAAATCAAATCCAAAACCAAAACCTATAAATTGAGCGGGGTAAACTAGAAATTGAGCGGGGTAAACTGGAAATTGAGCTGGGCAAACTAGAAATTGAGCGGGGTAAACTGGAAATTGAGCGGGGCAAACTAGAAATTGAGCGGGGAAAACTGGAAATTGAGCGGGGTAAATTGGAAATTGAGCGGGGTAAACTAGAAATTGAGCGGGGTAAACTGGAAATTGAGCTGGGCAAACTAGAAATTGAACGGGGTAAACTGGAAATTGAGCGGGGCAAACTAGAAATTGAGCGGGGCAAACTGGAAATTGAGTGGGGTAAACTGAGAATTGAGCGGGACAAACATGAAATTGACCTAAACCTATAACCTAAACTAAAACCAAAACCTATGACCTAAACCCGAACCCATTTTCAAATCCCAAAACCTATAACCTAAACCTAAACCTTATCATAAACCTATAACCTATAACCTAAACCAAAATCAAAATCTATAACCTAAACCCAAACCCATTCTCGAATACCAAAACCTATAACCTATTCCTAAACCTTAACCCTATAACCTAACCTAAACCTATACTTATAACTTAAAACTATTCCCAAATCCCAAAACCTATAACCTAAACCTAACCTTTCCCTAAACCTATAACCTAAACTCGATTCCCTAAAGTGAAACCTACACCTAATCCTAATCTCAACTCCCTAACATAAATGTAAATCTAAACTTAAAAACCCAAACTTAAATCTAATCCTGAACCAGAACCCGATTTCCTAAACCTAAACCATAACCCATTCTCAAATCCAAAAATCTATAACCTAAACCAAAATCAAAACCAAAACCTATAACCAAAACCCGAATCCATTATCAAATTCCAAAACCTATAACCTTAACCTAAACCTAAACCTATAACCTATAACCTATAACCTATAACCTTAACCAAAACCTATAACCTAAACTAATAGCAAAACCTATAACCTAAACCTGAACCCATTCTCAAATCCCAAAACCTATAACCCAAACCTTATCCTAAACCTATAACCTATAACCTAAACCAAAACCAAAACCTATAACTAAACCCGAACCCATTATCAAATCCCAAAACCTATAACCTAAACCTAACCTTAACCTAAACCTAAACCTATAACCTATAACCTATAACCTTAACCAAAACCTATACCCTAAACCCGAACCCATTCTCAATTCCCAAAACCTATAACCTATAACTTAAACCAAAACCAAAACCTATAACTTAAACCCGAACCCATTATCAAATCCCAAAACCTATAACCTAAACCTAACCTAAACCTTAAACTTAAACCTATAACCTATAACCTTAACCAAAACCTATAACCTAAACCAATACCAAAACCTATAACCTAAACCCGAACCCATTATCAAATCCCAAAACCAATACCAAAACCTATAACCTAAACCCGAACCCATTATCAAATCCCAAAACCAATACCAAAACCTATAACCTAAACCAAAATCAAAACCTATAACCTTAACCCGAACCCATTCTCAAATCCCAAAACCAATACCAATTAAAAAATCAATTTGCCCCGCTCAATTTCTAGTTTGCCCCGCTCAATTTTCAGTTTGCCCCGCTCAAAATCAGTTTGCCCCGCTCAAAATCAGTTTATTTTCTTTTGTGCGTCCCATCATGATTGATGTGTTATATCCAAACCGTCCATATATGAGCGGGGCAAACTGGAAATTGAGTGGGGCAAACTGAAAATTGAGCGGGGAAAACTAGAAATTGAGCGGGGTAAACTGGAAATTGAGCGGGGCAAACTGAAAATTGAGCGGGGCAAACTGAAAATTGAGCGGGGCAAACTAGAAATTGAGCGGGGCAAACTGATTTTTTTTTTTTTTTTGCTATATCACTTTTGTGGGTCCCATCGTGATGTATGTGTTATATCCAAACCGTCCATATATATTACGAGCTCATATTAAGGCTTGAGACGAAAAATAAGATAGATCTAACTATCAAGTGGACCACACTGTAAAAGGCAATGGGAAATTGAACGTCTACCATTGAAACCCTTTTAGGGGTTACAGAAGTTTTGGATCATTATGAAATTCTTTTCCCTCTTCATCCAGGTCTTTTTGACCCTATGAATGAACTTAGACGAGGAAGATTTCTCACAAACATCACAGTGGGCCCCCTAAAGGTTTCTAATGGTTGACGCTCATTCAACACTATTTCCTGTAATGTAGTACACTTGAGAACTGGATATATCTCATTTTTGGTCTCATACCATAAAATGATCTGAAAAAATATATGAATTGAGTGAGACAACTTACGAATTGTGCGAGGGAAGCTAGAAATCCAGTGAGGCAATATGTAAATTGAGCGAAGGAACCTAGGAATTGAGCGAGACAACCTAGCAATTGGGCGATGCAACGTAGAAATTGAGCGAGGCAACTTAGGATTTGAGCCTCGCTCAATTTCAACGTAGCCTAAACCTCGTTCAATTTCTAGGTTCGCTCGCTCAATTTCTAGCTTTCCTCGCTCAAATCCTAAGTTGCCTCGCTCAATTTCTAGATTCTCTCGCTGAACTCCTATGTTACCTCAATCAATTTCTAGCTTACCTCACTCAATTCATACCTTATCCTGCTCAATTTTCAATTTACTCACTCAATTTCATATTCCTCTCGCTCAATTTTGTCGATGGATGGGCCTGCATCATCACAAGGTGGGAAGACCATATCTACTTGAATTGGAAAAGCGTGCTGTGAGGCTTTTTACTGACTTTTGGAGATCTCTTCAACTCTCTCTCTCTCTCTCTATTACACTAGAAAAATGCATGATAAAAAAAATCCTAACATATTGTGAATAACAAAGATTCATGGAACCTAATAAAGGTCCAGTATATCCAATTGCTTTTGTATTTCTTCTTAGTAACATAGGTTTCATGATGAAGGGAATAAGAGTGATATATCAATGAACATCTGGTAAAATGAGAACATCCATACACTACTACACATGGTACGATGAAGTGGAAACAAATAGTTTTACAATTTGAGATTGTACATTGATAGCATAGTTACCTAAAAACATGGCTTAAAAAAAAAACCCAACTACTAACTATTAAACTACTAGGTGGAACTGATCCACTTCTTTCAACCTGGTAAACAGAAAACACATCACCACAAACATCGTTTAACCCGACACTTAATGGTCCTGTGAATCAGTCAGATGCAGTGCTGCTCCATCCTTTCGAACACAACATAACACTTCCTTAAGGGTGCGCAACATCTTCTCGTTCCGGTACATCCGGTCGACTGGGTCCACTGTCCAGCGTGTCGGGGTCGACCTGGTACTTTCGGTCGACCGGGTCAGGCTTGATGATCAGCCCACTTTAATGCAATCCGCCTACTTGAAAACCAATCAAGGCAGGACTGAATATCCAAAAACAAACCAAAACTTCAATGCGTAGGACTCTAGAATAGTATATGGGTTCTGTCAAAAGTTAAACAATCACAATATCATAGACTCTAAATCCTTTGAAGTTCTTTCCCCTTTTGATCCATCAATTTGATTAAATTATGTTCCATTCACAGTGGGTCCAATGTTGAGCAGCATCTAAATTCAAACTCCCATGTGCTTAGAAATTTAGTACAACAAACTGAAAATGAGTGAGGCAACTTAGAAATTGAGCGAGACAACCAAAAGATTATTGCATGAGAGGAAATATATTACAACATATATCATACAAAACACTAAATAAAATACAAAGTATGCTATACATTAGGTATAGGAAACTTGCACGTCCGGCGATTATGGCCGGTTTGTTTGCATCGACCACACTTTAATGTTTTCGATTCTTCTCCACGCGAGGGAATTCTTAACTTTTTTGGTCTTCCAGATGGCCTCTTCTGTCCCGGGGGTTTAATTTTCGCACAATACTCCTTGAACCCATCTGTAATCTCCCATTCGCTCTTATCACGTGCTAGGTACACCGATTCGTTATATGTGCTCAAGTAATTCTGCGCTGTGTAGAATGGGGAGCAGTACGAGTAATGATGAAGATTGTAGTTTATACATGCTGACAGGACATGCAAACAAGGGTACCCCTTCACGTCAAACTCACGACATGTACATGAAAGCGAGCTAAGCTTGACTGTATCATTATAATCTCCCACAACATAGTACTCATCTCGAGAAATCGGATGACAGCGAACATCTCGCGCCTTCTGTATAAGGTCCTTTAACTGTTGCTCTGCCCATGGTGTCAACGGACCTACAAATGTGGCTGCAGATTCTCTTCTCTTGTAAAACAATTCCTGTATCTTACATCTTACTGCTTCTATCAATTTAGTAACGGGGTATTCCCATGCTTCTTTGAAGAGGGCGTTAACACACTCGGATATGTTTGTGGTGACCAAGTTGAATCTTTTACCTGGAAAGTGTGAAGATGCCCATCTTTCGTAGCCGATTTCTGTCAGCCATGCATGTACTGGGGGGTTGGCCATTTCAATATCATGTATTAATTTTTCAAATTCAGCCCTCCTGCAAGTCTTCACTGCCCGCCAGTAGTATATCTCCAATGACTTGTCTTTAAAGGTATCCACCAAGTTTCTATAAATATGGTACGCACAGTACCCATGAATTGCATGTGGGAATACTTGGGGAACTTCTTTCATTAAACCTTTATGTCGATCGGAGATAATCACAAGACCCTCCAGATACCCTAACGCATCGTTAAGGTAGGTAAGGAACCAATTCCAACTCATGTTGTTCTCTGATTCCCCAATGCCAAACGCAATTGGAAATATATGATTGTCCCCATCTAAGGCCGTGGCGATGAATAGAACACCCTTGTATTTACCCTTTAAGTGTGTCCCGTCAATGGCCAATACCCTCCGCATAGAATTCTGAAAACTTCGAACGCATTGTCCAAGCGCTACAAAACACCTCTCAAACCTCAAAGTCTCTTGGTTAACAAGCACGGCAGTCACCGTCCCCGGGTTAACCATCCTCAACTCATGCAAATACAAGGGGAGTTGATTGTAAGAGTCTTCATAAGACCCCATCACCTGATTAATTGCAAGCTCCTTAGCTTTCCATGCCTTCCTATAACTGATAAGAACATTATATTTCTCTTGCATAGCGAAGATAATATCACATGGCCTCAAACTTAGCCGTTGCTCAATGCGGCTAACAATCAGATCACACGCTAACTTACTGCTTGCTTGCCGGTGATCACTCTTCATCCACGACATGCCGCACGTGTGTTCTGAAGTATATTTTCGTATCTTAAATATCCCAGTACCATTCACCCGAGTTGCATGAACACTCCAGTCGCATTTATCTTCAAAGCACACCACGCTAAATCTGCTTGAATTTGAGTACAGTACCCTATACTGAAATTTATTACGAATTGCAAATTGGCTTAGAACATACTGGCATCGACTTTTATCCTTAAATGTTTGTTCAATAGCTATATCAATCGGTTCACCCAACAAATCTGTATATGCTAGCAGTGCTGCATTGGTAAATGCAGCATCATCAAATGGCACGGGAACTTGACGAGTGATGAAGTTTCCGCTTTCAGCAAAGTCTGGAAGCGGAATGTCGCTTACACGTATAGCTCGGGTGTTGGATGATGATGGAAGATTTGCTGTTGTTGCTAAAGGCGGTGTCTTGTACTCATCAGTGAGGTTAAGGTCACGTGCCCAGTTGACTTGGCTACTCACAAAGTTTGATGTTTGAGGCGGCTTGGGCAGTTGATCGCTGCTCACTACCACTTGTAATGGAGATGCCCTGTATTGAAATTCCACGCCATGCTCCTCAGGAAATCTGTCTATGTGTGTTGGCCTGTTAATGTGTTGCGTTGTCTCGATGACTAAGGGAATGAATTTATCCGAATGCTCCATCTGTGTTGCCAGGAACTCTCGCACGTCATCGTCGTCTGCGATTACAGTTGGAGGGATTGATTCATTTGTGCAAGGATACATTACTTTCATCCTAATATCACAATCTGTTGGTTGACTCTTAATAATCCTGAAAATTCTAGATAGAAGCTCCTCATATGTAGTCTTGACACGTAGCGAAAAAGTTTTCGAATCCCCACCAATGTACGAGTATTGCTTGTTTTCATATTCAATCTCCCCGCCATAACAGCAGATGATTCTCGTAGACATTATCTGAAAACCAGTACAATGATATTATATTAGTGAATCATTAAGCAATGGAAGCTTGCCATAGGACAAAACTCGATTAAATAATAAAGGAGCGAGTACTCACATTCCATAATAGATAACGATGATACATAGCTTAAGAAAATAAAATGTAAGCAATGCGTTAATTTTATTTTATTTTTTAAAAAAAAGAAGAGCTTATATAGATTACAGATTCATAGATAGGAATAATTTCATGTGGTGCTTGTTAAATTCAGCGACGCTATCTATAATAGAATATCCATATAGTCTTCTATTTTAACAAGGGACAATTCTATGACGGCCTAGTACACTTTCAAAAAAAATATATATAAAACTAACATTTCTACATGCGGATTTGGGTTTAAAATATGTTAAACTTACATAGACTATCAAAGCTAGACTCAACAAGCAGAGTGTAGGGTTGAAATTTCACCTAAATTTTTATTATTAATTATTTCTAATTGTTGGAACATACGAGAGATGTTATTTCTGATCAACGAGATGTATTTGGGGATTCGAAATACAAAATCCTAGTCTCAATATGCTCAATTTAGAGCTGGAAATTTTTTCTCAAACCTTTATACATTCACTTCTAGTTAGTGCTAATTGCTAAACATTACGAGAAATATCATTTTTAACTAATGAGATTTCTTAGTGTATTTCCATTTTTAACTCCTGGTGCGGGTTTTCAGTGTAGGGAGTGTTTAAATTTGATCTAATGTACAATGTAATGGGTAAGGAACTGCTTACAATGCCTAAACTCGTTTCGACTAATGTTTATTGAGTGTCTTTGCAATGTCATTACAACTAAGGAAAATTATGGTAAAATTCAAATCCTAAGTTGCTAGGAAGTTCATTGGAGGTCAAGTTCAAGGAACATTCTTGTTTAGTCTAATATACATCATACCAGTTTGTTTGTACTCCCATAATTCCTAAGTTTAGTTATAAGTTCAAACGATCATTCTAAAAGTTTTTAATGGGGAGCTACGTTAGGTTTCATGGTTATGCAGGCAAACTCCTAGAGAACTTAAAATATTGAGTCTCTATCTTCTCAAATGTCATAATTCCAATGTGATTCCAACCAAGTTTGAATGGCTATTCTAATGATTTCAAGGGAACCTAAATTTCATTACTACGTTCAAACAACTAAATCTGATATTTTCTAAAGGTGCTAAACTTCTAAGTCTCTAGGTTCGCAATTTTCCTTCTACTAAGGGAATTCTGTATAGGTTCAAATAGTTATTCTAGTAACTGGTGCAACATGTGGCTTACATTGAGCACCCGGTAAAGCTCGTATGTCATGAGTGGATGTTATGTATCATGGCATCATGATACCCACATACATCCCTTAAATTTTGGCCAGATTGCTCTTTAAATTGTACATATAATCATATCATGATATTAAACATCAACACATGAATTTAACATGGATTCTTATAATTCCTCTAAGCTCAAATGACGGCCCACAAACATGTCATATCAATCTCAACTATGGTAAAGCAATTTGGAATATTTAAAAGTTCATTCAACATTCAGCAAGTATTCCACATTGTATAGTTTATAAGACAAAACAAAATGTAATTTGATGGTTCATGTCATATCTATTAGAAATATACTTATATTTAGGCAATCACAAATGTACCATAAGGGGATACAAGGCTAAATTCTCTACACATAGTTAATTAGAATTAGAGTAATAGGAATTTAAGCATTACATCATATACATTAATATTAAATATCAAGCACTTGATAAATTTAAGCAAGCTTTGGAAAAAATGGAATAAACTTCAACTAAAATTAAGCACGGCAAACATGGAAATGATTAAGGCAAACATGAAAATTTAGCGACGCAACCTTTAAATTGAACGAGGCAAACTAGAAATTCAGCGATGCAACCTATAAATTGAATGAGGCAAACTAGATATTCAAAGAGGGAAAAGTCAAAGTTCAGCAGGACAGGCTAGAAATTGAGTTCGGCGAACATTGAATTGAGTGAGCCTAGCATGAAATTGAGCTGGGCAAACATTGAATTGAGTGAGCCTACCATGAATTTGAGATGGGCAAACAATGAATTGAGGAAACCTAGTATTAAATTGAGCGGGGCAAACAAGAAATTGAGTGACCCTAAAGTCAAATTGAGTGAGCCTTAAGATGAAATTGAGTGAGCTTCAAATGGAATTAAGCGAGTTTCACATGAATTTGAACAATGATACCATATAATTAACTAAGCCTAACAAATGAAATTATAAGAGCCTGAAATGAAATTCACCGAACTTCACATAAAATTTGACGAGTAGTCGATCAATTGTCGTTGAATTCCGCTCGTCTCAATTTCAGCGAGTTCTTTCTTCAAATTAAAGTGTGCAATGGCTAAGTTTGACCAAGCACCTTTGCTGAATTTCCACAGGTACTTAGTTAATCATTGTTCAGTACTATAAAGGAAAGTATCTATAAACCACACTAGGGTTTTTTTTTTAATATCTATACCTCCAGCGACCATAGCCTCGCTCAATGCAAGTTGAGGACGGATGCTTTCAAGTGAGGGATTAATTTAAACCCTCTCGAAGATTGAAGATGCAACCACTTTGGAGGATTCCACGTAACCCTCACCAGGATTGAAAATGCTAAATGTAGAATAATAATATATTGAGATGATAAGTTTGAATTTTAGTAAGAAAAATGGTAAGAAAAGTGGCCGTGCGTCGGTTTTCTGTTGCAATGGAACTTAGTTGAAAAAAAGCGCATGTGTTTGTTGTAAAGGGCGTCGAAAAGCAACGGCAATAAAAAGTAAAGAAGGAGGGGTAGTTTCATCCTCAACGTCGCTGTCCGCACGTGCTAGTCTAGATTGGTAACTTAAGTTTGTATTCCGCGATAAAAACCGCTGGGTAAAAGGTTTTGTCTACAGTGGTCATTTTCTCTTTCATTTTTGAGCTCATGCTGTAAAATGATGAGTGATATACTCCACATAGATCAAAGTGAACCCCACGGTCCGGGCTGCACCGTATTGGGGAGGCCGGGGCGCACCCATTCCACTTCCATTGCAAAGAGCTCCATGCAGAGGAAACAGAAAAACATGCTTTAGTACATCAAGCAACAGGAGGTCTGGACTTTAGCCATTGGAATCTGGGGGTCATTTTTCGTGATCCAAGCTGTTTTATACACTAGGCCTGTTTATAAGAAAACAAAATCTCTCGCATTAGAACAGCACGAACGTTGATCATATGACTCGTTTCATTTGACATGTGGACCATCATCCCATTGCCTCTCGGTTTCAAATTTTGGTTATGTGTGATATGTGCGGCTGGGCTATAATCGATTGTGCAACTCGATTCCGACGAAACAACTTTGACCCCAAGCACCAATATAAGTATATATGTTAAATTTGACCATGTATGATTGAGATATGAGAAGAATAGTCGCTTCTTCAACTACTCATAAGATATTGTTTAAAATGATCAAGTGATGATCGAAGGGTAGGGTTGTCCTCCGAGAATGGGTTACACTTTTCCACTTCATACAAAAGGACCTTTAGATAGAAAAGCAAACAAAATAGAAACACTTACAGTTGACTGTAAGGAGTAACTACAAAGCAACTTTCTCAAAAATGAATTGCTCTTATTTTAATGAAAATCATCTAGTGTATGAGCATAAACTTGAATTACAGCTATTATATTACCACTACTCTAAATATAAGATTATGCTACTAATTACGTTAAGGACATAAAAGACTAATTATGCTAAGGAACATAAAGTATAATTGAAAGATAGTTTTGATTTGTTTGATTGGATTGGCATGAAACACTTTGCTTCGTTAAACTCATTTACTATTTATAGACTTCCTTTAGATAACCAATTAAATGCTTCTTTCCAAGTTCAATCAATTATAACAATTGTTTCAACACCACTCCAGTCTTACAGACTCTTCTTGGACACCTGTCCAAGTAATTGCTCAATATTATTTTTCCATCAACCAAGTTTTGTCTTTCACTGCTCCACCACGTTCCATCTTCGGATGGCGTGTATTACCTAACCAATCACAGTTGTTATTTTTGCAACACATGTTCAAAATATCCTCACAAATTTTAAGTATGCTATGTACTTCTCGTGCAATGACACATGTCCTTTCCTAATTAGTTCTTCCATGAATGGCAAAAAATAGGATACAATATTTTCTCCCACGTGATAATGCTTAAATATTGTATATTTATCCTCTCAATTACATTAGCTTTCCTTGTAATTGAGTACTAATTCAATATATTTATATATGTTTTCTACACGCAATGTGTTCGGAAAATTAAGAAGAATACATGTTTAAAAGATATATTTAAAGCTCAAAAAGTTATCAAGCTTAAAGATTATGAAATTAGAAATTTAGAAGTCATTAATGAAGATTTCACATGCCAAAGATCTAAAAAAACCAAGGACAAAGGATGGAGAAAAGACTTAAAAATCACAAACTATATCAAAAGAATTAATAGACTGTTCAGTCCCACCTTAGGTTGGTTCGGTCCGACCGAATATGCATAGAATGGTCCAGCAAAAAACAATGATTTTAAGAGTTAATTTGGCTCGACACTTAAGTCTGACCGAAGCAATGTTCGATGACACTGAAGGAAAGTTCGGTGCGACTTAAGGGAGACAAAGACTTCAGATATATTTAGATGAAATTCGGCTGGACTCGATGTGATTGCGGTGCGACTAAAGGTTGTCATCGATGCAACAGAAGCGTAATATTAGTGCGTAAATTTGAAGTCGGTTCGAAGTAAGTGCTAGTTTTTCTTATTTAAAGGGGTGTTTTAAGCCTTACAAGTACGAATTAAGGCTTGAGAGAAATACCTAGGGGTAGTAGAGCTTCCATGGAGTCGTCCTTCTTCTTCGATCTCTCAAATCTAGTTTGTCTTTTTCAAAAATAAAAAATAAAAAATAAAAAAATCTTTTTAAGATGTTAATCATATTAGGCTAATCTCTTAGATAAGGCTAAGAGATTAAGCGTATAGTTCAATTACAATATTTTGTTTATTTAATTCAATAACATTAGTTTGAATGATTATAATAGATTGATTTGGTTTGGATTTACTTTAAAGTCTTTGAGTTGTTTATTTTTGAATTTAAAGTCTTTGAGAATTATTCAATCTGTATAATTGATTGATTTATTGTCTCTTAAGGTTACTTTAGATATTTTTTATTCCCTATGAATGAAATTCGAGTACTTCATAAAAGAATTGTTCAATTGAAATCATTTTCTTATGGGTGTTAATGGTTATTTTAACAAATTTATCTTCTGATTGGATAGGATAGAACTTCTATTCCAACTGAGTTGTACCTTAAATCAATGAATGAATATTGTAATAGCTATGAATGTATTCTTGGATCCTTAGTCTTTTATTTATTATTTTAAAATTCTTTTTCTACTTCGTTGGATTAAAAAACCATATCAACCATTAAGCTTTATATTAGTTCTAAACCGTGTTCCCCATTTCTTGAGGATTTGACGTCGGTCTCACCGAGTTATTATTGCATCGCAGCCCTGCACTTAGGGTTGTCAACCCTTGGGTCGGATCAAGTTTTTTGCGTCATTGCCGGGGAGTGGCGCGAACACAATTAGGTTTAAGTTTTCTAGGTTTAATTTATAATTTAGGTTAGGTTTTTCTATTTTCTGAATTGGTTCTAATATAGGTTTTCATTTTTCTAGAATTTTCATAATTTTGTTTTTAGGGTTTATTTTATTTTAGATCTTTTAACATTGTTAACATTGTTTCTTGTATTTGTTTGTGGGATTTTCAACTCTAATTCTTCCCTACAGGTAACTTCCTTCCTTACTCCCTCTACATGCTTTCTTAATTGTTGTAGGACTTACGATTTAAGGCTAAGAGTTTGGGTTTTATATGGTTAATACCCAAGTGGATAAGGGACCATACATTGAAACTTCAGAGTGAATGAGGTTTGGTCGAGGGGTCGCAATCCATCAACAAGTTAGAAAACACCTAAATACTCCTGAAACATCATCTGAAAATATGGCCGAAACCGAACAATATGTCGATGAGAATCATGTGCGTTACATGCCACCAGTTAGGACAGTGAGTGATGAAAATGAGGTACACTAGGTTCCACCAGTTTGGACCTTACATGATTATTTACAACCGGCAAGAAAAAGTATACATTCCTACATGATTTTCCTAACCAACATAAGAAACATGGACTTTAAACAATGGATGATCCAATTACTCATAAAATTTGATTGACTCAATTCAAAAGGTTCATATTTGCACATAAATGAATTCGAAGAGATTGTCACAACCATATACTTTAATAATTTTCCTTCTGACATGATTAAACTAAAGTTATCTTCATTCTCTCTCAAAGAGAAGGCCAAAGAATGGCTTCACTCCTTAAGGTCAAGATCTATTAGCACTTGGTCCGAGATGACTTGGGAGTTCCTTAAAAAGTTCTTCCCAGCCCATAAAACCAACACTCTCATAATGACATTATGAACTTCTTTCAAAAAGGATATGAAACTTTTTCCAGTGTTGGAAACGATTCAAGGATTTACTTATTGCTTGCCCACACCATGGCTAGGCACTAAGCTTAAACATGGGCTAATTCATAAAGATGATGTGCAACGATGAATTTATGAACAAGGATCTGGAAGTTGCCTAGATTACTTGGACATGCTAGCTGAAAATTCCCAATCTGGAACATATCCAACCAAGCTAGTAATCCCAAGGTAGTGCCAAAAAAAGAGATGAGTACATGTTCTCAAAGAAGAGGAAGATGTTAGTGGAAGGTTGACAAATCTCATAAGAAAGATTAATGCCATGGAACTAAGGAAGGAAACGATCCAACCCATGGCGGCCATTGAAACCGTATGTGGTGTTTGTAAGAGCGATATTAACCTAACTAAGGATTATCCTACAATTATTTCTTTTCAGGTGGTGTTGCATGCTCAAGTGAGTGTTATGAATGCATATCAATGCCCCTTCAGTACACTAAATTTTAACATGTATACTCCCGATTGGTGGAATCATGCAAATTTCAGTTAGAGGAATGGATTGACTGCGAATGCACCTAATAATCCGCAAAGACCATTATTGAACCCCCACCGAGGTGAACCATTGAGGATACGTTGAATGTATTCATGCAAGGGAAACTTCATGCCATAAATGAACTTAAAACTTTGGTTGTAGGAATTGAGACACTACTAAGTGTTAAGGAGAAAGAGACCTTTCTGACCCAACCTCAGCCTAATCCTAAGGGACAATTCGACATAAGAGATCACAATTCTTCAACCCAACATGTAAAACTTGTTAAGTCCATCACCATCCTAAGAAGTGGTAAAGAGATTGATAAGGAGATTCCTAAGAAGGTTAAGAAACTTGAGGAATCCATTGATTCAATGGATGATGGTGAATCTAGCGATGCTCCACATGACAAAGAGTCAGAGAATGAGCCTAAGCCTATGGTCTCGTTTCCCCAACGTCTTCCTTCATCAAAATGGCCAAGTGAAAATCAAGACATTTTAGAGGCTTTCCAACAAGTCAAGATCAACATCCCCTTGTTGGATGTCATTAGACAGTTCCCATCTTATGTCAAATTCTTAAAGGATCTATGTACTGTAAAACGTAAGCTGAACATACATAAGAAAGCCTTCTTAACGAAACATGTGAGTGCCATTATAAATCAAAACACTCCCCCAAAATATAGTGATCTCAGAAGTCCAACGATCTCATGTATAATAGGAAACTTTTGGGTTGACTAAGCACTTTTAGATCTTGGGGCAAGTGTTAATCTGATACTATACTCGGTATATGAGCAATTAGACCTTGGTGAGTTGAAACTCACTAAGACAGCATTACAATTGGCTGACCGCTTGATTAAAATACTAAGAGGAATGGTAGAAGATGTGTTGGTCCAAGTGGATATGTTCTACTACCCAGTAGACTTTATTGTCTTGGATACACACCCACTTATAAATGCGAGCACTCAAATCCCTGTCATCCTATGCCAACCATTCATGACTATCGCTAATGCCATAACAATTGTTGGAATGGAATCATGAAGATATCATTTGGGAATATAACCTTAATGTTAAACTTGTTTAATTTGCACAAATCGCAAGAGGATGATGATGTGATTCATGAGGTAAGTTTGATTGATGTATTTAAATATGATGAGTCATTCCTAACTGAATTTTCACACCCCAAGTATGGGGTTGCGATGTAGTAATAATCTCAGTAAGACCAAGGTCGAATTCACAGGGACTGAACCTTATACGTAATGTGAAAATAATTTGAACTAGAACTAGGCAAAGATAAAATCTAAATCAAGTGAATATAAGAGAAGAATGGTGAATGATTAAACTAAAAACTATAAATTTAAAGGAGGTAACTAGGGATTCCAAGGATCCACTTGTAGAGATCAGGAAGATCTATGCTTGATTTAAGAACACAACTGGATTTAGAGTCGTATCTTCATCCAGTTGGAAGATAATCCTTTAAAGCACAAATATGAACTTACTTTTGATCTAGTTATCAAATAGAAGATAGGTATGAGAATTAGAATTGATTTCATCACAAAATGATGCCCATGAGACAATGGTGAACAACAGAGTAAACCAATCCACAACTAATCTAAGAGATGCATGAATGTCATGAAGGATTCCATCATCCAACCATGTCCAACGGGCAATGATGAACAACATGGCTTCCTCACTTCATAATCAAAACAACGAAAAGAAAATATCAAAGCCTGTAATTTAAGTCACAATAAACCATTAAAAACTAAATGCATTCCTTATAATCAAACTAGAATCAAAATAAAGTTCATAAATCAAAATTGAATCAAAGACATAAAGGAAAGTCTCCCATCTTACTACAAGCTTCACCTCATAGCCCTAACAAAGAGGTTTAGCTTGACATGTCAAGCAAAAATCTTTAAACAAATTCATAGGAAAAGAAAGGAAGAAAGTAAAGAAGAAGAAATAAAATTGGAGCCGTCTACACCTTCTTCTCTCTTTCTTGTTCTCTCTCACGTGCAAAGATGATCCATCACTCTCTTTCTCTTCTCCTTTTATAGCAGCGGATGATGGCGGTGGGTGAATGTCGGTGGTGCATAAGCCATTTATGCAGAAGGAATTACGCAGTAAAAGATAACGCAAAATGGTTTGCATTTGGAGAACAGTGAAGTGGCGAGCGGTCATCACTTGAAATCTTTTCGAAAACCTTCTCCAAGACGATCAGTTTTGTCTTGGATTCCATTTGGATGGTTCAGATTGGCAATCCGATCAGAAGTGATGGGCCACAACATCCTGATGTCTATCGGTTGCGAATGGATCCAGTTCTTGGTCTTTTGCTGAGGTCTACAGGGCCCACTTATTGTGATTTTCCGGAAGATCCGAGACGTTCCTCTGATTAGTGGGGTCGAGTTAGGCCATGAACCAAACTTTAGATTGGATCCGAGTCTTGGATGGGCCACAAAGTTGATCAACGTGGTGTTACCTTCTCCTTCTTCGCGAGCTTGTTCTTATGCATGATTACATAATAACTTCAAGGTTTGGGTCGAAATCATCACTTGTTCTTGCTAAATGGCTCAGATCATCTGTCCGAATGATCATGGTGGGCCACCACTAGTCCCAGCGAACAATGTGCATGAGAGAGGAGAGTCTTCCTCTCGGATTAGAAAGTCGGGTCAAACTGACTTTGACCGAAATTTCGGTCTGGTGCATCGCGAGTGCACGGGTATGTGCAATGTACGTGACACGCTGTAAGACCCCCAATGATGTTCTCGATCCATCCACTTCGTCCATTTGTTTTGTCTTGCCAATTCAAGGGTTGAGCTCAAAGTTGAGGTATTTTCAAGGATCAAGTGGGCCCCAAATCAAGGATTTATGGGCTGATGTGTCCATTGGGCCTCTTCCACAAGGATCCAATGGGTGAAATTTGACGTGCACGGTTAATTTATGGTCATCAGGCCATATATAAAGTTTCGAGCCAAACGAATGGTGGAACCATATAATCTTGCATTCTGGACGATTTTCGGGCCTCTTTAGTGTGAAATACTTAATTTTCTCGAATATTGGGCGTATAAATTTTTCGATCTCAGTCCCCTTGAGTCCGTCCCTTGCCTTGGTGCTTCTTGAGCGTTAAATTCATGCTTTTAGTACCTTTTTTCAGTCTAGGCTCCTAAATACATCTTGTATCACAAACACGATTAAAATGGGGCATTAAACAATATCATATTCATAAAAGCATATAATAATTGGGGTCTGATATGCAATATTTGACCCTCAACACTGAAATTCTCAAACCTTTAGAAGTATATTTGGCATACTTTACAAATTCAGATAATCTTATGATTATAGATATAGTGAATGCCTTGAAGGATTGTGTCCTAGTGCCTGACACTGACCAAGAATAAAATTGTTCCCAGAAACCTCCTTCCACCAATTTTGAATGCTTATTATTAAGGGTGGAAGAGCTAGATTCTGAACTAAAATTTGAAACTTTAAATTTTATGGAGACTACGCTAACTAAGAATTTTATTGAAATACAACTGTTTGTAGTCTCTTATTCACCATGGTACACTAATATTGAATTATTATTTTTTGCCACAAGTGAATCTTATATTCTTTCGACACCTCACAAAAATAAAAAGAAAAATTTTGATAAGGTGCATAGATTCCTTTAGACAATCATGGTCCAATGTTATGAGCAAACCCCAAGTGCAGGGCTACGATGTAGTAATAACTCGGTGAGACCGAGGTCGTACCCACATGGACTTATGATTATGTAATTTCTAGAACACTTTTGAACTAAAACTAACATATCGAGAAAAGTAATACCATCCATGAGAGCCAGCTCTGCTCTTGGCCTGGTATAAGTACAAAAGCTCTTTTACAAGTAATACCAGCCACAAGAGTCAGTGATGGATCCTTACTCTTGTTCTGGGGGTAGACTCTTAGGAGTTCCAACACCCGGTCAAGGGTTCGAGTATCCATAGGTGGTGAAATCCCACTATAGTGTGAGTGTGTGTACGTGTGTAAAAATAAAAAATTTAAAATTTTTTTAAAAAAAAAACTTGGAGTTGCTAACTTATAACGCCTCAAATTTTTGCGGTTTGAATACATACTCGTGCCTGAGAATTCTGGGTATTAATAATGTAATAATTTGATGCTTCAAAATCACACCTTATTTTATTTTTATTTTTTCCATATCACATTCACGAAGGTAATGATTCATATGAATAAAATCGACTGTACTTCTTATTCTTTCAAAGTATAAAATCAACTAGTTGTCTAATACCCTCACAAGTGGGAGCTTTTTACATTATTCGAAGTTTTACAGCGGAAATTAAATAAAGTTGAATGAAATGTTATCCTTCTTCTTTATTTGAAAAAATCTTTCATAGAGCGATCATCATTTGTATCTTCAATCTGCACTTCACATGCAACGTCTGTATGGTTGGAGAGGATTAATGCCCTACTCATAATGATGGTTATCAATGAATATTAACAATAATTTAAGAGATTCATAAGAATAATATGAGGATTTTGATACATCTCGTACTTCACCACTATGAGTGGTATTTGTATACGCAACCAATTTACATGGATGCATGCCTAGCATAGTGTATGCGGTCAATCATATGTAGTGATCATCACAATATAGAATATAATTAATAGAAAACTCGGATCAGCCTTCATCCCTGTCACGCCCCAAACTCAAAGATCGGACTCACAGGAATCCTGATCGCCGAATCTGGTGCCAACAGCATCCGTAGTACCCCATTCTCGACCCCCAGTGCCCATATGCCAAATTTTAATCCTGAGATCCTACAAGGAGAATTTTTCAATGTACGTTTATCTCATAAGAAGCATAACCATAAGTTTACCCAAATCACAAAGGCAACATCATCATCACATATCCACTAATATAATCATTTGAATACAATGCTGAAAGGAAAATACATATATCGAGAATCAAAGCTTCAGAGGTCCGCTACATGCTCTAAACTCAATGCTACTGCAACTTAGCATCACCTGCATGCATCTATCGTGCATAAGCTTATAGAAATCTTAGTGGGTGGTGAAAGTGTGTGCATAAGGTAAGTGTCAAGTAAGCAATATTAGAGTAATCAAAGTAAACGAAAATACTGATAAGCCCATAAATCATACAATATCAGAATATATACGAAAACATGCTAATAGGCCCATAAATACCATCAGCCTTATTCAGGATATGCGATGCAAAAATATAATGAACCAATATCATATACTGAGGAAGCAATGTAGGTCAGTTATACAAATGAGGAGTCATAAGGAGCCATATATCAGATGTCAAGGATACAATGCAATATGCAATTCTAGATGAGTTCACGAATATCGTCAGCCGTATCTAGGCTATACAGAAACATAATAACCCAAAATGCCATATGTTGCAAATGTAATACAATATGCGGTGCAAATTGTTCACACCCCAAGTTTAGGGTTGTGATGTAGTAATAAACTCGGTAAGACCGAGGTTGAATCCCAAGGGACTAATACCTGTACATAATCTAAAATTAACTAGAACTAGAACTAGAATGAGATGAAATCTAACTCGAGTGTAAATTGAAGAATAATTGTGAAATAATTATCTAAAACTTAAGAAATTTAGGGAAAGGACACTAAGGATTCAGAGGATCCACTTGTAGATATCAGGGAGATCTTATACCTGCATTAAAAACTCAACTGGACTTTGAGTCCCATCTTCATCCAGTTGAAGAATGTAACCATGAAAATTTAACTGAACTTACTTTGATATAGTTTTAAAGAGATGAAAGGTATATGAATTAGAATGGATTCCATCACCAAACTATGCCCAGAAGACAAAGTAAACAACAGAATTAAACTAATTACCAACCAATCAACATGCTATGAAGGTTAGGAAGGGTACTATCATCCGACTATTCCCAGGAGACGATGGTGAACAACAGGAATTCCTAACGTTATAAACATAAATAGGAAAAGAACATGCTCAAAGCTATCATAGACCCATTGTAATGTTAGTCACAACAAACCATTAAAAATTAAAAATATTCCCATTAATCAAACTAATATCAATTTCAGTTCAGTCTAAGCAAAAAGCACAAGCAAAGGGTCTCCCATCATGCTACAAGCTTCACCTTTTAACCCTAGCTAAGAAGTTTAACCAGACATGATCAGGCTAGATCTCAAGAAAATCATAAAAAAATAGTGCATAAAATCAATAAAAGAAAGATATAAAATTTCTCTCTGTCTATCTCTGCCTTTCAGAACTGGCTCCCCAAAATCTCATCCTCCTCTCTCATGTCCACAACTTCCTTTTATAGCTGCTGGAAGGCTGGAGTCGGTGGCAGAGTCGCAGTAGGACACAGAGTGTAACTTTTCGCAGCTAAGTTTTAGTGCCTCAAAACTCACCACTGCCTCACTCAATTTCTAAAGAAATATCATCCCTTAGGACGTTTTTGAGCCCTCTATATGATGGATGGTTCAGATCTACCATATGATGAAAGATGGTGGGCCACAACCGCTTAAAAATGTCAGTTTTTGTGGATTTGCGAAAGCTTTTGCACTCCTTCGCTGTCATGATTGGTGGACCCCACAGAGGTATTTTCAGGGAAATCCACACCATCCATTAAATTCAGGATGAAATTTCAGTTAAGAATGGATGGTTTTGAACGTCCATTAACGAGGCCTAAAGAAGAAATCAAGTTAAAATCAGTTTTGATTGTTGCAGGGCAGTCTTTTTTTAGCCTCTGTATCGCACATGTGTGCACGCATGGGTGCAAATATTCACTTGGGTTTGAAGTCTTCGAAGCCCTCTACATGTTGGATGGATTGGATTTTCCATACAAGTGATGGGTCGGTCCCACAAACTTCCGCAAAAAGGGTTCGTCCATCGATTCGCGATACGCGGCGACGCTACCACTGTTGTTTCCATGTTGTTGCGGGCGGGCGTTGAATGCAACGGAAAGTTGTTTTTGGTGCGCAGCGCGTACGTGTGTAAGGTGTACAACATTGCACAAATGGGGCCCACTATACTATTTCTGAGAAATCTACTCCATCCATCCTTTTTCTTATCTTATTTAAACCGTCAATACTAAATTTTAGGCAGTTTCAGATAGCATGTGAGCCCAAATTGGAGATTAATGGTCTGATCTATCCATTGGCCCACTTCCCGAGATCTTCAATGGTTGAAATTTTACGTGTACGATTTATTTATGGCTCTCATCCCATGTATGAAGTTTCTAGTCAATCGAATGGCGGGAACCACATGATCTTGCATTCTTGACGACTTTCAGGCCGCTTGAACTTCAATCACTTGATTTTCTCGGATCTCTGGCATGTACATTCTTCGATCTCGGTCCCCTGGGGTCTGTCCCTTATCTTAGTGATTCTGGAATGTTAAATCCATACTTTTAGCACCTTTTTGCAATTCATGCTCTCAAATACACCCTACATCACAAACACGGTTAAAATCGGATTTTAAACAGTATCATGTTCGTAAATCTAGGTAATAACTGGGGTCTAATATGCAATATTTGACCCTCAACACGAATGGAATGACTATGATGGATTGTGAAGTTAGGATGATAGTACGTAGTATCGCAGGCTACAGGGTCTAACACAAATGACTTCTACCCAAACTAGTCTCATACCTAAATTTAGATAGTCGGACTCAATGTGGTAAACTCCTGATCTCAGGTTAGTCACGTGCCCAGCCGAAACCCTGGCCATGCGAAGGTACATGTAACAAATGGTAATGCACCACCAGCCCGAGTAAATAGTGAATGAATGAATGAGCATACAACTCCTACTCAATAAGTCCACATATCAGTACGGTTCCTCTTTGAGATCATCACCAGGCTCTATTACACTCTATATGCAAATCGCTGCCCACTGATGCGTGACCATACAAGTGGAAGAGACCTCACCATCCCCCTGGACAGTAGTTAACCAATATCTACCCGGCACGTCGATAGCGGACTCATTCACGAGCGGGTCAAACTCATCCTGACAATGCCCCCTACCCTCGGGCGGGTAAGGCCACACCCCTTCCTAACCGACCACAACATAGTGGGAAACGCGGCCTCCTGGTATTCGGCCCTCATGCGCTCATATATATCCACTCGGTCTCGATGTTGGGGCATCTCCTGGCTACGGAGGTTTAAAAATTTTTACCTAAGGACATCTATGACGCCCGTATGCTAGAACCAAATATTTTCAGTGTCCCATCTGGCCATCCACGATATGCTTGTGGAGGCTATGGCCATGATATCGCTAGGGCATACAGTAATCACAACATATAATACAAGATGCATGAGTCGTACAATCCAGTCATGCATCAATCCTGCGTATACCATGCGCTCATGTGAGAAATCTCTGCATATCAGGGAGACTCATAGCAACCTGTCCAATGACATATGTATGGTCAATCACATCTCATTTTAAACATGTAAATGATGCGTATGGGCGTGTATCATGATGCTATGTGTCACATACTCATAATCGGTGCCAATAACCGGCCTCAATAATCGACGTCGACAGTTGGCCTCGACAATGTTGACATTTAACCAACATTGCCCCAAGGAGTGGCCCACATAGAGCCTAACGTGTAGTGGACCCATGACCTCACAAATGGACTAATATACAACACCATGGGCCTCACTCAAGGGCTTAATACACATTACGATAGGCCCCTCACATGGGCCTAATATCCATCACAATGGGCTCCATCGCCGGGCCCTCAAATGCATCACAATGGGCCTCATCACATAGGCCTCATATACATCACATTGAGCCTTAAACACGGGATGAAATAATCATCTCAACGGGCCTTAAATATGGGTCGTATATACATCACATTGGGCCTCAAGCATGGGCCAAATGCACATCACAAAGGGCCTCAAATTCGGGCCGCATATGCATCTCATTGGGCCTTGTCAATCGGAATCGGCCTCAACAATCGGTCGAACAAGACCTAAGGGAAGGTAACAATGTGGACATTAAACCATCATTGCCCATTAATGTGGCTATTTAACTAACATTGCTCCCAAGGAATGGCGCTCATAAGGCCAATCGTATAATGGGCCCACGACCTCATACAAGGGCCTAATATACATCATCATGGGCCTTACTTATGGGGCATATACGCATCGTATCGGGCCTCACTCATGGGCTAATATATATCACATCGAGCCGTATTAAATGGGATGAATCAATGGACCGAATCAAATGGACCGAGTCAAATGGGCCGATACAAATGGGCCAATCAAATGGGCCAATCAAATGGGCCAAGTCAAATGGGCTGATTCAAATGGGCCAAGTCAAATGGGCCAATATAAATTGGCTGATCAAATGGGCCGAGTCAAATGGGACGATACAAATTGGTCGATCAAATGGGCCAAGTCAAATGGGTCGAGTCAAATGGGCCGATATAAATGGGCCGATCAAATGGGCCGAGTCAAATGGGCCGATACAAATGGCCCGATCAAATGGGCCGAGTCAAATGGGCTGATCAAATGGACTGGTGCAAATGGGCCTAATACACAACATTATGGGCCTCTACCCATGGGCTCCAAATACATCACAATGGGCCTCTACCCATGGGCTCCAAATACATCACAATGGGCCTAAACCCATGGGCCCCGAATACGTGATATTAAGCCTCCCAAATACAACAACTAGGCCGCACTACTTGGGCCGCACCATTCATACATCTATAGAGATCATTTTAGAGCATTATCCAAATAATGAATCAGATCCAAAGATCATCTGGACCCTACCACAATTGGCAGTGGTGATAATAATTTTCATAGTTAAATTTTTTCGTGGGCCCACCATAGCATTTATATATATATATATATATATATATATATATATATATATATATATACACACACACACACACATCTGGTGGGTCTCATGTGGGGCCCAACATAGCATATCATATAATATAATATAATATATTGCATACTAAAATATAATATAACATATTATATATACATATATATATATATATATATATATATATATATATATTGAAAGGGGGTGGTTGCCTAGATCCACCGTCCAAATTCATCTGAACGGTGCAGATCCACATGGGTTAAAGGTGGGTCCCACGTGGAAGTGGCCCACCATAGCATTTTTTAATATAAAATATTATATTACAATAATATATCATAATATATATCTATATGTGTGTGTGTGTGGAAGAGTGGGATCATCAGTGCTGTCAGCGTGGTGGTAGGCCCCACATGTATGGACGGTTGGATGAAAAATATCCATCATGGTGGGGCACACGTAACACGTCATTGGATGGACGGTTTGGATGTAACATATACATCAAGGTGGCCTCATACCCACTGTCCAGATGGACGGGTAGATTTACAACACATACACCAAGGTGGTTCCCACCGAACTTGTTGACGTAGCTACAACAGTGGTGGGACCCATAAACCTTGCTAACGTCACTTCTACATGGGGCTGGCCCATTGTCCATCAGAAAGACAATCTGGTTAGTGAACAGATGGACAGTGGGGTCTATACATTAGGTGGGCCCCACATGTATACAACAAATATATATGTAGATATAAAAATATCATTTAATATTATATTAATATATGCTCAAACGTCCAGCCCCTCTATTCAACGGACGGTTGGGAGTAAAAAAGATGGACATCGTTGATACAATGCATGCATCACGTAGAGTCCACACACACGTGGGTCCCACAGTTACTGATGCAGTAAGATAAAACATGTATATCATGGTGGGTCCCACGTAGGGCCCACCATATAATATCATATATATATATATAAATATATATATATATATATATATATATATATATATATTATATACACACACATATATATAAAATATAATATAATATTATATTAGAAAAGAGAGTCCAGCGTCCAGACCCTCTGGACTCTCTGAACTAATGGTGTGGATTAACATCACCAAGGAGGGGTCCATGTGAGGTGTGGACAGCGTGGGTTCATACATCATTAAGGTGGGTCCCACGTGTTGCACTCAACACAGACAGCATGGATATAAACCACATGAATTATGGAGGTAGGGTCCACATAGCTTGCTGGCATCCAGGGTAGTAGCAGCTGCCTACTACATGGGACCTAGTAGATGAACGGTTTTGATATATACACATCAAAGGTGGGTCCATGATCGAACGGTACAGATAAAATATATGCAACAAGGTGGCCCATGTCCAGCAAGGACGGACGGCCGGGATGTAATGTATGCATCAGGTGGATCTCACCGTCCAGATTTACTGGACGGTATGGATGCAACACACTCATTAAGTGAAACATCACACAAGGAAGAGAGAGAGAGAGAGAGAGAGAGAGAGAGAAGGATGGGCCCCGCCACTATGGGCCCCTCAATACAATACATATATCATGATGGGTCCCACTATATGTGGGCTCTCAAATCATAAGAATCAAGATGTTTAACACCCACCGTTAGATCTTGAACTCTTCTTTCCTCCGCCAATGCATGCTAGAGCTCCAATGAATGGACTTCAATAGTTGAGATCGATCATGGAGGGTGAGGATGAGAGATAGGAAGTGGGCCACATCTAGCTTCTCTATGGAAGCTTGGACGATTTCTCCCATGGGAGGTGTTTGAAAATGAGAGAGAAATGAGAAAGAGGGGTGATGTGAGTGATGGGGAGAGGGATGGGTTGGGTTAAATTTTGGGTGAGAAAGGGATGGGTGGAGAGAGAGAGAGAGAGAGAGTTGACTTTAGGTAAGGGTGGTGTAAGAGTGGGATGGTTGCTTGTACTTGATTTGATTGATTGATGTGACGTGCCATGGAGATTCTCTCAAAATTCGTAACGCCCGACATTTTCCTTAAACTGAATGCGGACCCACATCTCCTGGCCTGGGTATCGCTTCAGCACGCGAGATGCGCCATCGGAACTGAGGCAAGGGCACGATCACAAGGGTATAAGTTTTGAGTCGAGCCGACTATGATATACAGGACACGGCTCAGGATCACATGCAAACGTCGATAACAGATCGCAGGTCACCGAAATTTGACCGGGAGGACCACAGAAGCCTACGAAACTGTATAGGCTAGGATACAGGTCTCACAATCCCGTAATATGAAAATTCATCGGTGTGTCTAACACTACCATGGATTTGTGTGAACGTCTTTAGGCGGCACAACACACGAACGAAAGATTTATGTGACAAAATTTGTTCATGGAGGGATTATTTACGACATCTAATCCCGAAAGTGATATAACACGCATGTTGGTTTACTTAAATCGATTGTGCACCACTACCCGAACCCATGAAATTACTATCAACCAAGAGGGTAACTACCAAGAGCGCATTATGTCCATGATAAAATATATGAATCACTAGATGTGAGACCTCTAACACATCACTTACATCAATATGAAAATAAATTAAACATGAGGGTTTTGAAATTTCAAGACACATGCCCAACCATAAAGGGAGGTAGCACAAGGTTAACCTCATAAAAGAGAAAAGTAACATTATACTGACTCAACAAAAATAAAGTGTGATGAGCAAAAGCCAACTTAATATAAAGTAAAAACACGCATCACTCTCAAAATCGGCTAAGGGCAAGGCTTGTATCCATCACCCCACAAGAATTAATGAAAATCATGTATAATTAAGAATCATATCTTAATCATAATTCTCACAGGGATAAATATTTACAACGTTCTATCAATCAATGACATGGGCATCACAGTAATATGAAGGTATTAAAAAATAAGACAAATCATGTATATATCAACCCGAATTAGTGTAATGTTAAAGAAATCTCTCACCTTAGCCTTAGATGTAAACCCTACATAGATCTCGATGTACGAGGGCTTCTACATGAACCACGATGTTACTCGAGAAAGAGGGAGACAACACACGTGTGAGAAATGAAGAAAATGGATGGGCATATAGGCTTGGACGTCTCTCTCTGTTTCTCTCTTTGTCTCTTCCTTAGACGTGAGAAGGTGGTGGGCATGTGATTTTAAGTGGAGAAGAGACCCACATACTCTTTTATAAAGGGTTTCTCAAATTAGGTTTCTCATCTCACTTGAATTGGGTTTTCCCAATTTGTCTCTTCTGGTGATCTTTCTTTAAATTTAATTTGATCACGGTGACCAAGTTGTCGAATAGGCCAGGGTACATAAATTTTCTGGTGATCTGATATTTAGATTGGTTTATCTTAAAAATTCTCCTAGCTTATACTAAAACGGACCTGATCTCAATTAACGATCCACGCTCCACCTCCACACTTATTAGTTTGCAAAGTAGTTTGTTAAGATGATGATGTGTTTAGAGAGATTTGGCCCTTCTTCCATCTTTAGAGTATACAACTATCTCTTCAGATATAAACGATTAGATAGTGACCTAGTCATATAGATGCTCTCTAACCTCGTCCATAGGCCTGCAATAGTTTTCCCATTAATAACATTATAGAGGACTTCATCTGTAAGACCCTACCCTGAGTGTGCATGTCGTTCCTCTAGGTCTTGCGGTCCTACCGGTCTAATCCCGGTGACCCACGACCTATGGATAGTGTTTGTGGTCATCCTTAAATCCAGTCACGTAGACCGGACTCAGATCGACTTGAAACCTATGTCATTGCGACCGCATCAGCACCGCGGTTCCAACATCGCATCTCATGCATGGATCCGACATGTACATCATAAGTTATGGGTCGCGCTCTTTTTGGACCATTGATATGTACGTGGGACCCACCCTAGCCATTCACATTTTCTCATGTGATGATGTCACCCTAGGCATAACTTTCTAGAAAGTCTACCCTATAGAAGCATGGGTTACTTCTCTCATGATTATGAATGTATTTCTCTTATCTAGATGCCTCTTTTAGAAAGACAATGATTACCTTCTACCTACATCTTCTAAGTCCCTCTTTTTGCTCCCATTCGTCTCTCACTTTTCCATCTCTCCCTTGGTAGAGAGCCCAAGGACGTCCCCACCCTCTTCATTTCTCTAGCCCTTCTCTCTCAAATCTCCTCCAATCCAACCATCTCTAACCCATCTTCACCTTAGAAACCTCTTCCTTAGAGCTAGAGGATCATAGTGGTGGAAGTTTGAAGATAAATCATTGAGGTAGGTGTGCATATAGATAACATTTTAAATTTTTTGATTTCTTAAGTTGTTCTTCCCATTTCTTTCATTTTGAAGCTTATGGGGCCCATCAAATGATGGTGGTGGCCCCCATGTCTTCATGAATGTGGTTCATAGCCCATCCTTTATGCATAAATGATCCATGCAAAGGGTCATCCTCCATAGACTCCTACATGTTCTTTTCTTCTTATGTTTAGGGATCCTTAGGTCATCTAGACCCTTGATCCTTAGTGGAGATGGCATCTCCACCATAGATCTTGAGTAGGAAGCATTATACTCTTGTAGATTCATGTAAATCATGTAATAGTGAATGTATGTGATTGTGTGATGAGGGGAAAGGCCTCAATGTGGTGGAGCCCCTTCCCTTGTGGCCGAATCTTTAATTTTCCCTTGAATATACCTCTGATCATGATGCGTATGGTCCACCTTGTGGCTCAGAAATATCCAAACCATCCCAAGGAAGTGGACGTCCTTGACAATCCACTCCATGGACATTGTGGCTCCAATTGCACTAATAAGGGGCACATGTAAAGGGGTTTTGATGGTGGAAATGGTATGGATGTTTGTGGGGCCTACTGAGGTGGTCCCTACTTGTAACACCCCAAACTTTCCAGTATTCGGGTGTTACCATAAAACCAAGATTTAGAATAAATGCAAGCCTAAATTAAGCAAATGTTCACGTGCATTCTAGCCCAAAATCCGACAGATGAAAGTGATCCATATTCATGATTAGGCCGCCCATCCGTAAATTTTGAAGATAGACCGCTGCATCACCAAGTGACTCTATTCTTAGGATTCCAACCACCCTGGTGGGCCAATCGCTTTAATCGAAAAATCAAACCTTCCATTGTCGACATTGGGCGTTGACCAAACTCACTTTAAAATGGACTTTCAATATGGAAATTTATGGGATAAGTGGTCTTAACCATCACAGGAACTTATTTTTAGAATCACAATCACTTAAGAGACGAAACGAGCCTTCTGTTGTCAATAACGGGCCCTAGGTCATTAGAGACATCACTCATCTCGTCCCCAACAGTTTAGTGATCGACCTATACCCAAATCATACAAGTTGACGCTAAACCAAGCAACCCAACTACCCAGTTAGATAACTACTGTCAAATTTCCTCTAAAATGGGCTAGGAACTTATAGGAACTCTGAAGATCGGACCTAAAAGTGATCCGACCGTCAGAATTACACTTATAGACACTTAAACCATAAGTTTCATGTTATTAAGGGCCATCGGAGCTTAGGACCTGCCGCATATTCAGTCAGGGGTCTTAATGAGACCTATGGAAGTAAATGGACGGTGTGAATTTATCACAAACGTTGTGGCGGGCCCCACTTAGCGGCGTGCATGTGCATAGCTAGTGTACACTCGAGGTGCACCAGACCGTTTGCACGGTTAGACAGGCTCTGACCCGTGCCTAGCCAAAAGAGGCAAAGGACCTCTCCTACCTTCCTGCCTGCGGGCAATTTTGAAAAAATGGAGCCCCGTTTGTTGCATCATGGCCCACCATCATGCCCATGTGCATGATCTGAACCATCCATCAGCTTTAGAGGGTGGAGTTGACCAAAACCCAACTGTCATGGTAGATTTTCTTGCACGTGTGGACGCATTATCTTCAATGCAAATCGGCCCCTGTAGATAGTGAAAATTGGCACCCACGCTGATTTGGATGTTTGTGTTTTTTGGTGGTGGGGGTGATTAGGCTAATTTGTGAATGTTGGAGTTGTCACTAGCCAATTAATCTCAAAATCTCGCAGTTGACTAAAACCCACAAAATATGTAAGGTTGGAGAAATCTGAAGACTCTTCCACCTTAGATTGACTCCTGGTCTGTGATCCGGGATTCTGGGTAAGAGACCTCGATTATAAAGAGTGAGGGGGTTAGGCACCCTCTCTGCCCGTATAAATATACGGTCTCTACTTAGTGTGGTACGAAAATCTCAAGGGATGAATGATGCGGTTCAGGTAGGACTAGACACATGTGGATTTCTGATGCAGCAAGATCCGAGATTTTGGCAAGCTACAAAGAATACGTCCAATAACGTGTCTAGAAGGTGGATGTGATGATGCTTATGCAAAAAGGTAAGGAAAAGTGGACTAGATCACTAGGAATCTCTGATGTGACAGGATCCGAGGCACCACAAGTCACAGAGCATACGTTTACTGGAGATCTAGAGAAGCAGAGAGGTTGAGAAGGGAATAGATGTCATGATGAATGCTTGTATGTAAAATGAATGGATCTTTGGCTTGATCTTGAGTAGGCTAAGACATAGACTGAACTATAACTAATCATGGCTAGACTTGATGGGTTAGAAAGGTCAAGAGGAAGGGCTAGGGGGTGGCCAAAAAGATCATAACTTTGAAGACTTGGGAGCTCCTTCCCTTTCCTTCCCTCTCTCCCTCACTCTCTTTCTCTCTTGCTCTCTTAAGCTTGGAAATGAAGAGTTGGTGTTGTGAAATGTGAAGAGGGGAAGGCTATTTATAGCCTTTTCCAATGGCAATGTAGTAATTTCTGAATTCTTGAGGGGTGAATGTTAATGTGACAAGTGGTGATTAGTTGAGGGGAGAGAGATGCCACGTGGCACGTTCTCATTGGCTATTAAGGTTGGTAAAATGGTAAATAAGCTCGAATAGGGGGTAATTTCTTAAGAGAATTGACTTTTGGATGTTGGGACAGCTATCCCCAGATGTCCACACGTGGGTTGTGAGCGGTGGTAATTGGAGTACTGCCGGCGATAGTCCAAATACCGCTCGGGCCGCGCTCGAGCTAGGCCCGAACATTTGGGCTTTAATTGATGCGCTGGTTCAAGAGATGACATCCTTTTGGGGTTTTTGTAGCTCAAATGGATGGACTTAGGTTTGGGTAAGGGATTCTAGTCAGGGTATAGTGTGCAAGCAAGGCTATATGTGGATTGAACGGTTTGGATTACAGTTTCTGGTCGCAGATTAGAAGTTAGGGATTTTAGGTCTGGGTTTTAGATTTAAGCTGAGACTAGGGTTTGGCTAAGGATATGATCATGGTTCCTGGATTGTCTTAGCCTTCTCAAGAAATTAGCCTAGATGAGGTGTCTACAAATGCCCCTCTTTGACCGAGGTTGTGAGCAACTGAAGGTCAAAGTGAGGGGACACCCCACCCTTCTGGTCAGAAAAGGGGAGTGATTCGAATCTGTTGCCTGCCATAGTAGCATTGTCAATCGACTGTTTGGAAAAAAATGACTTGCAATATCACGAGGGTTGAGGAAAATGTTGTGATTGTCCCCTGCGCATTTATCATGGCTTTACGGGTCACCAATCATAACCTTTCGTGTCAGATTGTTAAGAACATTGGAGGGTAAGTCTGAAAAGTAGGGCCTCTCCGCGTTGGTGCAGCTTTACGAGGATTCTTGTACTGTTAGGTTTATCGTTCCTTTGCTACATAATCATCCTAGGAGTATTCGTTCCATTTGATCATCAAAGTGGTTAGGTGCCCTGAGCGTTGGTGCGACCTTACGGGGAGCTCACTACGCCGACTTGGACTCGACCAAATTTTACGAACATCTTGGACTAAGTATGTGTAGGTAATCTTTTGCCATGTAATCTTCTGATTCTGATACTATAGTTACAATGGATTGTTGTCACTTTGAGTTTGATTTATTCTTTCCAGAGATAGATCCAGTCATTTATACTAGCATTCATACGACTGTCCAGATATAGAGATCGGGTCAATCGTACCTGTATCATGTACAGATTCGATCATCCTCTGAGGAGAGCGGAAGAGATCGAATCTTATTTAGCTGTTTGCACTAACCGTAATCGAAGAATATAGAAGATTCCTCAGTTTACTACGCGTCGCGTGTGTTTTTTTGAAAACCATTTTTTTTAACACTATCCGCTTCAGAGCTAGACTCCCCATGGATTTTATTTGAAAATATATTTTTTTAGATTTTTTGAAAAATATCCGTTCGATTTCGAGGGTGGGCGTCGTCGTTTAGTTTTTATTTATTTTATTTTTTTATTTTTAAAAAGTCAGATGGCTTCCATAAACTAATAGAGTTATTTGCTTGAAATATTTCTTTTTAGATTTTTGAAAAGATCCGTCCGATCTCATGGATGGTTGAGATCATCCAGTTTTTTATTGCATGGTAGATGACCTCCACTAATAAATTAATGGGGCATTTAAATATCATTTATTTGTATCTCTCTTCTTTTTACATTTTTCTACAATTTTCAAGATATTGCTTTATTGAGATTCTTGTCTTCTCGTGAGAAATTGAAGTTGTTGCGAGATTTTGAAAAGAATCTTTATTTCTTTTATTTTTTTTCTTTTGGTTATTACCTAATGGACCAAATGAAAATTTAGTCATCTCTTGTCGCAAGGGTGATTGAGGCTCAACAGGCTGATGAGTCGTTGCAAAGTTATATGGCTGAGGCTACATCTGAGAGTCAAGAAGATTGGCAGATTGGTGCAGACGGTGGACTTCACTTCCGAGGCCGATTATGTGTCTCGGATATTCCAGAGTTGGGCAGAGATCTTATGACCGAGGCACATCGATCGCGATTTTCTATCCACCCTGGCTCGACGAATATGTACCGCGATATGAAGCGAAAGTATTTTTGGGCAGGGATAAAGCGCAAGATCGTCAGTTTTGTGGCCGAGTGAGACACGTGCCAGCATGTCAAGGCCGATCATCAGAGACCTCCTGGTCTATTGTAGCCATTGAGCGTCCCGATGTGGAAGTGAGAGTACGTGTCGACAGATTTCATTATAGGCTTGCCAAGGACTCAATGCGGTCATGAATCCATTTGGGTTGTTGTGGATCGTCTAACGAAGTCGGCACATTTCCTTACGATGTGTGCGACTTAGTCTATGGACCGAATTGTGAGGTTATATATTGGGGAGGTTGTGAGACTGTATGGCATTCCAGTCTCGATCATTTCTGACCGAGACTCGAGGTTCACATCTCAGTTTTGGGGGAGCTTCCAGAGAGAGATGGGGACTGATTTGTAGCTCAGCACCACATACCATCCGCAGACTGATGGCCAGACCGAGAGGGTCAACCAGATCCTCGAGGATATGCTTCGGGCCTGCGCGATTGATTTCGGGGGTAGCTGGGATGAGCATCTACGATTGGCTGAGTTCGCATACAATAACAACTATCAGGCGACCATCGGCATGACTCCTTTTGAGGTACTATATGGCAGACCATGCAGATCACGGAGTTGTTGAACCGAGGTTGGAGAGCATCATCTCCTAGGTCCCAAGCTTGTGCAGGAGACGTCAGAGGCTATTGATATCATCAGGCAGAGGATGCGCACAGCTCAGAGCCGACAGAAGAGTTTTGTTGATCGTCGGCGTCGTCCCTTGAAATTCGACGTAGGGGACCATGTGTATCTCAAGGTCTCACCCATGAAGGACGCAGTTCGATATGGAGCGAAGGACAAGCTTGCCCATAGATTCATAGGACCTTTTGATATCACTGGGCGCGTTGGCATCGTGGCCTATCTACTTGCCTTGCCATCACAGTTGTCTAGCGTCCACAACGTCTTCTATGTCTATATGTTGAGGAAGTGTGGGTCAGACATTATTCCCGTTATTGATTGGCAGCCGCTGGAGGTTCGTGAAGACGCTTCTTACATCAAGCAGCCAGTCCGTATCCTTGATCGGAAGGAGCAAGTCTTCAGAAACAGGGTCATTTCATTGGTGAAGGTTCAGTGGGGTCACCATTCTATAGAGGAGGCTTCTTGGGAGCATGAGGCTTAGATTCGAGAGCGTTATCCTCATCTCTTTGATGATTGATCTTGTGTTGTATTTTGTATGTTATCTCTGGTTTTATATAGTGATGTTATGTTTCTTATTCCTTATGAGTTATGTCTAGTTGCGATGATTGTGTAAATTTTGAGGATGAAATTTTTATTAGGAGGGGAGAGCTGTAAGACCCGTATCTTAGTCCGTACCGTTTTGTAGACTTCCGCGGTCTTACCGGTCGAATTTCTGGCAACTTCGACCCTTAACGGAAATTTGTGTGTGACCCTAATTTGTATGCCGTCGACCCGTATCGACTCAACCCAAGACCTTTACCATAGGGACCGCACCGTCGCTGCAGTTCAGATGTCGTGACTCGCTTGTCGAGGCGATACCCTGGTTAGGAGATGTGGGCCAACGTTCGGTGCGAGAAAAACACCACGCGTTGCGAAACCCAAGAGAATCTCTATGACTTGTCACATCAATCCCATCAATCAATTAAATCCCATCACATCTCATGTCAAGTACACATCACCTCTCACCCTTCCCCAAGCAACCCTCAAAGTCAAAAAGTTCTTACACCACCCATGCCTTTCTTACAAAAATGGCCACAAAAGTCAAAAAGTATCTTACACACCCATCACTCCCTTTACAACTCTCTCTCTTTCTCATTTTCAAACACATTCCCAAGCAAGAGAAGCATCCCATGTCCAAGCCTCTCCCTCTCTTTCAAAACTCCAAGTGTGGTCCACCTTTCCTACCCCTTCATCTCCCATCTCAATCATCCAAAACTTATCTCATCCATTGAAATCGAAGCTAAGGAGCTAAGGAACCCATAGGAGCAAGAAGATCGAACGGTAGGTGCTTGATAATAGTAGTTTTTCATATTTTTAAGATGGGCCAAGTGAGGCCAACCGATCAATGGTTTGGATCTCACTCGGGACCCTAAGATGTGGCTGATGGCCTCATCATGATCATTCCATGATGGGGCCATTCTCCATGGACCCCATCATGATGTTTATTTTCTTGCATTAAAAAGGTCATCTAGACCGTCCATATTGGTGGGGAAAGGATCCCCACAGTTAATTTCGATTTCGGTGGTTCCATGTGTAAAGGGATCCATTTGGTGTATGATTTCTTTCAAGGGAGGGCTCATAGTGGCGGAGCCCTCCATCTCAAGCATGTCCCACTCTCTATCTATCTCTCTCCCTCTCTATTTCATTTTCCCTTTTTAAGATCATAATATGGTTGTGTGGCCCACTTGAATGGACCCCACCATGAGGCATGTATCCTACCTAAACCATCTACTAGTGTGGCCCACCTTATGTGTGTTGTACCTAAACCATTTATCATGTGGTGGCCCACCTGAGTATAGCCCACCTTGGTTGTGAGGACCGTCCAGCGTCCAAGGACGCTGGACGTCTCTGAGAAAACACAAATATTAGCTTGGTTACAAGCTCATGGAGTGGCCCACTCTCATAGGCCCCACCTTGATGTATGTATTCAATCCACGCCGTCTACCTTATTCCCTGGAACATTTTAGGCATTGAGCCAAAAAATGAGGTTTATCTGATCTTCAGGCGGGCCATAACCTATAAAATGGTGATTTTTACCATTGAAAGTCACCCTGACATTTTTATTCACCGAAAAAATACCGGATATTGGACTCGTTTGGATGGTCTTGCACCACAGAATGCAATGGCTGGGTTGGATTTACTTGACGTGGGCCCTACCTGTGAAAAACCACAAGAATCATGATTTTTCAAAAAAAAAAAAATAAGTATGCATGTGGGGCAGCGCCTGCTGCCCCTGACAACAGCAGCACCTTGCTGCGTTTGGGTGGGCAGATGTCAGGGGCCCACGGCCCTGCATGTGGGTCCCACTGTGATGTTTATTTGTCATCCAACCTGTTCATGAGATGGGCCACCCCAAGTAGTGGGCCCCCTCCAAATTTCAGCCCCATCCATGGCTTGGGTGGCCCACACTATAGGAAACAGTGGGATTGAACCTCTACCATTGAACCCTTTTTTATGGGCCACAGGAGTTTTGGATCAAAATGAAATTTGTTTTTCCTCCTCATCCAGGTCCGTGCGACCTTATCATCAGGTTGAGGCCCATTTGATGTACATATGGGGCTCAATTGGTGTGGCCCATTTGTTACATATAAGACCCACGAGATTAGGCCCATTTGATGCAATCTAAGGCCCACAGGTTATGATCCATTGCAATGCACTTAAGGCCCATTGGTGCGGCTCATTGATGTGGCCCACTTAATGAATATAAGGCCCATAGGATGTGGCCCATTTGATATATTTAAGGCCCAATGGGAATTGCACTTAAGGCCCATTGATGCGGCCCATTAGTGTGGCCCACTTGATGAATATAAGGCCCATAGGATGTGGCCCATTTGATATATTTAAGGCCCAATGTGATGTACCTAAGGTCCATTGTAATGTGTGATCCCAACATGGATTATGTAATAATGTTCACAACGATCGCGCCTTGGGAGCAATGTTGGTTTGACGTCCATATTGTGAGTATAATGTTGGTTGGATGTCCACATTACGACTCTCCCTAAGGCCCATTGATAGGCAGTACTTGTTGTATGTCGGCCATTTAGGCCACCTGCGTTGTAAAGATATTTCATTACTTTATTACATGTTTAGTATAGTTTCATGACTCATGATCATACGCATCATATGTATGCTTGATATGAGAGGTGACTGATCATAGCATATGCCTTTTGGTAGGTTATTTATGGGCTCCCGGTTAGGAGATGTTGTCCTATATGAGCGCATGATACACGCAGGATTTGCTGCATGACTAGATAGAGTGATTCATGCATTTCACATTGTGTGATATGGTTACTTTATGCCCTAGCGACATCAAGGCTGTAGCCTCCACAGACGTATCGTGGTTGACAGGATTGGATACCGAAAATTTTGTTCTACATGGGGTGCTATAGATATCCTTGGGAGAAAGTTTCTAAATCCTTATGGTACCAAGACGTTGCTCCAACGTTTAGACCGAGTGGGTATAGGAGTGTGGAGTGTCGATTACCAGACGGTTGTATTTTTCACTGTGTCGTGGTCCGTTGGAGGGGGTGTGGCCTTACTCGCCCGAGAGTAGGGGCAAAGTTAGGCTGAGTCTGACCAGCTCGAGGAATGGGTCCGCTATTGACGAGTCGAGCCCGATATTGGCAGGCGGATAGTGAGGTCTCTTCCACTTACCTTATTGCTCACGATGGGGCGGCGATCTGGTTTAGAGTGTACTAGACCCCAGTGATATCTTAGATTTGAGCTGTATTGATATGTGAACTTAGATGAGGATTTGTATGCTTGACGTGCATCTTGCATTGTATAGCCTTGGTACGGCTTATGGTATTCATGGATTCATCAGCATTTTTTGCATTACTCTGATATTGCATAACTGCATTACCACCTTGCGCACACACTTTCACCACCCTCTAAGCTTTCTATAAGCTTATGCACGACCGTTGCATGCAGGTGACGTTGGATCGCAGCAGCGCTGTAGCTTGAGCACGTGGCAGATTATTTTAGAGCTTTTGGTCTATCATCATTGTGTTTCCCGTTATGCTCATTGTACTTGTAAAGTTTTTTACCATAGTGAAAATGTAATGGAGTTTTTGATTATTGTTTGTGGGTTATGCCTTTGGTTATGCTTATCACGAATCAAACTGATGTTGAAAATCCTCCTCGTAGCATCCCAGGATCGAAACCTGGTGAATGGGAGCTAGGAGCTGAGAATGGGGTTCTCTGGAGGCTGTTGGCGCCAGATTCGGCGATCAAAAATTTTATGAGCCCAGTTTCTAAGTTTGGGGCATGATAGTTGGTGGACGAGTAATGGGTCCCTTGGAAGAGATAAACGCTATTTATGACTTGGATCCTTCTTCCATTGATGGTGGTTATGAGGGTGGACTGATCGAATTGGATGTTGTTGATGGGTCCCTACCAGATGGGCCACCAGGGTTTGTAGATGTTGTCATGATGAGGGTGGATGGGTTTGATGGTGAGGATGGTATGATGATGGTGACAGATAGTTTGGTTGGAGGAAAGATGGTTATGGACAGTGTGGATGGTGTGGATCAGGTGGATCGAATCCAGATGGGTGGTAGGCCCCACCTTGGCGGTTCGAGTGGTTTAGATTTGACGGGTGATAGACTCCTTGTAGACGGCTTAGGTCAAATATTTGGCATGGATTTTGAGGCAGTGATGGGACAGTTAGCTGTTGTCGGAGGTCAGGATACTAGTGTCGTTAGCTACTGGGATACTTTAGGCGTTGTAGCTCCGGGGCATCTGTTTTCTAGACTGTTCCTAAGGTGGCGATCGTTGGCGGCTTGGGTCCACCTGTTACAGCTTTTCAGGATACTCTACGAGATGTGATATGTGAGTCCGGTTTCTTGTCACCATGAGATAAACCTACTGGACGAGGGGATGCCAATCTTCAATGATTCGCCTACGGATCCTGGGTTCCAGATTATAGAGGGCGTATCTGTCCGTACTTGTCGATTGCAGCCACGCAGCACCTGTTTTGAGCGACTGCTCCTCTGGATAAAGAGCTTGACTAAGTCTGAGATCTTTGAGCTAAGTTCTTTGGACTTCCGAGAGGTTCTTCACATTCACTGAGTTCGCCAAGACTAACGACTATTGAGTGCGGCTTCATACAATTGGGTTCCAACGCTGAACCTATTTTCTTTCAATGATCTGGAGCTAGACCCATCGTTGGAGGAATTCGCACGCTTGTCCGGTCTCCCTCTTACCTGAGAGCCTTACGTTCCCTTGTTTGAGCCAGTTCGTCCCACCGACCTGATTACTTGGTTTGGATTTCTCGTTGCTCTTCCTACTGCTGAGAGTAGGGCTGGTGAGCTTTCACTTGAGCTCCTGTATGATTGTTGTTCCACCACACGAGGAGGTCCCGGATCAGATCGCTAGCTTCAGTGCTTGAATGCATTAATATTTTGTGCCTTGACTGAGCTGCTTTTCTCAGGTTGGAAGCAGTCTTCGTCAACGGCTTTACTGGATGTATTCCGTCGTGTTCTGCATCGCAGGAACATCGTTTCTGTAGTGTTGGTGGCGCTCTTTTTGGGGTTGACTGAGTGCTCACTCGGACATACCCGCATCCTTTGGGTCTGCTGCTCGTTCCTTTAGGTATTCTTCATTCTTTTCCATTACTTTGCGTTGTTATCTGCTTGTAGTCTGATCTTGACCTATGCCTTCTTACAGGTGTGGTTGTGGGAGCACCTGTATATGACTCCTCTACTTCTATGGTCGGATTCCCGTCACGGCGATGTGCTGTCTTTGTTGCTTGATAGCCTTCCTTTAGGTGCTGAGGGCACTGAGTCGGTATACCGTCGTATGCTCTCTCAATTGCGAGGGTGAGAGGTTAGCTGGGAGGCTCTTTGGCTATGTTGCTCACCATTGATTTACAACACAGCTCGCACTTCTTTACTGTTGCTAAGTCTTCGGGGGTACTGCTCTTACCATCCCATGCGATTCTTCTGTCAGTTTGGTTTTTGGCAGGATATCCCGGACTTTGCCTTCTCTGGATTTGGGCATGCCCCTCTTCCTTCTGATCTGATTGCCTTGTACTAGTGGGTCTAGATCTCCTGACAGGGATTTTTAGATGCTACAGCTTTGGATCTTGAGTCTTGGGCTCTCCCTTGGCCACAGTGCCATACCAGCAATGGGTGGCAGAGCAGTCTCTTTATCGTCAAGTTCTAGGTTGGCATTTGGCAGACGAGGCTGCTGATCGGGATATGGATGGTGACACCGCTTCGTCTTCCTCATGTGTTGATGATTCTTTTGAGGCATTTGAGGAGCGACCATTCATTGATCCGTCTTTCTGCTCGTGACACACCGCCACCTTATCTCTGAGATCGTTGTTCTTCGTCATTCTTGTAAGGACATGGCATGCCGACTAGCTATAGGGAGGCAATATGATGAGAGCATGCTTACAGCGCATCACCTGGAGAGGGACGAGGTCTTCTACCTGCGCATGGAGATAGAGAGACTCAGGCAGAGGCTATCGTTGTACGAGGGATAGGAGTTTAGCTGTGGTCCCTGGTGGGGATCAGTTGCTTGTCCTATATGCATGAAGGAAATCCTTTTTTATTTTTGGTTTTCTGTTAAGGAAAGAAAGCAGTGTACATGTAAAAAGACTTAAAAGAAAGAAGAATTTTTTTTGTGCCAAATTTGTCGTTGCTTACTTGTGTTTGGATTAGTGCTTTTGAATGGTAGAGATCAGAATATTGGGCTCAACCCACATTGTATGCAGTAGTCTAGATTGTGCTCTTGGGATCTCGGTTCCCTGAGAGGGTATCCAGGATCGTGTCCCTTGGATTTGAGCAGAGTTTGATAGAGTACTGATCCGAATTTGATCTTTCCATGTATCTCGTCGTGGCATTTGCTGCCTCAGCTTCTTCTATACCTGCACTTTTATTTTTTATTTCTTGTCAATTTTACCCGTAGCGCCTTTTTAGGTTTTCACTACGTCGGGCTCTTCCCGTCATTTTTGCCCGTAGCGTCCTTTCAGATTTTCACTACATCCCGGGTTTTTAATCTTACCTGTCCCTTGGTAGCTGTGCTGTTTTTGCCTTTGGCGCCTTTTAAGGTTTTCACCAAGTCCGCTACATTCCCGCTATTTTTACTCGAGGCACACTTTCAGATTTTCACCTCACCCTTTTTGCTTAGGCATGTCCCCTTTTTTTAGTGCAAGAAGAGAGGGAAAGACTTTCTTCATAGCTGGCCAACTGGTTACCTTCCTGTCCTTGTCTTTAAGTACAATTGTAAGCTGCTTTTGGTGGGATTGTTTGGGGATGTAGGATAGACTTATTTTCTTCTCTTTTTGGGTGTTCCTTTTTTACATTTCCTGTCTTTTTCTTCTTTTCTTTTTGCTTCCCCCCTTTTTTCTCTTTCTTTTGTTTTCTCTTCTTTTTTTTATGGGAGAAATGACGGGTATCCTCCTTTTTGTTGTTTGTGTACTTTGCGGGAGGAAGGGTGGATATCATTTGGGTGGAAGGAGTGATGGATCTTTTGTTGTTTCTTTTTTCTTTTGAAAAGGGGGTGGTGGTACAGCTTTATGATTGTACTCATTGACAAGGTTAGGTATGGTTACCCGTGATAGATTTTTGCATTATCGGCGTTGATAGGCTCGGGAAGATCTTCTCCTTTCTGATTGGTGAGTCAAAGGGCATCTCCTGAGAGTACTTCTCGAATGATCAGTGGTCTGTCCCACGAGGGTTTGAACTTTCCTCTGGGATCTGGCATATGTGATGGTAGGATGCGCTTCATGACCATGTCGCCAGCTTTGAAACTCCTCTTGCGAACCCTCTTGTTGTAGGCTCGTGAGATCCTTCTTTGATAACATTGGGAGTGGTTTAGTGCACGCATATGCTTTTCATTTGCCAGATACAGTTGATCATACCTTGCTTATTGCCACTCACCTTCCTCAACTTGGCTTTCCAGTAATATCCAAAGTGATGGGATTTCGATTTCGACTGGCAACAACGCTTCCATTTCATATGTGATCTCATATGGAGTGGCCCCTGTAGCAGACCATACAGATGTCCTGTAAGCCCAGAGTGCGTAAGGAAGCATCTATGACCAGTCGTGATATGTCTTCACCATTTTTTCCAGTATGTTGTTGATAGTCTTGTTTTCAGCTTCGACCCCACCATTCATTTGAGGACGGTAGGGACTTGACCTACCACATTGAATTTTAAATTTGTTGAGGAAATCGCTCATCCTTTTATTGACAAATGGAGTTCCGTTGTCTGTAATAATGGCCTAAGGGATCCCATAGCGGCTAATGATGTTGTTCTTCATAAACTTAACCACATGATATGCTGCGATGGTGGTGTATGATGCTGCCTCTATCCATTTGGTGAAGTAATCCACTGCCACCAGGATGTATTCATACCTGTTTGAAGCTTTGGGGCAGATCTTACCAATGATGTCCAACCCACATACAGAGAAGGGTCATGTTGCCATTAGGTTATAGAGTTCGAAAGTCAGCGCATGGGTCTAGTTTGCATGTTCCTGACACTTGAAGTATTTCCTGACGTGTTTGCAGCAATCTGTCTCCATCGTAAGCTAATAATAGTCGAGTCGTAGGATCTTTTTACCATCATATGTCCATTTATGTGTGGCCACATAATCCTTCATGGATTTCTAACATGATTTGTGCCACTTCTGTCTCATCCACACAACGGAGAAGGACTTGGTTGAAGGATCGCTTATAGAGGATGCCCTCGGTGATTGTGAACTGGGTTGCTAGCCGTTGGATAGTGCAACAGTCGGTTGATGTTACTCCTTCCGGATACTTTTGATGCTCGAGGTATGCCTTGATGTCCGTGTCCCATGACTGATCATTCGTGAGAGGTTCAGCCTCATCGATCTGTAGGCAGAATGTGGGTTCCTCTTGGAGTTCGACGGTAAGCTCCCATTCAACAACTCCTTTCAGGATTTCCAATATTGAGGCGAGGGTGGCCAGAGCGTCTATGAACTAGTTCCTGGCTCGAGGCTTGTAAGAGAATGTGATCTCTTCGAATTCCTCAGTCAAATTTTTCAGATAAACATGATACGGGATCAGCTTTTCATCTTTGGTCTTCCAGTCACCATTTGTCTGATCGATGATGAGTTGCGAGTCCTCGAAGACTCATAACTTCTTTACATTAAGGATGATGGCTTCTCTCAAACCAGCAATACATGCTTTATATTCTGTTACATTATTAGTGCATTGGAATGCCAATCGCCTGGATATGGGAATTAGGATATCTTCGGGAGAGTAGAGTATGGTGCCTACTCTACTCCCTTTTGAATTTACAGCCCCGTTGAGTGTCCATTCTCCTACCTTTCTTTCTTCTTCTTCCTCGATTAGGAGGATGTCCTCATCAGGGAAGAAGGTCTTCAATGGTTGGTAGTCAGACAGAGAGTGTGCTACTAGGTAGTTGGCCAGTCTTGCCCCTTGATTACTTTCTGAGTGACATATGTAATGTCAAATTTTGAAAGTAGTAGTTGCCATTTTGTGATCCTGCCTGTTAGTATTGGTTTCTCGAACAAGTATTTCGACGAGTCCATACGAGCGAGCAGAAGGATTGGATGAGTGATCATATACTGTCGTAGTGGTTGTGTCGCCCAAACTAGGGCGAGACACGTTTTCTCTAAGATGGAATACTTGGCTTCATAGCTTGTAAAACGTCAGCTTAGGTAGTAGATCGCTTGCTCCTTTCTCCCTGTATCGTCGTGTTGGCCAAGAACACATTTGATTACCTCCATTGTGACCTGGACATACAGCAGTATCGGTCTACCCGGAGCAGGTGGCATGAGCATTGGAGGATTTAGTAGATACTTCTTTATCCTGTCGAAGGCCGCTTGACAGTCATCATACCATTCCTTTAGCGAGTTCTTCTTGAGAAGCTTGAATATGGGCTCACAGATGGGCATGAGCAATGCGATAAATCTTCTGATATATTGGATCCATCCAAGGAAACCCCAAATTTCCTTTTTGGTCTTGTGTGACGGCATTTCAATGATTGCCTTAGTCTTGGTCTCATCCACTCGGATACCATCTTCACTGATAATGAAGCCTAACAGTTTACGTCCGGTAGCGTCGAAGACACATTTTTGCAGGTTGAGGTGGAGTTTGAATTTGTCCAACCTGTCAAAGAGCTTCTCGAGGTCTTCGAAATGTCCTTCGATCGTGCGAGATTTGATGATCATATTGTCCACATAGACTTCCATTTCCTTGTTTATCATGTCATGGAACAAGTCAGTCATAGCTCATTGATATGTAACTCTAGTGTTCTTCAGCCCAAAGGGCATAACCTGGTAGCAGAAAGTTCCACATGGTGTGATGAAAGAAGTCTTCTCTCAATCTTCAATTGCCATCTTGATTTGATTGTAGCCTGAGAAACTGTCCATGAAGGAGAAGACCTTATGTCCTGCAGTATTATCCACCAGTGTGTCGATATGAGGTAGAGGAAAGTCGTCTTTAGGGCTTGCTTTGTTGAGGTCCTTAAAGTCGATGGACATTCTGACTTTATCATCCTTGTTTGGAGCTGGTACGATATTTGTAAGCCATTCCGGGTAGTTAGAGACCACCAAGAACCCCACGTTATATTTCTTAATGACTTCATTATAGACCTTCAAGGCCCATTCTGGCTTCATTCTTCGCAACTTCAACTTGATAAGGCTTTATGTCTGGCTTAGTAGGCAAGTGATGTACTGCCAAATCTTCATCGAGCCCTGACATGTCTTCGTATAAGAACGTGAAATTGGATAACCTCGGTTTCAGGAATTCCATCATCCTCTGCTTGTACTCCAGGGATAGTGATCTACCGATGCACACTTCTCTTGGGAGTTCCGTTGATCCCATGTTCACAATTTTGAAGTCATCTACCCCAACATTGGCCTTTGTTTCAAACTTTTCGAGAGAGTCCTCGAGTTCGAGAGTTGTATCATCATTTTCCTCATCCAGTGCTTCGTCCAAACCCATGAGCTCGAAGTCCAACTCTAGATTGAAATCATATGAGTTAACTTCGAATTCAAGCGCTGTTTGTGAAGTGTTTAGTATGGTGATTTTTAAAAAATTTCCCATTATTTTTATATTTTGAGGATTTTCTGATGTTTTGTGATTTTGAGGAATATTTGATTTTTTAATGCTTTTTAGAGTATGTAATGTTTTTGTATTTTGAAAATTTTTTAATTTTTTTTTGTATCACCAAGGGGTCCCAAACAGGACAGCGTTGCGAACCATGATTAGTCTTGTCCTAATTCGAGGTACCAATTGCTATTTACATTGGCCTTTTTTTTGGACCGGCATCCATAGATGGCTTATTAGCTGATTTGATCGTTAAGGGGGTAGCCGTTCATCCTAGCTTTTTCCCCCTTTCGATCCTAATTTTTTGCTCTATAAGTTCTTATGGGTCACCTATCCTGATGACCATGATGTCCGCTGGATTGGGCTCGGAGTCAGAATCTGATTTGATCTCTTTGCTCAGCAGTTGGAGCTCCTCTAGCTCCTCAGGTTCATCTTATGATGGAACCTTGAGGTCTGCCCAGTCAAGGGAAGGCCACTTCCTTTTGTCGATCCAATGGATGGGTTGCTTTTGCCCTCTATATTGCTAAGTTGGTGGCAGAGATATGTCCCCTTGACTGTAGGTGGGGATGGGTGCCTCCCCATTCTTGCTTATGCCCTTCACAATGGGTGCTCCTAGTTCTAGGTTCCCTGTGGGTGCCCCTACTTCCTTACCCCTAGCCACATGTGATGAGTCTAAGGGTTTTGCCCTTAATGTTGGAGGTATTTTTGACGCCTTAAGGATCTTATCTCACCTTATTGATGGCCAGATGGACTTTTGGCTGGAATGTTCTGTGATTTGAGCCGTTGGAGGTGTTCCTCAAGGGAAATCATCATGTCCCCACAAACTGTCCCAGCCATGACAAACTTGATAGGTGTGCACTTGAATGGTTGCCCCTTTTTCGTCCTTTCGGCTTGATCTTCTGGTGTCGGTTGACATCCCAGCCCTTATCTCTATACGTTGGCACGTGCTGCCTTTACTACCATACCTTTCTCATGGAACTCGGTAAGGTAGTTCAGGATTAATCGCTCAGCAGGGGGGATGACATATTCGGCAGCGAGGAGGCCTGGATTAGCGATCGAGTTCACAATTTCGAACTCAAAGCTGTGATACGATATGTCATCCTCTGCGTGCTGAACGTCAATCACTGGGATGTCAATTTCTGAGATATTAACCATTACCGGTAGAATCGTTTCTGGTTCGGCCAGCATTAAGATGATTCGATTTTCGGAAGGAAATTTAACCATTTGATAGAGGGTAGATGGGATAGCTCCAACAGCATGGATCCATGGTCGCCCCAATAGAAGATTAAATGAGGCAGGGATGTCAATGACCTAGAACGTGACAAGTGTCATATAAGGTCCAATTTGTATTTCAATATCAATTTCTTCCTCGACCTGTCTCCAGGAGTTATCGAAGGCTCTGATGCTTATGGTGTTGGGCCTGAAAGAAGACGGTTCTATCCCCAAACGCTCGACAGTCGTTAAAGGAAAAACATTTAGGCTTGATTCGTTGTCTACAAGTACGAGTGGGACTTTAAAATTCTCGTAACGGATAGCTATATTTAATGAGTGCCCATGTTTACATCCTTCAGGTTGCAACTTCTCATCAGAGAAAGTAATGGCTCGTGGTGCGAGGAGTTGTCCGATCATACTTGCCACCATTTTGGGGGGTACATTAGGGAAGATATGTGCATCATTAAATGTTTTTGCAAAGATTTCTCAATGCAATCTTAACGTACATAGGAATTCCTAGATGGATATTTGTGCGGGAATGGATTTGAGTTGGGCTGCTATGTCATAAGCAGCATCGGTTTTGTGGGTGGTTCCCGATAAGGTCTCCGAGTTTCTTTCGGATTCTGGTTATCTCTCCTGAAATATCTCCCGTTGTTGCCCACTTCAGCGCATTAGGGATAATGCTATGGGATTGCTTTTGGGTTGTAGGAGGGAACCGTTCTTCCTTCCTGATATATCAGTGGTTCTTGAGGCTGAGAGATTATGGATGGAATTATTTGTGATGGACTTGACGATTTCTCTTGAGGTGCTACAGAGTCTTGACCGATTTTGGCAACAGAATTTTCTTCCTCCTTTTGAGGTATGAGAGGGGTCCTCTAGGCATGTGCCAGTTGGTGAGGCATTAGGAAGCTTGATGTTTGAACCGGGGGTGCCCCTTACAAGGTTAGTGGGGATAGATTAGGGAGGCCTATTGGGAGAATGATGGGTTCAGAATTCAACCTTTTTAGATGTATTGAGGATGGAGTTGAATGTGCCCCTTGGGGGACGGGATGCTGAGGGTGCGACCTGTTAGGTACTGCTTCAAGGACGAGAGGCTGAGTTGTTGGTGCTACTTCAAGGAATACCTCAGTTGTTAGTATTGCTTCAAGGAATATGAGAGGTTGAGTTGTTGGTGCTGCTTCGAGGAATACCTATGGCTCAGGCGGTGGCGCTTATTGATGTCCCCATCTTTGGTTTACTATATCAGGCATGATTGCTTGTATGGAATGATGCGGAAAGAAGTACATGTGACACCCTCCCTCAATATGATTGACGGTTGAAGCGCTAGATGTACTGGTCCCGCTTGATGCGATGGTAAGGGATTTTTGAGAATGTTGGCCTGAGCCATGTTGATAGCATGTGGGGTGATACCGATCTTCTGACTTTCGATTAAATCTTCGACCGCATGTTTCAAAGTGAAACAGCGATCCGTTAGATGGCTAGGAGCCTGGTATATGCGCAATACTGATTTTCATTATAACCTGGTGGCAAGGGATTAGGTGAAAGTCAAGGCTAGAGCGGTGTCAAAAATTATTTTTGCATTAACATTATCAGAACTTGATTGTATGTTTGTGCTAGTGGGATAAACTTCCTACCTAACATTGCTTGTTTGTAAGGGTCATGTGCATTCACCCTAGGCTGTTGCTGTTGTTGTTGAGACGGCAATGCCTATATCCCTGTTGGGCTTGCTGTGGATGGTACTACATGTTTGATTATGGCTGATACTGCCTGTCTTGCTGTGACTCCAGTTGTGGAGCATACTGATTTCCTTGAGTGTTGGTGATGATATTGTTAACTTCCGTAGTACATTGAGCGGAAGCAGTGCCGTTTCCATTCCCATATCTGACTGGTTTCCCCTCGACTTTATTTCTTTTGATTGAGGGGGTTTGGTGTGGCCATGTGGAAATGGTTCCGACTCTGATCTTAGCTTCCACTTGCTCTCCAGCATGGATGAGTTGAGAGAAGTTTACGTATGGGTGTGAGATTAGATATCCTGAAATGTCAGGATTTGCTGAATGTACGATCATGGATATCTGCCCTTCGTCATCAATGGGGTTTCTCATTCGAGCCGCCATGGCTCGCCATCATCTTGCGTATGCTAATAACGACTCACCATTTTTTTGTCTCAAGGCAGCCAGGTCAGACCTTCTTGGAGCCTTGTTCAGGTTGTATGAAAATCTGTTAATGAATGTCTGGGAAAGTCTTTCCTAAGTTCTGATTTGGTGGCTGTCCAGCAACGTGTACCAATCCAAAGCATGACCTTTGAGGGATTTCTGAAAGAGCCATATCAGAGCTCCATCGTTCCTTGCTATTGCATTGAGTTCCCCACAAAAGGTTTTTAGATGTGCTGTAGGGCACCCACTACCGTCATATCTTTTGAATTTTGGTACCTTGAAGTTTAGAGGTACTCAAGCGTTTGAGAAGGGACAAAAATCCCTGAATTTGGTGGACGGATGGTCCATTCCTTGTTGCCTTTTTACCTTTGGAGTTGATTTTGCACCATTTATAATTGCTCTTGTAATTCCTTAATTTCAGACTTGCCTTGCGGCTGATATCTTGCCCCTTGCTGTAGGGCTTGTGCTACTTCCTCTCCATATGGATCGAAAATGAGGGGTCGTTGGAAAGAAGATGGACTCTCAATGGCAGGAGGTAGCTGGAATTGGACACCGATCCCTTTCGAAGGAGGGTGTGATGTTCGAAAATGGCTCCCACCTGGGGTATCTGTGTAAGACCCGTATCCTAAACCGTATCGTTCGGTAGACTTCCGCGGTCTTCACGGTTGAATCCCCACAACCTCGACCCTTAACCGACATTTACGCACGACCCTGATTCACACGCCGTTAACCCGAGTCGACTCAACCTGAGACTTGTACCCTAGCGACCGCGTCGTCGCCGCGGTTCCGATGCCGCGTCTCACGCGCCGAGGCGATACCCAGGCTAGGAGATGTGGGCCCGCGTTCAATTCGAGAAAACGCCACGCATTTACAAACCCAAGACAATCTTTCAAATCAATCACATCAATCAAGTATCACATCACATCAATCAAGTACCACATCACATCTTATGTTAAAGTACAACCCCATCCCCAAGCAACCCCAAAGTCAAACTCTCTCTTACACAAAGTACACCCACCACATCACTCACCCATCTCTCTCTTTCAATCTCTCTCTCTCACTCCCTCTCCCTCATTCTCTCAAAGCAACCATCCTTGGCTTCCATGGGAGAGAAATTAGTGTAGCCCACCTTCCTACCTTCCATTTCCATCGTCCAAGTCCGATCACAACCGTTGAAGTCTATCCATTCGAGCTCTAGATCGCGTTAGCGGAAGAAGGAAGAAGAGATCTTGAGGTGGGTGCTTCTTTCATTCTTTATTTCTCTCTTTTTCTTTTATTTTGTGGGTGAATTTCTACCATTATTTTTATGATTTGAGGGCCCACATATGGTGGGACCCACTTGATGTATGCATTGCATAGGGAGGACCCATAGTGGCGGGGTCCCTCCCCTTCCCACCAATCTCTCTGTCTCTTGTGATGGGCATGGCCCACTAGATCCACACCATCCAGACAGTTTAAACAGGCGCTGGACAGTTTGGACAGTGCTGTGAAGGCCACACCTTAATGTATGTTTTGATACACTCGTCCAGCTGTGGTACCCACCTTGATTTATGTATTTAATATGCATCGTCCAGATGCACTGGACGATGGTACCCACTTGCTGGATGAAGAGAAATGCAAATATCAGCTATCTCCAAAGCTTGTGGGTCCACACGTGTGGACCCACCTGATGCAGGTGTTTCTTTCCAACCATCCAGATTCAGCCATCTGGTGGGCTGCACCATAGCAGCAGTACAGGTGCTGCTAGTGTCTTGGGTCTCCAACCCCACTTGTTATATGGGGACAAAACAAATATTAGTTTGATCCAGCTGGGTGGGCCACACTAGCGTGGACCCCACCTTGATCCACCTGCATCAGTGCAGGTCCAATGATTTGTGGACTGCACTAGCATCAGCAGCACCATCCAGACTGCTGACCGTCTGGATGGCAGGAAAACACAGATATTAGCTTTGTTCCAAAATAGATGGCCCACCTGATGTGGACTCCACCTTGCTGCACGTGTGCAGCACCTACACCATCCAATTTTCCAGACCATTGTACGGCCTGACCTGATGGGCCAGGGCCACTAGGTCATCTCCTGTCCAGCAGGCCTGGATGCTCAGACAACATAAATACCAGCTTGAATTAAAATGCTGGTGGGCCACACTGGTGTGGACCCCACCTCAGTACACGTGTGTTGTGTACACACCGTCCACCCATCCAATTCTCTATTGGGCCGTACGTGGAAATGACGCAGATTCAAATCTCACGTGGAGTACACTGCTGGACAGTATGCTGTCCAGCGTGTTCTCTAACGTTGGGCCCACTACCAGGCCCCATCGTCATGTGCAGTGCATCCAGGCCATCCACCCAACCTTCGGATTTATCAGGCCGTGGGCCTGAATAGGAGCTAGATCCAAATCTCTAGTGGGTCGTACCACAGTTGCAGCAGGGCTTGTCCGTCTGCCCAGCAATAACAGGTCCCACTTGGGCTGACTGCTTGTGCCAACGGCCCACTCCCTGATGGTCCACATCCAACATCCACCATGAAATATGTGATTTAATCCAAACCATCCATCTGATGGTACCCCACCTTGATGTATCTGTCCTAAATCTAAACCGTCCATCCAGCGTCCAAAAGGTTTGGACGCTGAACCCTTTTTGAACAATGAAATAAATAAAATATTATATAATATTATACTCTATATGTACGTGAATGGTGGGCCCCATGTGGGACCCACCTGCTGGACGAATTGGATGGTATACCTCACATCAGCTAAAATGTTGTTGTGTGACGTCTTCAAATTCTGAGGGACCCACCCTGCACGTGTGGGGTGGGGCCCACCTTGATTTATGTATCTTATATCCAGGCGTCCATCTGTGGGGCCGTTCCATGATTATGTGTTGCTCCCACACCGTCCAGTAAAGGATGGTGCTGGGGCACCTTGATGTAAATGTTTTATCAATGCCAACCATCTATTTGCACCATACGTGGGACCCACCTCACACGTGCTGCACGTGTGAGGGTGGGGCCCACCTTATGATGTGTTGAATGGTCTCACCATACATGGGTCCCACATGGAAGTTATATCCAGGTCTGGATGTTTGAATGCATTATAATAATAATATAATAATGATATATATAAACTTTATAGTATTTATATATGTTTGGTGGGCCACACGTGGTACTCACCAGATGTAAGAGTTCCACTCCTTCCACCCTCCGTCTACTGTATTGAACGGTGGGCAGCTCACCATGATATGTGTTTCTATCTCCACCGTCCAGCCATCGTAATACATGGGCTATATCAATACTGTTTGTCTGTGGAGCCCACATGTGATGTACGTGCTGTATATCCAAACCGCTCAGACTAGCTGGGACGGTGGGACCCTCTTACTAACGTGCTGCAGCTCGGCACGTGGGAGCTAACATGATGCACGTATTTCATCTATGTCGTCCACTTGTGTACCCCACCTTGATGTGTGTATGGGATCCACACCGTCCATGGGACCCACGTGATACATGTTTTATCCTGGCGGTCCAGATCACATGGGACCCACCATAAGCAGATTGGCTAGTGTACCTCACCAGTAATATGGCTGTTGTGTTGACGGCAGCAAGTCCTAAGGATCTGATCATCTATGTGATCTATGTCGTCCACTTGTGTACCCCACCTTGATGTGCCCCATCGTCATGTGCAGTGCATCCAGGCCATCCACCCAACCTTCGGATTTATCAGGCCGTGGGCCTGAATAGGAGCTAGATCCAAATCTCTAGTGGGTCGTACCACAGTTGCAGCAGGGCTTGCCCGTCTGCCCAGCAATAACAGGTCCCACTTGGGCTGACTGCTTGTGCCAACGGCCCACTCCCTGATGGTCCACATCCAACATCCACCATGAAATATGTGATTTAATCCAAACCATCCATCTGATGGTACCCCACCTTGATGTATCTGTCCTAAATCTAAACCGTCCACCCAGCGTCCAAAAGGTTTGGACGCTGGACCCTTTTTGAACAATGAAATAAATAAAATATTATATAATATTATACTCTATATGTACGTGAATGGTGGGCCCCATGTGGGACCCACCTGCTGGACGAATTGGATGGTATACCTCACATCAGCTAAAATGCTGTTGTGTGACGTCTTCAAATTCTGAGGGACCCACCCTGCACGTGTGGGGTGGGGCCCACCTTGATTTATGTATCTTATATCCAGGCGTCCATCTGTGGGGCCGTTCCATGATTATGTGTTGCTCCCACACCGTCCAGTAAAGGATGGTGCTGGGGCACCTTGATGTAAATGTTTTATCAATGCCAACCATCTATTTGCACCATACGTGGGACCCACCTCACACGTGTTGCACGTGTGAGGGTGGGGCCCACCTTATGATGTGTTGAATGGTCTCACCATACATGGGTCCCACATGGAAGTTATATCCAGGTCTGGATGTTTGAATGCATTATAATAATAATATAATAATGATATATATAAACTTTATAGTATTTATATATGTTTGGTGGGCCACACGTGGTACTCACCAGATGTAAGAGTTCCACTCCTTCCACCCTCCGTCTAGTGTATTGAACGGTGGGCAGCTCACCATGATATGTGTTTCTATCTCCACCGTCCAGCCATCGTAATACATGGGCTATATCAATACTGTTTGTCTGTGGAGCCCACATGTGATGTACGTGCTGTATATCCAAACCGCTCAGACTAGCTGGGACGGTGGGACCCTCTTACTAACGTGCTGCAGCTCGGCACGTGGGAGCTAACATGATGCACGTATTTCATCTATATCGTCCACTTGTGTACCCCACCTTGATGTGTGTATGGGATCCACACCGTCCATGGGACCCACGTGATACATGTTTTATCCTGGCGGTCCAGATCACATGGGACCCACCATAAGCAGATTGGCTAGTGTACCTCACCAGTAATATGGCTGTTGTGTTGACGGCAGCAAGTCCTAAGGATCTGATCAATGACGTGTGTGCTTCATCCACGACGCGCATCTTTGGGACCCACCTATGATGTAAGTGTTTCACTCATGTCGTCCTGTCTAAGGACGTGGGTCCCACATGATATATGTGTTTCACCTATTCAGTCCATCCATGGGACCGGTCGTAATGTATGCGTTGTATCACCAGCTAGTGGGACCCATTATGTGATTCATAAGGCTCACCTGTCGTGTACATAGGGCCCACCTGCTCACCGTGCACAATCCATTGAGATGTAGTTGGAGCCCATGGGTTAAGGCCCATTGTGATGTATTTAGAGCCCATGGGCGAGGCCCAATGTGATGTATGTGTGGCCGCTATGTTGTGGATGAATCCCTTATGTGGGCCACTCCTTAGGAGCAATGTTGGTTAGATGTCCACATTTAGGGGCAATGATGGTTGAATGTCCACATTGTGACCTTCCCTTGGGCCTTGTTAGGCCCATTCTCATCATTCCCTCAATAGGTTAACCCAAATAAGTAGGCTCCATTCTCCGTAAATGGATGGCTCCGTATTATCGGATTTAATACAACCACGACCGAGTGCTAATCTTTATACTATAGTTAATCGGCTGATCATCTACGGACCCCATTTATTTATCTGCTGATTATCGGTGCGATTGACGTGACCAATTTACCAATTCTGATTATCGATCGAGGCCGATTATCATGACCGATTACCGATTGAGGCCGATCATCGTGACCGATTGTCGATTGACGTGTCCGATTGTCGATTCTATTTGTCGTGGCCGATTGACCGATTACTGATTGAGGCCTATTATCGTGATTGATTACCGATCATGGTCAATTGTCGATTGACGTGGCCAATTGCCGATTCTTCTTGTCATGGCCAATTGACCGATTTTGATTATCGAGGCCAATTATCGTGGTTGATCGCCGATTCTGATTGTCGAGGCCCAATGTGATGTATATGTGGCCCGTATTTGAGGCCCGTTGTGATGTGTATCCAGCCCGTGTTTAAGGCCCAATGTGATGTATATGAGGCTTATGTGATGAGGCCCACTGTGATGCATCTAGGAGCTAGGGGATGGAACCCATTGTAATGTATGTTAGGCCCATGCGAAAGGCCTATCATGATGTGTATTAAACTCTTGAGTGAGGCCCATGGTGTTGTATATTTGGCCCTTGTATAAGACCATGAGTCCACCATATGTTAGGCTTTATGTGGGTCGTTCCTTGGGGGACAATGCTGGTTAAAGGTCCACGTTGTCGATGACGATTGTCAATGTCTATTATTGATACCGATTATGAGTATGTGACTGCATAGCATCATGATACATGCCCATACGCATCATCTGCATGTCTGTTATGAGATATGATTGACCATTGCATATGTCATAGTGTTGGTTGTTATGAGACTCCCTGATAGGTGGAGATTGTCTCACATGAGCGCACGGTATGTGCAGGATTGATACATGACTGGATTGTATGACTCATGTATCTTGCATTGTGTGCTGTGATTACTATATGCCCTAGCGACATCAGGGTAGCCTCCACAGGCATATCGTGGATGGCCAGGTGGGACATTGAAAATCTGTTTTACATGGGGTGCTATAGATATCGCTGGGTGAAAGTCTCTAAACTCTCTTGATTCCAAAGGTTACTCCAACGTCTAGACCGAGTGTGTAGATGAGCGTTGAGTGCCGATTACCAGATGACTGCGCTCTCCACTGTGTCGTGGTCGGTTGGAAGGGGGTGCGGCCTTACCTGTCCGAGAGGAGGGGGCAAAGCTAGGCTGAGTTTGACCAGCTTGAGGAATGGGTCCGCTATCGACGAGCCAGGCCTGATATTGGCAGGCGGATTGTGAGGTCTCTTCCACTCGCCTTATTGCGCGCGATGGGGCGGTAAACTGGTTTGGAGTGTAATAGACCCCAGTGATTTTTCAGAGAGAAACCGTACTGATATGTGGACTTATTGGATAGGAGTTGCATACTCATTCATTCATTCATTCATTCACTAGCCACTCGGGCTGGTAGTGCGCAACTAATTATTGTGTACCTTCATTATGGCAAGAATTTCGGTTGGGCGCGTGACTAACCTGAGATCAGGAGCTTACCACGTTGAATCTGACTATCCAAATTTATGTATGGGACTGATTTGGATAGAAGTCCCTTGTGATGGACCCCGTAGCCTGCGATACTACGTACTATCATCCCGACTTCACACTCTAGCATGGTCATTTCATTCGCATCGCATATTTCATTACATCCGCAGGCATATGGCATTTTGGGTTGCTATATTTCTGCACTTATATGGCATAGACAGACTTAGCAAGATTTGTATATTGCATTACATCCTCGACATCTGATATTTGACTCTTTATGACTCCTTAGTGCATAGCTGTTTTATATTACATTTCTGATATTGATTGACTTATGAACTTATTCATACTTCCGCTTACTCTGTCATTGTATGATTTATGATCTTGTAAGTATTTCTGCTTATTTCGATAATGTGCGATTTATAAATTACCAGTAATTTCGGTATTGTATGATGATGATATTGTATTGAATACTTGACACTTATTTTATGCACACACTTACACCACCCTCTAAGCTTTCTATAAGCTTATGCACGATAGATGCGTGCAGGTGATGTTAGGTTGCAACCGTATTGAGCTTGGAGTGTGCAACGGTTTTCTAGAGCTTGATTTTTTTTATGTATTTTCCCTTCAGCGTTGTACTCAGATGATTATGTTAGTGGATATGTGATGATGATGTTGCTTTTATGATTTGGGTAATCTTGTGGTTATGCTTATTACGATTAAAAAAATAATAATAAAATTAAAAAAAATTCTCCTTGTAGGATCCCAGGATCGGAATCTAGCGTATGAATGCTAGGAGCCGAGAATGGGGTACTATGGAGGCTGTCGGCATCGGATTCGGCAATTGGGATTCCAGTGAATCCGATTTTTGAGTTTGGGGCGTGACAATCTACCAATTTCAAAATGTTACTCCTGTTAGGGGGAGTGAGTTGGACTCGAAACTGGCCCCCTTCATGGGCATCTGCCAGTTCTTATCTGTGGTTCTCGTTAGGGGGAACTTATGTTGTAACCTGATTGTTGTAATGTACTGAGTAGAGATATGTGGGAGGTTTGCTCCCATTTACTGGTTGTTGTTGATCTTGTGCTGACTCTTCTGGGAGAAGGAGAACAAGATTTGCTGGAGGAATGAGAGAAAAAGTAAAAGGGGTTTAAGGGAGTGAACTGTTCTGTACACTAGGCTAGGTTTCCTGTGTATTCGATGTGGCATTTGGTACTAGGAAAAGTAGTAGCTCTTACATCGTTCGGAGACTTTGGGCCACCTCTTGTATGGTGGTATTGGCTTATAAGTCTATGGGAGCTACTGGAGGTGGCAGCGTGGGTGTTGGTGCAGATGCAGGTGCTGATGTTTCAGGAGCTGGCTGCACTACCAGCTCTTCTTCATGGGTAGCTTGGGAGGTCATGGTTGCACGAGATTAAGTGGTCATGGTTCGAATCTGTGCCCAAAAAAAAAGCGCAAGCCAAAGATGTATTTTTTTATGAATGTAGTGATGATGTCCCTTGAGATTAAAGTACCACACACTTTCGAGTCAGGTCGCAGCTAGTGCGAGCTAACATATGTTCCCAGTGGAGTCGTCATTTTATAGACACTGGAAATCAGCGTCCACGCTGATTTGGATGTTTGTGTTTTTTGGTGGTGGGGGTGATTAGGCTGATTTGTGAATGTTAGAGTCGCCACTAGCCAATTAATCTCAAAATCCTGCAGTCGGCTAGAACCCGCAAAATATGTAAGTTTGGAGAAATCTGAACTCTCCCACCTTAGATTGACTTCTAGTTTGCGATGCGGGATTCCGGGTAAGGGACCTCGGTTACAAAGAGGGAAGGGGTTAGGCACCCTCTCTGCCCGTACAAATATACGGTCTCTACTTAGTATAGTACGAAAATCTCAAGGGATGAATGATGTGGTCGAGCTAGGACTAGACACACATGGATTTCTGATATGGAAAGATCCGAGATTTCGGCAAGCCACAGAGCATACGTCCAACAATGTGTCTAGAAGGCGGATGTGATGATGCTTATACAAAAAGGTAGGGAAAAGTGGACTAGATCATTAGGAATTTCTAATGTGACAGGATCCAAGGCACGGCAAGTCACAGAGGAAATGTTCACTAGAGATCTAGAGAAGCATGGAGGTTGAGAAGGGAATAGATGTTATGATAATGCTTGTATATAAAATAAATGGATCTTTGGTTTAATCTTGAGTAGGCTAAGACATAGACTGAACTATAACCAATCGTGGCTAGACTTGATGGGTTGTAAAGGTCAAGAGGAAGGGTTAGGTGGTGGCTTGAAAGATTAGAACTTTGAAGGCTTGAGAGCTCCTTCCCTTTCCTTCTCTCTCTCCCTCACTCTCTTTCTCTCTTACTCTCTTAAGCTTGTAAATGAAGAGTTGCTGTTGTGAAATGTGAAGAGGGAAAGGCTATTTATAGCCTTTTCCAATGGCAATGTAGTAATTTTTTTATTCTTGAGGGGTAAATGTTGATGTGGCAAGTGGTGATTGGTTGAGGGGAGAGAGACGCCACATGGCACGTTCTTATTGGCTATTAGGGTTGGTAAAATGGTAAATAAGCTCGGATAGGGGGTAATTTCTTAAGAGAGTTGACTTTTAGATATTGAGACAGCTATCCCTAGATGTCCACACATGGGCCGCTAACGGTGGTAATTGGAGTACCGCCGGTAGTAGTCCAACTACTGCTAGAGCTGCACTCGGGCCGAGCCCAAACGTGTGAGCTTTATTTGATGCGCTACTTCGAGAGATGGCTTCCTGTTGGGGTTTTTTACAGATCAAATGGATGGAATCAGGTTTGGGTAAGGATTCTAGTCAGGGTATGGTGTATAGGCAAGGCTATATGTGGATTGAACAGTTTGGATTATGGTTTCTGGTCGCAGATTAGAAGTTAGGAATTTTAGGTCTAGGTTTTAGGTTTAAGCTGGGACTAGGGTTTGATTAAGGATATGATCATGATTCCTGAATTGCCTTAGCCTTCTTAAGATATTGGCTTGGGTGGGGTGTTTACAGCCCTACAAACACAAATTTGTTAAAAATGAAGACTTACCATTTCTCCATCCATATGCACACACTTCCTTCGATCCTACCCATCTAGCTGTGGAAAAATCTTAACCCTTTACCCCTAGCTACGTGGTTTAGGTTTCTCTCTATACCAGAGAATAAAAAACGGTCGGTTTCGACCCTACCCACTATTTTGGGGACGGTTTTAACCGGATCAAATCCAGACCATGAATTACTAATCCAATGGCTTTAGGATGAGCTAGGGTTTGTTTTAAAGATGAAAGGATTGAGAAAAATTAGACTTCTCATCTGTTTCTTGCAGCTGCAACCAAAAATCGGTCACATCCTTTAAACTCTGAACCCACTAAGAAAACCTTCATGGAGCTTCGATTTGAGGCATCCATATGCTCCAAAGGGATGATACAGACCCTCCAATAGCACTGTTTCGAAGGGACAGAGCTCCATTTCCAATCTTTCATTAATGGCGATCGTCTCCCTCGGCATCATCAGTCGCTGACCTGCTGCTAGACCGCGTTCTGAGCGCAGCGGGGAGGAAAGGAATGGAAGAAAGAAGAATAAGGGAAAAAGGGGAGAGAGAAGGTCAGAGGAAATAAGGGAAGAAGCAGATGGAGAAGAAAATTAAGAAGAAGAAGAAGGGAGTTTGAGGGGTGGTGTGTTTCGGCTGAGTCTCGACTCGCTGACTCATTAAACCGAGTTGGGCTAAAGGGTTCTTTGCCCTGTTACTGGGGAAGTAAGGGAAGAGGGTAAAAGAAAAAGAAGGTAGAGAGACAGAAAGAGTGGTGCAACTACAACTTCACTGTATAGGTGAGCTCGAACTCAGCTCGGGCCTGTCCGAGTTCGTCAACTCATTGAGCAACGTCTTGACATGTTCGGGGTTGGTTTGGGAGTCTAGCAAGATAGAGAAGAAGGAGAATAAGATAAAGGAGGAGGAGAGAGTTGGTGGCGGTTAGGCTGACTCAGGTGAAACCGAGTTTGACTCGGTCAAGTCGGGTTGGGTCTAGTTTGACTCGGCCAATTTGCTGGACCTTAGGTTTTCAAAGAAAAATAGGAAGAAGAAAGAAAGGAAAGAAGAAGAGGAGGAAAAGGGAGAGATGGGTGCTTAGCCGAGTCAACTCGGCTCGAACCGAGTCAACAAGGTAAGTCCCCCTTCTCCTTCCTGATTTGGATTCGTTTCAAATTCTATTATCAATGCTAGCCTATTTATCATCATTAGTATCATTAATACCAAATATGGTTAACCATGAACAAATTACCTACACTAATGTTAGTTAGTACATACAAATTACAACTGTTAAACACAAGTGTTTTAGTCCTCACCCTTAAAAATTATCATTGATAATTATGATCATCACCATTAAATAATATTATCATGGGATTAGTATAATTTGGCTAATATGATTATTAAGTGTTAGTTGTTATTATATCATGGTTAGAAAGAAAATTATTATTATTATTACTTGAATTATTTAAGAGATTATAAGCCACTATAAGAGTATTAGGTAATGTCAGCGTAATTGTTAATGCTGCTTATTTAACACTTCCATTATGACTATTACTACATTCATGGTACAAAGATAAACAATAATAATTATAATCAGAGTACGAATCCTAAAATACAAGCCTAGCATTAAACCCTAGGATAAAACCCTAATTTTACACCAAAACCCTAAGGTAAATAATTCAAAACCTAGGCTATAACCTTAAATCTAGGTGGTACATAGAACTTAGATCTAATTGTACAAGTTCATGATTTGTGGTAGGATTTGATTCTAAGGGTACACGTACTTCCTAGAAACGTTAGCGGCGATTTGATCTATAAGGTGATGATTCTTTCCCTTGAGCTTTTTATATTTCCATTATCTTAAGTTATAGTTTTTATTTAAATTTATAATTGATACCCCTCTCTTATAATCACATGTGTTAATTGGTGAAAATTGAATTGTTATATTGTCTGCTTAATGTTTATCCTGTATATTTGTTCATGAATTATTTGTGGATTACTTATGGAACTTAAACTGGTATATCAGTGGAAAGCCTCCACTTATAAATGTACACCCATACTTAGGATGTAAGTCGATTGACAGTGATTGCAATGGACCTTCGATCGAGTGGTTATTGAGTGGTGGTCTAGATGGATCATTGATGTGGGCCTACCATCCAGGGTTGTTGTGTCTAATAGTATTTAAGGATGGTCTTTGTCGTATGTTTTGATATTCGTCCTATGTGACATATTTTGATACTCACCCTATGTGGTTTTATTTTGATATTTTTCATATATGGGTTTGATGTTTTATACCATGCAACCATGTAATGGTAAGCCCCATATACTATAATATGATTGGCTACTAGTCGAGGGGTTTCCATTGAACATCCTAAGGTGGTAGTCTCATGAGCCGGGGATGGTGGTTATAGGACACTATGCCTGAGCTGTCGACCTATGCTAGGCTTTGAGCTCCTCGTAGTGACCTTTAAGCATATTAAATCTGCTGGTTGTAAATGGATTAATAATGGTTTGGCTAATCATGCATACATGGCACCGACCAACATCTATTGCTATCATACGTGATATATGTATTGTTCTGACTGGATGATTTTTCCCAGGTTTGATGATTGCATGGGTGATGAGCCCACTGTCTGCACGAATGAGCATCCTCGGGGTGATGATTGCATACTTCACGCATCCATGCATCTAATAAGACTTGCATCATGTATTGATTTGTATGTTTTGATTTATAACTATGCTTACCTAATACGGCGGTGTGTAATCTTGAGAAAAATTCATACTAAGTTGCCCACTCATCTATCAAATATACAACTGTACAGGTAGTATATGTGGCTTAAGTAAAATGCATGTTCAGACTTAATGAGGAGCAGGGTACGATCGCTAGGGATGCATAACTGTATTTGTCTGGAGGAGCTACGTGATCTTGCAGCTTATATTTATATACTTTTTGTTATTCTTCATGTATTGAATCATGTAAATCTTGTACTTGTTTAAATTCTTAGACATTGGTTTGTATAAGTCATTATGGGTAACCTCTTGTATATTCTAAATGAAATTGAAAATTTTTCTTTATGCTTACCTGTCCATTCTACGCTCATCTACTTACTCCGATAAAAGAAAAAAAATATATACTCGAATTTTACCACCCTTTAAGATTAACACTCGGGTCTTTGAAAAACGAGTCATATACTCGGGTCTTGAAAAGTCGGGGCGTTACAATACCACAATTTTTAAGGGATGATTTTCCCTTTTAGTGGTAATTATAATTATTTTATTTCAACAATATGTTGCTGTCCAGAAACTTTCTAGACAGATTTTTGGACTGAATTGAGCTCAGATTTTGGGGTATTTAATAGAGTGTTTGGCCTCATTTAATATGTTATTCTTGAAGGTGTGGACCCCACCTATACGTATGCCAATTTTCAACTCCATTTGACTTCATTTGGGCATCCAAAAGAGTGGGCCAAGATGGTTGGGCACCAGATTTTTGTCTGACAGTCCAACAGTATAGTCTGTTGGAAACTGAAATTCACATGGTGGGCCACTTTTCTAAACTCCATCTTGATGTATACATGTTAAGGGATCTTAGCCCCCTATTTTTCAAAATTTTAAAGGCCCTGGACCCACTTTAATGGAGTGCTCAAGTTGAGCACAACAACATGTAGTAGCAGATTTTTCAAAACCTTGTTGTCCTTTTTGTTGTTGTAGAAGTTTTTAGGCCCCAACCCATTAGACTTTGTGTATGAATTATTGAGGCCCATCTCTGATGTTTCTAGGGCCCATTGGGCCATGATTTGTGGGACCAACAAGCTGGGCTAGCAAGCCCTGCTGGACATCCAGTTGGGAACATCCAACATGGGCTGGGCGTCCCGGTGTGTAGGCATACCATGATGGTATGTTTCATCCATGCCGTTCTCCTATTTGGAGTGGCCCATGTGGGAGGGTCCACCCTTAGTCGACGTCCCCTGTGGGGCTCACTTGGGTGTATGTGTAGCCCACCTTGACAAATGCATTAGTCCAGGCCGTCCAAGCCTTGGATTGCCCAACCCATGGGATGCCCCATGTGGGCTACCTGCTGGACTTTGGTCCAGCAGTGTGGCCCACCTACTCCCTTGTGTTGTATAATGAAATCTTATGTGGTGGGGCCCTCTGACTTGATAGCTGGACCACTTGGACTGATGTCCTAATCAGATGGACTAATTACTTGACTCCAACAGGCCCATAAACCTGTTGGGTCAAAAAAATCCAGCAATATATTATAATTATGCTTGGCCCTTGGGATGAAATTTTGAGGAGTGGGGCCTACCACATTGTGAGGACCTTGGAGGGAATAATTTATACCTTTAGCCCCTTAAATTTTGGGCTTAATTAATGCACCTCTGAGGCCCACCACAGTTGGATTTAATTGTGTCCATGAATATAGTTAGTTGTTGGACTCTTTATGCCCAATTATGCTGGAACTTTCTAGATAGGCCCATTGGACTTTTAGGCCATTTTTATTGTACTATTGTGTTGGGTTAATGGGCCAGATTACACCAATAGTTGGGCCCTCGGTTGCCCACCAGATCAACTTTATACTTGGGCCGGGTTGTAGGCCCAACTTACTTAACGAAGAACATGACCTTTGCCCATGTGGTTTGAGCAATGGGCTGCCCCTAGGCCCACCACAATATATGGAATTAATGGCCTTTATTTTGGGCCCTAACCTTTCCCTATGGGCCCATAGTGGTATGTATGGGTTGGGCTATGTGTGTTTTCCTTGGATCCATGTTTTGGATAGGCCTTGGGCTGCCTTTTTGAAGCCCAACATGAGTGTATGTGGTATGATTGTGGCTGCCCATTTCTTATTTCTAATGTTGTGTAGGCCTTAGGCCTTGATCCATGATCAATTAGGGATGGGCTACCTTATGGGGACCGATAATGGTTGGATGTCCACATTCATGGCCCTAAGGTAGGCCCATATGCTTTTATGGGTGGTTAAAGGCCCACCATAGACCCTTGCTAGGCTCGTTTCATCTATTTAGGCCTATATCATTGTTCTCCTTAGTCTTGTGGGATACCCTAGGCTATTGGGCCCTCACTAGAGGTTGATTCCTTATGAAAATTTCTCTAAGTACTTAGACTTGGTCCCTTCTTGGATAGGAGGAGTGTATTACATTATACATCGCCACATGGCGCATCTAAATTCATCTTCATGACCCATGTACATCATTGTATGCTTGGTTGACACTGTGTATATGGTCATGGTTGTGTCATTGAACATTATATGATAGCTTCCCAGAGGGATGGAGTTCCCCTCTTAAGCATGTTGGATGCTTGGGGATGATACATGATTGGTATACGTGATTCATGTATCTGGCATTGCATTGCATAATATTATTCACCCTTGCTCCATCAAGGCCGATGCCTCCACTGGTACATCGTGGATGACCGTTATTAGATACTGAAAATACCTCTTGAACATTTAGGGCACGTAGGACATCTTTAAGTGAAAGGCCCTAAACCTTCGTGGTATCAGGAAACGCTTCAACGCTGAGACTAAGTGGAAATCATGAGCACCCGAGTGCCTTATACTGTTAGGCCAAGTCTCCCATCGTCGTGAGGTCAGTTGAGATGGTATTTAGCCTTACCTGCCTTAGTGAGGGGGCATAGCTAGGCTGAGTTTGACCAGCTCGTGAAATGGGTGCGCTACTGTCGAGCCTTGTTGGTGATTGATTGTCCACAGGCGGGTAGTGAGGTCTCTTACACTCGCTTGACTGTGCGGGTCTTGGAGAGCGGCAGTCAGCCAGTAGTGTACTTAACCCAGGTGGTTTTCCTATGGTGGAATTGTACTTGATATGTGGATGAGGACTGGCATATTTCGCATTGCATTTGCATCAGCTGTATGAGCCTTATGTTGCACCGCCTTAGTATGGTGCCCGGTACTCATGTATTGCATTGTATAACCTTGGTACGGCTTACTGCATTCATAGCTTAGCCTCGGTAAGGCTAGCAGCATTGGTATTGTTCGTGGTTCTTATTGCATTATCTATATTCTTCTCAACACTGTTATCGCACACTTACACCACCCTCTAAGCTTTTTATAAGCTTACGCACGATTGATGCGTGCAGGAGATCGTAGGTTATCGTAGTAGCAGTGGAGCATTAAATTGGTGCGTGTTAAGGACCCGTTACTGACCTCTCTCTTCCTTTCTTATCTTATGTATTTCCCTTTGAGCCTTATGTACCTGTAGAAGTTTAAATTTTTAATGGATTTTGCAATGCATTCCTATAGTTACTTTCTAAGGTTACTGTGTTATGATCTTGGGTATGCTCTTATTGGATTTAATTTATGTTATGAAAATCCTCCTTATAGAATCCAAAGATCAGAACCTGTGTCAAGAGACGAGAATGGGGTACTACGGAGGCTGTTGCGGCCGGAATTGGCTATCGGGTTCCTTTTGAGTCCAGTCACCAAGTTTGCTGTGTGACATCGTCGGCCAAGTACAATTGAATTGAATTAATTACCCTCTGATCAAGTTCATCCCAATCATCTTCTTTCATCGATTCAGGACGTTTTGCTTTGCTAAAGAGTGCTTGCGATACCCTTTGCTTAATTAGAAGGGTTTTCATCTTCAACCTCCATAATTCGAAGTTGTTTTACCTATAAACTTTTCTATCTTGAACTTCACATTGGATCCCTTTGATCGCATGTCTCAAATCCACTCTAAACAACCTAACGTAAAATTACGCTTTGATACAACTTATTGTGCGCAGCCTTGGGTCCTTACTCTTGCTCCGGTGGTAGACTCTCGGGAGTTTCAACACCGGGTCAAGGGTTCGAGTACCCATAGGTGGTGAAATTCCACTACAGTGTGAGTGTGTGTAAAAAAAATAATAATAATAATAAAAAATTGATTGTGCGCAGCCGCCACATGTTATGTGCGAAAGCAACCATAGAATGAATCAAACACGTAACAGAAAAACGGAAAATTCGAGCAATCATAAAGAACATAGAGATTTTACACGAAATAATCTTGTGGGAAAAAACCATGGCACCAAGCGACAATGAATCTATTTTGAATACAAAGTTACAAGATATTGACAACTAACTAATTCAAAAATCTTTATTTTCTCCCTTCAAACCCTCACAATCACATGCTCTCATTTTTTGCATCCTTAAAGATAACCCTAATACCGCATAAACACGATTTATATATCCCACTTACAAAATTAAAACAAAACAACACAATTATGCAAAACCTATGTGAGCCGTCGATTGAGCCACAGTTGATCAACACCACATGTTTGATTGAATCGAACATGCCAAAAAGTGTCTAGAGAGAAAATTGATTTTTTTGAATTATCTCGATAGATCAGGCCCTGATATTCAATCAATCAAATATGTCTAAAACCATCGAAAGACTAAATTGAAAATTTCAGGATTTGCACGATCCAATTGAAGCTGCAGTCAATCGATCAAAGTCTCCTCTATTTGCATCAGATTGAAGGCACTCAATCAACTGGCTAGAGCTTATTTCCATCTTCCTGCTACTACTTCCACGTGTACATGTTGTGATGATTTTTTGTGTACTTTTGAACCATTAGATGGTTCATTGGATGACACAATGTTAGACGTAACTTGACATTAATTGATTTCCTGGGGTAGATGTTTTGGGAGCTGATTCGATGAATCCGTAAAAAAAATTTAATGGTGAAATAGAACGAGTTTTACATCTCACTCCTGTATCCTCGTATACTCAAGACTACCAATGAGGCTACTCGACATTGATGGTTAACGAACATTAAAAAAAGAAAAAAAGAAAAAGAAAAAGAAAACTGCAAGGAGAATTCTTGCAATTTGATTGATCAACTTCTCTCTTAAATTTTCGTGAATTGACTCCTTGCTAACTACACGTCGATCAACAAGCAACGTGAAAATTTCATTGAAGCATGTGATTAGTGCGCTTTCATCTGTGGAAGGACCCACCATGACTGATGATCCACACCTTTCATCTGATGTGCCCCATTGCAGATGGATGATGATCCAAAATTATCCTAGACTCGATGATTTAACAATTAAGACGAGATAGTCCCATGGCCGAGTTGGATGGCGAGGCTCAGGATCTTGATCCTATCATAAAAACATGGGCCCCACTTATGGGTAGTTAGGGACAGAGGACCCCACTTTTTACCTTAATTAAGGACGGCTCACCAGGAGTGCAGCTCGGTTGGGTTGGGTTGAGGGTCAACTAGAGCGAGCTCAACCCCTCAACCCAACCTGACCCCATGAGGACAGAACCATAACTCGACCTAACACAAATTCCAACCTGCGGTGCCCAACCCTAACCCAACTACAAATCCTCTTTACTCGACCCAACCCAACCCAAATGCATGTGATTATCGAATCCAACGTAATCCGACCCAAGTTTTCTCAACCAGAACCCGAATTCAAATTGGGCTAGAGTTATTCAACACAGAACTCAACCCAGACCGAAACCGAGGACCTGGACACGCCGGCCATTGATCCGCGCACGCAACTGGCAGCCCTCCAAAACTCTCTCTCTCCGCGCACGCAACTGGCAGCCCTCCAAAACTGGCAGCCCTCCAAAACTCTCTCTCTCTCCGCGCACGCAACTGGCAGCCCTCCAAAACTCTCTCTCTCTCTCTCTCTCTCTGATGCAAGTGTTTAGGGGCATATCACCTAATGAAAGTCTAAAGAGAGATTGCAGTTGTTGTGGCCTTCTCAGTCTTGGCTTTGAAACTGAAATCTCGTTTTTTCTTTCTATTCTACATTTGCTCTTGATTGCTCTCTCTCTCTCTCTCTCTGAAAGCCTCGTATCGGAAGGAGAATGAGGGAAGATGGGATATTGGGAGGGCGAGATGGAGATCAACGCAAGGACGCTCTTCCCAACAACACACGCCAACGTTGGCTGAAGAGGCGGGAGAGATGGCTGGTCGTTCTAGGAGTCCTACTCCACGCTGTCTACATGCTCAGCATCTTCGACATCTACTTCAAGACTCCCATTGTCCACGGCATGGATCCCGTCCCTCCACGCTTCCCCGCCCCCGCCAAGCGCCTCTTCCTTCTTGTGGGTCAGTCATCTCTCCTTAATTCTCTCTTCCTTCTCCATTACCTCTAACATTTCAGCCTCTCTGCTTCCATTTCCTTGAAGTGGCGATGACCCTTTCCACTAACCAGGAATTCTCTTGATCGGACAATTCCAACCGTCTGATCTGTGAACCTCTTTTGTTAGTGAATCTGATTTATTACTGATTGAATGGTTTTGATCATCTGACCAGTGTGATTCTGTTTTATTTTTCTTTCTTTCTTCTGTTTATGGCTCATACTTTGTCGGGTCATACTGAGTGAACGGTCTGGATCTCGTCCGGGAATGTACGGTAAACTGTCCTCGAATACAACGTTTATGGCTCATTATTCAATGGGAGCTGGTGAACATTTAACCTCTCATTATCCATGCTTGGTTGAAATCTTATCACGCATTTCAAAATGGACTTTGAAAATTTGAATTCCAAAATGCTTCTGGATTCCTGCCAACCATCTTTAACTGGTGAGACCTAATGCAAAAAAGTTAACTGTTCCAGTTTTGTCTGGATCGTTTGATGGAGGTGATTTTAGGTACCTCATCCTTCTGTGGTGGGACCCACTGGATGAGCACCAGAGGTTGGCATGGATATACATTCCATGATTAGATTGGAGGTTGGTGTGGATATAAGTTCCATGAGATTTGCCTATTTGGAGCTGAAGTCCATTTTATTCATCACCTCCTAAAGAAGGGCCATTCTATTTGGTTGTAGGATTTTTATATGTTGAGTTTTATGTACATGTATGTAGATCTTGCTTTTCTTTTCAAAGTTAGTCATCAATTGTGATGCAGGACGGATGGCCTAAACTAGGATGATGCAAATAAATTAATTAACGAATTACCAGAATAAATCAAATCATAATATAAAGCCAATCTGCCATAAATTTAGAAAAATCAAATATTTAATTAAGCTCAAGTTCAAGACCACATTTGAATCCCGCAAAATAGATCCTTAAGACTAGTGATCGGACATGGCCCAATGGAAGGTTGAACTTCCATCTAGCATAAGATTCATTCTAGATTCGAGGATTCACTTGCGCTTTGCTAGGGTTTGAATGGATTAGGGCTAGGTTTGGAAATAAAAAAAATTGAAAATTTATGGTTTTATAAAAGGCTAGGGTTAGGATTAGGGTTTTATAAAATAGAGAATAAGAGAAATGATCAATGAATGGGAATGCCGTTTGGATGTACGGATGCTATGCGGACAGGTTCGTGCAGTGTATGGGCATGTCCGTATAGTCGTACGGACGGCGTGGTAGGGTTGGGTCGGTTTGGTTGGTGATGAGTTGGGTTGATGATAGAGTTATGGTTTGAGATAGAAGAGAAAAAATATTCAATGAAAAAGACTGTTTGAGAGAGAGAGAAGAAAGAAATACCTTAATAGGAATAAGCAAAATAACTCGGAATCACTCCAGTGGTTTCACACCAAATTCCATTCGCAAGAAGTTTTCTTGCTCAAAACAAGCAATGTAGAGAAATGTCATTCAATATGTCAATAATCTCTAGTCTTAAACCTCAAACAAGTATATATAAGAAAACCTAAGTAAACACTAAGTCTAGTACTATTCTTGATCATCCAAATCTATTAACTGTCAAGATCAAAACATAAATCTCTAATAACCTTAAAAAAAAACTGAAAAATAAAGCAAAAATAAAGATATGCCATACGCATGCACAAGGATGATCTCCAATGTGGAACAGGTATGTCTATACATCCACACATGATTAATGTCCTGGATGAATGGGGTCCAATGTGTCCATGGTTCAGATGTACATACTAGAGTGTCTGTACACCTAAACCCGAGTCTCCTAACATGTCCAATGGTTTGGATTACCAAATTGATGTGTCCAAGATATCCAACAACATGATTTAATGTTTGTAACATCTAGATGTGGTTCATGTTAGGCTGAGTGAAGTCTAAACAGTCCAAAGATGTATCAATCAGTTCCAAATAAGCAGCCCACATGCATCTTTCCAGTGTGGGGTCTTCAAAAATGCACAATCATGCATGTAAGGTCTTTAATGCGGCTAAGAACTCAAATTGGGTCCACTGGCCCATGTAATAAGCATTCAACCATAATGAAAATGGGGTTGGGGCCTCTGCTCTCCTCCTTTGATAAACTCATGTAGGTACTTGGATCCCTTCAACAAATTAACTAAGGGTAGTTATCAATTGAGTAAGGGTATGACACGTGAAATGCATGTGGATAGAGAACGGAGAATAAGAAATCAGGAAGGAGAGAGAGAGTTGGGGTGTGTTGACGTGAATTTCGGAGTTACAAGTAGATTGTACAAAAGCAACATAAGCTCCACAGGGCCCACCATGATGTTTGTATGACATCCACTTTGTTCATTAGTTTCACCAGATCATGATAGTATTCGATCATGAAAATGAGGTAGATTCAAAACTCAAGTGGGCCACATCATATGAAACACCGGGAATGGAAACACCCATTGTTGAAATCTTCTTGGGGCCCATAGTGATTTTTACAGTTCATCCAAGTTGTTCATAATATCATTATCGCTTGAATGAAGGGAAAACATAAATATTAGCATAATCCAAAGCTTCTATGGCCCACAAGAAGATTTCAACGGTTGACATTTAATACTTGGCCCACCTAAGTTTTGAAATTGCTTGATTATTGAGCTCACATTCTAACATGAACTGGCACAACCAATACGTGGAGTAGATATGACATAGACATCACAGTGGGTTTCACTCCACACAACCTTTGTTGCGTGGCTCCCTATTAGTAATACCATTTTTTGGGGGCTATACGCAAAGAAGAAGAGAGTAGGCTATCGCATTAAATGGTCAAAGTGGGTAAAATCTATGCTGTTGGAGATAGGAAAGGAAAGTGGCATATGAAGAGAGAACAAGGAGAGAGATAGTTAGGGGGGAGAAAAAGGAGAGACCAAGCCAATTTTTTTTTTTTAATTTTTTTTTTTTCAATTTTGTTGCCCACTCTAGATTAAAGTCTACATCGTTTTTGGTTAGAAGTTCTAACATGAGCCGTTGCAACAGATGTATGGATTGTATGTAACACATGCATCATGGTGGGCCCCATAGAGGCTTTTCTTGCAAGGGCTCCTAACACATGGCTTCCCCACGGCTACATGCAAAGAGGAAGGAGAGGAGCTGTGCGCTTCTGACAAAGTGGAGTAACTACCCTTTCTTTTTAGTGAAAAGCCCTCTCATATCCTGGAGTTTAACTACTAAAATTAATGGCGAGGGTCAAATTGTCTTTGGTTCTTGCATTTTGTTGCTAAAATCTAAGCCTTTCTAGGCTTCTTCTTCTTCTTGGTTTTTTTTTTTTTTTTTTTTTTTTTTTTTTTTTTTTTTTTTTTTTTTTTTTTTTTTTTGGGTGAAATTTGAACAGTTGGACTGATAACAACCACATTTTTTTGTTCCAAAAATACCTTTATCGTCATTTGAAACATCTTCATGTCCTTTCAATATCGAAAGTTCTCTGACCGAGGGAAACTAATTGCGGGGGCAAAATGTCCAAAAGCTACTCACATCACATATAGTATAGATGAGTGGAGATGTTGTCTTGAATTTGGCGTTGGGGACACAAAAGTTCCTTAGAGAGGGAATATAATTCTATTAAGAACTGGTTCCATCCTATTTCCTATGAATTTTGCGAACGCGTTGTACCTCAAATTGCATAGGTTGATTAGCTGGAAGTGACCTCTTTCAATTGGTTATGGTTGCACAAAGCATTAAGTGAAGCATTTGGGCGTGGGTGTGGGGAAGTAGTTGTTTCAAAATGTTATCAACTGTAAACGGCTAGGAAGTAGCAGCCGGAGTGTGACTTTGAAGCGTGATTTGAAACAGGAACAACACCTAGTTAGAAGGATCTCACAACTAAGCTCTTAGGGATGAGGACAATATTTTTTTGGGTCTAGTTCCTTCAAAATGTGTCCTATCTCAAAATATTTTTGACCTCACATGATAGGCGCCCCAGCATAGAGCAACATTTTGTAGAAAAAAGGTACTCTAGAATCCATGTGGAGTGGGGGCTTTATATGGACCACTTTCCTTAGTTGTCTGGGAAATTTTAAAATTAGATATAGTCCGTAACTCTTTTTTTTTTTTTTTTTAATCGCCAAGAAGATACTCTATTAATAAGAAAAAAAAAGGCCCGAGAGCAATTTCAAAATTAAAGGTATTGTTACAAAGGAATGCAAATCAAAAGAAAGATCCTCATTTCTGAACTAACAAGCCATTTACCTGTCTGAACAGTTTGGGTGGCTGATTGACATTTATCATTGAAGGTTCAGCTGCTCCTCTCCTTCCATACATGCCAAGAATTGTGAGGAAGCATAACCTCCATAAAACCTTCCCCTTATGACCTCTAGGGCCCCACCCCTGGGTTGTGAGGAGGAGATCAATGGATCTCAACATCAAACACATGATGTTGAACCTTAGTTGCAGGACCCTTCTAAGTAGGAGCAGATCCAGCTCTAGGCTTTCACTCCCCCACTCCCACTTCCTACCTATTTCTACTTTGTTTGCATTTTGAAACAAATGCTTCCTCGATCCAGCACTCGAATTTGTTTCCTCTCCGCTTCATGCTTCGTGCACCCCATATTTCATATGTAAAAGAATAATGGATGAACATTTGATTAACATTTTCAACATTCATGCATAAAAAAACATTTGTTGGCCATTATCATATTCTTTCATAGAAGATGATTGATCGTTAGTACTATGTTATGCCTGACTAACCATCCAAGTGCGCTTACCCTTAGGTTAGCCTTTGACTTCCAAATTCAGGGCATTGGAGCAATATCATATACCATACCCAAGAGTTTATGGTAAAGGGTTTAATTGAGAAGTTCCGTGATTGGTCCCACAACCATGACCACCAATCCTACCTATGATGATCAATCACCATGGAATTAAGTGATCCCATAAGACTTACGAGACTCTTCCTTGTCCTCATTGAAATCACATTTGAAGATGAGTTAAAACAACTTGGTCATATGGTCTTTTGGAAAATTCATTGAATATAACTATAGAGCCTTCCATATGAAGTTCAGAGTGGAGATCTCCACACAATCTATTCTTCTAGGACCTAATTGACATGCCATTGCAGGTGTTGAAAGCAACTCCAAAGGATTAATTTTCCAAGGAAGAAATTGCTTTCCAAATTTGAGATCCTGAATGTCAAGGATCTAGTGGTGCACCTCTCAGTTCTATACTACTAACACTCTTCTACACAGAGCCATATTATCCTAGGACCCAGGGTGGGACCACACGTGTGGCGAGGATGGCCCACACGTGTGGCCATAAGCATCAACAACGCCTAATAAAAACTTGGCCACACAGAACTCCTCTCCTTACTAATGTTGCTTCTCAAATAAGAAGTAAGGGGTCTGAAGTAAATGAGCTTTGTTGTTGGATGATGGCAGCGACGACGACGACAGCGACAGCGACGACAACGACGGTGACAACAATGACGGCAACGACGGTGACAACAATGACGGCAACGACGATGGCGATAAGGAATTAGTTTTAACATTATTTTCAATGTCTTCCTTCGGAAGTAAGAATGGGGTTGATGGTGTTTCCAAAGCCACATCGTTACAGGGCAGAGATAAAGGGAAGGGAAGTCAACTAGAAGTCGGTTAGCTACCTACTGGTAACGACGACAGGGACTGGAACTTGGTCCCACCCAGAAGGCGTTATTGGAATCCGGTGGGAGACAATCGCAACAAGTATTCGTTATACCCCACCAAATTCGTTAAAGGCTACCCTCATGGATGGTTCCCTCTTAACCTAGAGAAGAGTTTTGGCCGAGCTGGAGTTGTCATGGACGTAGTTATGCCTAAAGATAGAGACACTGGTGCTTACCGTGGCTTCGCGCTGGTTCGCATGAGCAGCGAAGCTGAACTGGCCAAGGCAGTGGCCATGCTCAATGGAGTTAGCTACGACGGGAAAAAAATGTTAGTCCAGAGGGCACGCTTTGGATTGGAAACCCTGCCTGCTTCTGCCCGCCTGAAGCGTCCCACTCCAGGAGCTTCCAAACTCTCGATTCATCACAGCGGCCCCCCAGGGCCATCTTTGAGGCCGTCTCTTCGCTCCGTCGGTCCTTCTTTCAAAGACGCTCTTCTTTTGGGCCCTAATGCTAACACATCGCCCACCTTGGCACCTGAAGGGATCCCGACCGTCCTGATCGACGCTGAAAGAAATGTCAATGGCGATGAGCTATCGGACTTCATTGTCGATCAGGAAATATTTGAGAAGAATAGAGCCGAACTGGCTAAGTCGGTGGTGATCATAACGGAAGAGGGCGTGTCGATATCGGCAATCAGGGCATGGATTAGAGACTGCACAGGCTTCCAATATGGCAACTCCGATATTAAGCCTTTGGGTTTCAATGCCCTTTGGGTGAGAGTGTGCCCTGGTCTAAACCCAGAGATGCTAACAATGGTAGGTCATTTGCATGCCTCTGGCCCGATAAGAAAAAGCATGGTGTGGGATGAATTCTCTATCTTCGGCAAAGAAAACATCTAGGTCCTCATTTGGGATATCCCAATGGAGTGTTGGTATGACGAATTCCTCATCGAAGCAGCATCACGTCTGGGATTTCTCCTCGAAATCGACTCCAAGACTCAACTAGGAGTGGAACTGAGCATCATCAGGGCTCGGGTGAGAAGAGAGAAAGGTTCTCCCCTTCCGACCCACGTTCGAGTCAAGGTTGATAATCGGGTCATTTCACTTCCGTTCCAGAAGGAATTCTCAGAGTCGACTCAGCCCAGATGGGGTGATGTGTGGAGTTCTAGGGAGCCGGTGGGGCAGCCCTTATCGCAGATGCAGGAGAGCCCGAGAGGAGTTTCGGTTCCATACTCGAGTGGACTACCGGTGCATGGGGTTGTCAGACCGCCTGTAGAGAACGTCACCAACGACAATGTCCAGCCTTTTCAAAGGGTACGTGGCAGCTTCTCCTCTGCTTCGGCGTCTCGTTTGACTGAGGATATCATAGTCGCTGGCGTGAATATCTCACCTGCGTCAGAGATCGCGACACGTGTCCGAAAACCAGAGCTCCCTTCTCGAGCGGACGATCTTTTCTCTCGATGGACAGCTATAGTGCAGCCACGTAGCTTTCCATATCACCAAATCTCGAGACTTAATAATGACGATGCCGCGTCGCCAGAAGATCTCGTCACAGGTCGCTCGATATCCCAATTGACGACAACAAGGCCTTTCACTTGGCAGATCGGACGTCATCCCCAAGACTCACGTCTCTTGTCGATATCGGTTCTGTGGAAGCGGGTTCGTTCTAGACTCGAATCTATTTCTCCCCAAGTAAATGGGGCTCACTCAAAGTACTTGAACTCGTCCCCGTTAACCCTAAACCAATTCTTATTCTACACCCGACCACTAAAACTGACATACCTCTTCTTACTACCTTCACCCACACTCATTTCCCCAACCCATAACCTTCTACCCACAACCATTCTCCTTCGGCCCTGGGTGACGATATCTCCAGAGGAGATATTTCAGATAACCTGCTATCCCTATCCATGTCTGCCTCTCCCCTCCCTTCAACTCCTGCCAACTCGGTGTCCAACTGCAGAGACTGGGCAGATTTGGGCCCTATTACTCTATTCCAGGAGGAGATCTCCAGTGATGTGATTGTTGTAGAACCCCTTCAGATGTGTTTAGAGATTCCATATCGGCAATAGGGAGGCATTTCCATGGTGAACATGGAAGGCAAAAGTAGGGAGGAAATTTATGAAGAAATTCACGACAAAAAATAGATCAGAGATGCAGTGGGTCATGTGGGCCGAGTGTTGGGCCTCTTGTTCGGTAACCGACCATAAGACTATACCGGCCTATTCCAATACATCGAGAACAGGGGTAGGCCCTTACCTCCAGCTAGGGCCTACCCCCGCCAAACAAGTCCCAACTTTTTAGGCTTCAATCTTTTCCGGCTTTAGCATCCACGTCTTCTGCTAGACGTGGACGGAAGGGTACTCGGGGCAGATCAGTTCCTAATAATCATTCTATCTTGGAATGTCAGGGGAGTTAGCTCCAAGCAGAAGCGGAGCCTTATCAAAGGTTCTATTCGGAGAAAGAATCTGGACATCATTTGTCTTCAGGAAACCAAAGTTCCTTCGTTCTCAGATAGTTTGCTGGCCACCTTGTGGGGAGTTCTGGATGCTCAGTTTGTCGCTTTGGATGCAGTTGGTTGTTCGGGAGGCATCCTCATCGCTTGGAAATCCTCCAAGTGGGACTTACAGGCTTCCTTGTCGGCAGTCTTTTCCAAAGCAGTTATTCTCCAAGATAAGTGCTCTAAGTTCCGTTATATTATTATTTCTGTTTACGGTCCTAATGATGAGTCTTTAAGGCCCAACTTCTGGGACAAGCTAACTGCCATTAGATAGTCCTTTTTAGGCCCATGCTGTTACGTGGGTGACTTCAACATGATTCGTTTTGCGGAAGAGTACTCTCGTAATAGGCGAACCTCTCAAGCTATGCATTCTTTCTCCGATTGGATTCAGGCTCAGGAACTCGTGGACCTTCCTTTGGTTGGAGCCAGATTTACTTGGTCTAATGGTTGCAGATCTCAGATTTAGTCCAGAATAGACAGATTCCTCCTATCCATGGATTGGGTTGAGGAGTTCCCTTCAGTGTGTCAGTTTGCCATTCCCAGGACGACTTCGGATCACTGCCCTATTCTCCTCTCGGTAATCGACAGTCGGCACTGATTGGGGCCCTAAGCCGTTCAAATTCAGTCCAGCTTGGCTCAACATTGAGGGATTCAAGCAGAAGATTGTGGAGTGGTGGGCCTCTTTCCAGGTGGATGGTTTCGCTGGTCATAGGTTGATTTGCAAACTAAGACTCCTAAAGGAGAAAATGAAAGACTGGAAGACAGAAGTCCTTCGGAGGAGAGAAATCGAAACTGAAGTTTTATTTGCTGAGCTGCATCAGATCGACTCCAGTGCTGAAGGCGATGTTCTTCCTATGGACGTCTTATCCAAACGTATTCTGATCATTCAATCCATTTCCTCCAGATCTCTCGAAGATGAATTGTCTTAGAAGATAAAATCGAGGGCTAGGTGGATCTCTAAGGGAGATAAGAACACCAAATACTTCAACAACATAGCTAACATGAGAGCTCGGGCTAAAGCCATCCTCAGCATCATTGTTGACGGCAGACAGGTTGAGGACAGAGACAAGATTTCTGACATCGCTGTGGATCACTTCTCTTCTGTGATCTCCTCCAAGGGATGGACCAGACCTCGGAAAGCAGTGCTCTTGATTTCCCCAAAGTTTAAGGAAGAAGTTACGTATGTAGTGGGAGATGGCTCTTGGGTTCGGTTCTGGGAAGACTCATATTTGGGGGACTGCCTGCTTGAAGATGCGTTTCCGAATCTAGCAACTTTGGCCTCAGACAGGAATGTTTGCATTGCAAATGGTTGTTCGAGATCCGAAAGAGGAGCAGTGAGGGCTCCCCCGTGCTTTAGGGGATTGAAGGATGAGGAAGTAGAGATGATCATCAATCTATTGGATAGGCTAAATCTAGCGGTGACAAATGACTCGGTTGAGGATTCGTTGATCTAGAGAGGTCACAAATTGGGCTGCTTCTCAGTCTGCTCCCATAGAAAATTATCTGCAACTACTTCTTCCGCTTCTTATAACTCTCGCTTTTGGAAGCATGGAGCTCCCCCTAAAGTGGCTGCTTTTGTGTGGTTAGTGGGTAGGAATAGAGTCCTCACCGTAGGTAATCTTCGTAAAAGAGGCACAATGCTTCTAAATATCTGTCTTCTATGTATAAGGGATGCAAAGTCAATGGACCATCTTTTTATTCATTGTTCCTTTGCAAGGAAGATTTGAGAGACTTTTTATCGACCCTTAATGTTTGTTGGGTTCTGCCGGATTCTATTCCATCCTTTATGGCTTGTTGGGATGGTGGAGGCATTGGAAAAGAGGGTAAGGTGGTTTGGAATTTCGCAGCCATAGCTACATTGTGGATCATTTTGGGGGGGAGGGTGGGTGAACAGAAGGTGTTTCATGAATAAGGTGGGTAGGGCTGATCGATCCTTTCGGAAGCTTTGATTTGGGTTAAGGAATGGGCCTCGGGTTTAAAGGATTTGGATACTTTCGTCATTGTAGCCCTTTTTGGGCCTTTAATTTCTTCGTTTTGTTGTATTCTTTTCCACTTGCTTTGAGGATTCTAATAGAGTTTTTGTTGCCTTTCAAAAAAAAAAAAAAAAAATACAAAAAATCTCAGTTCAAATATCCAGACGAGAAATTCCTTCATTTTACTAATTTCCCTATGGGCATGTGTTCTGAGTGTTCTCTTTGTGCAATTCTGTTTGCATAATTGTTCCTGAGACTATTTGTTTGAAATACTGAATTAATTATTGCATTTGAATTTGGTTACTTTGGTTCGTTTATCCATATTCACAGTTTACCAAGGGTACTTAATATTTGAGAAATTGTTCAGGAACCAAACATTCTGTAGCCCACAGTATAACTGATGTGTTTTCTATTTCTTTAGATCTAAAGTTTCTTGCTTGTTTACTTCAAAATGATTGCAGCTGATGGCTTACGTGCTGACAAATTCTTTGAGCCGGATTCCGAAGGGCAATTCAGGGCACCTTTTCTCAGAAGTGTAATGAAAGGAAAAGGTCGTTGGGGAGTATCTCATGCTCGCCCTCCAACCGAATCAAGGCCGGGTCATGTTTCTATAATTGCTGGCTTCTATGAAGATCCTAGTGCTGTTACAAAAGGTGAGATTCTCTCTCTCTCTGTATCTCTACTGCATATATAAATGGAATTAAGTGTTGATGGACTTGTTACAAGTCCTGTTCTTTTACATATAACTATGCTATTGTATTTTCTATTTTCTTTGAAACATTGGGATGTCCATTGGTGAAGACCATAATCTATTGCTAATTAGCAACATGATTCCCAGTTTCAGCGACTAATTTGGATGGGGCCGAGTCCAAGTTGTATCGCTGGAGCTGAATTGAATCTGGATGAGTAGCATTGTGTTAGCCACCGAAATGTATTCAATAATAATTATTAAATTCCTAATAATCAGAAAAATCGCAAAAATTGTTGAAACAGACATTTACCAAATTTTATATGTTAATATCCTTTTTTGAAAGAAAAAATAGAATCTATAATATTTTATAAGTAAGAAAATAGTATAAATAATTTGTCGTTGTTTTATATATATATATATATATATATATATATATATATATATATAATGGATCCTCTTTATTTTTTTAATTTTTTGTTATTCTTTATTTCACATCATAGATCTAGACTGGTGACCAAATCCATATATCTATGATTTGCACATGTTTTAGATGAATGAAACTTGATTCATGAAAAAATGATGATAAACCTTATTTGAGTTACCCAAAAGGGTTTCTTGACTTACTCTGTGTTTCAATTCATAATCCCAATTTGTTTCCAGTTTTGCCCACGAAGGATGACAACGGACTTTTAAAATTCTCTAATAACTCCCTTAGCAACTGTAAAATTACGAAAAGAGAAAATAAGTAAAATGAAGTTGGATGTTATTAAAACATTGTGGATGATAGTGTAAAGGAAGAAATGAAAGAAGAGGAGAATATTTTCTTCACATCTCTCTCCTTCTACCGGTCTATTTGTAGACCAGTTTTTACGAAAGATAAAATAAATGCAAACCAAATTTAAAAGATACACCATTATCTCCAAGGATATGGTGCGCTAGAGGACAACTCATTGTATGTGAATTCTCATACCCAAATACCCTGCAATGCTCATACACTGAAGGCAGTGTACTCTAACAGATGTAAAACTCTCTTTAATGTTTGCACTGAATAAGTTGATTCGTGTTTAGGTGAAACAGTTTACAATTTGTCTGATTCAGTATGAATTCCAATGGGCACTGCTGAGTCTGGAATTGGGCTGTCGATAGACCGGCCCAGGCCAAGCAAACTGAAATTTGAATAGGGCCAGCCTGACAAGACTGGTTCAAAATCTGGGGTGAAGACAACTCCAGGCCTGGCCTGTTGAACAGCCCTATAGTCTGGATAAGTCTTGTACACAGTTTTGGACAGGGATGCTGACTTGTGTCGATGCTGATTACCGAGTTGATTTGGATGATCCTAGGTATCAAATGATTATTTAAACCATTGCTTGCAAAAACTCAGTGCAGGATTCAACTGATAAAAGTAAAAAGAAAAGAAAAGAAAAGACCTCGGAGCTGTAAGAATCAGAAAGGAAAGAATGCATTCTAATTTGGAACTGCTTTTTGTAGAGTTGTCTAGTTCTTTGCTTTTTGTAGCATTTATTACATGTAGCTATTCATTTGATGGGATACCAAATGTTTTCTATAAGTGGTTAACTGTGGCTTTTATTAAGCAACTCCTACAGGTTACATAACTGTTGTTAACTGTCCTTTTGTTCGGCTGCAAGTTTGATGGGGTGTCTGCTGCCTGGTTCCATTCTCCATATTCATGATCAGGTGCCGACTAGGAAAGAAGTGCAAAAGTTCCCTAGCTTGTTGATGATTCGCCTGATCCACCAATGAAGGGAGATATAGTGATTACCTTGAGGGTGTTACTGGAGTCTCCTATGAGGAGACTTTTGCACCTTGTTTGCTATCTGCATAACAGAATATATAGCATAAACTACTATGTATTGGCTTGTACAATGTGGAATATCCACTAAGGCCACAACAAACTGGTGGTTATGGCATCGAAAGATGCCTTCTATGCCACCTTTACCCTGATTCCCTTTTGATGAACTGTCAAAGTTACCTGTATACATCCTAGTTTAGGCAGATGCAATTTTACCTATATTCTTTTGTGCTATTCTAATGTGGTGTTGTTTCCATGAGTGCTGGATGGGCCAGTGAGTGGAGCAGGTGTCTGTGGCTGCAGTGGTTGCTGAGTTAAATTGTTGGGGTGCAGATGGAGTCCCATACCTCCTAGTTTTCTCTAGTGGTAGATTTGAAGATCACTTGGTTTTTAGTCTTCCACACCTCCCAAATTGGGAAAGCAATTGTTGCTTTCCATATGAAATTTAATTTGCCTTTGGTTTTGGTTCCTGGTGACCTGCAATGGAGACATCGATTTCAGCAATTGATGTATTCGAGCAATGGAATCTGACAATCATAAGATTCCACACCTGTTTACTGATGCAGGGTTTATAAACAGTTGGTAAGCCAATTCTAAAAAGTGAGAATTGCACATGGGACATTCTGGTGGCATTGCGTGTTCTCTTTGGATTATATCCATTTGAATGGGCCACCAACCATGAGCTAATTTCCATAAGAAGATCCGGGTTTTCGGAGGCCAGGTGGAAAGCCAGATACTTCTAGTGATGTTAGTAGATTCTAGTTCCTGGAAAGCTCTTGTTATGATCTTCACTGAGACTTTGCCCATTAGTAGTGAATTGCCAATGATGGATGTCCTCATATGATCTTTGGGGCGGCATAAATTGCATGTGTTTAGATACTTGAGATGAGAGTAGTTGATGGATTTTTTTGCATCCCACCTTTGGGTTTTGCGACTAAGACACCTGACAGTATGCCGAAGGGTCCTCTGGTGGTATTTCGTAGATCTACAAAGCACGACTGGTTCTTTACATAGATGGTAGCAGGTTACAAGGATGGCCTTCCATATATGAGAACTAAACTTGTGTCTCCCCAAAGTCCTGAGTTTTGCAATTAGTTCCCAGTTAACTTTGCTCCACATGGTGTTCTTTTCTTTTAGGAGTGTCCATCCGAGCTTGGTAAGGGAAGTGCAATTCATGATGTTTAGCAGATCGAGTCCTTGTCGCCTAGCCTCCTATATCAATGGGCTGGGGCACTTTCATCCAGGTCAAAAGGTTCTATTCATCGTACTGTCAAGGACCGATCATTCCCATGGGCCTAAATCATGGACTTTGACAAATTTATACTCATCTTGTACATTGGAGATGTTTTATACATAAGTGTAGAGAATTCTAGCATAGAGTAGAAGTTTATGGAAAGTTGTGGAGAATGGTAGAAGGGTCTAGAGAATTGTAGAAATTTTTTGAGTGTGGAGAGGTTTGGAAATGTGTGGAATGGGGTAGAATTGTGTAGAGATCTCTAGAAGTTTCTATAGAATTGTAGTGGGGTCTTGTGTAAAGAAGTGTTGAATATTCTAAAAATGTTCTAGATAATTCTTGACTGTTGATTGAGTGCCATGCGGTACAATCCTAGCCATACATTTGTAGGTTTTAGAGTCTTCCTACCTCTATATAAGGAGGTGCCCTCATTTGTAAAGCATCCAAGAGAAGGTCTAGTTTTGAGAGTTCTAGTGAAATACAAGGTGTTCTTCCATACACTTGTCTCCCTTGCTTTTTAGGGAGTTGTGGCACTTAGCACGTGGGTTGTGCATGTGAGGAAGGCTGATTCATTCACAATGGGACTGTGAGATGAGTACCACACGGTCTACACTTGGGTAGGGATAAGTGGCATCAGAGCAAGGTTAAGAAGGGGATTGTAATGCTTGTGGAATGAGCGAGAGAGAGACTATGGCTTCGGAGGTGATCAACAACAATCAAGTGCAAGGAGGGCGCCAACAAGTCATGGAGGTGGACTGGGAGAGTTCTCATATCTTAATGGCTTTGTTGGAGGCACATCTTGCGAAGGTGGTGTTTGCTGTGGGCAATGGGCAAGAGAAGTTGGATGTGATGGGTAATAGTATGGTTGAGCTCAATGACGTGTTCGAGGGACTCAAAGAGGAGATGCTAGGTGTCTTAAATGCATTAGCCGACACTCAATGCTGTGAAAAGGGAGGTGTTCCAGACCACTATGATTGAGACTCTGAACATGCTGTGGGAGCAAGCTGAGGAGATGAGAGGTGATTGGGCTCTTTGGAAAGAGGCCATGGCCAACGAGGGTATGGCCATGGGCATTGTAGCAAAGGTGAGGACACCGGACCCTAGGGCCTTTACGTGCTACCAGGTTGAAATGGCTGTAACAGCCGTTACAAGAAAAAGGGTGTAACAACCCCATAATGGCCCCATAATGGTTCTGTAATAATTTAAAAAAAAAAAAAAGAAAAAAAGAAAAGAAAAAAAAAAGTAAAAGAAAAAAGTAAAAGAGCTGTAACGGCCGATATGAAGGCCGTAATGACCATTACGGCTTATCTCATAATGGTAATGGTGGTGGCTGTTGTGGCCGCCATTACTGTTATGGAACACCTTGGTGGCAGGCCTCGTTCACAATGATGACAATCTTGAATCTGATGAGTTGGGACGAAGGTACCTTGATGGGGGATATCATCCTGGCCATAAGAGTTCTCATCCTATTCACCATGGGTCTAGTTATGATTGTGTATGTGGTGTTGCATAGACAAGTTGGTCAATAGTGCTGGATTGTTGTGGGGTGTTGATCACTGGGGATGAGGACCAAGTAAGTTCGTTTTTCTTGGTAGCATGGAAGTTTTGGAAACTACTGACAACTTTTGGCTTGACCCATTTTCAAAATTTTTGGTTAAAGATTGGTTGAAATCCATCTAGCCCTGGAGCTTTGAGGGGTAGCATGCCCATTACAACTTTTCTAATTTCTTCAGGGGTGATTGGACTTAGCAGGGCTGTATTGCCTTGCTTGGGCTTGTAGATGGTGGCAGACTTGTACCTCTGTTGCCATGTGTTGTCTTCCCTTTGAGGGTGGATGGTAAACAGATTTTTCAAGTACTTGACTATGACTTCCTCCACCTCGTGCTGGTTTTGAATCCACCTCATCCTCATTCTGAATGGAAGATATCTGATTTCTGGCTCGTGGAGGTGTAGGAAAAACTTTTTGTTGCAGTCTCCCGTCTTGAGTTAATCCACTTGAACCTTTCGAGCCCTGTGGTTCTTTTGAAGGCAAAAGGCCTTATGATTGTCAACTGTAAGGCTGTTTTCATAACCTTAAGATCATAGGTTGATGAGCCATCTAGGCTTGTCTTTTGACACATTCGATTTGCTTCTTCAGGGCTGATATGCACCTTTGGGTATGGCTAAAGTGTGCCCGTTCTAATTTTGCAATTCCAATGCAATAACTCCCAGGAGAGAATGAAGTGTTGTTTGTCAAATAGATTTCCCCAGATGGACCCTTATGATTTTCCTGCAGCCCAGATGATGAATCCTCATTGCTTTGAAATGAAATGGCCTTAGTTTCCAGATTTTATTCGTTACGTCTTGAGGGTTATGGGGTGATGATCAAATCCCACAATAGGATGATGTGTAATTGATGCTCAGCGAACAGCATTCGCCAAGCAGTATTGGAATATACCCTATCAAGACGTAACCAGCATGGAGCCGCTCCTTGGTGAGAATTAGTCCAATTGAAGGGGTTACTTTAGTATCCAAGGTCCATCAACACGGATCGTTCAATGGTAATGCCTTGTTGCAATGAGGCCGATGCAAAGAAGTGGGTGTGACTTGATTGGAAGCTTTACCTCCTAGAGAATGGTTGCAAATACATTCTGTAAGCTTTAGCTCTTAGAGAATGGTTGCATATATAATTTAATTTCTCCAGGCTAATCATTGTGGAAGGTATGCCCATGGCATGAACACAATGAATTGAGTGTTTAAGTGTGGCTCTGAGTCATGGAAGCCCAGATTTATTCTCAATGAAAATTGTCACTTTGCCTCCATGCTGAACGTTTTGTTTGCTGAGGTTGGCAGACAAGTGAATGATGATGCTGATGTTTTGATGAAGAGGTGTGCTTTCAGATCTTCTGTGTAAAGGGAACTTGTTCACACTCCCCTAAGCTGCATCCTTCTATGTTTGCATAAAATTTACTTTATTTCTAAAACACGAGGCCTATGTGAACGAATGATGGCATGCATTTTTTTGGAGGTTTTGTGGGCCCCTTGTAGCTGCATGAGCAAGGGCGTCATGGGGATGCATGACTAGAGCAGAAGCTGTCGCTCTTAGAGAAGTGTTGCAAATACACTCTAAGTTCTCTAGGCCAATTATCATTGAAGGAGAGTTCTTTAATGTCATAAATTGGGCATATTGGGGTGGTGATGGGACATGGAAGCAAACCTTTATTTTCCAAGAAATTTGTCACTTCGTGTACAGGGTAGATGCCCTTGTTTACAGGGAAGTGAATAATTTTGCTGATGTTTTGACGAAGAGTGGTCTTTCTAGATCTTCTCGTTGTAGAGGGAACTTGTCTCTTCCCCAATCGTTCCCTTTGCGTTTGAATAGAATTTCCATTATTTCTCAAAATAAAAAAAAGTGGGCAATGGCAATCAGTAGTGAGATGCACTATAACCGGGATTATTTTTATTTTTTTTTTGGAGGTTTTGTGGAGCCTTTGTGGCTACAATGCAAGTGTTGCATGGGCATACATGATCATGTGTGATGTTGCCATGGGTTTCAGAATGTTTGGATTCTAGTTGGGACATCCATACAGGTCTAAAGCTGGATTTAAAATATCGAGAGTATTAAGTATGATCAGTGATCGAAATATCGATACTATCGGCCGATATATTGGCTGATATTATCGGTATCGCACCGCTGCGAGACGAAACTCCTCTGATAACCCCCGAAAGATACCAAAAATCCAAAACTTCAGATATCGCACGATATTATCGTCGATATCGTGCGATACATCGTCGATATCGCCGATACGACCCACCCCGATTTAGATATCGCGGTATTTTCGCCTCCATTATTGTTGGAAATCGACAAATAGAGTCACGGACACTCACGGGTGCATTTCTAGGGGACTCACGAGTCCCACTGTAGCCAACAACCCACAACGATAAAAAGCCGATGCCGTAGGTTGTGGAGAATAAAAAAATTTTGAATTAGAAAAAAAAAGAGAGAGAGAGAGAGAGAGAAATCGGAGACTACCTGTAGCCGTAGGCTGTAGCGGTGATCGGAAGTGGGCCATTCGACAAGTAAGTATTTGAATCCCTCTTTCTTTGAATTTTTCTTGCTATTTTCTTCAATTTCTCTGTTTCTTCGCTGATTGGAGTGTGCCTGTGCGGATTTCTCGAAGATTCGGCGAGAAATCAGGTCGGATTTGAGGAAACGGAACTTGAAATCCTCCTCTGGAATCCTCACTACGTGAAGGAGAGGGAAAGCTCTCATGACGGATAGGGAAAATGAAGGAGATGCGCGAGAGGGGTGAAATAGGGATCGACGCAGGAGCTGTTTACTGAGCACGCTCTTATTGTACTTAGTAAACTCAGTTGGGCCCACCTGTAATGTATGTGGTCTATCCATGCCATCCATCTGTTTTCCCATCTAAATTAATGGGTTGAACCCAAAACTTAGAGACGGTCAGTGGATCATACCACAGGAAATAGTGGTGATACTGATTTCCACTGTTGAAACCTTTCTGGGCCCTGCAATGATGTTTATCAGTCATCCAAACCGTCAATAAGATTATATAGATGTGGATGAAGGGAAAATACGAATTTAAGATTGATCCAATCATCCAAGACTTTTGTGGCCAAAAAGGGTGTTTTAACGGTGGATGTTCAATTCAACTATTTGTAAGGTGTGGCCCATTTAAACATTGTATATGGTTTATTTTTGAGCTAAAGCCCTAAAATTATCTGGTAAAATGGATGGACGGAGCAGATAAAATACATAAATTGTGGTGGACCTCACATGAGTTTACACAATACGCTAAGCGTAGCGAGTTACTCACTGTACACTCGCATAAAGCCGTGTTCGTGTTCTATGGGTCCCACGGTAATGTGTGTCGTATCCACACCGTCCATTAATTTGGAAATAATTTTTGAGGGCATGACACAAACAATGGACAATGATGTAGATCTAAATCTTTAGTGGACCCCATCATAGAAAAAAGCGAAGAGAGTGACGCCCACCATTGAAACTTGTAGCATTGTTGAGGGCCCATCATAATGTTTATTTGTGATCTAAAATATTCATAAGTCCAGTAAGATATGGAATAATTGGAAAACACAAATATCATCTTGACCATCCATCTCTTGTGGCCCTCAAGAAATTTTTAATGGTGAACGTCACTCTCTCCACTGTTTTCTATGGTGGGGTCCACTCGAGCTCTAGATCAGACTCATTTTTTGGCTCACGCCCTAAAATGATCTATTCAAATGGATGGACAGTGTGAATAGAAAAAATACATCATGGTGGGACCCACGTAATTGGTGACGTCACTTCAATAGGGATGATACCGCGCGCGGAAACAGATTGGCTACTCCACGCAACACTAGCCTTTCGCTGGTGGCCAGTGCTCTGTGGGCCCCACCATGTTGTGTGTGTTTTATCCATGCCTTCCATCTATTTTTTATAGATCATTTTACAGTGTGAAACTAAAAATGAGGTATATCCAAATCTCAAGTGGACCACATTACAGGAAACAATGTTGAATGAGCGTTGACCATTAAAAACATTTTGGGGGCCATTAAAGTTTTGGATCAAGCTAATTTTTGTTTGTTCCCTTCATCTAAGCCGTCCATCCCTTTTTCTTAGATTATTTAAAGCATGAAAACAAAAATGAGGCAGATTCAACGCTAAAATGGACCACACACATGGTTATTAAATGCAACCAAGCTTATTATTTGGTATTTGGTGTGGTCCACTTGATCATTGGATCTACCTCATTTTTGTGTTCAAGCCTTAAAATGATATGAGCAAAAGGCATTGACGGCTTGGATGTACAGAGACTGCACGGTGGGCCCACCCATAGAACTACCCGTTCGGGGCTAGAGACGGGCAGGGGTAGGACGCAATCTGCGTGTCGTGTGAACGACCATTTCCTGCGCTGGAAACATGGGTGGGGCCCAACATGATGTTTTTGAGAAATCTGCCCTAGCTATCTATTTTCTGAGATATTTTTAATGTAGTAGGCCTAAAATGAGCCGTATCCAATACTTAAGTGGACCTAAAATGTGAGTATTGAACGTACACAGTTGAAATATTCGTGGGCCACAAAAGGTTTAGATCAGGCTAATATTTCTGTTTTTAGTTCATCCAAGTAGGAATGACGTTATTAACGGTATGGATGTCATGTAAACATCACTTTCTACCCAAGAAAGTTTTCAATGGTAGGAATTTTCCTACCCACCTTTTATCTAGTGCGGCCCACTTGAGTCTTGGATCCTTCTCACTTTTGGTCTCAAGTCCTAAGATGAGCTTAAAAAACGGATGTACAGGGTGGATTTCTCAAAAACATCACGTTGGGCCCCACCCAGGTTTCCAGCGTAGGAAATCCATGTCCGTGTCTGCAAAGACGAGCACTGATGCTCCTCGAGCTCCAATTGTACAAACGGTTCAAAGGAGATCAAAGTTACATGGGCCCCAAAGTGATGTATTTATTATATCTACACCGTTCATCTATTTTTAGAGATCATATTAGAGCATTATCCAACAAATGAATCATATCCAAAGATCAGCTGGACCACACCATAGATGGCAGCGAAGAATATGATTTTCACTATTAAACAATTCGTGAGGCCATCGTTAAAGATCAGTTGGACACAACACATTCAATTCACACCGTTTGCGTTGGTGTGGTCCACTTGATTTTTTAATAAGCTTCATTTTTTGGCTAAAGACTTAAAATTATATGGTGAAATGGATGAACGGGTTGGATAAAATGCATGAACAATGAGACAACTGTACGTGTGGATGGTGCTCTAGTCCACTTGATTTACATGTGGTACTGTTGCATGCATGAACAACTCTACGTGTGGATGGTGCTTTATGGACCATTCCTTAAAATAATTTGACAAAATGGATGAGTGTCATGGATATACAACACATGCCCCAAGGTGGGCCCTAATAAGTACTAATATAATATTATTTTACAGATAAAATATGTCGGGAGGAAGAGGAGGTAGACAACTTGATATAGGGTGGAGGTACGGTCGGCCCATTCTCGATAATCGATGCGAGAGTATTTGTAATTTATGTAGCCATGTATCGAGGAGTAGTGGGGTAACCCGCTTAAAGGAGCATTTAACAGGAGGGTATCGCAATGTTGTAGATTGCCCGAAGTGCCCACAGGATGTGCGAGAACAAATGAGGACCATATTGAAAAAAAATGTGAAGACAAAAGATGAACGACATGCACGGGAGAGGGAGATTAGGGAGGAGTTGGGGCGGCCACTATATGCAGGTGAGGATGATGTAATGGATCTCGATAATGATGATGATCCCGAATACAGACGTGCAATTCAAGAGTCCATACGGGATCTAGTGGGAGAGATCAAGATAGTAGGTGGGACACAAGTAGGCCTAGATTTGAGGGCTCTATCCATGAACGTGGTGGGGGAAGTGGAGTAGGGGGGAGTGGAGCAGGGGAGAGTGTTAGGGGTGGATCAGGAGAGGGTAGTAGGTAGGGAGGAATATGAGGCATGGGTAAGAGTAGTAGCATGCGGGTGCCGGATCTACCTTCAGATCCGAGGATGTACAAAGAGGCAGGAGGGACACAAAAGAAAATAAAGGAGATGTTTAGTGGAGGGGATGTGAGGAAAAAAGTTAAAAAATTTATAGCAAAATTTTTTATATATGTCAAATCCCCACAAATGCTGCAGGAAGCCTGCACTTCAAAAATATGATAAGTGAAGTGCAGCGTGGGGGTGAGGGTGTGCAGCCGCCCACACCTGCACAGATCATGGGAAAATACTTGGATGATGAACATGAAGAAATGAAGACATACGTTGATTCGTATCGGCAGTCATGGGAGATGTACGGCTGCACCGTCATGTGTGACGGTTGGATCGGACTGACGAAGATGTCGATTATAAATTTTATGGTCTATTTCAGGGGACGGGCGGTGTTCCTAAAGAGTATAGATGTGAGCAGTAAGATCAAAGATTCTAACGACATTTACAAACTAATGTACAACGTCATGTAAGATGTTGGGAGTAAAAATATTGTGCAGTTTGTTATGGATAATGTGAGTGCATTTGTTAAGGCGGGGAAGGATATTCAGAGCAAGTATCATATGTATTGGATGTCCTATGTAACCCATTGCATTGATCTTATGCTGGAGGGGATTAGGGATAGGTCGTCATTGAAGACTGTAATTATTGATGCACGGCTCATCACAAACTTTGTATACAACCATAGCTGGTTATTAACCACAATGCACGAGGTGTGGTGGGCATATAGTGCGCCCCGTAGTGACGCGGTTCGCCACAAATTATATCGCCTTAAGTAGCCTTCTCAAACATAAACAGGGATATGAGAGCTTTTCTCCTCTCATGATTACGTAGAATGGAAAAAGAGGTTGATGAAAGTAACCTATAGAATTGTGGAGCTGGTGCTGAGAAATTCATTTTGGGATAAAGTGCGTGGTGTTGTGGGTATTCTAGATTCCATTTATGTGGTGTTGTGGATGGTGGACAATGAGACAAATCCGTCGATGGGGCTGCTGTATTCGTCTATGCAGCTGATGAAAGAGGCTATCATGGGTAAAGCTCTCAATGCATATAAGTGGGTGTATGTAATAATAGACGACCGTTGGGAAAAGACGCTTTCTCACCCACTACATTAGGCTAGTAAGTACCTATATGGATTTTTTTTCCATATGCAATAATAAACGAGGGTTGTACTGATGTGTATATGTTGGTTTTCAGCGTATTTCCTGAATCCCAAATACCACTACAGCTGGAACCTCTTCGAAGATAATTCATTGAAGAGGGCTGTGCATGAGGTGTACGATCACTTATTCCCCGATTGTCCGGGGAAAGGCACCTTTGGTAGTGAGGTAAATATGTTCCGCACTTACATTCTCCTTATCTTCATCTCAATCATTAAATACTTATTTTGGTTGCTATATGCTATCAACAGATTGTTAAATTTCGTGACACAGTTGGAATGTTTGGGTGTCACCCTGCGGTGAAGTCAAGGAACGCCATGATGGCATGTGAGTCACTGTAGTAAACTTATATATTATTTTGAAAAATCTAGGATAATGAAAGAATCTTATGATATGCAGGCGAATGGTGGTCCATGTATGGGATTGACTGTGAGGTTTTACAATGACTGGCTGTCCGTGTGCTTGCACAGACGATGTCCTCGTCACCCTGTGAAAGGAATTGGAGTACATTCTCCCTCATACATACAAATAAACGCAATAGAATAGGGTATGAGAGGCTTCAGAAGCTAGTGTATTGTCACTACAATATGAAGTTACGAGAGAGGTTGCTCCGCTCGGAAGGAAGAAGAAAAGCGCAGGAAGACCCACTGGACCTAATGATGGTTGGACAACATGCATATGCTGAGGATGCGGAGGATGACCCAGTTTACCAGTGGATTAGGTTGGATGACTTAGATACCTCGGATGGGCGACTAGAGCCACATATTGCGGCAGAAGCAGAGACATAAGGGATTGATGTTGACGCACATGTGGAGCAGTAGAGGTTTCCTGACGAGGCATTTGACCCATTGACGAGAAGTCCAGAGGGCAGCCTGCGACAGTCACTATCACGCAGGACACGTGGCGGGGAAACATTGTCTGACACCGAGACTGAGGTAGAGAGTGATGCGGGAAATGAGTCCGGTGATGATGATGGCGGCGATAAGGGTGACGATAACTCTGATGACAGTAAGGATGATGATGATGATGGTGGCGACGCGGGTGGGAGTCAGAATAAGAAACCTCTTAGCCCTTTTACCGAGGAGGAGAATTTCGATTATTCCACACAGGACCCTGACCATGGTTCTCGTCCAGGAAAACCATGACCTTGTCTTGTTTACAATAAGACATACACGTGTCAAAAGCTACTGCAGAAAAAGAAGATTCATGAACTTTCAGATTTTGAGGAGGAGCTACATCAAAATGCATAAGGGATACAAGTGTTCGTGGCAGGCGAGGTGGTTCTAGATTTGGATCACGGACAAGGGAGGAGAGCTCGAGTTACAGGCCACAACATGAATCTGGATCACAAACACAGGAGAGTAGCTCGAGTTCTGTGCCGCAGTATGAACATGGATATGAACCTAGTGGATATGTGACGAGTGACTCCAGTAGTTACGGCACATAATTTTTTAACCATGGTCAGGAGTTCACTTTTGCATATGGGCAGGGATATGAGCAGCAATATGGATACGAAGGAGCTTCATATGTGCCATTCCTAGTTCCATATCAGTTACAGATTTTGACAATTACACAGTACCCACGGATGGGCGTATTGATTTAATTCGGAGAGGATGAGTACCAGCGTTATGTCAGGGAGTATCTTAACTGGTACCACTCTGCTATGACCTGGACACAATATTGTCGATTTGTGGACAGCAATACTATGCCCAGCCCTATCGAGATTGAGATGATGATTCCAAGCCACCGTGCAACTCTATGTGGGTCTAGACCACAACTAGTCCCCATCATTGATAATGTATATTTCTCAAATTTTACTTATTCAGCTCTTTTTTTCCTTTTCAATGAATTGGTTGTGTTTTCATATATGACTATGATATATTTATAAATATCATGCATTCAATTTAAATATAGTTGCATTAGTTCAGTTAAACATCGCATAACTTAGGACCTTATACAAAGGAAATTTATTATGTGCATCTTTTTTTTTGCGATGTTATGATTTAAAAGTGTGTATTAAGGGCCTTTTTAACAATTCCCAAAGTTTCATTAAAAAATTCAAGCATTTTCCCAATGTTTCCCCATGTTTTTCAAAAAGTGCGATAAACTATGCGATACAAACGATATATCCCGTGCGATAACCGATACGTATTTGTATCCCAAGGGTGCGATACATTGTGCGACACCAATATTTCGAACACTGAGTATGATAGTCCAAGGAATCCCCTTCTTTAAAAATCAGGTATATAGAATTCATGCTTCCCACTAAGCCTTAGACTTAACTTCCTCAGCTTGATTAGGAGAGTATACATTCCTCTTTGAATCCAGGATTTTTTCGTTGGGATCACGAATATTTTTCTCTCCCTTGAGGCTCTTGCTTGGTGGTTCTGTTATGTAGAAAACCTAATGCCAATGTCAGTGTGTTTGCAATCCTTAGAGCTGCCTTCTGATTTCAAGTGTGTGGAGTTGTATTTATTTTGTAGGATGCTTCTGTCTGGGGATAGTCCCATCTTGGTGATGTTTTTCATTGATTAAGAAAGGAGAGAGATCTTTAGACTTCATCTAACTGTCATTTGGTCATTCTTTGTAAAGTGAATGAGAAAGTTTATTTACAGTATGGTCCATAGGAAGGGGAAGACTTAATCACTCCCCAGTTTTCTTTGTGCACTTTCTAATCTTTTCGGGCTTTCTGATGATGTCTTAATGTCATCATTTCTTCGTTGTAGTTTGATTATTTGTCTGCCGTTTGCACTGTCTGGTGTATTTTCATTAGCTAGTTCTTTGTATGCTACTATGGTCATGATTTTCCCTGGTTCTCAAATCGTTTATGTTTGTCGGACCGTTGAACCACTACGCCTGGAACAGTCATCACTCTACCAATGTAATATTTCTTCCTTTGGTTTCTTTGCAGTTTTTGCATTTCCATATGCTGGTCTTCTTTTGTTTGTGACCTGGAGCACTTGCTTCTACCCGTGCCATCTCTTAAAGACACAAATTTGCAATCTTCCTTCAGAACTATTGTTGATTTGTTTTTAATATTTTCTAATTTTGGGTGTTGCTTGCTACTAATTCCTTCAAACTTCTAACCTCTTCAGCAACTTGTCCTGGCGACTAAAGATAACTTCATGCCATTTGCAGGATGGAAAGCTAATCCTGTTGAATTTGACTCTGTTTTCAACCGGAGTCAGCACACATTTGCCTTTGGTAGTCCAGATATTGTTCCGATATTCTGCAGTGCTTTGCCGCATAGCACCTGGAATACATATCCTCATGAATTCGAAGACTTTGCATCTGGTAAGTTTCACAGAATCTCAAACATGAGCTGTGATGTATTTGGAAAATGGCTCAGATGAGTAATACCTTGGAATGGGATAATTGGATATAACATGTTAATTATGTCCCTTTCATGTGAAAGTTAAAGTGCCCATACTTATTCCTATGATACCCAGATAAGGATACTGAAATGGATACAGAAACAGGCATACAATTCTTTTCTCAAAAATAAAAATAAAAATGTGGATCATCATTATCATCATCATCTAAGCCTTATCCCAATTGATTGGGGAAAATCAAGGCTATGGTACATGTATAATCTTCGTAACATGATATGCATACTTAATTTTATAATGAAGTGTTTGACATGTTAACTTTTAATTTTATTCCACAACGATTAATGCCATCCGATTCAGTGAATTTTTCCCAATGCATCCTAGACTACTGGTACCAGTGTCCTGATTGTGATATGATTGAGCATAGTTAAATATCTGTGTATTGTCACTTATCTTGTCTGTATGCATATAAATCTGTGCTGTCTCAGCTGCTATTTTCTCCTACATTATGCCCTCTAGGTTTACTAACCTCACAATCACCTCTCCTCATTTTCTACACACAGATTGCAGATACTGTGCTGACATGGCATGTGAGAGGGACATCTGAACCCTGCAACATGTGGGACGTCATGTAAATGATTTAGATGGAATCTTTGGTCATTCAACTATCAAGCACACCGCACATGTATGAAATAATGGACTGCAAACAACCTTGCAACTTTTATTACCGTCCATTGTTTCCATGAATGTGTGCCTACATGATAATTAACTGGCCTGAGCTTCTGGTCAAATGATATGCATGATGATTCCTGCCTGTTAAATTGATCGGATGTCTACACATGTGCCTTGTTTGTGTGTAGACGTGTGTCTGGAGGGGCGCATATAGGGCTTGCAAACCCCTATGCACACATTTCTTTACTTTTGTAGTTATTTTTTAAGTATTATATAAATGGAATTTTGCTTCCAGTGTGTATGTGATTGTTTCTCTACATACTTTCTTTCCCGTATTGAAATCGCCCTATGCATTGCAATCGTAAAGATAGTGGGAAACATCAGGAGATATCCCTTGTATCATGTAATGTATTGCTGTTTGAGGGGGGAACATTGGGAAACTACAGGAAAGAAGGTGGAATTTTTCAATGAAATGTCAGGATATGTTAGGACACATGATTCATAAAAAAAAAAAGACACATGACTACACACTTAGAACACAAAAAACTACAGGAAAAAACTATGCACAATAGTTTGCAATTGTTTAGTCAAAGAAAGAATACAATGTTGGACAAAACTATGCTCCAAAAAACCTCTTTGATTGTGGTTTCTCTGCCAAATTTATGATTTGATGCGAAGCAACTCAAGTGGAGTTGATAAAACAAAATTACAAAGAGAATACTCAAAAAACATTGCGCAAAAAATGTTTCTTTATTTATTTTTCTTCTGATTTTTAATGATTTACACTGGTTTCAGTTGAAATATCGCAATTACCACACAAATATCGACAATATATCATCAAAATTTCACAAACATCACACAATATTCGCATAATATCTCAAATATTTCAATATATCCATCTAATAATGATATGATTATTGATGCATGGAAATTTTGTGAATACTTTGAGATTTCGTATTGCCTATGTGTGATACCGATAATATCGAGTTATCAACAGATATTTTGGTCGATACATCTATGCGTTGATCATTGGTATTGCTATTGCACATGCTAGGGCCTTCCCAAAAATTTAAGCATTGTCCTGCTACCATTAATTTGTATGTTTTGACAGGTTTTGAGCTCTTGATGCGGAAACTAAATGTTTGGTGCTTTCATTAGTTAGTAATCCACATATGATCACTTCACTTGATAATAAATTCTAATTGAGAAAACTGGTTACCAATGATTTGTGAAGAGATTTTAGAGAACAAGGATACGTTTCTCAACCTAGTGGTGCGCCTCTTGAAGATCTCCTTAGGGAGCCTCTTCGAACGCCTTCTGATTTGTCTCGAACTCTCTCTTTGAAGCGGTTTTGACCCGTCTCATCGTTTTCCTCTTCGATCATCTTCTGACTCGTCTCATCGCCACCTGCCAGATCGCCCCCTCATCTTGTCTTTTTTGAATGGCATCTACCCAGCCAACCCACTTCTGACTTGACTGGATTAGGATACGTCTATTGCTCTATTCCTTCACTTGCTTGCTTTCTTTTTCTTTACTAATGATTCATCTCCAATACCTAACACAACATATCTCAATTGGGTTAAAGCCAACAAACTACTACGAAGTTGGAATAGTGCATACCTTCATTGAGGACATGATAGCTCAAATGGTTAGCCCTGGCACCTTGTGATGCATGGCATTCTTTTGAAAGGTCTCTCAGGCTTCGGGGGCATGTTTAAATCAACTTAATTCCAAATTCCAAACTCTGACGTGTGATTCTATTTGAAATTTTATAGGTGAACGTAAGTCTACATGCATGCTTTGGAAAGCCTTCAGCAACAAGTTCCTAATATTTTAAAAAAAATATATAAAGTTCCCAATGAGGACAAAGTTCTCTTTGTGCTTAATGTTCTTGTATAAAAATATAAGTCTTTTGTTATATCTGTTGATGTCCACGTCTCATTTTCCAGCTTTGAAGGACTATTGCGTCTCCTTCTTGATCAGGAAGTATCTTCCTTCTCAGAATCCGTGGTATCTCTTCTTTTGCATTTGTTGCTCAGTGAGGTGCCGATATGGTGATGGATATTCTGTTTGTTTTGGAATTCAATTCAGCCTTGTTAATGATCAATGTGGTCGTAATGGATGAGCCTATTTTTAACCCCATGGCCCATGTTGTTGGTCAGGGTTAGTGTTCACGATGTCGATATCGCATGCTTGGTATATGAAAATTTCATGGGAAACATCAGGAAATGTCTTATAGTGTAATGTATCACTATTTGCGTGGAATATTAGGGAAACTTGTGGAAAATGGTGGTATTTTCATTGAAATTTCAGGAGAAGTGACAAGAGACATGATTACACACTTAGACCTCAAAACACTACCAAAAAAAAAAGCAAGCTTCAAGGGATTCTCCAAATGCTCCCCAGAATTGGAAATCCAATAAAAAATGCAATGGGAGGCGGAAAAATCAAGGCAATTCTTGGTCCGATACTTCTACATTTTGATCCGCCTTGCGGCAATGGGGATGGGCCACACTTGTACTTCCTTTTTTTGGTCCTATGGGGCCCTGCCAAAAGTGGTAGCATTTGCTTGGTTTGTTGGGAGAAAGAGGGTATTGACAGTGTATAACCTACAGAAAAAGGTCAATGGTGCTGCTCAAATTTGCATCATGTGCATTGGGGATGCATAAACAATTGACCACCCATTCATGCATTGCTATAAAGCTCAGAAAATGTGGAGCACACTATTAAGCATGTTCAATGTTTTGTGGGTGATGCCAGAATCAGTGAGAAGACTTCTTCACTTGGCATGCTGTCATGTGAAGGAAGGATAGAAGGGTGCGCTGGAGATTGGTAATACTGGCCGGTCTGTGGGTTCTGTGGGGGGGAAAGAAATGGAAGATGTTTTTGGAATTTGAGTTCATTGGCAAGCGATATGTCTAACATGGCAAATACCCTTGTGATGGAATGGGCTGCCTATATTAAAGGCAATGGTAGATTGTAATTTTTCTTTCTTTTTGAGCTATAGCTCTTTTTGCTCACGTTGTAGCTTTTGCACCATCTTGGTGCTTTGCTTAAAAAACTTCAGTTACTGAAAAAACCAAAAAAAAAAAAAAAAAAAAAAAAAAACAAACACGCTACTAGAAAAGCATAATAGTTTTATTGTTTAGGAGACGAGCTATGCACTATTAGCCATACATGATGCAATGATATCCAAAATGAATTCATGTGATTGAAATGTCATAAAATACCAGCAATAAAACACAAAATCTAGACAAGAACTAAAAAAAGAAGGAAGAAGAAGAAAACATTGGTCTCAGATTCACATGGAGTTATGAGTTGGCTCAAAGTCATCTTCCCTATTTGTATGGGGCATCAATAATACTTCTGCTCCACAAACTGTAGTAGTGTGCCCAGCTCATGAAGTTATGATACTAGGCTTGTGCCTTTTATGATATTGATAGTAATCCTCAACAATGTGCACCGGTATACTAATTGGTGGATATTGAGTTGTCAGTGTAACCACCAAAGTAACTCCCATCCTAGTGGCACTGGTTGGCTGTTGTTGGAAGTTTCCATATCCATATCTATATCCGTGATACATTTGTCTAGAGCCATTCCCTTGTATGTAACGGTAGACACACTTGTGTTCACATTCTTCCTGTACCGTCAAAATTGAAATTTAAACTTGAAATCATCATTCAAAAGAAAAGAAGAAGAAGATATCCAAGTCAATTCATCGAACTCACGTGTAGATATGGATTTCTACATCTTTTCTTACCAATCCGAAGAAAAATGAATTTAAACAAACTTTTCTTACCTTTCACAGCTTCTTGTTTTATTTATTTATTTAATTTTTTCCCCCCATGGAGAGTTAAGATACTGTGAAGGCATTGAGAACCAATCTGCAGTTAGAATTTGAAAAGGAGAGCTTATGATGTCCTAGAGGGAGGGTGAATAGGACAATGCCAAATAATCGAAACAAGTGCTGAATATGTAAATAAAACAAATATCTCAATTGCTAGAGTATTGAAACCTTGATTCCAAATAATTTATAGGACAACCTTCACCTAAAGTTTTAGGTAGGACAATCTTGTTTCACGAATTTCTTTAAAATCAAAACCTCAAACTTGTAAGAGTGAATTTAAGAATTACAACATTCACCACACAACTGAAATTAAATACATTCAATTCACCACAAATAAGAAATAAGGCATTCACCACATGACACAAAGAATTACAGTGGTTTGGTGCTTTAAAAACAGCCACACCTACTCCACTCCCAAAATTACTTACCTCGTATTTTTGGCTTTTACAGGGTCACCTTAATAATCCAATACAATTCCTTGTGATTTTCACGGGCTATCACAATAAAACCCAAACTGAGATTTTACCAGGCTATCTCAAGACAAAATCTTAAACTAAGATTTTCACAGGAGATCTCAGAAAAATCTAAAAAAAGTTTAAAAAAGATATACTTATCTTCACTGTAGAAGATGTAGCAGAAGCTTGTAGTAGAAGGACTTCTTTCTTGAATATAGATGGTTCCGTGTTCTGTCAGATAGAAAGGGTCTAGGGTTCTATTAATTTTAATTATATTAAACCTAAAAGCTACTTAACTCAATTCTCTTATATCTCAAAAGATGAGTATAGTTTACTCTTTTAGATTAAACTTGAAAGATCTAAGATAAAAGAGAATTGAAAAAGTTATTTAAAATAAATTATAAATACCGTTCAATAACTTGCTAATAACTCGAGCTTCTTTATCTCTTGCAGAAGAATTTTGATAATTAACTTGTGTAATTCGAAATGAGAGAAGAACTCAATTTATAGGCAAAGAAGTTAGAACTTCGGCTAGCCCGAGTCAGGCTTCGACTAGCCTAAGTTTAGCAGATTCAGTTCAACGGATTTTGGATTGCGCGTGATAAGGATGATCTAAAATTCGGCTGGCCGAACAATACAATTCGGCTAGCCGAATTTGACCTTCGGCTGGCCGAATTCCCCCGAATTCCAAAAGTTGAAGCTGCTGGAATCTGACTCGAACTTTCTCGGGCTAGCTGAATTTCAAGCTTGGGCTAGCCGAACCAAAATTCGGGCTAGCCAAATTTTCAACAAAAGTTGTTATTTACATCGGGCTTAAAGTTAGGCTAGCCGAGGAAGCTTAGGCTGGTCGAACCAAAAGTTAGGCTGGTCGAATTCCAGGCAAAATAAGTATAAAAATCCATGATTAAACAATTTTGAAAGTACCTAGTCCTAAGGTCTTTCTAGTTTTATATATATCAAATATCTGATTCAAATTGGCTTGATCTTTGTCTCGAACTTCATCTTGGTTTTAACCTCGATCTTTATCTCTGACTTCATCTTGAATATGTGCTTGAACTTTTCTTGAACATTAGCCGATCTTGAGCTTGATCTTCTCTCGAACATAGACTGATCTTGAGCTTGATCTTCTCTTGAGCATAAATTGATCTTGAGCTTGATCTTCTCTTGAACATAGACCGATCTTGAAGATCTACTATAAACTGATTTTGTCTTTACGAAATTTGACTACTTATGTGTGCTCAACGTCTTAACACTTACAATCCCCCCATTTGTCAATTTCATGACAAAACACTTAACATTACAAATATGTAATTACACACATCTTTTGAAGTCATTGTAAACTGAAGTCTTGAAATCTTCAACTCACCAACAGATGATACTCAACTGGCATTCCCCCTGTGAAATACACATATAGCACTCCATACACAGCATTGCATTCATTTCATACATTCCATACACATAGGCATCATCCATGCCATTCATTCTATATAGGCTCTCCTACATTCTCTCCCCCATACTATAACATTGCATATTACTAGCATTGATATCATTTCTCCCCCATACTAGCATATCTCTCCCCCCTTTTGTCACAAGTTGACAAAGGAAGAATAAGATGAATAAAAAGAGCATGTAGTAAGAGAATAAAGGTAAGCATATGAAAATTTCAAACATATGAAATAATAAGGGTAAGCATATGAAATCATCAATAAAAAGGGCAAGTGTCTAGCAAAAGCATCCAATGTACCAAGACAAACACAAATTAAAGTTGAGTACATAACCAGCATAAGTTTGAAAAATAAAGCTAATCTAGCTCAATTCGACCCAGAGGAAGAAGGAGCAAGCATCGAGGGATCATTTTGGCTCAAACTCCGGGTGATGTGATGAAAGTACTTCTTCCTATACTTCATTGTAGACTTTTGGGTTTGGGTCAATGAAGTCTACGATACATGCAAGGATTCTACTTTCTCCTCCAATGTAGTAACTCTCTCATCAAACTGAGAGAGGGATGATAGTTGGAATCAGCTGGATCATCTGAATCGTCCAACTCATTAAAAATGTCTTCTATGGTGGTGTTTGCACCTGGCTATGCTTCCTATTCTTCTTCATTTTGGCCAGGAAGAGGAGTGAGGTTCATCATATTCAGATTAGAGTTGTTAAATGAGAGTTCGGATTTCGGTGCCTCATATGTAGGAATTTGAACATTGTAGTGAAATGTAATGCAAGTCATGAGATGAGCAAAGGGAATTGAATCGTGCTTAGGATGCACGTGAAATTGAATGATGATGTAACGGATTAAGGAAGGCAGACAAACACACATACCAGATACAATGGAGCGAAATACTCTAAGCATGAAGGGAGTAAGATCAGTCTTATTCCCGGCTCAAGGATACACATTACACGTGAAAATCCGATATAATACTTGGTATTTTGGGAGCATTTGATTAACGGGAAGGGCATTACCTGATCTCCATTCAGCATTAAAGCGACATAATTTACGAGTGATGGCTTGTTTTTCAGAGTTTGACGTCTTCTTTGACAATGTGGAGATTGGTATTCCATCATCCGCACAAACTATACCCATTAATGTTGAAAAAACTTGCGGCATTATTTTGAATGTCTCTTCAACAAATTTAACTGAGAATGTTAAATTCTCAAGTGAAACATCACAAATGGACGCATAAATGCCCTGCTTGATGGACCGGTAAGCCGTTCCACCCCAACTCAAGATGCGTTCCCATCCAACCTCGGAGAGGATCGGAACAAGACCAAACTTAGCAATGTGGTCTAAGTTGATAGATTTTTTTCTGATTATGTCTCTTTTGTGGAAGTCCCGAACATAATCCGGATAATCCTCTGGTGTCCATAGGGTCTGTACACCAAGAGGGGTTGATCTAGAAGATGAACCGACACGATTTTTGTGAGCCGTTTTCTTAGTTTTATGCTCCATATCAGATTGCACAAGAAAAATATCAAAGAAAAAGAGTAGACCAGATTTGGATCAAAACCCACAACAAAAAGGGTTTTAAATGATGAAAAATCTACTCAAATATGATTTTCTAGCATTAGACCACTAAATACTAGAAGGAATTTGAAAATAAATCACTTACAAGTGAGTTTGGAATATGGGTTGGTCGAATTGGGCCCTGGCTAGCCGAGGAAGAAGATGAAGAATGAAATGAATTTGGGGATTTCCCCCTTTTTAAGTCAAATCCGCGCGATCTTCGGCTAGCCCGAGCTTGTGCTCGGCTCGTCGAAAAATCCCAAAAATTTTGATTTTTAATTTTAATTAAAATTTTATTTTCATTTCGTGCATTTCATTATTAAAAATAAACATAAACATAAATGCATAAAATGAAATAAAATAATTATTTAACGATACATAAGCGAATATCATGCTTCAAATTTGAAAATTTAACTTTGTCAAGCAGCTTAATCAGTATATCTGCAAGCTGCTTCTCAGTTTGAATGTATTCTAGCATGATAGATTTGTCTTCAACTAATTCTCGAATATAATGGTATCGTATGTCGATATGCTTCGTACGAGAATGTTGAATTAGATTTTAGAGATATTAATTGCACTTAGAATTATCGCAATATAAAGTCATCGTATCTTGCGTAATTCCATAGTCAGCTAGCATTCTTTTCATCCATATTAGCTGAGTGCAAGCATTTCCTGTTGCAATATATTCAGCTTCAGGAGTAGAGAGATAGAATTTTGTTTCTTGCTGAGCCAAGATACTAAACAGTTTTTAACATAGAAACATCCACCACTGATAGATTTTCTATCATCAACATTTCTTGCCCAGTCTGCATCTGTATATCCGACAATTTGTACAGACGTATCATGTGGTTACCATAGACCTAAATTCATGGAACTTGCGACATATTTGATTATCCGTTTAACAATAGTTAAGTGCGATGCTTTAGGATCAGATTGATATCTAGCACATATTCCAACACTAAATGCAATATCAGGTCTACTACTAGTTAAGTACAGAAGACTACCAACCATACTTCGGTATAGTCGAGAGTCTACACTTTTACCTGATTCATCTGTTGAGAGTTTATGAGTTGTACTCATTGGAGTATCGAAATTTTTACCATTCTCAAAGCCAAACCTTTTTATAAGGTTCAATGCATATTTGGTCTGTGAAATGAACATTTCATCTTCAAGTTGTTTAACTTGTAATCTAAAGAAATAGTTTAGTTTGCCGACCATACTCATTTGAAACTTGGATTTCACTAGATCTGCAAACTCAATAGATAAGTTAGCGCATGTAGATCCATAAATAATATCGTCAACATAGATTTGAACTATCAGGATATGATCATTATATTTCTTGACGAGTAGAGTTTTATCAACACTACCCATAACAAAATTATGACTAAGTAAGAATTTTGTCAATTTCTCGTACCATGCTGTGGGAGCTTGTTTCAAACTGTAAAGAGCATTTTTAAGATGGTAAACATGATTTGGAAGATTGGGATATTCAAAACCCTTTGGTTGTATACTTCCTCATTCAAATCACCATTTAAAAACACACTTTTTACATCCATTTGATAAATTTTGAATTTTTTATGGCATGCAATCGAAATAAACAATTTGATAGATTCAAGGCGCGCAACTGGTGCAAAGGTTTCATCGTAATCAATACATTCTATTTGAGTATACCCTTATACAACCAGTCGTGCCTTATATTCGATAATATTTTCCATTTCATTAGTTTTATTCTTAAAATCCACTTGGTTTCAATCACATGTTTATTAGTAGGTCTGGAAACCAAATACCATATATCATTTCTAATGAATTGATTTAATTCTTCCTGCATGTCATTAATCCAACTTTCATCAGCGAGTGCTTCATTTACATTACCCGGTTCAATTTGGGAAGTAAAACAGACATGATTACATATATTTTCTAGTTGTCTTCTTGTCTGAACGCCAGTGCGAGGGTTACCAAGTATTTGATTAGTCAGATGGTCTTTGACTAACTATAACTCAGTGTTGTCTGATTTAGATGAAGAGTCAGATATATTAATTAAATTGACATCATCATCATCATCTTGATTAGGATTGGGTGTGATTCGTTGATAATCTATCACAACATTTATAGATTCTTGTATCACCTCAATTCTTTTCTTAAGAATGCAGTATGCCCGACTATTTAGAGCATAACCTATAAATATTCCTTCATTGCTCTTGGCTTCAAAATTTCTCAAATTTTCTCAGTCACGTAAAATAAAACATTTGCTTTCAAATGTTCGAAGATATTTAACTGTGGGCTTTTTATTAAACCATAATTCATAAGCTGTTTTGTTTTTAGCTTTTCTAATATAAACACGATTGATTATTAACAAGCAGTACTAGCAGCTTCAACCCATAAAGTTTTTGGTAGGTTCATGCTATTTAGCATTACACTAGCCATCTCTTGACGAATTCTAATTTTTCTTTCAACAATTCCCTTTTGTTAAAGTGTTTTTGGAGTAGACAATTCATGCGATATACCATGATCGTTGCAGTATTTCTCAAAATTTCTATTTTCGAATTCGTTACTATGATCACTTATAATTTTGACCACAGATAACTCTTTTTCAGTTTGGATACGTTTTAAAAATTTTCTGACTTCATCAAGAGTATCTGATTTTTCTCTTAGAAAGGCTACCCAAGTATATCAGTTTAGCCATCAACTACAACCAGAAAATATTTCTTTCTACCTCTACTCTCCGTTCTAGTTGGTCTTACTAAATCCATATGGAGAAGTTCTGATGGGGACATCACGTGCACACGCACGCCCCCTACCCACATATACGAGGGCCCCATCATCGATCTGAATCGATAACAACATCTAGGGAGGGCCTCCTAGTTAGAGGACTGCGTTTTGGTTCGTTGGAGTGGACCCGATAGTCATGTGAATCCCACCATGGGTTCTCATGATCGTGACCCACTATTCTAATTGATCTTGTACTTTGGGTTTTACTTATTATTGTTATTAGGAATATCATAGATGGTTTAGATTGCTTTGATTAGTTGTTATTTTTTATTACTTCGTCTCCAAGTAATAGGTTGTGCACATGGCGCGAGTTTTGAGGTATAAGGCTTTATTATAAATAGGCACCCCTTGTCTTTTTTTCTCAATGAAGATTAATAAAATTGCTGCGTTTTTTTGCTCCTCTAAATTTCTGAGTTGTGGAAATTCAAGTGGGTGCGAAACCCTCCCTTCCTTGAAGGGTTGACTATCGTGGTGCGAAGCCACACCTATCCTAATTCGCCCCCACCTTCTTCCATTCATATTTCTCCTACATTCATATATGCTTCAAATTCAAGTGGGTGCGAAACCCTCCCTTCCTTGAAGGGCCGACTACCGTGGTGCGAAGCCACACCTATCCTGATTTGCCCCCACCTTCTTCCATCCATATTTCTCCTCCTACATTCATATACGCTTCAAATTCATCCTCTATTGCAGCCGTTTTTCCATCTACAATAGATTTCCAAAATCTGGCGCTGCAGGAGGACTGAAACTTCCGTGGAGTACCACGCACAAACCGTGCATCGGATCGAGCTGAGATTTGGGGGTTTTGGAGCCCACCCTTGGCTGACCAGGGCCAAGGTGGCCTTTTTCTGAATAGTGGGCCCCACACAAGTGCGACTGGGATAACACGCACGTGCGTCTGATCCATTGCTGCTGTCCACACGTGCGACACTTCTATAGTTCGTCTCTCCTCTTTTTCATCCCTCTTTCACCCCAAATCCCTAACCCTAACCCTGAATTACTCATCCTCAATTTTATGCCCTTTCCACGTACGTGCATCTGGGCTATTGCTGTTGTTTAGATGCGCAGTACTTCTCTGGTTCGTCTTTTTCCTCTCTGTCACTCCTCTTTCACCCAAAATCCCTAAACTTAACCCCAAATTACTCAAATCTCAAATTTTATGCCCTTTCTTCAACCTTAGGGTTCCCCGAATTAAAATTTCTGAATCCCTTGGATTGGGGAAATTATTTCTGTGCATGTGTGGATGAATTTACCCTCATTTGATTCTTGTTTGGTCTATAATTTTGATTGATATAGCCTTAGCATGTGTAGGCCTGGATCCGCATAAGATTCCCCTTGATTAAATGGTTGAATTTTTGTGTGGGATGTGTAATTTTGTGTAATTGTTTCTAAACTAGTGTGTTCTAAAACTTGAAAATCTTGCACATTATATTTGAATTTCATGTCCTGCATCAAATTTGGTATCAGAGATTAGGGTTCTTGTAGGGGAATGCATTGCATGTTTAGGGTTTAGTTTATTTGTGTCCATTATGCATCATGTATCATCATTTAGAGCTATTTAAAGGTCCATAATATTTGATAGACTGCTGAATTTTCTGCTATCAGAAAATCCGCATATCTCTTTGTTGGATTTTCCGTTGACAGATTTTTTTGGGCAAATAGGTTGTTGAAAAGTGAGTAGTATTGTGTCATTTTTCTCCATATAGTCCTATAAGAGCATTTAGTCCTATTTAGGCGCATATAATCATGGTAGAAGGTCCTTAGATTGAGTTAATAGTTGTATGCCCACACGTACGGGTCGTGGTTTCGGCTTGCACCCTACACTAAACATGGAGCAATTGCAAGAGTCAATGAACAAGCTGACCCAACAGTTTGAGTCTTTGGGTAGGCGCTTGGAACAACGTATGGACCAACGCTTCGAACAGCTTGATGTGCGCATTACCCAACTAAAGACTTCCACCAGGGCAAACCCCACTATTGGGGAAGATGCCCAATCTCAGGCAGGTGGTCAGGAGGATAGACCAAGGAATGGAGGTGGCCAAGGAATCGGTTAAGGGCGTGCAGCTATGCACCCACCACTTGAGGTACATAAAGACTACCATGACCCCGACGCGCAACTTCTCAAATGAGTTAGAGTAGATGCCCCTATGTTTGATGGTCACTTGGACGCTAAAGCTTTTCAAGATTGGTTGGCAGACATGGTCCACCTTTTTGAGTGGTGTGATATGTACGGCCTTGTGGCTAGAGAGAGTGCACCAGAGGCTAGTGTAGAGTTACCTACTGAGGCCATTCCGATATTGTATGAGTTTCGTGATGTCTTTCCTGATGATCTACCAGATGAGTTTCCCTTATGAGGGATATACAGCACATTAGGACGTGGGATACCGTACTACCTATAGTTGAGTTTGCGTTTAATAGTTTTGTCAATAGGTCCACAGGTCTAAGTCCTTTTGAAGTCGTTACTGGTTATAAACCTAGGAAACCTATTGATCTTGGTCCCTATGTCTCTGTTCCATAGGCCATTAGAGTTTGCAAACTCTTTTGCGCATCACATTCACTCATTGCATCAAGAAATTAGGCGAAGGATTACTACTAGTAATAAACATTATAAAATTTTTACAGACCAACATAAACGATTCAAGGAATTCAATGTAGGGGACTGTGATGGTCCCATCAGGCCAGAGCAGTACTTTCAGGGAGTCGTTCGTAAATTACACGCGCGTAGCATCGGACCATTCAAAATTATAAAACAAAACGATCTCAATGTGTATGTGGTAGATCTTCCACTTTCCATGGAAATTAGTTTCACATTCAATGTGGAGGATCTAGTCGCATTTCAGGGGACCACTGATATATTGTCTGGCCTTTCACCTAACCATCTTGATTCCCCAGACTTTTCCCTTGATCCATGGCCCCCTCCCGACCCATCTTCCTAACCTCTACCTCCCATGCCTATCCTTCCCATACCCAGAGAGGAGATAGAGAATGTTCTGGACCATCAGATAGTATCGACGTCGAACGGCGGATTTCAAAAGTTCTTGGTCAAGTAGAAGTCACACCTAGCTTCAGATAGTATGTGGCTCGCTGAGGAGGAGCTTCAGAGACTTGATCCTGATATCTTGGAGCGGTTTAGGAGTTTTGTTTCGCTAATGACGAAACCTTCGTAGCCGGGGAGAATTGATGGGGACATTACGTGCACATGCACGCCCCCTACGCACGTACGCAAGGAGGACCCCACCATCGATCTGGATTGATAACAATGTTTAGGGAGGGCCTCCTGGTTAGAATACTGCGTTTTGGTTCATTGGAGTGAACTCGATAGTCATGTGAATCCTACCATGGGTGCTCATGATCGTGACCCACTATTCTAATTGATCTAGTACTTTGGGTTTTGCTTATTATTGTTATTAGGAATACCATGGACGGTATTAGATTGCTTTGATTAGTTGTTATTTTTTATTACTTCGTCTCCAAATAATAGGTTGCGCACATGGCGCGAGTTTTGGGGTATAGGGTTTTATTATAAATAAGCACCCCTTGTAGTCTTTTTTCTCAATAAAGATTAATAAAGTTGTTGCGTTTTTCTGCTCTAAATTTCTGAGTTGTGGATATTCAATTGGGTGCAAAACCCTCCTTTCCTAGAAGGACTGACTACCGTGGTGCGAAGCCACACCTATCCCGATTCACCCCCACCTTCTTCCGTCCATATTTCTCTACCCTTACAATCATCTATACTTCCAATCCATCCTCTATTGCAGCTGTTTTTCCCTCTATAACAGATTTACAGAATCTGGCCTTGCAGGAGGGTTGAAACTTCGGTGGAGCACCACACACAAACTGTGCATTGGATCGAGCTGAGATATGGGGGTTTTGGAGCCCACCCTTGGCCGACCAGGACCAAGGTGGCCTTTTTCTGAATAGCGGGCTCCACACACGTGCGGCCGGGATCACACGCACGTGCGTCTGGGCCATTGTTGCTGTCCACACATACGACACTTCTCTGGTTCGTCTCTCCTCTCTTTCACCCCTCTTTCACCCAAAATCCCTAAACTTAACCTTAAATTACTTAAATCCCCAATTTTATGCCCTTTCTTCAACCTTAGGGTTCCCTGAATTGAAATTTCTGAATCCCTTGGATTGAGAGAATTATTTATGTGCATGTGTGGATGAATTTACCTTCCTTTGATTGTTTTTTGGTCTATAATTTTGATTGATCCTGCCCTAACATATGTAGGCCTGAATCCGTATGAGATTTCCCTTGATTGAATGCTTGAATTTCTGTGTGGGATATGGAATTTTGTGTAATTGTTTCTGAATTAGTGTGATCTAAAGCCTAAAATTCTTGCACATCATATTTGAATTTCATGTACTACATCAAGTTCAAGAGGTCTAGTCGTGACTAAGGAGTTCACTTTCTTGTAACTACTCCTGATTTGCTTGCGAACTTGACATGTGCCACAAATTTTTTCATTCTTTTTCAATTTGGGTAGGCCACGTAAGGGATCTCTTTTGCTCAATTTATATAAATCTATATAGTTTACATGTCTAAGACGTTTATGCTATAATTTAGTCTAGTTTGTTTGGACCATGTAACATGAATGATTTGTTAAGCAAGAGTTATCAATTATATAGCAATTTTCAGACGTTTTGTGACCATTTAATATTGCATTTCCTTTCTCATTTATAATCTCACATGCATGATCTGAAAATTTTACTCTATGCTTATTATCACAGATCTGAGTTATGTTCAGAAGATTATGTTTTAATCCTTCAACATATAAAACATTTTCGAAGAGAGGTAAGTTAGGAAGTTGTATATTACCTTGGCCAATTATCTTGCAATTGCTTCCATCTTCGAATGTAATTGAGCTGCCATTTACTTCGTTGATGTTTGAGAATATAGCTTTATCACCTGTCATGTGTCTCAAACATTCACTATCCAGGTACTATCTTGAATGGCTAATAGCTTTGAAAGTTGTGTGGGCAACAAGACACTTAATCTTTAGAACCCATTTCATTACGGTTCTAGGTTTAGGAGGATCATTTGTTTTTTGCTGTGTTTGGGAGTTAGGATTTCTCCTTTTTCTATATACTCCAGTCTTATCCGAGTTGGATTTCAATAGCTCTTTAAACAACTCCACAATTTTTTCAGTTGAAGGAGGTTTATTATTCCTTTGATGTTTGTAAACATTGACATTATTTATTACATTAGAGACTTGAAAAGATTTTGAATTTTTAAAGTCATTCCTTTTACAATTTGAATCTCTTAAAGTCTTAGCTTTAGAGTTCGAGGTATCTCCTTTTACAAAGGTAGGAGCAAAATCCTTAGGTTTCAAAGAGTTATTTTTAATATAACCCAAACCAAACTTGACACTACCACATTGTCTCGATGAGGTTAATAATTTTTCAAGGTTTTAGTCACCAAGGGCATATTTCCAAGTGTCCTTTGAACTTTGAATGGAAGAAACTTCAAGTTTTAGTTTCTCATTTTCGATTTTAAGTTTTTGCAATTTAGAAGACTTAAAACTCAAATCTAATTTTGTTTTTTCAAAACAATCGAAAAAATGAGATTTTTCTAAAACAACATTTTCAAGTTCTAATTTTAGTTTAATATAATTTTCTTTTTGAATTTTCAATTTGATAGCAATTTTAAAACTCTCTCTGTATTGGGCATTATAAGTATATTGAAGATCATTTTCATTTTTAGGGTCACTTCTTAGAGTTTCATAGTTAGACATATCACAGCTATCTGAAGAAGTGACTCTGGCTATCGTCATAAAGGCTTTCAAATCGTTTGCATTTTCTTGGTCTGATTCATCAGATTCAGAATTAGTTTCAGACTCTGATAATTCATCGCAAGTAGTTATCATGCCTTTTCTTTTAGGTTTATCCTTTTTAGGACATTTAGAAGCTAAATGCCCATATTCATAACAGTTGAAACACTGACTGTCTTTTGTTTTAGATTTTTAAAAAAATGATTTTCTTTTTCTTTTATTATATGCTTTTTGAAAATCTGTTTTTTTCTTATTTTTGAAAATTCTATAAAATTTCTTTGCTAACATTGCCATATCATCTTCGTTTTCTTCAAAATCAGAATTTGCATTGGTTTCTTTTGAATTAAATTTAGAAGATTTAAGAGCAATGGACTTAACTTTAGGAGCTTTGAAATTCAGCTCATAAGTTTTACGAGAACCAACTAACTCTTCAACTTTCATAACATCTGTATCTCTTAATTCCTGTATAGCAGTAACATTTGAATTAAACCTATCAGGTAGTGATCGCAGTATTTTTACAGAAACCTTGTTTTCAGGAATTTTATCTTCAAGGCCCCACATGAAATTTACTATGTCATTTAATTTCGTATAGAAGTCAATGAAAGACTCATTTTCTTTCATACAAATCTCCTCAAATTTGGTTGTGAGAATTTGAATTTTAGATTTTTTGACTATAGTAGTTCCTTCATGTGTCATTTCGAGAATATCCCATGCTTGTTTAGCTGTATCGCAAGAAATATTTCTTTCGAATTCATTAGGCGATAGAGCACAAGTTATAACATTTAAGGCTTTTGCATTTGCACTGCTTTCACTTTTCTGAATTGTAGTCCAAAAAGCAAATGCGGTTTCTTTCATTGATATGATTCCATCATCGGCTACTACTTTCTTGATAGGAGGGATCCACTTAGATACAATAGCTTGCCACGCACTTTCATCCAAGGATTTGAGGAAAATCCTCATCCTGGCTTTCCAGTATGCATAATTAGAGCCATCAAAGGGAGGTGCCCTGGTAATGGATAAGCTTTCGAAATTTGACATATTAAAGCTCTACATCTAGCTCAAGGAGGTAAATCCAAAAAATTAAATGAGCAGCCCTCTCTAATACCACTTGAAAAGGAGAGCTTACGATGTCTTTGAAAAGAGGAGGGAGAAATAAGACAATGCCAAATAATCGAAACAAGTATTGAAACCTTGATTCCAAATAACTCGTAGGACAACCTTCACCTAAAGTTTTAGGCAGGACAACCTTATTTCACGAATTTCTTTAAAATCAAAACCTCAAACTTGCAAGAGTAAATTCAAGAATTACAACATTCACTATACAACTGAAATTAAATACATTCAATCCATCACAAATAAAAAATAAGGCATTCACCACATGACACAAAGAATTATAGTGGTTCGGTGTTTTATAAACAGCCACACCTACTCCACTTCCAAAATTACTTCCCTCGTATTTTTGGCTTTCACTGTGAAAAGGTTTTCACAGGGTCACCTTAATAACCCGATACAATTCCTTGTGATTTTCACAGGCTATCACAATAAAAAACCCAAACTGAGATTTTACCAGGCTATCTCAGACAAAACCTTAAACTGAGATTGTCATAGGAGATCTCAGAAAAACTTAAAAAGAGTTTAAAGAAGGTATACTTATCTTCACCGTAGAAGACGTAGCAGAAGCTTGTAGCAGGACCTCTTTCTTGAATGTAGATGGTTCCGTGTTCAGTCAAATAGAAAGGGTCTACGGTTCTATTGATTTTAATTATATTAAACCTAAAAGCTACTTAAATCAATTCTCTTAGAACTCAAAAGAGGAATATAGTATACTCTCATAGATTAAACTTGAAAGATTTGAGATAAAAGGGAATTAAAAAGCTATTTAAAATAAATTATAAATACCGTTCAATAGCTTGCTAATAACTTGAGCTTCTTTCTCTCTTGCAGAAGAATTTTGATAATTAACTGATGTAATTCAGAATGAAAGAAGAACTCAATTTATAGGCAAATAAGTTAGAACTTCGGCTGGCCTAAGTCAGGCTTCGACTAGCTTAAGTTCAACAGATTCGGTTCAACGGATTTCGGATTGTGCGGAATAAAGATTATCTAAAATTCGAGTGGCTGAACAGTACAATTCGGCTAGCCGAATTTGACCTTCGACTGGCCGAATTCCCCTGAATTATAAAAGTTGAAGCTGCTGGAATTTGACCCGAACTTTCTCGGGCTGGCCGAATTTCGAGCTCGGGCTAGCTGAACCAAAACTCAGGCTAGCTGAATTTACAACAAAAGTTGTTATTTACTTTGGGCTTGAAGTTGGGCTGGTCGAGGAAGCTTACGCTGGCCGAACCAAAAGTTAGGTTGGCCAAATTTTAGGCAAAATAAATATAAAAATCCACGATTAAACAAATTTGAAAGTACCTAGTCCTAAGGTCTTTCTAGGGTTTTATACTACCTGAGATATATCAAATATCTGATTCAAATTGGCTTGATCTTTGTCTCGAACGTCATCGTGATTTTAACCTTGATCTTTATCTCTGACATCATCTTGAATGTGTGCTTGAACTTTTCTTGAACATTAGCTAATCTTGAGCTTGATCTTCTCTTGAACATAGACCGATCTTGAGCTTGATCTTCTCTTGAACATAAACTGATCTTGAGCTTGATCTTGTCTTGAACATGGACCGATATTGAGGATCTACTATAAAGTGGTTTTCTCTTTACGAAATTTGACAACTTCTGTGTGCCCAACATCTTAGTACTTACAAAATGGCTGAATTATTTGGTATGCCTTTGTTTCCCAGACTTGAGGTGGCTGCCCCATTTCTTCCTGGCCGAGTAAATGGAAGATACAGCAATCATCTTCTTTGATGATGATTGTGATGATATTCTTCTTTAATCCTTGGATATTTTTTCATGCAAAAACCTCCTAATTGAACCATACTTGGAAGATAATGAATGGATTTTATGATGTCTGAAAGGGTTTTGTTTGTTCCTGCCTGTCTGATTCTCTTGGGTTGTTTTCTTTCTAAACACATCTTTCTACATCATTTTCTGTCATTTATTGCATATATATAAGGTTTATGCTTCTTTAGTAGCTTTCCTGGAAATATGGGAACCCTCTTATGTTACACTTTTGAAAATCTTCTGCTGTCGCTATTGCCTAAACCTAAAATATATGTTCCTTTGATATCTTTCACTGGAAATTATACTTATGGATGAAAATTCATTTTCCATCGGGATATGGCTGCTTTATATTTTCTTCTTTAATGTCTTATTTTGCCATTATCTATCTATATAGCTGATGAGGAATCATATGATCCACCATCATAGGAAAGCACAATATCCTTGGGTTTCTAGTTTGTAGAAGTGGGGACCACGGCTCAGTAATCGAGATGGTGGATCTGATTATCACCATTGTGGATAGGCGATGCCCAAGAGATCTCCCAGATTGGATGATCGTATCAATCCATTCTTTGTTCTTTTTATTTCTCAATTTGATGTGAACCATGGATGTATTTCTTTCCTTCAGTGTCTAATTACAGGGTACCAATGGGACTTTAACATTTCCATTCGGGTCCTTTCCCATCTGAGCAGCAGCCTTTGTCACAAAACCATGGGTCAAAAGATATGTTAATTCAGAAATGAGGATACTGTGCATATCATCGGGGCGAGGATCATAGAACTCTCCTGTAGATGACATGCTACTCTGCGTTGAGTTGGGTGTGGAAGCTTTAACTTAGAATCAATTTGTTTGTCCCAACTACAGAGACATGCTCATTTTCTAATCTGATAACCACGTGCTGAAATCTAAAATCTGAATGGGTCCTAGGCATGCTACAATTTTGTTTCTCTATTGCTGCAGTTTTTGCTTGTATTTAGTGCGTTACAATTTGAAGAGTTTTAATGCAGATGCATCCTTTTTGGATCAGTGGTCCTTTGATGAATTTCACAGCCTTCTGAACAAGTCGAATGATGACCCTAAATTGAAGCAGTTGCTTCTACAGGATAATCTGGTCTTCTTTCTCCATCTACTCGGTTGTGATACCAATGGTCATGCACATAGGCCTTATTCATCCATCTATCTCAACAATGTCAAGGTGGTTGATCATATTGCTGAAAATGTATATAATCTTGTTGAAACATATTTCCAGGACAACCGGACAGCCTATATTTTTACTGCTGACCATGGCATGAGTGACAAAGGTTTGGATTCCTTTTTTATTTAATGGATTTTTTATATATATATTCTGTTAAATTATGTAACTGGATTTGTCTAGTTTTTATTTTCGGAAGCCTGCTCAATTCTTATAAAGTGGATGATGCATGCCTTTAATTGTCAACAAAATTGTGGGTCACTAGATCTAGAATCATTTGAAGTATATTACATACTGCTTGCACTGTTATTGTGGTTGCACACATTCAATCACTAATATAATCAGGACAGTCTTCGAGTTAGTATATGTTTGATCATAACTCACAAGTTAACTTACTTTTCAATCAATGAATGTTAGAGGGCAACAAATATTTGGCGGCGTTTGACATTATCAGAATGAGAACTAGCACTCTAAAATAATAGATATCTCGTGGACCCCAATTTTCTCAAAAGATTGGATCTTTCCTCGAGTTATGCTTCAATTGATTGTAGGCTTTTGGTGATGTCATCTCTCTTCCTAGAGAATTGATGTATGACTTGCATGTTTAATTCTCTGGCTCTGTTTACAGGGGATTTTAAAAGTGACTGCCTAGAGGTTTGGTCTTCCAGCTGGAAAGGTTTATGTGTGTGTGCGCGTTTTCTTTTCTTTTTTTTCTTTTTTCTTTTTCTTTTTTTTTTTGTGTGTGTGTGTGTGTGGGGGGGGGGGGGGGGGGGCGGGGGTGGTTGGTGGATTGGGGGATTTCTTCCTTTGCTTCTTGCTGCATAGTAATGAAGTTGAATTTGGATGGCAGAAGGAAATATGTTTATAAGCGTTCCTTTTGCTTGGTGCTTTTGATTAGATGGTTGTTTCTTGGTGAGAGTTGGTTATGCATAACAGACTCTAATGGGAGGGATATCTGGCTCTTCCAGAAGGAAGCCTTTCAAAATCTCCTTTCCTGTTCCACTTATGGTTGAAGGACCTACCCTCCTGTTGATACTAAAAAAGCGAGTTGCCAAGTTTTTGTGTCTGTGGAGAGCTGGAGACTGACAAAAAATCCTTGATAAAGTTCTATTTTGGTTGTTGAAACTTCTGTTGTATTATATAAGAGGTAAATGAACTATAGCTGACTCTCAGGGAAGATGTTTGTAGATCCACTATGATTATTTGAAATTCTGTCCCATCTTGTAGCTTGGGTTACCATTTGGTTCTTTTACGATACCTTGATATCTTTTCTTCATGATGATGCTACTCTTGTATGCGCACCCCTGGACACAGACCTTGCACATTACAGACTTCAGGATGACACCACGTGTATGAGATCTAAGCAGCTCACTACACAGGGGTCCCTTTGGATATGATTTGAGTGAAAAAAATCAGGCTGGTTGGACAGTCATAACTGCTGGATTTCAAGGAAAAGTTGAATGGTTAGCATTCGCTGCAATCAATACTCAGGTTTAACGATCCACATTCTATAGTGGGCCCTAGTGGAGACCAAACGCTGGGCTTGGATCTCATAGTCATGTTCCTCTTCTCATATTTGCAGCATGTCAGGTTAGCATGTAGGGACCGTGTGCAAGATTAGAATTTCTATTATATCTTTTCTAGAAGTCAATCTTTATTAATCTGAATGAAAAGCAAGAATCCCAGCCGTTGATCTACCACACGTTTTAACCCTACTATTCTATTTTTATTTTTTAAGAAACACTCATCCTCATCCTTAATTAATTCCATACACTTAAACCATCCTTTTGTCCTATGTAGGAAGTATAACCCTCCTTTTATTCTCTAACTCCTAATAACAGAACTTAAAACATTCTTCTGCACTTGACAGTTAGCCTCGTAACTCCTAAGCAAGATTAAACATACAAGAGACCTAACCACTAACTTTAAAATAGAAAGTTATGCTTAACACCTGCCTTCGTACGGATGAACAGTATACATGTGAACAGTACACTTGTGAGTGATGCACACATGTGGGGCCCATAAAATGATCAAATCAGATGTGGGAGGTATTGATATCTGATTGGATCGCCTGTGGGATCCACTAGTCTGTGGATATGGTGTGTAACCGGAGGACTCTTTTGTTATCTGTAAAAATCATCATTCTCGTCTCTTGATTGTGATGTGATGGAGGGTGCTGATTGCATCAAAACCTCTACAAAGTAGGCTATTTTCTTCTCTTGTATGTGTTACGACCAAGAACATTCTTGCGTGTTAGATTCTTGTTGATTTAACATTCTAGTTTCTATCTGTTGTGTTCTAGTGTTCCTTCTCCACTTCTTCCTCTCATCTTGTCCATGTTACTTTGTTTTGCTTCATTTTGCTGCAACCCATCTTATTAAAATTATGGTCTTATCTTGTCGTATAAATTGTCCAACGTATTCTGTCTTTTAAGATTCTGACATAATCACGGTTTTACTGATAGGAAGTCACGGCGATGGGCATCCTTCAAACACCGATACTCCTCTTGTAGCTTGGGGAGCTGGTGTTCAGACTCCGAAATTGGTGTCAGGCAATGGACATTTTGATGCTGGTTTTCGTTTTGTTGATGAGCATAAGCATGACATGCCTACACCTATTGAGTGGGGCCTCGGAAGCTTAGAAAGAGTGGATGTTAATCAAGCTGATATAGCTCCTCTTATGGTTGTACAATGGTTTTCTATCAAAACTGGAATTTCATCTTATCAATTAACAGAATAATTTATAGCATTTCCTGTTAATCTTAATTTTCTGATTGGTCCCTTTAACTTTGGCAGTCAACACTTCTTGGTTTGCCATGCCCTGTTAATTCAGTTGGAAATTTACCTCTGGGTTACATTAGCTTGAGTGAGGTTAGTTGTATGAACTTCATACTTTCACCTTTGTGTTTTCTTTTATTAGAATTTGTAATACTCGTGAAAATTTTGTTTTTTGTTTTTTTGTTTTTTTTTTCCGTAGATAATGAATATCAAGAGTATGAATGATGAACCCAATGATGTTAAACTTCTTATGCTTTGAAATGTTAAATTGTAAGGTAAGGAATGATTTGGTTCTATGCTCACTTTAACTAGGCTGAAGAAGTTGAAGCTGCAATAGCAAATACAAAGCAAGTCCTTAATCAGTTCCTCCGCAAGTCAAGTATCCTTTGCAACTTGAAGGGGATACCTACATTCGTTTCCTTTTCTTTTAAATAATTACGGCAGTTGTTTCTAGAAGCCTTATGACTTGTTTTGAAGTTTCATTATTTGCTGCTAGTGGATGTACTCTGCTTGAATCATAAGTGAGATGGGATTGTCTTGTAAGTTATAATAAGCCATTTGCATCTCAATTGCATTTTGATTATTAAAAGATGGAAAATGGGAGCTCTCGTAATATGGTTCCTTTTGTGATCTTGCTATAAAAAGATGACATGTTTATTACGCTGAACAATCAGAAACAGATCCAATTTCTGGGGACTTCCAAAGGGGACCTCGAGCATTATAACGACTTCAGAAGTTGTTTTTCAAGGTGTTTTTTTTTTTTTTTTTTTAAATAATAAATTTATTTTAAATTATTATTTATCACGATCATACATGTTCTACTTGTGCAGTTATTGTTGCTTCTCTAAAATGAAAGTTATGCATGCATGATATACAAAAAAGGCTACATTGCATTTCTTGATCAATATTTAGTGGGTTTATTTATTTATTTATTTAAAATTTTGGGTAAATTTAGTTTCTCAATCATTCGCCACTCTATATAACTTCTCCTCGGAATCATTTATGGTTCTTTAGTGCCCACTTGTATGGGGGGCAAATTCCTACTTATTTTCTATTTCTATGCTAAAAGGCTATGAAACCAGGGACAAGGGTGTTTGTTTATGCAAACATCGTGGACAGGAGCCTCTTGACGTTATTGGGTAGGATTTTAAAATATGTTCCGTTGCAAGTCCTGCCCAAATGATTGTGATGGAAATCTATTTGATTTGCTCAGATCCTTTCCCTATTCAAATTGGCATCAAGAGCATGCATTCATCTGATGCATCAGTTATAATATAGTCTATGCAAATCATCGTGGACAGGAGCCTCTTGACTTTATTGGGTAGGATTTTAAAATACGTTCCGTTGCATGTCCTGCTGAAACGATTGTGATGACAGTCTTTGCTCAGATCCTTTCCCTGTTCAAATTGGCATCAAAAGCTGGCATTCATCTGATGCATCAGTTATAATATATTCTGTTTTATCAGATCTGCATTTATGACAGTTTTCATTATATTCTGGAAGTGTGAATGCTGAAAATACACTTCCTGCATTTCCACTTTGAGAGAAGGGTGTTCACATGCTTCAACAAAGAAACGTATGGATCTGTGCAGCTTGTTTTGCTTACCAGGATTCATTCTTTGCACTCACATGAGCTTGATATCACAACTTGGTCATATTTTCTGGTTATTTTCTTGACAAGATGTCCAGAGCTAAAGCAGTCAAACACCATAAAGTTTAAGCCTTTCAAACCTCTGGCAAACTATTCCTCTGTTTTAGATCGTATTGAAGATCTGATCTCTAGCGGAAACTATGAAGCTGCTATGGAGCTGTCCCAAAATCTTAGAACTTTGTCCTTGGCAGGTCTTCATTATTTCCAAACATACGACTGGTTGATGCTCATGACCACAGTTACTCTAGGATATATTGGTTGGATGATTTGTCTTGTTCTCCATGTATTGCAATCTTATACCTCTCTCGTGGAGAGTATTTATAAGAAGAATCAAGGAATTCGTCTGTGGAAGAGCAATAGAAGAGTAAGGATTCATTGACGTTACTTCTAATATTATATTTATGTGGTTTCCATGATTTATGAATGCTTATAGTTTCATAAAGACTTAAAAGTAAACTTTATTTCTCTAATAGTTGCTATACACATTGATACTTCCACATCTCTCTTTTCTGGTACCTCCAACCCAGATTACTATGTTAGATGCTACATGTTGATGGGTCACCCAATTTTGCATAATTTTTCTTTAAGGGTAATGTTTCAAAAAGATTCCTTTTGAAAGATTTCTATTTATTAGGCACTATCTGTCAACTTGCAGATTTTCAATCCTGAAAGCATATGTAATGTCTCAATTTGAAAATTGAATGCTGACTTGGTTCTACAAAATAAGAAACCCTTTCTCTCTCTCTCTAAAAAAAAAAAAAAACCCTCAAACAACAATGAAAAGATGGGAAAAATTATCCTCACAATGATTGATAGTGTATATTGGTCTGTATCTGTCCATATTGACTGATATAGTGATTTTGGTGACTGAATATTTTTGTCACATTGGCTGGGGCCAATGTGCGATTTGCATTGGTTGATATTTTGAGCCATGGAATCGAAGGCATCATCATCATCATCATCTAAGCCTTATTCCAATTAATTGGAACTGGCTGCATGAATCATGTTCCACCTTTCTGCTCAGGATCCTCTTCCACAAGTCATCAAACAGAGTTGTGAGTCTCCAATCACATTCTTAAACCTGATTCAATCAGGACCATTTTTTAGACTTGGTTTAAACAATGTTATGACTGGAACAGAGTTCATGAAGCTTATGCAATCCCAAACAAATTGTCGTTGCCTTTGCTTCAAGATAATGATCCCCTTGGCTGGTCTAGAAAACTACTTTTGGCAAACTGATTCTAATATTAAGGATACCAGCCAAACTGGAATAAAGGCATCACTAGCAAAGTTGTCCATCATCATTGTTGTCAATGGCAAAGTACCCATCCAAATTTTAGCTTCTACACAACTTCCGGTGGATGGATCCACTGATAAGCCATTTTTCAAGTGATTATCACCATCTATTCCAGCACCCAACTCATTGGAAAATCCATATTTAAAGTTCCCTCAAACTCTTATATATATTGTTTATGTTTTCCAGAAGTAATTTATATGGACTTGACTTCCGAAAATTGAAAGAAGAAGAAGGAAGAGAGAAAAACGTATGGACGAAAGGAGTGTTTTTGTTAGATTCTTCCTCCACTTTTTACATCTATTTAAAGAGAATATTTAAAAAAGAAAAGGCTCATTAGCTGTCTCCTAATCACAACTATACAAACCAAATAAAAACCAAGAATGGTGCACTACAGGTGCACCTAAGCATATGTACAGTTTCTAGTATGGTGTACCACAAGTGTACCCAAATCGTTGTACACTAACTCTCCTCAAGCTGGTGCATGAATATTCCTGCCAAGCTTGACACAAATGGTCTTAAGGCATACTGTGACGTGGCTTTGGTGAAGACATGCTAACTGATCCTCTAACTGAACGAAGGGTGTGTGAAGAAGCTTGGCGGCTAATTTCTGCTGAATAAAGTGAAGATTAACTTCAATGTGCTTTGTGCGTTCATGGAAGACTGGGTTAGATGCAATGTGTATCACTGCCTGATTATTACAATATAGAGGAATTGAGGAAGATGTCATAAATCCCATATCTTAAAGGATGATCTTCATCCATAGTAACTCACAAGCTGTATGAGCCATTGCGCGATATTCGACTTTCGTAGGGGAGTGCGCAACAAGAGATTGCTTCCTGCTTTTCTACATAACTAGAGTTTTTTGAGGGTTGATAGAAGTTTTATTAAAGGCCTGCTAGCCGCAAGCAAAGCAAGAAAAGAATTCAAACAAAGGGAAACAAGAAAGAGCCTGCCCAATAGGCACCCAGCTACTAGTGATTAACATAAAAGACAACCCATTCTGAAACTAAAAAAGAAATCGAGCTTAGAGATTTAGATTTGTGTTATTGTCAATTTTAACAATAACACAAATGACCAAAATGCCCTCACTTAAAACAGGTAGTAGCTTAAGGTGTATTTTAGTCTCTTCAATTATTAGGGTTTCATGTTTTGGTTCTTAGTCTCTTCAATTATAGAAGTATGATGGTACTTTTGTTTAAAAGAGTTTCAATTTCATTATGCATTGCTTGGAAGAAGGATAGAGAGGGGACGTGTGACTCTACACTTGAGTAGAGGGGTTGTGGCTCTTTCCACAATCTTGATTAAGTCCTTTGAATTGCATCAAAGTTTGGTGTCAGAGCAAGTTCCTTCTTTGGGAACTTGGACCTTTTCCTCTTCAATAGGTCTCCGCTTTATCTCTTTCCATTTCCTTATTGCTTTTCCTTGTCCCCTCTCCTTTTCTATTACCAAACCCATGAAAAAGAAAATTACTCATACCCATTCTTCCTCTTTCTTTTCCCATTCTAAAACCCTAAACCAAAGCCCCTCAAGTCTTGATCCCTAATCATACCCATTTCCCAACCCTCCAAAATCCCAATCTCATTTCCCAAGCCCTAATCTAAATCTTGTTAGAGATTCTATCTCACCGTTTGATTAAAGCACATTGACGATCCTGACCCATGATTGGTGATGCCATCTCTTTGTTCAAATTAATGATCACTGTTCAATCGAAGCAATGATAATTGTATGTATCGTGGAATGTATCACCACTTTTGGGAAACATTGGGAAATTGATCAAAATTTTCAAGGGAACTTGAGGGATGTTAAAAAACACATTATTACACACTTATAACTCAAAGATCACAAAAAGAAAGTACACATAATAAGTTTCTTTGTATAGGGTCCTAAACTATGCATTGTCTGACAAAAATGATACAATTATATTCAAAATGATCTCATTGAATGGCCTTGTTCACCACTTGGTTGGAACATCGTTCGGTCGGGTTCTAAGGTTCTGCATTCTTCGGTAGAGACATTTGGCATGGTCCATAGCTACATCTTCCGACTGTGCCTTTCATATGGATTCATTTTTCATCCTATCTAAAATGGTTGACAAGACTAGACGCTTCAGCTGGCTTCAAAGCCTATTAGTAAAACGCGCTAGCGCGCACATGCATTTTGAAGCTTAAAAATGTATGAGCGCCAACGTGCACAACGGCTTTGAAGCCATTGCTTGCTAGCTTCAAAGCCTATAAGTAAAACTGGCTAGTGCACTTGCTTTGTTCCCTAAGCCTAATTGTCCTTACCGACCTCTAACAGTCCTTACCACCCAGCCCGACAAGAGACTCTTTATCACTACACCTGTCGTGTTCTAAGAGCGGGAGAAAGCATAAATGGGACATAGGCGGTGAATCATGTTGAGGGTGAAAGTCACCAAAAAGTGATAGAATGCTCTCTATATAGTACTTATATAATGCATGTAATTTATTGGCACATTAGATATTTTAATTAGCAGTACTAATTTGTCCTATAATGTACTGTGGATTTATTTAAAAAATATATTATAAATTAATTTTTACATTTAAAAACATAAATTTATTTTAAAAATAAAATAAATGAGATGGTTGATATTAAGATCAACATATACTCGTTAATACACAAATATTAGGAATACATTTTGGTTGGTTAGTGTAATTTTTTTAAAAGTTTTTAATATACTCGTTAATATATTTTTTCAAATATTTTTAGTTAAAGGGTTGAAATCAAGGAAATTTCAGATTTTCCATAATTCCCCCATTTTCCCCGAAATAAATAATCGAACGTAAAATACTATGATTGAGCGTGCAAAACATGCAAAATCATGGATTACTAAGTTGGTACCACCGGTTCTAAGCTATTTAAACAAGAAAAAACACTTTAAATTTAAAAAACTCATCGATTGGTTTCGAGCCCGTCTCCACTCTCTCGACTTGATTTCCCCACCCAAATCCTCCTATCTAAACAAATTAAAATGACTGGTTAAATTTTATTTTATTTTTTTTCGGATTCCACACCCCCCCCCCCCCCCCCCCCCCCATTTTTTTTATTTTATTTTATTATTATTTTTTTTCAGTGGGTCTATTTTTGTCGATATCGTCAATGCATATCACATGTATTGACGATATTAAGGACTTTTATACTGTGAGATATTAAAAATATTGCAATGTAATGTATCGATGATATATATCATCAATACATTCCAATATATTGCAATATATTGGACAATAGAGGGAAGTTTTACAACTCACCCTAGTTTCGTATTGGCAACATGCGAAACTGTTGATATCTATGTCATTGTGATGAGGACATCACGTCACGTACAACATTACGTACGTATCAGAGGAGAAAGAGGGCTCCGTCGATTTCCATGTGGCTAGGCGAGTACCCGTGATAGTGCTGAAGACCCCATGTGCATTTGTGAGCATCTGGAAGACCCCACATTGGGAAGCTGCACATGGGCTGCTTTATAGAGTGATCCAGACCATTGGATCGGAGGGACACGACGATCGGGTCATTGGATCGCATGGATCACATGATCGGGGCATTGATCATTGATCGTCCACATTAGTTTTATACTTGATCATATTTTAGGATTTAGTTTTTGATTATTTTATATTTAGACACATTATGAGTGTTTTAGTTAATTTTATTTAGACTAGGGCTATTTTCGTTAAAGTTCACAAGACGGGTTTTTTGTAATTTTTGAAACTTCTTGGATCCGTAAAAGAGGAGGGCGTGTGACCTCTCCCTCATTGAATTTCATGATTTTAAAGAGAGAGAGAGAGAGAGAGAGAGAGAGAGAGAGAGAGAGAGAGAGAGAGAAGCTCTTGCTTTCTTCTCCCATCTTCATACGATTTGAATATACTTCCATGTGATTTGGAAGGAAGATTGGTGCGAGACTAATCTTCATCAATGGAGGTGCAAGGTCTCCATCTATCCCTGCACTGTTTTCCATTTTCTTTCCCATCCAAGTATTTTCTTCAGATTCTTAATTCTCCCATTCCAAATCTTTGTTTTCTCCCAAACCCAACTTTCTCATACCCATCCACAATCGAAACTCTAACCCTAAACTTAAAATTTTCAATTTTCCTACTTTCCTAAATTATCCAAACCCTAATTTTTACCCTAGGCTGTATTAGGTTTCCTATTTTGAAATAGACTATCCTATGCTAATTGGATGTCCCTACATCCATTTGATCCTAATTTCTTTTTATTTAATGATCTTGAGTTACGATGTTGGTAGCTTAGGCTGAGATTATACATGGTTTTCTTTTGATTTTCATGATATTTGTGATGATTTGTGATGATTATAGCGATGTTTGTGTTTTTTTTTGTTAAATATCTTAATTCAGATATTTGATCTCACATGTTACTTATGCATCGGTCCTTCATCACATTGCCTGTGACAACCAATGTGCAATTCTCTAACGGGAAAGAACTAAAACATTTAGATTGACTGCCATGTCAGAGGACGTTGAACTCAGGAAATCAGGTCCCCTTACCTTCTTATCAACAATGAAATTGATAATGTGCTCATTAAGAGGCTTCTAATGTATTAGAGCATTACCATATTGGCAAACTATTTTGTTGGAAGTCTACATGCACTACGAGTGTATCTCCCCAGTATTTTATAATTAAGAATTCTGGCCTAGAGGATGTTGCGACTTGTTCTTCCTTCATTATATTATTCAACTTCTATAATTATTAGTTATGATCTATATTGTTCTAAACCATTCTTTTTCTATCGCAGGCATATTTATGTGGAATGCTATTGATGGGAATACTCTGTGTTCTACTGTTTATTGAGAATTCTCCTCTTCTTTACCATGCTTATATTGCAATGACGGTGTTTCTCTGGACTCAAATATTTAGTGACATTCAGTTTCTAAAAGCAGTATGGAGATCCTTGTCTGGGAGCAAAGTTAATTTTATTGGGAAGCTTCTAGCCTCTTGTGCTGTGTCCATTTTTACTCTTGAATTCCTGGTACGGAAGCACAATGTGCAATTGCCCATCTTGCCATTAACTGTAATTACTTGTTGAGGAAGCATTCAAGCTGCAGACCGTACTTCACTTGTCTTTTTCTCTTTACGCAGGTGACTAGCTTTTATGAAAGGAAGCTCTACACTTGGTGCTTCCTCATTATTGGGGTCGTAGCTGCTCCTTATATCTTTTACAATGTTCCAGGGAGACCAGTGATACCATTTTTTATATGGGTTGCGTGTTGGCTTTTATCCATTTTTACATTAATGCCAGCAGAAATTCCTGACAACACTCACTTGGTGTAAGTCTTTTTGTTCAAGGCCTCTCAACTTTATTACTTGGTTATATGCTCCATCTAGATGTGATAATACACATGATTGTAGTTATTTGTTGTAGTGGATGCTTGGGCCATGTTTGGATACATGTATTCCAAGGGAAAAGAAAACAAAAAGGTAATGATTATTTCCAAGAGCATTATTGAAACATGGATTCCGTTTTTAGGTGCCTTCTTCGGATCCAAGTGGGAACCTAATATTTGTGAGACAACTTCACCTATTTGTTGGTGCCAGACAATCTAAACTATGGAAAAGTGCAGTGGTTGGTTTGTGGAATCCTCCCTCTTCTTTGCTATCCAAACATCACAAACTGTCACATCAATGGAAAGCCTTTTCTATTTCCATTGATTTGCATGGAATTGGCCATATCCCAAGAAGCCCTTAGTCCATTTGAACATGAATTTGTTTACTTGCTCGTAACCTTATCAATATATAGGTCTAAAACTATCTGCTTCCATTCTTTTCATTATGTCATGTCCCAAACGGACCCTCGAGCAATTGGAGGACATTCGTGCTTTCTACCGAACATCTCTATTTTTTAGATAGGAGGAAACTTCTGATAATCTGGCAGAGCATGATAGTTCATACACAAGCGCAGAGAAACCATACAATTGGCACAAAAATAAATCAAATTAAACCATTCAAATGGTTATTCATAATTGAATGGACTGCAAACCAAAACAATGTATTGATTTCATTATGCAAACAATTTATCGAAATAGGATGATTCAATGAAAAATATCATATGGTCTGAATTGACCAAACGTTGGTCCTCCAATCAGAGGTTAGGATTGCTTAGACAATTATGATTTTTGGATTATGAACCATTCAGAATGGGTTTTCTAATTTCATTGGTTAAACTTAATATGTGCCACATCTACAAGTTCTAAATGCATGTGTATCAAGTGTAATTCTCTATCAAGAGTATCGAATAACTGCCCTTTTACAATGGCTTCTCCACCCTTCTCCCACATCTTACAAACTGCTTCCTCCTTTTACACTTGTGTTGCATGTGCCATATCCTCAATACTAGTAAATGTTAAGATGCTTTTCTAGTCACATCACTATCATTCAACATGTGTTTTTAGTTTTTACCCAGTTTGTCATTTTTTTAGTGAGCTTGTTTGACATTGCATGCTCTAGTCCTTAACTATTCGCAAATTGCCCATGTTTGGTTAAAAGTGCATTAGTTTGGCCAAAGCGCACTGGTGGATATGATCATTTTAGCATGTGAGTGGTGTTCAGTAAACACGTGTCAGCGGGCTCCTTGCTATTTATTGTAGGTAAGTACTTGAGCATGTCCTCTCCACTTCCTATCCATGGGGGGCACATGTGTTTGCCTCAGCGCCAACTTGGATGCCTGTTTTATTGCCCTTATGTGAGGGTATTCCATATGTGTGTGTTCCTCCTGCTCCGTAGCACATTGACAATTGCCACTCCATGAACGTTTGCTTCCTTGCGCTTCAGGGTGTGCATGTATTGGTTGGGCTGGGGATTAGTATTGGGTGGGCTGTTTTGGCATGCAAGTGTTGTCAATCTAAGCTCAACCATGGTAGCCTCCAGAGCCCAAGTAAAAGAGGAAGGTTCAAGTCTGGTGAGCAGTCTATTGTAACACTTCTTCTAGTCTATCATTACTTGCTAGAGAAAGCCAAAGATGATGATGATGAATTCGAACTCTGATTAAACAAAATGGATTAGTAATGTTGCTTTTTCAGTTGTAACTATCAAAGTTCAAATTCGTACTTCAACTAAGGCCATTTATTTGTAGAATTGCAAGTGGAGCTATAGTTATCCTGATAGGGATGGCTGCTAGGTGGCTTGATTCAAGTACCAGAGCAAGTAAGTATTGGCTATGCATCCTCAATTATGATAAACAAAGGTCCAGGTTTCAGAAACTATTTCATTTGCAGGTAAATAGCTCACCTTGTTTATATATTGACCTACCTCAGCTTCAGAAGCTTAAGAGGCTTGTTTGAGCACATCTAAATATTTCACTGTTTTGTTCTTTGGATCTTAGGCTCTTCTAGTTGGGCTATCATCAGGGATGGTGTGGTTATCCACTTCTCACAGGACCCAGAAGCAAGAACTTCTCACGTTGCACCAGTTGATAAACTGGTCCTTAGCAGGTTATATTTTAATATCCTTTCTTTCTTAGTTGTCTTTAGTGCTTATATTTACAACTTGAATCATAAATACAATCAATATTAATTGTTTCTTCAGTTTAATTTAGAGGCTTCTTCTGTAGCAAATATTTGTCATTGGAGCTTTAGGCTTCTTGATCAGTGGAGGCACCATTGTCATATTTCTTCCCTTTCAGCATTACATTTCTTTCAGTTTGTGACATTATTATATATCAGTAATCCCACTCTTTCAGAAAATTTGTTGTCTAGAATTTCATTATTTACATTTTGGGAGGGAGGGAGGACTCAAAAAGTAGTGATCCATCACTTATCATTAGGGCTTTGATATTGTTTGTGAAAGTACAAATATACCTCCATGCTTTAGTAATTACATAAACCAAAGCCAGTTTATGTCTAAGAAAATAATAATACAAAACAATAGAAACCATAATCTCCTTGTACGTTGGCCACATGTGAGTTCATCACCTCAAAAAGTAGTGATGCCCTATGCCTCTCCATCACTTATCATTAGGGCTTTGATATTGTTTGTGAAAGTACAAATATACCTCCATGCTTTAGTAATTACAAAAACCAAAGCCAATTTATGGCTTAAACTCTATTCTATCATATCATTTTAAAGGTTTAAAGAAGAAAATAATAATACAAAACAATAGAAACCATAATCTCCTTGTAAGTTGGCCACATGTGAGTTCATCACTGTCCACCGCGGTCTGCCAACACTGTCCACCATGTTCTGTCACACAACTAGTTGGACCATCCAACTAGTTGCTAAAATTAATGTAAATAAATGTTGTCATAGGACTTATCGTACAGTTTCAAGAAGAGGTCACCGCGTGGGTAGGCCCCACCATGGTGTTAATGTGAAATCCAGCCCCACCATCAGTTGCTTGACTCCATATCAGACCCAGGGCTAACAAATTATCCCCATCTGTGGTTCAGGTGGATCCCATGATTGGAAACAGTGTATAAGGAAAGGTTCACCCTCCAAACTGTTTCCCTTGTTGTGGCCCACTTAAATCACATATAGACCTGATTTTGGGACACAGGACCACCATTTGGTGTGCCATCTGACAGTTGGAGTTGATTGAACATATCCATTCCGGTTTGTCCTGTAAAAATCAAGGGTGGATGTCTCTCTCTCTTAACTGTTTTCATTGATGAGGCCCACTTGAATCAAGGTTAGACTAATGTTTTTGCTGTGGGCCCAACATGGGATTGTACATCTAATGTTCAGAGTGGATCTCACATACACATCAAGGTTGGCCCCATAAAAAATTAAGGATGGCCATCCATCTTTTGCTTGTTACAAGAAAACCACCGGTGTGATTTAAGGGAGTAATTAATTATAATAAATGTTGAGAGAGAGTACTTCAATGTTACCTCAAAATAGGTTGCCGCTAAGGCGGTCCCCACCGTGGTGTTAATGTTGAATCTACACCGACCATTAGGTTCTTCATCCTATGCTCAACCCATGCTCCGAAAAGTGGAGCCTCCATTTGTGGGCACAACTGAAAAGGGTAGGGAGGTGGTTGGTAGCCCTGCGGTGGAGTCCAGTTAAGATTTGGATCCGGATGGTTTCTCATTGAAGGTTCTCTAGCTACAGAGCCAAAGCATTGGAGAGTGTGTTGCCACTTTCCACAGTTGTCGTTCAACTCATCGAGCCTTCCGATTAACATCGTCGATTGACTCAAAATCATATATAACCATCTTGCGCTGGATCTCTTGGTGTAACCCTGCTCGATAGCGGTTAGCCATTACGCGGTCTATCTCTGCAAGCTTACAACGGACAAAAAGTTCATTGAACTTATTAGTATAGTCATCCACCGACAAAGTTTACTATTTGAATGCAAGGAGATCTTGGAGAAGAGTATTCATGTAATCTAAAGGCAAATATTTACTTTTTAGTTTTGTCTCCTATGTCAACCCATCTTGTGATAACAGGACGACCAATGATGAGACTGTTGTTGTCAATGCTTCACCACCAGCTTCTTGTTGAGCCCTTCAACTTGGCCTTGACAAAGGTCATTCATTGGACATCATCCATGTCATAACATGCAAAATAATCTTCAAGCATTGTAATTCAATCGATAAAAGCCTTTGCATCAAGGTGACCTGTGAAGTCCAAAACTTCAACTTGTACTTTCATGGGAATATCGTCTTTCTTATGCATCTCTATCGAGAAGTCATGGGCTCTCTCTATGAAGAGCCATTCCATGAAGTCATAAACAAACTCCCGTGTACCTGTACCGTTTTTATTCACCAAAGGTTTTGATTAGAACTCTTGTTGTGAATTTGTTCGGAACTCTAATGGAATCAGGTTGCTCTACATGAGGTTCTCCACTTAGTTGGTCAACAACGGTTTGCAAGTTGGCTACCCTTGCGAATAGCTCGGTGATACAATTTTCTTGTTGTTGATCGACAAGCTTCTCTCCATAGAGGTTACCACTATGGGTAAACATCGTATTAGGGGATGACGTCAGGAAAGTAATGGACAAAATCTGGAGATTGTTGTTTATCTTGGACTTAAAATCAGCCGTTGGGACCCACTCTAATACGAAACTGGAACATCCAGATGGTGGGAAGGATTTGCCAAAAATAGGCACCTCCAAGATAATCACAAGAATCACACACAAAGTAAAAAGAGACAATCCATAAATTTTATTCAATTTAGAGGTGCATTGATATTGCTAATGCCAAGCCCTTAAATAAGCTTTAAAACATACAAATAATGAAGATTCATAATGTCATTGACAACTAATGACTTATTACAAAAATAGAAAACAAATTAAGAGATGCCTAAGGGATAAAAATGCATTTAAGAAGATTTGATCAATTGTTAATTTTTCTAGCTAGCTAGATAAATAGAAGGCTTGGTCCTTCTTAATGAGCCAATTAAGGGGCTTGGGTCCTGGCCCATAGTTTCTGGACCTCGTTCATCTTGCATAAGATGGCCCAACTTAAACCACAACCCTTTAATAGTTGTATAGAAGTCTCCGAAGGACCTCTACCCAAATCAAATTGTCATTCTCCCTACAATTTTTTATTTTTATTTTTTAAAAAAAATTATTTTTACAATAAGAAAGAACAACAAAATCCCACGAACCATGGGCCTGACCCATGGTTCGTGGGCCCAGTTCATCCTACATCAGATGGCCCAACTTAAACCACAACCCTTTAAGAGCTGTAATCTCCCAAGTACCTCTACCCCGATGAAATTTTCAATCTCCCTACATTTTTAAAAATAATTTGTAGCAACAAAATCCCAAATCTCTTTAATGGATTTACAATATGTCAATGTCATTCTAATTTAAGGCTTCGAGTGAAGTCGTGTTCAGTCGGGATAGGCGCACGGTCTTGTTACCGACTGCTGAGAAATCCGGGGTATTACATTTTTAGAAATTTTGGAAAAAAATTAATTAAAAAATTAAAAAATTAAAAAAGAGTTATTATTATTTTTGAGATTATACTGACCAACCAAAATCGGCTCCCAATATATTTGTGTACTCATGAATGTATGCCAATCTTAATATTAGCCAGAGTTTTATTTATTTTAAAAAAGATACTTGACTTTTTGTAGAAAATTAACAACAACAATTTTGAAATATATTTTTAATAGTTGCACTATACATTGTAGGATGATTTAGTGAACTAAATACATTTAATGTGTTAATAAATTATATGTTAGTTATTTTTATATTAATTTTTTTATGTATTTAAAAATATTAAAATTATGAAAATATTGGGCATGATATCATTTGTTATTCCTAATAATTTTTTACACAAAGTGGTCTTGCATGTATAAAATGTTTGGAAAGGGTGGCAGCCCAACATTAGCTGGCAGTATGGTATGCATCGGAGTAGTAGGGTGAGGATGTCGAAATACCTTAAGATCTATTAATATATAGGGAAGAGGAAGGAAGCAGAAGCCGCTGGAGGAACTTTGGAGTTGAGGGGATGTGAAAATGGGGGTGGGAAATTTCGTGGCAAGGTTTTTCATATATGACGATGTGCCAGATAAGGCAACTGCGAATCTGCACCTAAAAAATGTAATCGCTATAGTGAAACATAGGGGTGAGGGTATGGTGCCACCGACACCACAGAATATTATGGGTCCTTACCTAGATTTTGAGGTTGCTAAGATACGCCATTATATCTATGAGTTAAGGCTGTCATGGAAAGCATATGGGTTCACGTTGATGTGAGATGGATGGACGACACTGATGAAGCTGTCCATCATTATTTTTAAAACACTGTGCAGGGCTGATGAAGGATGTGATGAAGGAGGTGAGGTGAAGAATGTAGTACAATTTGACATAGATAAAGGGTGCACATTTGTGAAGGCGGGGAAATATTTAATAAATTATGACTTGTACTAGACCCTGTGTGTAGCCCATCACATTGATTTGATGGTTGAAGCAATTGGCTGCAGTTAAGAGTGTGATTCTTAATGCTCGAGCAATTACAAATTTCATCTACAACCACACCTGGGTTTTAGTTGAGATGCGTGCGAGGTGTCATGGCGCTAGTTCAGCCGAAGGCAACATAGTTTGCCACTAATTTCATTGCCATAGAAAGCCTCTTAAAACACAAGCATGGAGTTAGAAACCTATTTAGAATCAGAGTGGCAATGTTCAGGTAACAGCGATTGAGGGGATTGTCATGAGCAATTCTTTTTGGGACTGCATACATAGTGTGGTATGTATTATGGAGCTGATTTACAGAACGCTAAGGACAATGGATAATGAGACATTCGTCTATGGGTTCCATGTACAAGTCCTTGGAATGCCATCAAGGCAAAAGCCCTAAAGGTGTATGGATGGGTGCACGCAATCATTAATGACCAATGGGACGTAATCATTGATGACCCATGTGATAGGGCCCTGGAGCACCCACCTCCCATGTTTGGTAAGTGATTAGATATAATTTTCTATATGTTTCAATACTTCAGTAGTTTCTTGCATGATATGGACCTGTGGTTAGAAATTTGCGCATTGTGTTGGGATTTGAGCATACTTCTTGAACCCCAAGACCACTACCAGTCGTAGACTCGACAAGGGTAATGACTTGAGGTACACGAAGTATATGAGAAGTTATTCCTCAATACTCTGGGTAAAGCTTATTTCAGGAACAAGGTAAACTGTTGCATTTAATTCTTAACTAAGTTGCTACCACACATTATCTTGATTTTTTTCTTACTTTTTATGATTTTTCTATATTTTCCTAAAATTTTCTGATTCTTTATTTTAATTTTAATTAATTTATTTATTTTGGGGTCTCCGTTCCCCAATTTGTCCCATTTCGCACGAGTCATATTGGAACTTACGATATAACTCGATTTCATTACTTTGTGAGTCATTGATTGGTAACAATCTTTTGAACCATAATGGGTACATCATCCTTTGAGATGGTCAGACATCTTCTATAGATGAAAGTTTTAGGGCTCCTGTTTCGGAGTTATTGTTATGGTTTTGGGGTGTTGTTGTCTATGGGACAGCTTGAGATTATAAACTGGCATTATGATATTTGGAACAGTCATCATGGGAGCCTTTGAACTTCCATTCCACCAGGTTTTTATTTTCTTTTGATTGGTAACATAAATAAGACTGGATTCAGAAATCAAGTACCACTGATGTTTCTAGGTATCAAATGTTACTGAAGAAATATGTTCTAAAGTATGAATTGACAGTAGCAAACATATAGAGCTGTACATGAACCAAGTTAGCTCAATTAACTTGCTCGACTCGACTCGAAAAAGCTCGATTCGACTTGGTTCAAAACTGAGTTCGAGCTGAGCTGATTTTTGGAGCTTGAAAAAATTTCAAGCCAAGTTCGAGCTTGGCCGAGCTCGAATCGACTCGGATCGAACCTCAACTCGAATTGAACCAGTTCGGTGACTCGGTTATTTTGATATTGATGTTGCTCACCAAGCGTTTGATGAAATGACTCAACGAAGTGTTGTTTCGGGTGCATACATTTTCCGTGGGATCGGCTGGTGGCGAGGAAGGTATGGATATGAAACTAATCACTACCAAAAGAAAAACATTACATGATAAAACTACCTTTGGATCTTGATTTTGATGCTGCCTACTGAGTGTTTGATGAAATACATGTAAACTGCTGCTGCTGTTTTGCATACTATGAGAAATTGAAGATGCACTCCATGTGTTTGAGAAAATGCTGCACTGGCTCAAACTCGGCTCAAACTGGCCCGAGCTGCTGACTGAACCAAGCCGAGCTGGCCAGTGGGGCTCCAGGACCGAGCTGAGCTGAGTTCGAGTTGGGGTCAGCTAGTGGCCGAGCCGAGTCGAGCTGTGCCAAGCTCAACTCGGTTTGACTCGTGTACAGCTCTACAAACAGATACATGAAGTGACTAATAACAGCATGTAACTCATAACATGATGATTGGCAAAAATTCACAGTTATGAATACTTGGTAGGCCACTATTAAATTATTCATTAGAAGCGCGACCACTTAATTATTCTAGTGGTCACAGAAGAACCCAAAATGAGTGGCAACACTTCAACTATTTGCTCGTAAAGGGATTCAGATGATTACCAAATGATGATACTCATTTTCTCTTGATTGTCTCCGACATGTCCTGCCTACACCTTTCGTTATAGAAGCCATTTCTCAGTTATAGATGATGTTTCTGACTGCCACCATGTTTTCTTTTATTCGCAACAGGTCTTTCTATGGTTCTACCACTGTTTTCACCAACCAGCCTCTTGGATCGCCTCTCCTCTATATTTCTTGGTTTCGCTCCACCTTTTCTACTTCTGTCTATCGGGTATATTACCTTGTTAGTTGGTGTCATGGTGTATTTGGCCAACCATATTCAGAGAATAGGTAGATGATAAATGTATGATCAATCTCTTGCAATGAATGTTTTGCAGATACGAAGCTGTCTTCTATAGTGCACTTGCTCTTGTCCTTATGGCATGGGTTTTGATTGAATGTGCAGTTCTCCACTATTCTGAAGTGAAGAACTCACCTGCTTACATAAAAAATGTTGAGGATCAAGTCATCCTTAACCATGATGAAAGATACTTGCAGCTGTCGGACATGAGAGTTCCTTTGATCTTTGTAAGCCAAATTTGCACTATCTCTTCTTTTTCTTGGTATAGTCTTGATTGTGAACATTTAACTGTGTAGCCTTCACATTTTTCTAACCTTTAGTTCACATTAATGTGAATATTGTACACTGCAAATGTTAAACCAGTGTTTTAAATAGCGGTAGCGTGATGTGTAGCGCTCAGCCCTCTATAGCATAAATACGTAGCGTGTAGTGTAAGCGACACGATACTTCTATTTTTTAATTTAAAAATATGACAAATATAATAAATAGTGGAAAAAAGGAAACAAAATATAAAAATCCCTAAAAGTGGATTCATTTTTTCAATTATAAGCATGTTCAAACAAGTTATTAGTTATCATTTATCAAAACCCAATCCACATATATAAACCAAATGCAAAACTCAACTGGATGATGCATATACTTAATTTTATGTTTATGCATGAAACTTGATACAACATATCCTAGATGCATATAATCGAACATGTGATATGCATGAAAGGACTCTTATGCTAAACCAGGCTTTGAAACCAAAATTTGACGTAGGATGACATAAAACTGGCTATGTGACCGAGATTAACTTAAAATCAAAGGAATAAATAAAATCATCAAACTAAAGTGTGATGCACATGCAAACAAAATGAAGTCCAAGAGATGACCGGTATGATTTGAGGCCAAATCACAGTCATAAGCCCTTTGACCAAACAAAACACTCCGAAAATTGGGCCCAAGGAAGATAAAGATCTTCCGACTAGCATAGGAGTAATCTGAGTTAAATAGGTGAAAGTTTGACATTTCCAGGGTTAGACCAAGGTAGTTCCAATGCAAAAATCTTGAGATCTAGGAATATTAAACACAAACAGCCGAAACCGAGTTGCATAATGTGGACAAAGGAATACACCGACTCAAAATTAGATCAAGCGGGCCCCACACATGCGTGTGGTAGTCACACGGGTGGATGTACGGTCACACGTGTGGGTTGAATGATCGTGTGGTCCACTCACGGGTTGGGTCCTTTAATAATGGAAGATGGGTTTATGTGGCCCATAGGATCAAGTAAAATCATATCCATGTGAAAATAATGAAAAGAGTTTACCTTAGGATTGAAGATTCAAAGAGACCTACCACCTGCAATTCATCAAGAATGAAGTGGATGAGTAAGGATCTTAAGGACGAATGATAGAGTGACTTCACACCCTCTAGGCTTGTATTCAAAGATCTAGCCTTCACAACAATGAAGGAAGAAGAAAGGGACTCCCACAAAGCCTCATCGAGATTTTTTCCAAACGTACATTAGGGTTGGACGTCCTTACCCCACTTGCTTTATATTATTCCAAAAAATTGTTGACATGACAATTCTGCCACTTTAGTAACAAAAGCAAAGTACTCATTATGTCCTAAAAGGTAAAAAGTCTAATCTATCCTCTCAAAAGAAAAATAAAATGTAACAAATAGATGTCCACTATCCAATCACAAACTAAATTGTCAAAATCATTAAATAACATAATAGAACTAACAAAAGGGTCCAACATAATCCAACCATCGGATGTCGCAATAATGGGAAATAAGATGATCTAATGGATGGATGATCATGTAGACCATGATCAACGGTGGGATGGTCTCCAAATATGATTCAAGCCCCCCATGTTTTTCTTATACTCGCCGATGACCACTGGTGATCACTATTCAAGCCCTCCATGCTTTTCTTATACTCGCCGATGACCACTGGTGATCACTATTTAAGCCCTCCATGCTTTTCTTATACTCTCCAAATATGATTCAAACCCTCTATGCTTTTCTGATATGTATGGAGTGGTGGCATGATGCTCGTATCAATTCTCACTAGGTGGGAAGACTCCAATACTACTCGAGAATGTCTAGATCTATCCGTTGTAGCTCAGTCTCTGTAATCCAGGTGCTATTAGATGTAGGCAAGGTGTCCCGTATCGGTATTGGTTGGCGTAACGGTGACCTCCAAAACCGATATGGATACGGGAGCGTAACGGCGATATGGGGGCGTAAAGGCCCGTAACGACGCAATTTTTTTTTTTTTGCCAAAAAAATATGAAAAAATATGGATTAAATCCGGAATATTCTAAGCATTCCAAATATGCATTCATTTATAAAATGGAACATGTTTATGGGGGCGTAACGGTCCACTCTTTGGTGAGAAGTTGTATCGAACTGTCTGATGAATTTATGAACCAGATAACCTGAATTTGACTACAAAATTCATATATTTAATTTTCTAACTATCTACTACCAATGATAGATATATCAGAATGGATGTAATATGTAAATATCTTACATTAGGTGTGTTTGCAATTATTTTTGAGGAATTTCTCGAACATACCTGTGCAGTGTGCAGGTGACTGTGATTCATGTCTATGACTTGTCATCCTCAAGTCAAGAATATTAAAAAAAATAAAATTAGTAGTGTCTGATATACTCCCCTGCAACTTGATTAAGGATTACTTGATTGGTTGTCAGGGGAGCTATTTTAAATACAAGTTCGGCAGTGTCAAGTGTGTGCATAATTGCATGGCTTCTTGCAATAATACTTATGAGCTGTCTGCTGCAAAATGCAAATACTTACCTTAATACAAATATATACTCACAATCACAAGTCACCACCAAAATGAAAATCTGCTTTTTTGTGGTTGCTCGACCTCCACATCATCGTCATCGTCACCATCAGGCTGAGGCTGTCCAATAGGTGTAGGTTCTGCATATCTATAATATCCAGTGCCAGAAGGAAATACTAGATCAACGAAACCAGAGGATGACTGATCCTGACTAGGTAACGACTCTGACCCCGAGTAAGGATATCCACCAGTGCCCGTCGAATAGCCATACTGGTAACCATACTCAGGCTGTTGAGAATCTTGAGATTGAGAGTGCGTCTGCTGTGATGAGTAACTTGGATTTGGATCTGGATATCTATAATCATATGGATATTGATCGGGAGGGCTACTCCAACATGAATGTGATGGAACGGGCTCAGTATAACCATCATAATTATTATCCAATTGACCATAAGAATATCCATCATAATAACCAAGACCATGAACCTGCTGATGTTCCGGACCTCCCGGACGCGGTGCACCACTACATGTACCCTCCTGCTGGCTGTATCGTGACTCGGTACACTCGTAGGTTCGACCTCGTGTACCACCTCGTCGATGTTCATCGGCATCGCGATTTGTAGACGGCTGAATAGGGCGTTGAGCAACACCAGAAGTGCCAGCACCAGAGGCAGGGGGGTCATCGTCACCATCATCCGACACAGACACGCTACCACTACTCGTACTCTTTTGTTGATCTTGAGCCGTTTCCGTACGTGGCATAAACGCTGCCCCTCTTACTGGGTCCAACACATCTGCACGACTCTCTTGTTGTGCTTTGCGTATTTCTGGGTCATCAATTTCCAATTCTTCACTATCCTCTTCAATTTGTTTTTCCCTTGTTTCCAACCAAGGTAGAAGTGGGTTATTCTCATCATAAATATTGTCCAAGTTTATTAGATAATAGTCTCCGTCATCGGCAGCTGTAATGCTCCTATGATGTCGTCGCATTCTTAGTTTTGTATTGTAGTGCATGAAAACAAGTCTATCTAATGGTCTAGTCTGCAATCTATTCCTATTCTTTGAATGAATGAGCGCAAAACAACTCCAATTCCTTTCGCAGCTAGAGGAAGATGTTGTCTGGCTCAAAACTTTTACTGTAATTTTTTTGAGAGCCTTCGTACTCTCTCCGAAATTAATCCACCATTCGGCCGGTTGCAACCTAGATACTGCATGCTGTGCAAGAGCATCTCCAAAACTACCAAGACGATTTCCAAATGTATCTAATTCATTCAACGCCTTTATTTGCAGATCTAAGTCAGGTTCTAATCTCTTTATCACATTTTTTAGCCCGACACGAACTTCATCATCCGCAACAAATGATTGAGCATATCTATACTTAGGATTTAAGTAATAACCTGCTGCATGAAGATCGTGATGGAGTTGTTTTGTCCATCTCCTGTCGATCATCTTCCAATAAGTCTCTCAGCTTCTACAATCACGTTGAATTGTAAGTTTTGCCTTATCCATGACATCATATAGGAAGCCCATGGTAGGTGCTTCATCGGTTTCAACAAGACGGAGTACTCTCATTAGTGGCTCCATCACCTTTAGGATCGCCTTAACCTTCTTCCAATATTTGTTGTCCCGTATGGTGTTCACAACGTCGATCGGTGTCCCTGATGTCTTCTTCCCATGTTTTGTGTTGAGCCATTGTCGGGAAGCGAACATTTCACTCAACTCTCCCCTATGCTGGAATAAACTCTCTAATGCTATAAAGTTTGTTGCGAATCTAGTCGCCGCAGGCCTCAACAATTCTCGTCCTTTCGTGAACTTTCTCATTATTGCGACTACTTGATTATGGTTGTAAATAAACGTCGTTACTTCCTTTGCCCTTTCGACCATTTCCTTAACATTCTTCTTCTTCCCAATATCTTCCAATGTAAGATCAATACAATGGGCAGCATATGGTGACCAAAAAAGATGTTTTCTCTTATTCATCAACATATGTCCTGCAAGCTTATATGATGCTTCATTATCTGTCACAATCTGCACTACGTTCTCCTCTCCAATCTCATCCACAACTTTATCCATTAGTCCAGTAATATAATCAGAATTTTTTGTTACTTCTGAGGCATCAATTGACTTGTGATATATAGTTCCCAAGTAGCAATACACCATGAAGTTGATTATGCTGCGTCTGGTTGGGCCAGTCCAACCATCGCACATGATCGTGCATCTTCTGGCTTGCCATACAGGTTTAAAGGTAGCCACGTATGTTTTCACATCCACATACTCTGCATCTGTCCATTTCTCCCTAATCTCCTTAGCCGTGGGAGCTTTTATTCCTTCACCTGCTTCTGCTGCTGCATCAATTACCACCTGCCAATATGGAGAATTGGCCGCGTTAGGAGGTATGTTAGCATGTATAAATAACTTTGTTGCTGCTCTACCTAATTTCTCAACGGAAGTTCTACTCCACATTTGTTTTATCTTCTTTTGTTTAGTTGATTCTTTCCTAAACAGGATTGGATCAATAGAGGGTCTTCTAGGCTCATTTACTTCTTCATCCAAATGTTTATGGGCATCACGTGAAGATGTCTGTCGTCGGCTCCCAAATACACGTCGTAACCCACCAAACCTACCCCCCCTACCCTCAGTCCTAGCTGCAGAAGCAGTTGCACTTCCAGTTGTACTCCCTGTCCCACTCCCACTCCCACTCCCACTGCCCCCTCATGTGTCACGCACTGACCCATGCGTGCCAAACATGCGGTGACGTTCTTCCTCTTCACGAGTTAAACGCACGCTCTCTCTCCTAGCTATGGTTAATTCCCGATCTGAATCTTCTTCATAATCAATAATATCTTCATCACCAACGCCCATATATTCAGGACCAAACACTTCCTGTCGAGCTGCTTTTAAAGTATCATCTCTCTTCTTTTGTACAGCAGCACATTTACCCTTCGGCTCATCCAGACTAGCTTGCATTAATAGCATGATCTCTCTCGGTACTCTGACACATGGCGCAACTTGACCCTTTCGATGTGCCAAATGTTGTTTGAGACGGGTAATTCCACCAGACACTATCCTATCACAATACTTGCACTTTATTTGGTGCCTAGTACTACCAACCCTCTCACAATGTTGCCATCCAATATCCTCACTTGTTGTTGGCCAGACCCAGACATTTCTTTAGGTTTAGGATATGAGTATGAGTGTATGACCTATGTTAATAAAGATAATTTTATGTTTTAACTAAACCCTAAGAAGCTCCAAAACCTGTCCAATATAAGCAAATAAAAATATAAAGTCACTAATTCGAAAATGCAAAGAAAAATTTATAAAATGACACCCCAAATATGTAAAATGCACATTAACATATTCTACTATGATTAACACATCATATGGCATGATTAAAACAGCAAAACAACCATTAAAAATTAATTTTTCAAATTTTAAAAAAAGGGACCAAAATTCATGCGTAAATAGAAAAAAAAAAAAAAAATATATATATATATATATATATATAAAATGACACCCAAAATATGTAAAATGCACATTAACATGTTCTACTATGATTAACACATCATATGGCATCATCAAAACAGCAAAACAACCATTAAAAATTGATTTTTCAAATTTTAAAAAAAGGGGCCAAAATTCATGCGTAAATAGAAAAAAATATAAAAAAAAATATAAAATGGCACCCCAAATATGTAAAATGCACATTAAAATGTACTACTATGATTACCACATCATATGGCATGATTAAAACAGCAAAACAACCATTAAAAATTATTTTTTCGAATTTTAAAAAAAGGGGCCAAATTTCATGCGTAAATAAAAAAAAATATAAAATGGCACCCCAAATATGTAAAATGCACATTAAAATGTTCTACTATGATTAACACATCATATGACATGATTAAAACAGCAAAACAACCATTAAAAATTGATTTTTTGAATTTTAAAAAAAGGGGCCAAAATTCATGCGTAAATAGAAAAAAATATAAAAAAAATATAAAATGGCACCCCAAATATGTAAAATGCACATTAAAATGTTCTACTATGATTAACACATCATATGGCATGATTAAAACAGCAAAACAACCATTAAAAATTGTTTTTTCGAATTTTAAAAAAAGGGGCTAAAATTCATGTGTAAATAGAAAAAAATATAAAATGGCACCCCAAAAATGTAAAATGCACATTAACATGTTCTACTATGATTAACACATCATATGCAATCATTAAAACAGCAAAACAACCACTAAAAATTGATTTTTCGAATTTTCAAAAAAAAGGCCAAAATAAATGCGTAAATAAAAAAATATATAAAAAAATATAAAATGGCACCCCAAATCTGTAAAATGCACATTAAGCTGTTCTACTATGATTAACACGTCATATGGCATCATTAAAACAGAAAAACAACTATTAAAAATTGATTTTTCGAATTTTAAAAAAAGGGCCCAAAATTCATGCGTAAATAGAAAAAAATATAAAAAAAAATATTAAATGGCACCCCAAATCTGTAAAATGCACATTAACATGTTCTACTATGATTAACATATCATATGGCCTCATTAAAACAGCAAAACAACCATTAAAAATTGATTTTTCGAATTTTAAAAAAAGGGCCCAAAATTCATGCGTAAATAGAAAAAAATATATAAAATATATAAAATGGCACCCTAAATCTGTAAAATGCACATTAAGCTGTTCTACTATGATTAACACATCATATGGCATCATTAAAACAGCAAAACAACTATAAAAAATTGATTTTTCGAATTTTAAAAAAAGGGCCCAAAATTCATGCGTAAATAGAAAAAAATATAAAAAAAATATTAAATGGCACCTCAAATCTGTAAAATGCACATTATCATGTTCTACTATGATTAACACATCATATGGCATGATTCAAAACAACAAAACATATTAAAGAAAGTAAATATCTATTTTTGAAGAATTTCTGAAAAATGGCCCACCGAGCTTTGATTCAACCAAATCCGTAATATAATGTGTTTTTGTCCCAAATAACCAGCCAAGGTTGGTCGAAATTACTATTAGAAGGAGTGAAAAACAGTTTGGAAGCAAGAAGTTTGGAAAAAACAGCAAAAAAAGTGCTTAAAAAGAAAAAAAAAATAGCCGTTATCTGACCGTTACGGGTGACCGATACGCCCCGTATCAGCCCGTATCGGCCGATACGGCTACAAAAATCGGTAACGGCCGATACGGAGCCGATACGCGTATCGGCCCTTACCGATTCCGTTACGTATCGGCCGTTACGGCCGATACGTAACCGATACGGGACACCATGGATGTAGGTCAATTCTTCTATTTGACTAGAAACTTCTGATATCCACCATAATGCAAGGGCATTTTCACACCGAGCTCGAGTGGGGTAGCCCGTGGGATGTGGGGACACACTCAGGGTAGGTGGCTCATGTGATTTGGGGCCCACCGGGGGGCGGGGGAGTTCAGTTGAGGTCCTAACCCATGAGATGTAGGGCCTGTGCTATGAGATAAAGGGATTAATTCGCTATGTTTTAACAGTTCGAGCTTTTAGAGTAAGTTGTTAATTGTCCTGCATCAAATTGGTATTAGAGCGGGAGGTCTTGTGTTCGAGACTCCTCACTGGGGGTGATTAATGCAAGGACATTTTTACACCGGGCTTGAGTGGGGTAGCCCGCGGGATGCATGGACACACTCGGGGTGGGTCCCATGTGATTTGGGGTCCATGGAGGAGGTCTCGTGTTCGAGACTCTTCGCCAGGGGTGATTAATGCGCGTTTCGCACCAGGCTCGAGTGGGGTAGCCCATGGGATGCGGGGACACACTCGGGGCGGGCAGCCCATGTGATTTGGGGCCCACGAGGGGGGTTCGGCCGAGGTCCTAAACCATGAGATGTGGGGCTTGAGCTATGAGATAAAGGGATTAATTCGTCATACTCTAACAGTTCGAGCTTTTAGAGCAACTGGTTAATTGTCCTGCATCACACCATGGCGAGTGGAAACCACCTGCTCATCCAGAATCATCTCTACCACCTCCTTCCTCTCAGGTGCTGATGGAATAGGCGGTAGAGGCTGGGAATGTGGGTCAGAATTATAGGGGGGATACGGGACAAGGTAAGGATCAATAGGGGAACTAAAGTGAGGATCTGGGCAAGGCACCAAATCTTCCACATTAAATGTTGAACTGATACCCATGTCCAATGGTAGATCTATCATGTAAGCATTAGGATCCATTCTTGTAAGGATTTTGTAAGGTCCTGCGCTGCATGCCTGTAATTTCTTAACGGTACTCGGAGGAAACCGTTCGGGCCTAAGTCGGATCATCACATAGTCATCTACATCAAACTCACGTTGTCTGCTATGTGAATCAACGTGTAGTTTGTAATTTTCATTACTCGCTCATGGATGAAATGTGCAAATGATGATGTTGACTCAGAAGGACGACGAGATATTGACATGAGAATAAGATCCACATGCTTCCTAGGGGTGTAGTCATAGACGACTTCGAATGGACTCATGCCTCTAGACCTATTGACTGATGAATTATATGCGAATGTTGCCACGGATAAGACTGCATCCCACATCCTAGTATGCTCACCAACTAGACACCGCAACAAATTCCCCAAACTACGATTCACGACCTCTGTCTACCCATCAGTTTGTGGATGATAGGCTGACGAAAACAAGAGTCGCGTGCCCATAATGTGCCATAATGTCTTCCACTCATCACCTGGACGTATGCATATTTTGTAATACTTGCTCTTGAGGTCAATCTTGGATAATATTTTAGTGTCACCCATCATATCAGGCATATTGTCAAGCCGCGGTATGGGAAACCAATACTTGATGGTAATCCTATCGATGGCGCGACTATCCACACTCATGTGCCAAATGCCATCTTTCTTTGGAGTGAGAAGTGTGGGCATTGCGCAGGGACTTATACTCTCCTGGATGAAACCCTTTCGCAAAAGTTCATCCGATCTTTAATTTTGCGTGTTCTGTCAGGTTCATCCGATAGTGGGGAAGGGTCGGTAGAGTGGCCCCTGGTACAAGATCATTGACACGCTGAATGTCTTGCATTGGTGGGAGTGAGTTCGGTAAATCTTCAGGGAAAACATCCCTGAACTCATCTAACAATGTACTGGTCTCCTGTGGCCTCTCTACATTGACCTTCGAGGTGGCCTCTCTGGCCATTACGGCGTACACCTCAGAATCAGTCGAAGTCTCCTACTCAAATTCTCTGATAATGATGACATGAAGAGACTTAGATTGTGAACTCGTGCCCTCCTTTGACCCATTTGATCGCCCTTCATTCTTCTTCTCACTTGGGCCCTTAAGGGGCAGGGGGACCAATACAACCTTCTTGCCTTGGTGGGCAAAGGTACATACATTTGAGCGACCTTGGATTGTAAAATCATGGTAAAAAAAGCCAAGGTCGGCCCAAAATGATGTTTGTAATATCCATAGACTTGATGTCACACTACAGCGAGTCAGTGTACAAGTCAAACTGAATAGGCACAGGACACCGCTGGGTGACTGTCACCAAGGTCGCATTGACCAAGACACCTTAAAACGCTGATGGTGGGGTTCAAGCTTCAACCCCAATCACTCTACGGCTCCGGTGGAGGCAACATTAGAATAATTACGATCGTCTACTATCCCTTTACAGGCCTTATTCTCACATTTTGCATAGGTGAAAAAAATCGTAGTTCGACACCAATCATCGTTAACTTTAGGGCGTGCTATGGCGCAACAAACGACAACCAATGGCGTGTCCTCTCCCTCATCGTAATCCTCATCACTAGGGATCACCTTAGGCTAGTACATCACGTCTTCCTAATCACCCTGATCCCTGGCATCTTCACACACATCAAGGAGAAGGGTCTTACCCTTTAGGCATTGACATGCAAAATGCCTTAATCCTTTACAGTTATAACACTGTACAGAGTTGCTACCCCTAGAGGTGGCACCAGCTATACCTTTTCCTTTAACATCTCTAGGGTTAGGCTGAGACCCCTGGGTTTTGGTTTGGCTCCTGAAATTGGACTTGTTGGCCTCGGTATTGGTCCAGGCAGAAGAAGTACGAGAATCAAACCTCCCTCCATACTGTGGTTGGGGAATACAACTCAAATCTCCTGGGCTGCCTGATACGCTTCCTCTAGGGTAGTAATCTAGCGGAGATGGAAACCTTATCTTATTTCCGATCGGAGACCCATTCGAAAACGAGACAGTAAGCTCAACAGGTTCTCCTCAATTTCACACAGCATCATAAACTCCTCAAATTTAGCAATGTAATCTGCCACAAACATGGTCCCTTGATGTAGGAAAAACCATTGGTCCATCAACCTTTGATGGTATGTATAGGGTACATACTTCTCTTTCAAGATCTCCTTCATCTCTCCCCAATGAGTCACGGGAGCCTGTCCTACCCTTTCCATCCGTCTCTCCGTGATTGTCCAAAACGTTTTGGCTTTGCCCCTCTAGCTTCATCTTTGCAAATCTCACCCGCTAGTCGTCAGACATATCATACCACTCAAAATAGTGGTCCATGCTCGCCATCCAGTTGATGAAAACTTTTGGGTCAAGGCGACCATCGAAGCTAGGGGCCTCCATTTTCACGCTCTTCATGATCCACTCATCAGGTTCATGATGGTCACGTCGATCCGCGGGTGGGAGTGGAACTTGACGAACTACATTCCTCCCACATACGCTACCATTACCTTGCCGGACCACATTATACCCATTGTGTGCATCGACTTGATCACCCGCCTATGAATGGGCATTGTCCCTAGTGTTGGGGTTTGCTTGATGGGGCACATCTACCGTGACAACTCGACCCACCAATGCAGTAATTTGCTCTGCTGTGACCTTGTTGTGGGCATCGATCTTGTCAAGGCACCCCATAACCACTTTAAGGGTTTCATTCTATTGCTCTAGACTCATGGTTGCGTTTAGTCTAATGTCACAACTAGATTTGGTGCGCATGCAAGATTGGGGAATCAGAATGCACGTGCAACTCCTAGACGACGACTGAGGACACAAATCTGAAAATCACAATCGCACGATCAGTATAAACGGTACAAAATCAGAAACTATGTAGAGGAAAATTCTGCAAGCTCTAGAAATTCGGCTGCATGCAAAATTTTCAGCAATGTGCAGAATCTTCTGCAATACAGAAAATTCAGAAATTGCAGAATTTTCTGTTGTACATGCAAATATTCAGCAGTGTGCAGAAATTTCCAGTTTGCACCTGATTTTCTGATTGTGTGGGAAATTCCAGATATGCGCAGAAAATCAGATTTGTGCAAGATTTCAAATTGCCATAAGATTCAAATTTGGGAAATTTTTTTTTCAAATTGCAATAAAATCCGGTTTTGCAGAAAAATTGCAAATCGTACGTAGTAAATTCCGATTAAGTGCAACAACTTCAGATTTTATAATGCAAAACTCACTTGGATGATGCATATGCTGAATTTTATGTTTATGCCTGAAAGTTGACAAAACCTATCCTAGATGCATATAATCGAACACGTGATATGCATTAAAGGACCTATCCTACATGCATATAATTGAACATGTGATATGCATGAAAGGACTCTTAAGCTAAACCAGGATTTAATACCGAAATTTGATGTATGATGATGAAACCAATAATGTGACCGATATTTAACTTATTAAAGGAATAAATAAAATCATCAAACTAAAGTGTGATGCACATGCAAACGACATGAAGCCCAAGAGATGACGGGTATGATTCGAGGCCAAATCACAGTCATCAGCCCTTTGACCAAACAAAACACTCAGAAAAGTGGGCCCAATGAAGATAAAGATCTTTCGACTAGCATAAGAGTAATCCGGGTTCAATAGGTGAAAGTTTGATGTTTCCTGGGTTGGACTAAGGTAGTTCCAATGCAAAAATCTTGAGATCTAGGGATATTAAATGCAAACGGCCGAAACCGAGTTGCCTATTGTGGACCAAGGAACACCAACAACTTAAAATCAAATCAAGTGGGCCCCACATGTGCGTGTGGTAGTCACACGGGTGGCCGTACAGTCACACGTATGGGTTGATTGTGTGGTCCACGCACAGGTTGGGTCCGTTAATAATGGAAGATGGGTTTAGGTGGCCCGTATGATCAAGTAAAATCAATTCCAACTTCCAAGTGAAAACAATGAAAAGATCTTAGATCAGGATTGAAGATTCAAAGAGACCTACCACCTACGATTCATCAAGCATGAAGTAGAAGAGGAAGGATCTTAGGGATGAAGGATAGAGTGGTTTCACAACCTCTAGGTTTCTATTCAAAGATCTAGCCTTCACAACAATTAAGGAAGAAGAAATGGACTCCCATAAAGCCTCCTCAAGATTTTCTCTAAACTCACATTAGGGTTGGACGCCCCCACCCCCACTTGCTTTATATTATTCTAAAAAATTGTTGAAATGACAATTCTGCCCCTTTAGTAACAAAAACAAAATACCCATTATATCCTAAAAAGTAAAAAGTCTAATATACCCTACCAAAAGAAAAAAAATGTAACAAATATATGTCCAATGTCTAATCACAAACTAAAATGTCCAAATCATCAAATAACGTAAAAGAACTAACTTACAAAAGGGTGCAACATAATCTAACCTCTGGATGACCCCATGATGGGACACAAGATGATCCGATGGATGGACGATCATGTAGACCATGATCAACGGTAGGATGGTCTCCAAATATGATCCATGCTTTTCTAATGCTTGCCGATGACCACTAGTGATCACCATCAGTCACCTAACCAAACTGAAAGTACCGATGTAGCATGTCGACACCTACATCTCTGTTATGAACGGAGTGGTGGTGTGATGTCCGCATTAGTCCATGCAAAAAGGACTTGTGAGAACTGAAACAGTGGAAAGAAGTCAGGACTTGGAGGAACTAGTGACTAATGTTGTCACAATCGTTATAATATCGCAAATAGCAGGCATTGAATTGTATCAATAACTAATCATATTATGAATGGTAAGATTTTTTTTTTCTATTCTCTTAAAAATAGAAAAGAATCTAAGAAAATTATGATAAAATAAAGGCAGTCCTTGCATTATGGATAGTCTAGATCAATGATTGGACCTTGTCTATTATAACAATATGTAGAACCAATTTTATTAGCCATTTATTGGATGGTTAGGATATTCAATTGGTTAGGATCACCCAATCAAAATGATTTAAGAGGCATGGACAATCAAAGGTGGGCCCCACATGATGAATAGTCCAAATCACTTGCTGAACTTTTTCTAGTATAATAATTATGAACATCTGTTTCCTATCCATGGATTAAACGGTATCATTAAGTCACTGGTTGAATGTGCTCTCGGTAATTGGTTCTTAATTCTCAACAATCAATTTTGTTGAACGATAATAAATATTTGCTCAGATTCGATGAAAATGGTTGCCCTAAATTGCTAGAAACAATCCAATCATTGATTTGGTTGTTCATCATGATGGCCCTGTTTCCTATCCATGGATTAAACAGTATCATTCAGTCACTGGTTGAATGTGCTCTCGGTAATTTGTTGTTCTTAAGTCTCAACAATCAATTTTGTTGAACGATAATAAATATTTGCTCAGATTCGATGAAAATGGTCGCCCTAAATTGCTAGAAACAATCCAATCATTGATTTGGTTGTTCATCATGATGTCCCTACATTTAATTCCCATTGCCTCTAAGAGCTGCTAAATTCCAATTTTTGTCAAGAATGAAGCATCCCAAACACGCACAATGTTGAAAACTTAACAAATTTGTGATTATGTTGGCCAACTCATGAATGAAACTTAAAAATAAAAATAAAAAACTACACAATTTTGTTAAACCCAAAAGTTAGTTTTAATTATAAAAATTTGGATGTCGATAGACCATCGAGGATTTTCAAGAAAATCACCTTCCAAATCAAATTAAGCCAAAATAATATTTTTATTAATTATTAGACATGCATATGTACCTCTTTGGTTGTAGAAACCAGTATTCAAAATATCGATATCACCTTACGTATCGCATCCTTGGGATGCAGGTACATTTTAGTTATCACACGGGATATATTGTTTGTATCGGGTAATTTCACACTTATTGGGAAACATGGGGAAACATTGGTAAAATTGTTGAATTTTTCAATGAAACTTCAGACATTGTTAAAAAAGACCTTAATACACACTTCTAAATCATAACATCTCAAAAGAGAAATGCGCATAATAGGTTTCCTTTGTATAGGGTCCTAAGCTATGCGTTATCTGACTGAACTAATACAACTATATTTAAATTGAATGCATAACATTTAGAGTGTATGTGATGATCATTTAATCAAACACTTCCTAAACATTTCAAAATTAGTCTCAATTGACAACTGGTTGAAGGGACGTTCTGGGAAAAAAAATATTAATTTTTAATTAAAAATGATTTTTATTTTTTGAAAATTGACAAGGACTTAACAAATCAGTAGATCAGCCTTCATACATGCTTGATTTCATGTTTGGAATGTAAGGAATTTGGGAGAAATTGGGGAAATTTCAAAATTTTCCCAAATTTCCTCAAATATGACCACCTACACTCAAATGAGTGTATGTGATGATCATTTCATCAAATATTCCTAAATACTTTGAAATTAGTCTCAATTGATAGCTAGTTGAAGGAAATTTTCAAAAAGAACATGGAGACCAGGAAGAACCAATGGATATCGAAATCAAAGCTCCAATTCTATGAACCATATATATATATATATATTAAAGAGATAACAAACATTTTATTGAGAAACTCGCAAAAAGCGAGAAAAGAACCAATAAATTTATAACCATTTGACATTGATTTAATATAATTTCAACAAAAAAAAAAAAAGATCATAAATTAAAAATGCCCACCAGATCGAACATGTGGGATATATTGACATTACATGTGTGTTTCGTATTGCACAAGTGGGGTACAAGATATATCGTGGGATATATCGCTGAGATCGTTGATATTTAAAACATTGGTAGAAACATAGGGGAATAAATGTTGCTCAATTGTGTTGCAAAATGAGAATGATCTTAATTTCTTTCCTCTTGAGTATTCGAAAACCCCAAATCCCTCTCTCAAAAGTTGTAGGACTTAGGCCTTAACTGACTTTTGAAAGAAAAAGCGAAAAAGGACAAAAAAAAGAAAATAACTTTTTTTTTTTATACATTGGGACACATCACAATTTGAATCATACGATTCATACACAATTTTCTGAATTGCAATTTGGGCATATGACTATATAGTTGTAAAATATGATATGAAATGGACCTTTCAATTAATATTGTACATCATATGATTATGACAACACTGCTAGTGACAGTAATGTCATCAACATACTGAAGAAGAATGAAAAGACCAATGGAGTCTTGGTGGAGAAACATTGATGTCAATGAGATTGCACTTGAAACCAAGCTCACGCATTGGTAAACCACTCAAACCAAGTACAATGAGTCTGCCCTCAAGTCCATAGATGGACATAATCTAAGCGAGAGGAGTCATGAAAGCATTGAGGTTTTTCCTCTTCACAAATAATGCATTAAAAAAAAAAAAAAAAAAAAGGCGTTCTACATCCATTACACCAAACTATCGAATGAACCAACCTTGAGAGATATCAATGGTGAGAACAATCTGAATTGTTGCAAGTTTTTCCACAAGACTACAGGTTTCATTGAGATTAAGACTATGTAGTTGATTATAGCCTTTGGATGCAAGACAGCCTTGTAGTGTTCATTGAACCATCAACATAGTACTTAATTGGATAAGAGGACCTGCTTTGACACCATGAAAGAAAGTTGAGGGATATGAATTCTGTCTATTGAATGAATGGAATGAATGAATGCGTATAATATTCATAGGCTTTCTTGTCTACCTAGGAAACTTCTAAAAATCTTCTTAAGCTTATCTGGAGAGATCCTGGAGATCTTGTCAAGCGTAACCGTATCTTATAGATTCACATAGATTTCAGGAATGTACTCATTGTACATGCACGATTACAATGAATGCCCTCATGGTAATTACAACCCTATTGCTTAATTGTGTGTTCATCACATGCCTATGAAATTTAGGGAAAGTTTTACAAGATAGTTGTTTGACAGCCTATGCTATATTATGGGTTAGGTGTTTGGCAGTAGGAAAGTAGTATGATATATTGAGTGTTGCAGTAATGAGGATATCGAGATGGATGTGTTCAAAGACAAGGATCAAATTAAGAATCAGGTCATCCCAAGCAAACTCGGAGTCATCGCAATAAGTGTGAAAATGATTGAGAACGGATGGATAAATTTTGGTCATGTTGTACTGATGAAGACAGGAGATGGCTCTAGTAAGGAGGGGTACATTAATTAGGGTTAGGGTTGGTCATGTTGTACTGATGAAGACAGGAGATGGCTCTAGTAAGGAGGGTTACATTAATTAGGGTTAGGGTTGTACATCGAGCCGAGTCGAGTCGAGGTGGGCCAAGCTCGACTTGACTTGTCCATGCTATACTCGAGTTCGAGCTCGAGCTCAACATTGAAGCTTGGCTTGTTTGCCAAAGCTTTCGAGTCGAGTTTGAGTCGAGCTAGTGGTTCAAGTCGAGTCGAGTCGAGTTTACCTTGGTAGGGTAAGGGAAAGAAAAAGGGGGAATGGGGACAGGTAGAATTGGGTAGGGTTTTTTAGTAAAAACTTTTAAGTTTTAACTTTTTTTTTAAAAGAAAACTTAAATATATATTATATATTTGATATTAATATAATATATAATATATATTATTAAAATATATTACTTGAGCCGAACTTGAGCTCGAGCTTTGAGTCGAGTCGAGTCAAGTTAAAATACACCATGGTCGAACTCAGCTTGAACTCGACTCGAGCTTTAGTAAACAAGCTTGACTCGCCTCGAGTTGGCCTTTCAAGCCGAGTCAATCCGAGCTGACTCGAGCCAAGTCGACCAAGCTTTTCGAGCTAGCTTGACTCGTGTACAGCCCTAATTAGGGTTGAAGAACCTGAAACAAGGATGAGAGGAAGACCTGAAAGGATGTAGATTGAGCTGATGAGAAGGTCTTATTCATTTGGCGAGGAAAGGACCTTAAGTAATTGATTTAAGAAACAGGTTTGAAATCCAAAATATTTGGGACAAGGCTTCGATGATGATGAGTGGTAACGGATGAAGTTGAAATTGCTTGGTAGGTAAGCTAAGAAAATCATAGAGTGCAACTGAGATAACTTAGTGGATATGTTAAATAGTTGAGGTTAGTTTAGAAGAAGAAACCATGCAAGGGATGGGCAACTGAGCTGAAAGCCTCACTTCTGGGAAGTGAGAGTTGTGTCTTTTTCTTTTTCTTCTTCTTCTTTCTTTCTTTCTTTTTTTTTTTTTTTCCTTCTTATATATTGCCTATCTTTTCTGCAATAGAACTCCAAAATGCCCAAAATGCTGTAGATTTCCATTATAGCGGTAAAAACAAAGCCCAAAACAAACAGAATTGCAAGTTGTGGATTGTATAGGCTCGCAACTGTCAATCAATTGAATTGAGTTGGAGAAAAAGGTTAAAAGAAAAATGCAAGTCGAAGGATTTTATTGATCAGAAAGAAAATGTTCTCATATATATTAGTTTTTCAGAATTTGAACCTCAAAAGCTTACACAATTATCTTTCTAATGCCACTCCTATGGGCCTGTATATACTATCAGAAACTGAAGCAAACTGTACTTTGTAGATGGTGTTGTTTAATGTTGCATTTTTTGGAACGGGGAATTTTGCCAGTATAGCAAGCTTTGAGATTTCATCTGTCTATCGGTTCATCACAATCTTCAGTGTAAGCAAAGCTTTACCTCAGTGAGTTCTCAAGTCTTAATGCAGTAGTTGGTTTGTTTCTACATCTTTGGTACTGTGCTGATATGATTTTCTCTTGATTGCAGCCATTTCTGATGGCAGCGTTACTTATTTTCAAGTTGTTTATCCCATTCATGCTTGTCATGTAAGTAGTAATTTTGTTTGTCCAGTCACATCATGTGTACGACATAATTTCAGATATTATATAAATTAAAATTGGCTATCCTTTAAAATTTTTTCTTCTGTTTGTGCTTGCATATTTAATGCTGAACTGTTGAACCTTTAAGCATTAAATATTCGAAGTTTATGAAGTATTCTTGATAGAATTGGCTATCCTTTCTTCTTTTCATGGATTACTTTAGATGTATCATTAGATAAACTTGTAGTTAATGCTGTTTTTACCCTAATTTCTTTAAACTTGAATGCAGATGTACATTTAGTGCTATAACCAAGTTAATTCGAGTTCCACGACTGGGGTGCTATTTCCTTGTGATTTTATTTTCTGATGTAATGACCATCCACTTCTTTTTCCTGGTATGCTTCCTTCTCATATATCACCTTTTGGCTTTTTTGTAGATAAAAAAAATCTTGTTTTCATTTCGGGCCTGTTTGGATACCATCACATAAGTTTTAAAAAAAAATCTACTTGTGGCAACAAAAAAGTTGCTTTTTAAAGTAAAGTTAGTTTGGTAGGCACTTTTTGAAAAGTAACTCAACACCTTAAAGTTGTTTATGGTCATGAGTTTTCTTTCTGCTTTTTACTGTTTTCTCTCTCTCTCCACAAACTAGAGACTCCATATCGAAGGTGGCCCCACTTGATGTACGGCCCACATTGAAGGCCACACGATGGACGGTCCACATCAAAGGTGGGCTCACATGATAGGAAGTGGACATCGAAGGTGGGGCCCATGTGATGGGCAATTAATATTGATTGTAGGCCCACATGATGGATGGCCCACACATCTAGGTGGGCCGCACATAATGGGCTATCCACATCATTAGTCAGCCCCTAATGATGAATGGCCCACATCCAAGCCAAGCCCTGCATGATGGACAACCCACTTGAAAGTAGGGCCCACACGATCAACAGTCCACATCAAAGGCGGGCTCCACAAGATGGCTAGTGGACATTGAAGGTGGGCCCCACATGATGGATGACCCACATCAAGGTGGTTCCAATATAATGGATGGTCTAGAACAAAGGTCAGCCCTAATGATGAATGGCCGACATCTAAGGCGAGCCCCACATAATGGACAACCCACATCGAAGGTGGGGCCTACGCAATAATAGTTCACATCAAAGGTGGGACCCACATGATGGGCAATGGATATTGAAGGTGGGCCCCAACTGATAGATGACCCATATCTAGGTGGGCCCCACGTGATGATAGTTCACATCAAAGGTTGGCCTCTAGTGATGAATGGCCCACATTCAAGGTTGGCCCCACATAATGGACAACCCACATCCAAGGTGGGCCACACATGATGGATAACCCACATTTAAGGCGGGCCTCACAAGGTGGATGGTCCACATTGAAGGTAGGCCCCACATGATGGACGATTCACATTGAAGACAGGGCCAAGGTGGGCGCAACATAATGAACGATCCACATCAATGGTTGGCTCTACGTGATGGACGGTGGATATTAAGGGTGGACCAAACAAACCTGAGGGATAAATACTTATCTAATGTTGGAAACCAAACATACTTTTCTACTTTTTGGTTGATAAGTATGTCGTTCACCAAACATACTTATCTATTGAATAGGTAGAAACCAAGACAAGCCACTTGAGGTATAAGTAGCTTTTGTAAAATAACTTGTGATCCAAATGAGTTGTTCATGTTCTCTACCCAAACATATCTATTGAATAGGTAGAAACCAAGACGAGCCACTTGAGGTATAAGTAGCTTTTGTAAAATAACTTGTGATCCAAATGAGTTGTTCATGTTCTCTACTTGGTAGTTGTATGATTAAATTATTATAAAATAATAATTACTTGGTCATCATAAACAAGTTGGGAAACTAAACATTTCAAATATATAGGGCAAACAATTTATATACTAGAAATTTTATATGTTAAGAAACTACAGATGTATAATAGTGCTTGTAATGTCTAACACCTGTTTAAATACCATGCAAAGCCTATTGATGAAACTATTTCCTTCGAACGTGGCAATACTTGATTTGTGGTTCAAAATATATCATTTGTGTTAACAAGGGTTTCCAATTATGCAATGCATCTCATTACTTTTACAATCATGAAAACTAATAATCCCTTCATAGCTTAAAAATAAAATTCTTGATTAGCATCAGGGTCAAGGTGTGCAATATCGATTACACATTGACCATAACAACCGATACATAACGGTAGCAGCCTACACTGTTATGCGATACGGGGTTGAAACAGCGACCCCCTTAGTTTTGGGCTCGAATCAGCCCATAACAGCCATTACTGCAGAGTAACGGTCAAGGGGCATAACGATCAGGAAACGGTTAGTCTAGCCTTTAAAAGTTGCGATTTTTTTTTTTTGCAATTTTTTGGCCCCTTTTGTCTTCCAAATTCGTTTCTAAACTATTTCACTACAAATTCTGACCACTCTAAACTTGAATTTGATGATGAAAATAAGTTATTACGAGGATTTTGGGGAATTGAACCTTCGTAGGCCATTTTCCAGTAAAGTTTCAAAGATAGGTATTTATACCTCTTTTTTTAATCTTTGTTTTTATAGTTGAATATGATGTGTTATTCAAATTAAAACATATCAATGCACATTTTACAAATTGTGCAACTGATTTTCTATTTTTAAATTTTTTTTTTTAAAAAAAAATTTCAAGTTATTTTCGGCCTATTTTTTAAAATTAGGAAAAATCAAAATTTTTCAATTTTTTTTTTAATTGTTGAATATTATATGTTAATCATAGTAGAACATATCAACGTGCATTTTACAAATTATGTGACTGATTTTCTTTTCTCTCTCTTTTTTTTTTTTTGTATTTTTTGGAGTATTTTCAACCAATTTTTTAAAATAAGGAAAAATCATTTTTTAAAATCTTTTTCTGTTTTAATGGTTGAATATGATGTGTTAATCATAGTAGAACATATCAATATGCATTTTACAGATTATGCAATTGATTTTCTTTCTCTTTTGTATTTTTTATTTTTGGATTATTTTCGATCGATTTTTAAAAATCAAGAAAAATTATTTTTTTAATCTTTGGTTGAATATAATGTGTTAATCATAGTAGAAAATATAAATGTGCATTTTACAGATTATGCAATGAATTTTTTTATTTATTATTATTATTTTTTTTTTTGGGGGGGTGGGGCGTTTCGGACTATTTTCAGTTGATTTTTAGAAATTAGGAAAAAGTTAAAAAAAGCTTCAATCTTGTTCTGTTTTAATGGTTGAATATATGTTGTGTTAATCATAGTAGAACATATAAATGTTATTTTTACAGATTATGCAATTGATTTTTTTTGTATTTTCGGATTATTTTCGGCCGTCTTTTAAAAATTAGAGAAAAAACATAATTTTCAATCTTTTTTTGTCTTAATGGTTGAATATGATGTGTTATTCATTGTAAAACAAATTAATTTGCTTTTTACAAATTATGCAATTGATTTTTTATTTTTTTTTTGGCCGATTTGTAAACATTAGGAAAAAATATATATATTTTTTTCAATCGCTTTCTGTTTTAATGGTTGAATATAATGTGTTAATCATATTAGAACACATGATGTGCTTTATATCATTATTGATTTAATTCTTTATTTTTTTTATATAATAATGGATGTAAATTTTTTTTTTATAATTTTTTTCGGAATATTTTTGGGTGATTTTTAAATATTAAGAAAAGTATGTCTTTGCTTTTTCTTTCCGGTTTGATGATTGAATAAAATGTGATATTATTATAAGATCACATAATGTGCTTGAATGTCATATTGTCATTATTGATTCAATTTTATTTTTTTTAATTTTTTATTTTCAGATTAGTAACTTATGTTTATATTTTCTTACTTTGGCAGGTTTTGGAGCTTCGTAGGGTTTAGTACTTAATTTCTTTTGTATTGATTATATTTAGAAGCTAGAATTTTATTTCATTAATCTATTTACATCTGGTTATAAGTTTCAACATTTAATTAATTTATTCTCTTATAAAAATTATATTTAGACTTGGAAAATCAAGTAGACTCATCGGCCATATGTAACTAAGAATATGTATGGCCAACAAGGAAGTGAGGATATTAGACGGTAATATTGTTAAAGGATAAGTGATGGTAGGCATCAAATGAAGTGCAATTATTGTAATAGAGTAAAAACTGGTGAAATTATGCGACTCAAACAACATTTGGCACATCGAAATGGTCAAGTTGCAAGGTGTATGATAGTGGCAAAAGAGAAAATGATCTTGATGCAAGCCAGTTTGGATGAGTCAAAGGGAAAACGAGCTATTTTGTAGAAGAAGAAAGATGCGATTTTGGAAGCGGCTTGACGGGAGGTGTTTGGTCCTAAATATATGAGCATTCGTGATGAAGAGATCATTGATTCTGATGAAAATTCAGATTGGGAAATAACTATAGTTAGGAGAGAGCACGGGCCTTAGCTTCGAAGAGGAATGTCAGCGCATGTTTGGCGTAGGGTTTATACGTGATACATGGGGGTTGCAACTGGGAGTTTGACTGCATATGCAAGTAGGGGTACGTTGGGATTAATGAGGAAATGGACAGATGCAGAGTCTGCGGATATGAAAGTATACATTGCCACTCGGGGACGGTGTATCATAGGTCAATTGATGCATCAGTTGAAATAAAAAATGCTTCTTATATTTTTTCCCTTGTGGATAAAGTGGTGGATGAGATTAAAGTAGAGAATGTAGTGCAAACTGTAACAGATAATGAAGCAACATATAAGCTATTACAGGTCATATAATCCCATTGGCCGTAAGAATATCCATAATGCTCAAGACCATAAGCCTGCTAATGTTTTGGACCTCTTTGTGCACCTCTGGAGCCAGCCTCCTCCCGCTAGCTGTATTGTGACTCAGTTGACTCATAAGTCATACCTCGCATACCCCGTCAATGCTCATTGGCCCCATGATCTGTAGACGGCTTAATGGAGTGCTGAGCAATACCAGAATTGGGACCAACATCAGGAGCGTCATCACCACCACTACCATGATCATCCGTCTCGGTCTCATTGTTATTATTGCTCGTACTTCTCTACTGAGCCGGGCTTTGTATGAAATCTACCCATCTTCCTTGGTCCAACACAGCTGTATGACTCTCTTTCTGCGCCAGGCATATTATTGGGTCATCCACTTTCAATTCTTCGCTATCCTCTTCTATCTGTTTTTCCCTTACTTCCAACCAAGGTCAAAGCAAGTTGTCCTCATCATATATATCATCCAAGTTTATTAGACAATAGTCCGTGTCACTGGCAGCTGATGTAATGCTCCTATGATGTCGTTGCATTCTTAGTCTCATATTATGGTGCATGAAGACAAGTCTATCCAACATCATAGACTGCTATCTATTTATATTCTTCTAATGAATAAGTGCAAAACAACTCCAATTCCTTTCGCAGCTAGAGGAAGATGTTGTCTGGCTTAAAACTTACTATAATTTTTTGGACAGCCTTCACACTCTCTCTAAAATTCATCCACCATTCGACCGATTACAGCCTAGATATTGTATGATGTGCAAGAGCATATCCAAAGCCACCCTGGCGATTTTTAAATGTATCTAATTCATTCAACGCCTATTTGCATATCTAAGTCGGGCTCTAATCTCTTTAGGAATTTTGACCAAAAAAGCATTGCCCAAATGCCCCAAATATTAGAAGGATTAAACAAATGTCCTACCTAGTCATCTTACACCTCTTTAAAAAAAAGGTTGGGACGAAATTACCCTTGGATGCCTTTTGCGTTGAGCCAACATGCGACAATGGCGGGAGGGGTTCGAATGGGGTAAACACTGTGAGGCCCGCTATGGTGTTTGTGAGAAATCCACATCGCTCACATCTTTCGTAAAATCATTTTATGACAAGATGCCAAAAATGAGGTAAATCCAAAGCTTAAGTGGGCCACACAACAGAAAACAATGGAGATCATATACCCACGGTTGAAATATTATAGGGCTACATAAGCTTTGGATCAGGCTAATATTTTTATTCTTTCAGTCCATCCCTATGGTAACAAGTTTATGAGCATTTGGGCCCCTTTATGAACAATTTGGATTGCATTTAAACATCATAGTGGAGCCTAAAAAAGTTTAGGCATTTCCTTTCCACTATTTCCAATCGTGTGGCCCACCTAAGTTTCAAATCTGTCCAATTTTTTGTCTCATGTCTTGACATGATCTTCCAAAAAGAATGGATGGAGTGGATTTCCCACAAACATCACGGTGGGTCCAACATAGCTTACGGTAGTAGAAATTGCCACCAAAAAACATTTCTCTCGAAATCCATATTAATGTAATGTGACATGACGTGGAAAGGGTAATCAGACCTATCTAGAGATGGATGGTTATGCGGGGCCTACTGTCATGTATATATTATATCCATGCAGTCCATCCAATTTGAAAGTTTATTTTAGGGCTTGAGCCCAAAAATTAGGGATATCAAAGGCTTCTGTGGACCACACCATGGAAAGCAGTGAGATTGAAAACCTACCATTGAAAACTTTTTGGGGCCATAGAATTTTTTTGATGTAACTCATTTTTTGGCCTATGACGTTAAATTAAATTCTAAATCCAATAGACGGAGTGGATTCGACACATAGCCCACGGCAGGACCTACTACTCTTAACACATGACAACCTCAACTCTTACCACGTTACAACCTTGACCCTTACCACGTTACAACCACAACCCCGACCCTTATAACATGACAACCTCGACCCCTACCGCATAACAATGTCGACCCTTAACACATTATAACCATGACCCCGACCCTTATAACATGACACCCTCGACCCTTAACACATTATAACCATGACGACCTTGACCCTTACCACATTATAACCACTACCTCAACCCTTATAACATGACAACCTCGACTATAACATGACAACCTCGACCCTTGGCACGTTACAACCACGACCTCAACCCTTATAATATGACAACCTCCACCCTTAACACATTATAACCACGACCTCGACCCTTACCACCTTACAACCACGTCCTTGACCCTTGTAACATGAAAACCTCCACCCTTAGCACATGACAACATCGACCCTTCACATGACAACCTAGACCCTTAACACATGAAAACCTCTACTCTTGCCACATTACAACCATGACCTTGAGCCTTATAACATGAGAACCTCGACCCTTAACACATTATAACCACGACATTAACCCTTATAACATGGCGACCTTGACCTTTAGCACTTGACAATATCAACCCTTCACATGACAACCTCGACCCTTAACACATGAGAACCACAACTTAAAACCCTTAACACACAACGTCAGCCCTTAAAAAATGATATATGTTCATTATTTCCTAATGTAGAACATGTCACAAATACATTCCTAGCATGGTTGGGCCAAAAGAAGGTGGACCGTAAATTGACCGTAACTTTTGATCCGGGTATCGTTATGGGGTGTACAACCTATCAATCTTTACTGAAACGGGCCATCCGAGGTGAATCGACCTACAAAGTGGGTCGTATCTGTCCATTTCGCTAGAAAACGTACACTTTTAGCTCAAAAACGATTTTTTAGGGAAAAATTACTATTTTTAGTAATTACAAATTTGTTAATATTTTTATTTTTAGAGTTTTAGATTTTCTTCTTTTTTAGGATTAACTTGTAATCATGTTAGGACTCTTCTTGCAAAAGTTTATTTGGAATTTTTATATTTAGAAATTAGGTTTTAAAAGAATTTTAGAATTAGGATTTTTATTAGAATTAGAATTTTGTTAATTTTGGTAATTATGAATTTTGATTTTTTTTCTATATTAATGGTGTAACAGGGACACATCAAACAATTATCAATCAATTTACAAATTTCTAGAATTTATTTCTATTTATTCTTGTTTTTTCCTCGTGGATTCGAGAAGTCTCTGTGAGGAGTCCATGGAAGCTCCATGGATTCGGAGTAGTCATTCCCGAGTAAGACGGTGATCGACCTCATCACGTTCATCCCTGCGTCAATTGGTATCAGAGCGAGGACTCCCCTCGAACCAATGGCAAATAACGAAGGTATGGACCAAAATCTTGTGGATGGTGATCTAGGGATTCATCATCTTTTAGAAAGAATGAAAGCTTTCCACCGGGAGAGTTAGTTGACCATGCAAGGGCTGCAAGCAACTCTCAATCATATTGCGGATGCGCTAATTCCGTCCCGATACTAAGGCGATGCTCAATCGCCCGTGGTCGTCGTACGACACAACACCGATTTCCATAGAGCACCACTCAATGATGGTGAATCGCGGGCCACCACTTTGATTGTGATGAAGCCGTTATACATGCCAAAGGTAGAGATAAATTTACAGTGGCAAAAACATCTTTCGAACGAGGTGCACTGTAAACCAAAAAATCTGTAATGTGATCATCGATGTCAGGAGCAGTGAGAATCTCGTATCGAAAACAATGGTAGAAAAGCTGCAACTGAAAACAGAAATGCACCCATCTCCATACACAATTGGATGGATCAAGGAGGTTAACAAAACAGAGGTAACCGAACAATACACTATATAACACCCCGGATTTTGTCAATCTGGAGTTTGGCATCTTTAGACAATGGGTCAATCATAGCACCTTAATAACTTCTTAAAATTCGATTCCAAAGCCAAAGAGATCATTTAGAACCAAATTCTTTAGAAATTTAACGCGTATTAGCTAGCGCTACACTAAATTACCTGCAAAATTAGCACCAATAACTTTAAATACGATCCGCAAGAGCCAAAACGTGTAAGATAGTTGACGCTAGGTTACCCTAAAACCTAGGATCAATCTCTAAGCCCAGTTACCCTCGAGATCATTTGGAAACTCCGTATCGGACCTGGACCGAACGTCGAAAGTCCGATAGTAACGAACTTAGACGAATATGACTACCTAGTTGGACTTGACAATCACCTCGAAAATCAAGTCCAGACGATGTCCTGAGACCGTTTCCTTGAGTCCGGAGTGAAAAGTGTGAGAAAAGTGAATTTATTTAGAAATTAAATATAAATTTAAGAAATTTGGAACGTTTCACTTGCGCATTATTTTTTAAGTGTTCTAACTGTCAGAATTCGACCAAATTTCACCCTCGGATCAAGAAAATTTTCCCTTACATGTCCAAGGACTTGTGGCCTTGATCGGAGTTCGGTAACCGTTGAATTGACACTGGTCCGCCACGGACGATTTGGAAATCCGATCGGACTGAAAACTTAACTGACTAAAGATCCGATGTTAGTGAGCTTAAGTCCGACCGCATTTGATAACAGGACCTCCAAAAATGCTCCGTTGGATCGAAACAGACGTGATTTGGTTATAACTTAAGTATACCTTGGCCCCAAGCCTATTTCCGTCATTTTTGGGCCTATAAAAGGACCTTAAACCCTCACTCTCTCATCCCATACGAATTTGGGAAAACCTAGGAGAGAGAAGAGAGAAAGTGAGGGAGAAGTTGGTGCTACTTCCTAGGATTTTTCCCAGTCTCTCTACGTGCCTCATCCACCCTTCTGCATCGCTTTTCTGGCGACTTCGGCTTCGTTCCTAGGTAAGAAAATCCTAACCTGTTTTGAAGCCTAGGATAGTTCCAATGATGTTCTAGCTAACCTGTTTCATGCCTTAGGGAGCGTATCCGCCGTTGACGAAGACACGTCTTCTGAATCATATCGAATACGTATTTTCTAGTTTAAGGTGCGGACTATATGCGTTTAGGTTATGGTTTCTAAGACTTTCAATGTTAAGTAATGATTTATTCTTGCTTAGGATGCTATTTCACATGTATAAAGTGCTGTCCGTTTCGTTTTTCAGTTATACGTTGATTATGTTGAATATACTGTATTCCTCGTATTTGTAGAAAATACCGTATACGTATAAAATTTGGATTTGTGTTCAACATGATTATTTGCCGTGTATATATGCTTGTTGCATGTGTGACAACTCCTTAGCGAAAGGTCTTGCCCTAAATCACACCACGGCCAATATACGTTGTATATGTTAAAGTGTGTAGCCCACGTGTTTGTGAAAATGTCTAAATGAATACGGAACCCGGATTCATGCATGCCATGATTATCCGTCGTGGGTATATGCAAGTGGTATATGGGGCAACTCCCTAGTGAAAGGATTTGGCCTAATACATGTATAACCATCATACACACGTATGATAATGTATGTATTCTAAGTGTTTGTAAGAATGACTGAATGAATATGGAATTCGCTTTCGTTCTCGCCATGACCAACTGTCATGGATATATGGTTGTTGTATTGGCGATAACCCTTTGACGAAAGGATTCGCCCTAATACGTATGTTAACTAATACATACCATGTATGATATAAGGTGTATGCTAAGTGTTTGTAAATATGTCTATATGAATAAATTACTTATAAACTGTTCTTTAAATGGATGTTTAGATAGGATTCTCAGCCACTCTAATGATGTGCATGATTTCCTTCATGAATCATGTAACGCATATTATCCATGTTAATTGTGTGTATGGTTTCCTCCATGGATTGATTAACCTATATGAATCATATTACATGTGCGTATGATTTTCTCCATGTACTGTATTTACATTTAAGTTATATTTCATGAATATTCGTATGAAAGTAGGATATGAATCATATGCCTGTATTTGAGCTTGATCGTGATTGGGGCTGTACTACAGTCCAGGTAATCGATAACCGTACTCCAAATGGTGGTTGAGGTTGTTCGCCACGTAGGATGAGTTTAACGAATTTGAGTCGTGCTTGGGATGTTCGGCAGTGGTTAAGCCACACGGAGTGCTTATGCATTCCATATCGTTCAACTCAACGTGCGCTTGGCCTAGTTGAGCTTATCAAGTAACCCGATTGACCGATGCTTGTTCACCATGTTTGGTCGCCACTGTTTGAATCTAAGGCACTGAGCTTACCACTGAAACTCCCGTTAACCATGGTACCAAGATCCCCTAAGACTCATGAGCCGGGCATGGTGGTATGGGACACCGTGGTCGAGCTGTCGGCATACGCTGGGGCCACAAACCTTCCCGTAGTGACCAGTGAGCACCCTACTCAGAGCAGATTATGGTGGTATGGGACACTATATTCTTGCTGTCGGCCTACTCTGTTTGGTGATTGGGGAGTGGAGCAACGATTGCGCACAACGGCCCTGGCAGCCCTCTGTAGTGACCTTGAGTCTATCCTGAGACTGCATTGGGGCGACGAGTCCTATTGTAGTCTTAAGGATATAAATAAGCCTGTATTGATAAGGTGATAGGGGAGAGGAGCAACGATTGCGCATAACAGCCCTTGCAACGACCTAGAACCATGACATCGTATGAGATTCCCTAGGACTGACAACCATAGAATGGATCAACGTTGGGAATTGATACAAGGGAGGTGTCTTAGCTTCCCAATCCTGCTATATGAAAAGGACTAATAAGAACTTGGTAAGCATATGCATAACACCGCATTGCATGTGCTAACGGCGTTTGTGATAGAGCACTGAGGAAGTGAGTCATGCCGCGATCGTTAGATGATGTTGCTGAGGGGATTGTGGTGAGGGCATGCATCATTCTTCATGTCATCCTTGCATTAACAAGAGATCTAGGACTTATTTGATTATACTGTTTTATCATTACTGCTTGATTGAATTGATAACATGTTAACCTTTGCTGTATAGTTTCCACTGAGTTAGCTACTCACTCCCACGTTACGGGATGGTGTTGTACACACCAAACAGTCCCTGTTTTAATTTCAGATGATGACGATGCTTGCGAATCAGAGCCGGACTTTATGATGATGAGGAGGATTCCTCCTATATGCAGGTTCTGATCGACGGGTTTACAGGGTTACTGATTAGATGCCAATACACTTGGTATTTTGCCTTTTATTTAAACACCCATGTATATTCTTTTCTTTCTATTTTGGAGTATACATGTATTTAGTTAACCTGGTAACATGTTCACACTCTGGAGACTTACAATCTATTATACATTTATATATTTATCACAGTCTTCCGCTTGAGAAACTTAACTGTCTCTGGAGTATGATATGTTGTTTTGGCTTAATCCACTTCATGTTTTATGCACTACTACATCCGACATTCATCCACCATTGAAAATGTTGCATAAGTGATGTTCTGGAACTCGGGAGTGGAGTTTATGCTCGACCCCCGATTTCTGGGATGTTACAGATGGTATCAGAGCATGATTTGGATTAAATTGGACCTGGGTTATGGTCACACACCGCACGCTGACGCCAATTTAACGTAGGAGGGTGCGAGAACAATCTAGAAACAAGTTTAGGACCTCCCAGTTTGTTTGTTGGCGAAAGTTTATTGAAAACGATCGCCGAGATCGAGTCTATGCGCACTCCTGATCACACAAGGCGATCCCAAATCACTTCTAGACTGTCAATTGACGGGTATAGACAGCATTACACCCCATTCCAGCCATTAGAAATCGCAAATTTTGAACAGAGATCAGATTAGTTCCGAAATTGCCCGAAATGACTCAAATCGGAAGAGGGGGCCAAACGAACATGTTTTAGAAGGTTCCAAGGTGGGAACCAAACGTTTTTGGGGCCTAGGGGGCAGGAGGTCCTCGCCCATTTGGCGAGGCCTTGCCAAATTGTCTAGAGAGAGGCGAGGCCCTCGCCGGTCAACGGGCTCGGGCGGGCCGTCTGGGCCGATCGTGTTTGGGGCTTAGTGGAACCCTATGGTATAGGGTTCGACCCCTATTTCATCCCCATTCTGCTACTTCCTTCACAAACCACCCTCCCATGCTTTCCTTTTTCTTCAAAACTGCTTCAATCTCCTTCAAATCGCCCTTCTAACCTCTCTTTCTCTTGTTTTCCTTCAAGGTTCACGTTCCCCTACCGTCCTCAGCCATACCCATCACCTACTCCTTCCATTTTCTTTGATTTGAGCTCTCACATCTCCCATTTGACTCTCAAATTCGTGTAAGTCCTCTAACCCATCTTCTTTTGTTGTTCTTCCTCTTCTTTCCCTTTCATTAGACGCTTTACACTCCCATATCGGGTCCAAATACGTGGAGACCCAAAGATCTCAGCCCTTCCCTTCATTTTCTTCATTTTCCATGGCTCATTATGAGCTAGTTATAGTCATCTTCTCGATCTTTATGCTTTACCGTCGGGTGAGACCAAATACGGTAGCTTAGTCCATAAACAGTGATCATCTAGTGCTAGGACATCTAGAGTTTTGAACCTAGAGTTAGTACTCCTAGATTTTGAAAGATTTGATGATGTAGGAAATTCAATTTCAATTAGATAATCTTGACTCTTTAAGCGATAGAACAATCCCCTGTAGTAGAAATGGTATGAAACCATTTAGCGTATAAGCTTAGGCTTTGGATTACAGCTAGTGAGTTACAGACTAGTCTACTAGTTATATTAAGTAGTGTAAAGCCTGTATATGCTAAGGAATAGTAGGTTAGATTTGGTTGGAGTAGAACCTCATTCCTTAGATAGATCCCCGTAATACTCAGAGGCGTCTTTAGTAACTCTTAGGAAAGCCGTTTCGATTTAGAGACTATTCATGCATAGTCAAACCAGCACGCCCCTTAGAATTCCCCTTAGAAGTGCCCTCCCAAGGACTTGGTACAATCAGAGACACGGAGTAGAGAAACTATATATAAGCGAAGTATTCGCGGTTTGAATCGAATTCTTAATCCTAGTGGTTACCAATAAATCCAATGCTCTGATCAAGCAGAAGATCGGCATCGACTCGGATTAAGAATTGATACAACAAATTTTTTGTCCTAACTAGACAGAAAGTCTATGTATCCGGCTCAGACCCACTACACAACTTTTCTTCCGTGTTGGCCCGACCACCTACAACCAAAAGTTATTGCTTTGCCTTTGGGAAATATTGAGGACATATAGCCAATAGAAATTAGGCAGCTTGCCACCAACCCACACCTGCCCCTGAACTCAACCACAATAGAGATTGGGCTCATGTCTACAACCATAGGTACCAATGTCATAAAACACATCATTACCAGAAGAAGACCAATGTATTGAGAGGTAGTTCTCATTTTATGTCAAGGATAGGCCCTAAGTTACACCTCGTTCTGATATACAGATCGAGACATAGAGTCTTGAGTCTTAAGAAGGACTAAGTTTTTAAAGGGGGTAGAACGTATTGAGCCCAATCTAGCTAGGATTAGCTAATACAACCGTTGGATTAGAGTAGCGCAGCGAAAGCGTGGTTGGCCTCTTCCCCATTGGCCTAGGATCGAAGAAGTTGATTTAGGTTATATGTAAGGTTAGGTCATTAAATATGATTTGAATCTTCCTTAGAATGTCAATACTAAAGTCTTTCTAGGGACTCATTACCCTTAGCCAATTTCGGGGACGAAATTATTTTTAAGGGGGGTAGATTGTAACACCCCGGATTTTTGCCAATCTGGAGTTAGGCGTCCTTAGACAATGGGTCAACTATAGCACCTTGGTAACTTCTCAAAATTCGATTCCAAAGCCAAAGAGATCATTTAGAACCAAATTCTTTAGAAATTTAACGTGTATTAGCTAGTGCTATACTAAATTACCTGAAAAATTAGCACCAATAACTTTAAATATGATCCGCAAGAGCCAAAACGTGTAGGATAGTTGACGCTAGGTTACCCTAAAACCTATGATCAATATCTAAGCTCAGTTACCCTCGAGATCATTTGAAAACTCCGTATCGGACCTGGACCGCACGTCGAGAGTCCGATAGTGACGAACTTAGACGAATATGACCGCCTAGTTGGACTTGACAATCACCTCGAAAATCAAGTCCAGACGATGTCCTGAGACCGTTTCCTTGAGTCTAGAGTGAAGAGTGTGAGAAAAGTGAATTTATTAAGAAATTAAATATAAATTTAAGAAATCTGGAACGTTTCACTTGCGCGTTATTTTTTAAGCGTTCTGACTGTCAGAATTCGACCAAATTTCACCCTCGGATCAGGAAAATTTTTCCTTATATGTCCAAGGACTTGTGGCCTTGATCGGAGTTCGGTAACCGTTGAATTGACACTGGTCCACCACGGATGATCTGGAAATCCGATCGGACTGAAAACTTAACTGACTAAAAATCCGATGTTAGTGAGCTTAAGTCCGACCGCATTTGATAACAGGACTTCCAGAAATGCTCCGTTGGATCGAAACAGACCCGATTTGGTTATAACTTAAGTATACCTTGGCCCCAAGCCTATTTCCGTCATTTTTGGGCCTATATAAGGACCTTAAACCCTCACTCTCTCATCCCATACAAATTTGGAAAAACCTAGGAGAGAGAATAGAGAAAAGAGAGAGAAAGTGAGGGAGAAGTTGGTGCTGCTTCCTAGGATTCTTCACAGTCTCTCTACGTGCTTCATCCACCCTTCTGCATCGCTTTTCCAGCGACTCCGGCTTCGTTCCTAGGTAAGAAAACCCAAACCCTAACCTGTTTTGAAGCCTAGGATAATTCTAATGATGTTCTAGCTAACCTGTTTCATGCCTTAGGTAGCGTATCCGTCGTTGACAAAGACACATCGTCTGAATCATATCGAATACGTATTTTCTGGTTTAAGATGCGGACTATATGCGTTTAGGTTATGGTTTCCAAGACTTTCAATGTTAAGTAATGATTTATTCTTGCTTAGGATGCTATTTCACATGTATAAAGTATTGTCCGTTTCGTTTTTCAGTTATACGTTGATTATGTTGAATATACTGTATTCCTCGTATTTATAGAAAATACCGTATACGTATAAAATTTGAATTTGTGTTCAACATGATTATTTGCCGTGTATATATGCTTGTTGCATGTGTGACAACTCCTTAGCGAAAGGTCTTGCCATAAATCACGCCATGGCCAATATACGCTGTATATGTAAAGTGTGTAGCCCACGTGATTGTGAAAATGTCTAAATGAATACGGAACCCAGATTCATGCATGCCATGATTATCCGTCGTGGGTATATGGGGCAACTCCCTAGTGAAAGGATTTGGCCTAATACATGTATAACCATCATACACACGTATGATAATGTATGTATTCTAAGTGTTTGTAAGAATGACTGAATGAATATGGAATTCGCTTTCGTTCTCGCCATGACCAACTGTCATGGATATATGGTTGTTGTATTGGCGATAACCCTTTGACGAAAGGATTCGCCCTAATACGTATGTTAACTAATACATACCATGTATGATATAAGGTGTATGCTAAGTGTTTGTAAATATGTCTATATGAATAAATTACTTATAAACTGTTCTTTAAATGGATGTTTAGATAGGATTCTCAGCCACTCTAATGATGTGCATGATTTCCTTCATGAATCATGTAACGCATATTATCCATGTTAATTGTGTGTATGGTTTCCTCCATGGATTGATTAACCTATATGAATCATATTACATGTGCGTATGATTTTCTCCATGTACTGTATTTACATTTAAGTTATATTTCATGAATATTCGTATGAAAGTAGGATATGAATCATATGCCTGTATTTGAGCTTGATCGTGATTGGGGCTGTACTACAGTCCAGGTAATCGATAACCGTACTCCAAATGGTGGTTGAGGTTGTTCGCCACGTAGGATGAGTTTAACGAATTTGAGTCGTGCTTGGGATGTTCGGCAGTGGTTAAGCCACACGGAGTGCTTATGCATTCCATATCGTTCAACTCAACGTGCGCTTGGCCTAGTTGAGCTTATCAAGTAACCCGATTGACCGATGCTTGTTCACCATGTTTGGTCGCCACTGTTTGAATCTAAGGCACTGAGCTTACCACTGAAACTCCCGTTAACCATGGTACCAAGATCCCCTAAGACTCATGAGCCGGGCATGGTGGTATGGGACACCGTGGTCGAGCTGTCGGCATACGCTGGGGCCACAAACCTTCCCGTAGTGACCAGTGAGCACCCTACTCAGAGCAGATTATGGTGGTATGGGACACTATATTCTTGCTGTCGGCCTACTCTGTTTGGTGATGGGGGAGTGGAGCAACGATTGCGCACAACGGCCCTGGCAGCCCTCTGTAGTGACCTTGAGTCTATCCTGAGACTGCATTGGGGCGACGAGTCCTATTGTAGTCTTAAGGATATAAATAAGCCTGTATTGATAAGGTGATAGGGGAGAGGAGCAACGATTGCGCGCAACAGCCCTGACAGCCCTTGCAGCGACCTAGAACCATAACATCGTATGAGATTCCCTAGGACTGACGACCCTAGAATGGATCAATGTTGGGAATTGATACTAGGGAGGTGTCTTAGCTTCCCAATCCTGCTGTATGAAAAGGACTAATAAGAACTTGGTAAGCATATCCATAACACCGCATTGCATGTGCTAACGGCATTGGTGATAGAGCACTGAGGAAGTGAGTCATGCCGCGATCGTTAGATGATGTCGCAGAGGGGATTGTGGTGAGGGCATGCATCATTCTTCATGTCATCCTTGCATTAACAAGAGATCTAGGACTTGTTTGATTGTACTGCTTTATCATTACTGCTTGATTGAATTGATAACATGTTAACTTTTGTTGTATTGTTTCCACTGAGTTAGCTACTCACTCCCACGTTATGGGACGGTGTTGTACACACCAAACAGTCCCTGTTTTAGTTTCAGATGATGACGATGCTTGCGAAGCAGAGCCGGACTTTATGATGATGAGGAGGATTCTTCATATATGCAGGTTCTGATCGACGGGTTTACAGGGTCACTGATTAGATGTCAATACACTTGGTATTTTGCCTTTTATTTAAACACCCATGTATATTCTTTTCTTTCTATTTTGGAGTATACATGTATTTAGTTAACCTGGTAATATGTTCACGCTCTGGAGACTTACAATCTATTATACATTTTATATATTTATCACAGTCTTCCGCTTGAAAAACTTAACTGTCTCTGGAGTATGATATGTTGTTTTGGCTTAATCTACTTCATATTTTATGCACTATTATAGCCGACATTCATCCACCATTGAAAGTGTTGCATAAGTGATGTTCTGGAACTCGGGAGTGGAGTTTATGCTCAACCTCCGATTTTCGGGATGTTACACACTATCTCATTTTCAATTGGTAAAAATTATAAGGATCAAGTATTTTGTGACGTAGTCAACATGGAAACTTGTCACATGTTACTTGGTCGACCATAACAATATAATGTTAATGCTACACAGAGCCGGGATAACTTATTTATGTTTATTGAAGATGGTAGAAAGTTTATCCTCGTCCCTATGGGAATGGAGATCCAACTCAAGACTTCTAAAGTTGAGGAATAGTTTCTCATAAGCAAACATGATTTCGTTAAACAATATGAGGAGGCGAGGGATGTAGATGCCTTAGTTGAAAAGGAAAATTATATGGAGCCTGTGAACATCCCAGGGCGTGTTTGGCGCATGGTATTAGATGGGCTTAGGTGGGATGGAATTGCATCCGGTCCTATGCCAATTCCACTCCATGTTTGGGAAGAATGGAAAAGCTTGGAATTAGATCAGATGGAATTGCATTGGGTTCCGTGCCAATTTCACTCAATAATAGCAAGTTGTGTAGGTCCCACCATGATGTGTGACTATATCCACACTGTCCACCCATTTTTTGAGATCATTTTAGGGCATGGGCCAAAAAATTAGGCAGATCTAAAGATCAAATGGACCACACCATAGAAAGCAACGGAGATTGAATACTTACCGTTGAAAACAAATGAGGTTACAAAACAAATGAACGGTTTAGATATAACACGTGTGTTATTCTCAATAGTTTCAAATGACGGTAGGTATATCCATTCAATGTACCCACCATATTACAAACAAAGCATGGAATTAAGCTTATCTCATGGTAACAGGGGACAATCCCTGCCATGGGTAATAATTATGTTTTTTAAATCCCATCCCACCTAATCCTTCCCAATGCCATTCCCCAAACACACCCCTAGAGGATTTGAAACCAGTGTTGCAGGAGTTCTAGGCGATTATGCTCAATGAACTTCCTAATAAATTACCTCCCATGCGAGATACTAGGGCTGAAAGTTGTGCGGGTTCAACCCGACCGACCCGACATTGGGTTGGGCTTGGGTAGGATGTATCAGGTTTGGTCTCAGGCTTGGGCCATACAAATGCCAACCCGATAAAACTTGGGTTGAGCTCGGGTTAAGGTCTTGGGTTGCCCGACCCAATCCGAACCTGATCAATATATAAGTTCCTTATAGATGAATTATAATTGAGTGCGGATCATTTGTGTTGAAGGCATGGGAAATTCTAACGCCGTCGGATTTCATTAGTCCACGTCATTTCCAATGACTCAACCTAACAAGATACACCAGATTTCTCTCTCCCAAATAGATTGCTTGATACACAATACGACTTTTAGAGTAGTTGTCCTATATTTCAGCTTGTTTGTTTAGAAAAAATGTTCTTTACGATGAATAACTACATATATAATTAATAAAATTATAGGTATAAAAAATAAAACTTGTATTGAAAATATAATAGACTGATGTAATAATGAAAATATTAGTATATATCTACCCGACCAACCCGGCCAACCTGACCGAACCTGCTTGGGTTGAGAATTCCCAACCCGAGGCTGGGTTGGGTTGGGTTAAGGTTGAGGTATAGGAACCTTGTGTTGGGCTAGGGTTGAGCACCAACCCGCCCGATTTTCAGCCCTAAAATATACGAAACCACATTGATTTTATCTCAAGGGCAAGTCTGCCTAATTGCCCACATTATTAGGAAGAATGTAAGATCTTGCAATCTGATTCATACTACTCAAGTCAAGGAGAACATGAGTCAAGTCAAGGAGAGTGTGAGTACATATATTCTTTCAGCTCAAGAGCCTAATGCAAACTACAAGAGAAGGGCTAATAAACATTGGCGTTAGAAGTTATCTGAGAATCATGAGCCACGTCCCTTGAGTAACTCTAGGACGAGTTTTTTTCAAATGGAGGGGTCTAATGTAGAACGTGTCACAGATACATTCCTAGCATGGTTGGGCCAAAACAAGGTGGACTGTAAATTGACCGTAACTTTTGATCTGGGTGTTGTTACAAGGTGCACAACCTATCAATCTTTACTGAAACGAGCCATCAGAGGTGAATCGACCCACAAGTGGGTCGCATCTGTCCCTTTCGTCAGAACACACATGCTTTCAGCTCAAAAACGATTTTTTTAAGGAAAAATTACTATTTTTAGTAATTCTGATTTTTTAATATTTTTATTTTTAGAGTTTTAGATTTTCTTCTTTTTTAGGAATAACTTGTAATCATGTTAAGACTCTTCTTGCACAAGTTTATTTGGAATTTTTATATTTAGAAATTAAATTTTAAAAGAGTTTTATTAGAATTAGGATTTTTATTAGAGTTAGAATTTTGCTAATTTTTGTAATTACGAATTTTATTTTATTTTATTTTTCTATATTAATGGTAAAACAAGGACAACTATATCAATTTACGAATTTCTAGAATTTATTTCTATTTTTTCTTGTTTTTTCCTTATGGATTCGAGGAGTCTCTGTGATGAGTCCAGAGAAGCTCCATGGATTCTGAGTTTTTTAATATTTTTATTTTTAGAGTTTTAGATTTTCTTCTTTTTTAGGAATAACTTGTAATCATGTTAGGACTCTTCTTGCACAAGTTTATTTGGAATTTTTATATTTAGAAATTAAATTTTAAAAGAGTTTTTTTAGAATTAGGATTTTTATTAGAGTTAGAATTTTGCTAATTTTGGTAATTACGAATTTTATTTTATTTTATTTTTCTATATTAATGGTATAACAAGGACAACTATATCAATTTACGAATTTCTAGAATTTATTTCTATTTTTTCTTGTTTTTTCCTTATGGATTCGAGGAGTCTCTGTGATGAGTCCAGAGAAGCTCCATGGATTCAGAGTAGTTATCCCTGAGGAAGACGGTAATTAACCTCATCGCGTTCATCCTTGCGTCTTCCAAGGTAATGCATTACAAAATCTAAATATTTTCTCTGTCATTGTCTTCCACATGATAACCACAACCATCATTATCTACCTCAAATCGCTTATGACAATCACTTCTCCCCATAATAATAACCACCACCATCCCTTTTTATCCACAACCAAAAGTGGCTTCCATCTATAAGGAAAAACTATTCTAAAAAAATAAAATAAATAATTCATTTAAAATGTCTTCCACGTATTAGTGGCTTGCCCATATGCTGGAGAAGTTAATGGCGATGAACGTACGCTAGAAAATGCAGTCGAAAGGAGTGGTGGTGGGTCATTGGAAAATATTTTTGAAAAGGAAGAAGCCTCAGGAAAACTGCAAAGAAAGAAGAAAAATAAGCTCTGTACAAACACCAAGTTCCGAGGACGGGCAATTTAGTTCAATTCTTTTTCTAAATGACTACCCTCAGAATATTTGAAGCTTCCCATCCATTTAGAGATTTTTACTATACCTCAATGTTAGTACGGTCAAAATCTCATCTCTTTATCATATTTTTTAGCCTAACACAAACTTCATCATCCACAACAAATGATTGGGCATATCTATACCTAGGATCAATGTATTCTGTAACGGTGATAGTGGCCATAACGATCACCACCACCATCGATATGGGTATCGGCTGTAATTGCCAATATGGGCGCGTAACGACCGTTACAACCCCGTAACGGTTGAAAAAAAATTTTTGCTCAAAAAATTATGAAAAAATATCTAGAAAATCCATAATAATGTAAATATTCCAAATATGTATTTATTTTTTGTTTTGTATATGTTTATGGTAGTGTAACAATCCACTCTTTAGTGAGAGTGTTATATCAGGTTGTCTAGTGAATTTGTGAACCTGATTATGTTTCTAATGTTTACACATCACAACAAGCATTAAAACTAGAAATTAAATAAATAAAAAGAGGCAAAATTACTGCTTTTTCAACTTTTTTGAACAATCGCTCAGAGCTTCTATTTGCTTAAATCACTTCGATCTACGGTTTTAATTTTAAAAACTATTGTAAGAGGTTGAAATTTGTTATAAAATAATCTAACAGAGTTTTTGGAATGAGGAGAAAATGGATTTAAATAGAAAAAAATGGTCGTTTTTCGACCGTTACGGAGGTAACGGTTGTTATACCTCATAACGGCCTTTACGGCCACCGTAACGGTCGATACGATCCCAAAAAAAACTTCCTTGTTTCACCCCTGTATCGTGTAACGGTCATGGCCGTTACTTGTATGTATCAGCCTTTACGGGTGTATCATAACAAATACGGAATACTTTGCCTAGGATTTAGATAGTAACCTGTTGCATAAAGTTTGTGATGGAGTTATTATGTCCATCTATTGTCAATCATCTTCCAATTGCATCCCTATTTGTACTATCACGTTGAATCGTTAGCTTCGCCTTATCCATGGCATCGTAAAGGAAGCTTATGGTTAGGTGCTTCATCGGTTTCAACAAGACGGTGTACCCTTATTAGTGGCTCCATCACCTGTAAAATCTTCTAGACGTTCTTCCAATATTTGTTGTCCCTTATAGTTTTCACAACCTCAACCGGTATCTCTGATGTCTTCTTCCTATGTTTAGTGTTGAGTAAGGTATTCCATAATGGTAATAGTGGTCATTACGACCACCACCATTACCTTTACGATACGGGTCGTAACGGTTGTTACGACCCCCATAACGGCTTTTACGGTCTTTTTATATATTTTTTTAAAAAATTATTGAAAGGAAAAAACCCAAAAAACCTATATCTGCCCTGAAACATTGGAAACAAAAAATGAAAAACTTGTATTTGTCCCATAACAGACCATTACAGGGCCGTTATAGTCTTTACAACGGTCATTAATGGCCGTTACGAGCAATTTTTTTCCATAACGGCCATTACAACTGTTACACCCTTGTAACGTGTAACGTTTGGCACTATTACCTTTAAGTAACGACCTTTACGGTACACCATGGTGTTGAGGAAATCTCTAAGCAGTGTTCGAAATATCGGTATTGCATTATGTATCGCATTCTTGGGATACCGATACATATCAGTTATCGCATGGGATATATTGGTTGTATTGCATAATGTATCGTTGTTGTTGGAAACATAGGGAAACATTGGGAAATTGGTTGATTTTTTTAATGAAACTTCAGTGATTCTTAAAAAAGACATCAATAAACACTTACAAATCAAAACATTACAAATGTAACTAATAGGTTTTCTTTGTATGGGGTCCTAATCTATGCGTTGTCTAACTAAATTGATGCAAGTATATTCAAGGTCTATTCATATCATTTATAAATGTAAGAAGACGTGTGGAAACACAAGCAATACTTTCAAAAGCAAAAAGAGAATCATTAGATAAGGTTACATGTTTGATTTTACGTTTGGACACAAAGATTGCAACCAATTTATGAGAAATTAGGAAATTTTGATTTTCTTCAATTTTCCGCAACTTAGCCCATCTCCTATAAATCGTGAAATTGAAGTTCCCAATCCATGATTTTTTGTAACAATTTGACACCGATTTAACATGATTTATGGAAAAATAAAATAAAATAAAAGATCAAAAATAAAAAATGCTCATTGGATTGAACATGTGGGATATATCGCACTACTTGTGCTTTTCGTATCGGACAGGTGGGATACAAGATATATCATGGGATATATCGAACGATATTGTCAATATTTTAAACACTTATCTTGGGAAGCAAACATGTCACTCAACTCTCCCCTATGCTAGTACACACTCTCCAGGACTATACAGTTAGTTGCAAATATAGTCGCCGCAGGCTTAAGCAACTTGTTTCCCTTTGTAAACCTCCTCATTATTGCGACTCCTTGATTACGGTTGTAAATAAATGTCGTCACTTCTCTTGCCATTTCAACCATTTCCTTAGCACTCTTCTTCATCTTCCCAATATCTTCCAATGTAAGATCAATATAGTGGGCAGCGCATGATGACTAAAATGTGTGGTCTCTTTATCATCAACTTTTGTCCTACAGCCTTATATGTTGCTTCGTTATTTGTCACTATCTGCGCCACATTCTCCTCTCCAATCTCATCCACCACTTTTATCCATAAGGGAAAAAATATAAGTAGCATTTTTTGTTTCATCCGATGCATCAATTGACTTATAGTACACCGTTCTCAAGTAGTAGTATACCATAAAATTGATCATGATGCATTGGTTGGGCCAGTCCAACCATCACACATGATCGTGCATCCTCTGGCCTGTCATATGGGTTTAAAGGTGGCCATGTATGCTTTGCATCCGCATCCTCTGAATTTGCCCATTTCCCCCTACTCTCCCTAGTCGTGAGAGCTTTAATTCATTTGCATACTGCTCCTACTGCATCAATTACTACATGCTTATATGGAGAATTGGCTGGATTATGGGGTATGTTGGCATGTATAAATAACTTTGTTGCTCCCTACTCAACTTCTCAATAGAAGTTTTATTACACATTTGTTTTATCTTCTTTTGTTTAGTTGATTTTTACCTAAACAAGATCGGATCAATAGAGTCTCATTGGCTCATTTTCTTCCTCATCGAAATCCACAAGGGCATGATGTGAAGATGTCTCCCATCGACTACCAAACATACGTTCTTATCCACCCAACCTACCCCCACTTACAAATGTAGTCACACTCTCCCCCTCCCCCTCCCCCTCAATCACTTATAGACCCCACGCCAAATATGCACTAACATTCTTCATCTTCACGACCAAGGTGCACACTCTCTCTCCTATCTATAGTTATTTTCCAATTTAAATCTTCATCAGAATCAATGATCTCTTCATCACGAACGCTCATATAGTCGGGACCAAACACCTCCTGTCGAGCTACTTCCAGAATCGCATCTTTCTTCTTTTGCACAACAGTTTATTTTCCCTTCAACTCATCCAAATTGGCTAGCATCAAGATCATTCTCTTTTGCCACTCTAGTACATCCCACAACTTCACCATTTTGATGTGCTAAATGTTGTTTGAATCACGTAATTCCACCAGTTATTACTCTATCGTAATAATTGCACTTCATTTGATGCCTGCTAGGAGTGCACATCGAACCGGTAGAACCGTGGAACCGGACCGGAACCAACCAAACAGTCTGGTTCTAGAGTACACCAGTTCCAGTTCCAAATATTAAGGAACCGTTTAGTTCAGTTTAGTTCTAGATTGGGGAATTTAGAACCAAACCAAACCGTGGATCCGAACCATGGAATCGAACTTGGAACCGTGAGTTTACAATATATTTTAGTTGTATATTTGACTCATGATTTATGGTTTACAATGCACCCTTTGATTGTTTTCATATATGTATTTTTTCACACCCTATACAATATCTAAACCATTCATCAAATGGATCACAACACAAATGGACATGGGCTAAATTATAAAATAAAACATGCAATTGAGCTGGATTATAAAAAGCCCATTACCGTGGAACCGATCCGGAGCCGAACCGGTTTTCACGGTCCGGCTCTGGTTCGGTTCTAGGGTGCTAACGGTCCGGTTCCGGTTCCGGTTCCGGTTCCAAAAATCCTAGAACAGTAAGGAACGGTTCGGTTCCGGTTTCACCCCAGAACCGGACCGAAACGAACTATGTGCATCCCTAATGCCTACTACCATCTATCCTCTGACATGTCTTCCAATATTCTCGCTTCCTTGTTGGCCAGACATTTTCTTAGCTAGATATGGATATGGCCTATGAGTCTACTCGATTATCTAAGCCTAAATACAATTTTTGTAAGAGAATGAATTCATTAATAATCGAAAATTATAACTAGATGTAAATAGATTAATGAAATAAAGTTCTAACTTCTAAATCTAATCAATATAGAAGAAGAAATTAAGTACTAAACCCTACGAAGCTCCCAAACCTACCCAGAATAAGAAAATATAAACATAAAGTAACTAATTCGAAAAAATTTAAAAAAAAAAAAAAGAACCAATAATGACAATATGACATTCAAGCATATCATGTGATCTTATATTAATACCACATCTTATTCAATTGTCAAACCCCAAAAAAAAAAAAAAAAAAAAAAGGAAAGAAAAGAAAAAGAAACAAAGAGAAAGAAAGAAAGAAAGAAAAAGAAAAAAAGAAAAAGACATTTCTTAATTTTAAAAAATCAGTCGAAAATAGCCCAAAAAAAAACATATAGAAAAAAAAGAAAATCACATCCATAAAAATAAAAAATAAAATAAAATAAAATAAAACTTGAATCAATAATAACATTCAAGCGCATCATGTGTTTTGCTATGATTAACACATCATATTCAACCATTAAAACAAACAAATAAAAAAATTTTGAAAAAGAAATTGTTTTTTACTAATTTTTAAAAATCGTCTGAAAATAGTCCAAAATACAAAAATAAAATATAAGAAAATTAGAAAATCAATTGCCTAATTTGTAATCAAATTTGTTTTGCTATGATTAACACATCATATTCAACTATTAAAACAAAAAAAAAAAAAAAAAAAAAAAAAAAAAAAAAGATTGAAAAAGAAATTGTTTTTTACTAATTTTTAAAAACCATCTGAAAATAGTCCAAAAATACAAAAATAAAATATAAGAAAAATAGAAATTCAATTGCATAATCTGTAATCAAATCTGTTTTACTATGATTAACACATCATATTCAACTATTAAAAAAAAGATTAAAAAATTTATTTATTTTTATATAATTTTTAAAAGTCAGCCGAAAATAGTCTGAAATACAAAAAAGAAAAAGAAAATCAATTGCATAATCTGTAAAAAGGACATTTATATGCTCTATTATGATTAACACATCATATTCAACCACTAAAATAGAAAAAGATCGAAAAAAATTGTTTTTTCCTAATTTCTAAAAATCGATTAAACATAATCATTTTATTATTATTATTATTATTATTTAAAGAAAATCGATTGCATAATCTGTAAAAAAACACATTTATATGTTCTACTCAGTGTTAGAAGTATCGGTATCGCTACAAGTTTTGTTGCCCAGGGATATAGAAACAATATCAATGTAACCAATAATATCGCTAATAATCGAAAATGTGGGGAAAATGGTGGAATTTTCTGCGAAATTTCAAGAGAAGTTATAATGTACATATTTGCATATTTAGAAATTTATAAAAAAATAATAAAAAAAAAATTTTAAAAAAAAAATTGCAAAAAGAATGCATACATAACAAGTTTCCATTTAATGGGGTCTTAAAAGCATGTGTTGTTGTAAGAAATCAGTCCAACCATCCCATCTAGCCTATTTAACCATCCAACCTTCCATCCAAACATCCATCAATATTGCAAAATATCAACAACACATGACATTTCACTAAGAAATCATTAACAATTGGAAAGGAAACGAAAGATTGTGGTCTCAATATGGTGCATGTTGCGATATCAATAATATTGAGATGTTATCAATATTATTAATGACAAATTGAACAATACATAAAACCATGTGCCCATGAAAAAAATATATATATAATAAACAAAATTTTGATGATATCAATATGTTGGCGATATTATTAAAATATCGTCGATACACTTGTGATACAAGTACTACCTAGAATATACATAGTCGAAAATATTAGCAATGCATTAGCGATATTGATGCATTGGCAATACAAGCGACACCTAGAATTTACGTAGTTGGAAATATTGGCAATTACATTAGCAATATTGATACGTTGGCGATACTTAATGATACATTGCTAATACCTGGAATTTCTGATACTACCAACGTCATCGGTATCGCTACCCGTGTTATCAATATCACTGAGCTGGAGATAAAGATAATCTGGAAGATATTTCGATAACATTGGAGATAATTCAAACAGTGTTCTAATATGATTAACACATAATATTCAACCATTAAAACAGAAAAAGATAGATAAAAAGATTTTTCTAATTTTTAAAAATCGATTGAAAATAGTCTGAAAATAAAAAGAATGCAAAAAATAGAAAATCAGTTGCATAATCTGTAAAATGTTCATTGATATGTTGTACTATTATTAACACATCATATTGAACTAGTAAAACAAAAAAAAAAAGATTGAAAAAATTATTTTTCGTAATTTTTAAAACTTGGCTGAAAATAGTCTAAAATTTAAAAAAAAAAAAAAGAAAAGAAAATCAGTTTTATAATTTGTACAATTCATATTGATATGTTCTACTATGATTAACACATCATATTCAACCATTAAAACAAAACAAAAAAAAAAGATTGAAAAAAAATGATTTTTCCTAATTTTAAAAAATAAGCTGAAAATAGTCTCATTTTTTTAAATGCAAAAAATAAATAAATAAATAAAATCAGTTGCATAATCTGTAAAATGCACATTAGTATGTTCTAAACACATCATATTCAACCATAACAACAGATTAGAAAAAAGGTATAAATACCTGTTTTCGGAAGGAAAAAAAAATTGGAAAATGGCCCACAGAGCTTAAATCCACTCAAATCCTTGTAATAACTTGTTTTGATCCTTAAATTCAATATAAAAGTGGTCGGAATTTACAGTAGAATAGTTTAGGAACGAATTTGTAAGCCAAAAGTACCAAAAATGGAAATATATATATATATATATATATATATATATATATATATATATATATATATATATATATATATATATATATTGCAACTTATAAAGGTTAGAAAACTAGCCGTTTTCTTATTGTTATGAGGTAGTAACAGCCATTATGGGCCGTAATGACTGATTCGATCCCAAAACTGAGGGGGTCATCGTTTTGACTGCATATCACGTAACGGTGTAGGCTGTTACCGTTACATATCAACCAATACGTAACCGATATTGCACACCTTGCTTTTCACAAATGATGCTGCTAGTAGTATGTATATTTAATATTTCATGTGGAGACAAGAGGCGATTATGTAACAGAAGTTGTGGTGGATTGATGAGGTCCAGAAGGCTATTTGTGAGAAACGATCTTGTTTCCAGGCCTTGCAAGCAACTAGAAATAAGGAAAATCTAGAAGAACATGGAAACAACAAAAAGAACATGAAGAAAGTAATGAGGCCGAAGTTAAGGCAGACAATGATCTGTATTAAGAACAAGAGAAGGTGAGAAAGATGTTTTCGAACTTAAGAAAATGAGAGAGGAAGGGCGTGGACATATATGTTAGATGCATTAAGAATGGTAACCAAAAGGTATTGACCTGGGACAATGAAATCGATGAAATGTGGAGAACCTATTTCCTAACAAAATGTCGACCACTCTAACCTCGGCGCATATTAGGGTTGATCCGACTGAGCGAGCATAACACCTACCTACCAACTAATAAACGGGTGGTACCACTTCAGCATGCATACGTCAATGTCCATAACAAACACAATGTTTTCACACCTGCTTGTGTAATCTTATCATGAGCATGCCTCAATACATGACAAGGCAAAACATATTGATGACCTCAAGGGCTGAAAAGCAATTGTCTGCGCGTATTTTGTTCCAGTGAAATCTTCATGTTGTGCAGAATTCATAAGATGATGAAACATAATAAATACTCCTTGTAATCTCAAGCCCAAAACATTTCTTCCTGAAGCTCGAGACTTGTATATAGATTGAGTGCATAATAAAATGTCCAAGAAATAATAGATGAGCTCCCACTCTCATGAAAGAGTATATAAGGATTTTGGAACCCTAATCCATGACATTTGTAGGGGTGTACATCGAGTCGAACCAAGTCAAGCTAGCCTCAGCTCGAACTCGGCTCGGCTCGGTCCTCGAGCTGGACTGGCCAACTCGGTTCGGTAAGCAGCTCGGGCAAGTTCAAGCCGAGTTCGAGCCAAGATCAAGCCGAGTTCGTCATTGCAACATTTTCACAAACACTTGGACTGCACCTTCAAAATCTCACAGTATTTAAGACAACAGCAATGGTTTTACAGGTATTTTATCAAACACCTTCTAAGCAACATAAAAATTAAGAAAAAAAGGGTGTTGGTTTCAAATACATACCTTCCTTGCCACTAGCCACACTTCTTTGAGTCATTTCATCAAACACTTGGCGAGCAACATCAATATCAAAGTAACCTAGTCACCGAACTAGTTCGATCCGAGTTCGATTCAAGCTGGGCTCGAACTGAGTTGAGTCGAGCTGCTTAACTCATTTTTTAGCTCAAAAAATCAGCTCGACTCGGCTTGAACTCAACTTCGAACTAAGTCGAATTGAGCTTTTTCAAGTCGAGTCGAGCGAGCTAACCGAGCTAGCTCGGTTCGTGTACACCTCTAGACAAATGCCACAATTGCCTAACTTGCAATATGCTTTGTAAAGAGATCCATTGACATCTCTCGAGTAGTATAATACTCAAGAAAATGTCTCATTTCTCACTTGATCTCCACAAGGTACACCTCATGGATTGTGATTAAAAATAAAAAGGAAAAGAAAGAAATAATGAAATAGCGTATATCCATTTCTTGCATTTTGCATGTGGTAAGTTCTAGGTCCCCATTGAAAAAACCATGGAACTACAATGATAGGTTCTAAAACCATACACGAAAATAAAACAAGTTAACTCTGCCAGCTCATGGATTGTAATTTTAAAAGGATAGGAAAAGAAAGAAACAACAGATAAGCATGTAGCCATTTATTCTTGCACTTTACATGCACCAGGTAGTAAGTTTAGGTAGGTGGGTTTCTAGGTCCCTGTTGAAAAAACCATGGAACTACGATGATAGGCTATAAAACCATGCATGAAAATAAAACAACTTAACTCTGCCAGCTCATGGATTGTGATTTAAAAAGAAAAGGAAAAGAGAAACAACAAATAAGCATATATCCGTTTATTCTTGCACTTTACATGTATGAGATAGTAAAGTTTAAACAGGTCGGTTCTAAGTACCCTACCCCTGAAATAGGAACACTAGATAAAATTTGTTAATCTTGTGAACATTTTAAACTATAATATGATAAATTCAAAATATTATTATCTATCTTCCACGAGCAAAGCAGGATCTTATCTGGTGCGTTGATCTCAAGTTTCAACACTACATTAGACTCTTGATCAATTAAAGTGAAGAATCTGATTTGGAGATTAACTAGGATTTGAGATGAGATCTGAGTAGATTAAAAATTCAAGCTTAAATAGCACAAATAGCAGCACCTCCAACAACTTTTAAATGGCTGGGTGATGCCCTCACCTGCCACATTTTACTTCTTACATACACACCGACGTTTTCATATATAAATTATACGTAGGTTTTCTAATCCCACATGTACAGGTTAGCCTCTCTGCACACAACCACATGTTCCAACATTGGAAAATTGTGCAGGATCCAAGTTGCCCTTGCGGATCCCACTGTTTAGATGGCCTGCCTCAAAAATCAGGCTGGTCCACTCGTCAAGAGGGCTACATTGTATGACACAAGTGGATAGCTTAGGGCTTGTTTAATTTCCAAATTACAATGCAAATGCATTGTAAATTAGTTATCATTACTTCCCCTTGTATTTCCATCTCTTGGATCGAGGTTGACATTGACAGGAAAAATGTTTTGGCACCAATAAGAAGCGGGAACATATTTTGGATGCAAAAACTGTGGGGTCCACAGTGATGTTATAGGTTATATCCATGTCGTCCATCCGTTCTGCCAGCTCATTTTAGGGCATGAGCCCAAAAAGGAGGCAGATCTAAAGCTCAAGTGAATCACACCACGTTAAACAGTGGGAATTGAATGCTTATTATTGATTATTGCTTGGGGGCCACAGAAATTTTGGATCAAGCTGATTTTTATGCTTTCCCTTTATTTATATATCTATATGATCTTATGAACAGGTTGGATGACAAATAAACATTTTGTGGACCCTACTAAGGTATTGACTTTCAACGGATGAGGTGTGTGAGGACCACTGTTTCATGTGGTGTGGTCCGTTTGAATTGTGGATTTGCCTCATTTTTTTATGCATGCCCTAAAATGAACGTGTGGAAAGGATGAACAGCATGGATATTACATATTCATCATGGTGGGCTCTATATTTTTTGTTCATATAGAAACACATGGAATCCAATTGAAATTGACACGATTTTTGATGAAGTAGTTACTCCAGAAAACCAAACTACTGAAAAATGTAATAATAATCTATTTACAAGCTATTTACCTGTAAATATGAAAATCAAACAGGCCCTTAGAAAAACTATGTCAAGTTTTTCTAAGCCATCGCCCTAACATTTTGGTCATCAAATTAGTTGACCAACCTGATTTTTAGGCTGGGCATCTACATGACAGGACCAATGTTTAAAAATCGACGATATCAACTGATATATCGCACGATATATATTGTATTCCACCCTTGTGATACGAAATGCACGGGTAGTACCGATAGATCTCACCTATTCAATCCAGTGAGCATTTTCGATTTTTGATACATGTTTTTGCTGTAAATCACGTTAAACTAGTGTCAAATGGTTATAAATCTATGATTCTTCATGTTTTCCATGAAAAATCATAGATTTGTAACTTCGATTTTGAGATTTGGGGGAGATGGGTCAAGTCGCGGGAAATTGAGAAAAATCAAAGTTTCTCAACTTCTCGCAAATCAATTGCAATCTTTGTATCCAAACACAAAATTAAACATGTAACCTGATCTAGTGATTCTTCTGTTGCTTTTGAATGTATTGCTTGTGTTTCCATACATGTCTTCTTACGTTTATAAATTATATGAATAGACTTTGAATATACTTGCATCAATTCAGTTGGAAAGCCCAAATATTAGGACCCGATATAAAGGAAACCCCTATTATGTGCAATTTTTTAAATTATTATAATGTTTTGATTTCTAAGTGTGTATTGATGTCTTTTTCAACAATCCATAAAGTTTCATTGAAAAATTTGACCAATTTCTCAACGTTTCCATGTTTCCCAACAACAGCGATACATTACGCAATACAATCAATGTATCTCATGCGATAACTGATATGTATCTGTATCCCAAAGGTGCGATTCATTACACAATAACGATATTTTAAACATTGGACAGGACACACCTAATGGGTGGTCATGGGTGTCCAGCCTGGTGCCATTTTGGTTCATTTGGGCATGTACAGGAGTTGTCCCAGGAGCTCGTCATGTATGCGTGTGGGATGAGGAAAGAACAAAATAAAACGAAACAAAAACTTTCGGCACTATCTCCAGTTGGTTGGGTCGATTTGAAGACACATTCATATCTTCACTTAATTCTACTTTGTATTTAATGATTAAATTATAATATGTAGAATAGTTGACACAAACTCGTTGATTGTAATCAACCTATGTAATAACTAGTAGATGGCACTTCACTGTAACAAACCAATGTAATAGTCTATTACATTGTAACAAACCTGTGGGATGTTTATGCCAGTCCACAACCATGATAGAGGAAGGTTGCATCAAGTTGGCAAAAGGTGTCAAACTTATGCCATAACTGCCAAGATGATTTTGAACAATATGAGGTTCCAAACTCATGCTAGGGTGTTCCCTAAAAGCTATGCGCTACATTGGAACCTAGGTGCAATGAGAAATGGGCAAGGGTTGGTGAGGGCGTCCTCTGGAAGCGATGCACCATAACAATGCCCGGTTGTTGTGAGAAGTTGGAAAGGGTTCCTGTGCCATTCTAGATGTGTGCAGGTAAAGAAGATAGTTCGGGATAATAGGATTCATCTTGCCACATGGAATATAGAACATTGACAGGTAAGAGTATGGAGATAGTAGATACAATGAAACGAAGGAGAGTTAGCATAGCATAGCTTGCGTTTAGGATAACAAGGGCCAAAACTAGAGTAATTGATGGATATAACCTTTGGTATTGAGGAAAGGACAATAATACAAAATGGGGTAAGGATAGTGTACATAAGGATTTAAAAGATAAAGTTATAGATGTTAAGAGACTAAGGGCCTGTTTGTTAAATTGAAGTCTGAATTGAAATGTGGAAATATGTTTGGTAAACTGTCTGAAACAATTGTTAAAGTCTGAAAATTAAGTATGGAATCTAAAACAACTTGTTTGTTAACAAACGTCTGAAATGTTTGAAATATGTTAATTTGACACATTTGCCCTTATCTCCATAGGAAACAATCGTGATTGAATCCCCACCATTAAAAACTTCATGGATTTCACTGAAATGTTTATTTTCCATTTAAACCATTGATAAGGTCATAAAGACCTAGACGAAGAGACAACACAAATATCATCTTGATCCAAAACTTTTGTGGCCCACAAGAAATTTTTAATGGTCTGGGTCCCACCATGATTTATATGTGTTTTATCCACATTGTCCATCCATTTTTTCATATCATATCATGGCATGAGCCAAAAAGTGAGTCAAATAAAAATCTCAAGTGGATCACACCACAAGAAACGGTGGTCATTGAGCGTCCACCATTAAAAACTTCTTAGGGGCCACAAAAGTTTTAGATCAATCTAATATTTATGTTTTTCCTTCATCCAATTCTATGCAACCTAATCAATAGGTTGGATGGCAAATAAATAATATAGTGGCCCTAGGAAGTTTTTAATGGTAAGTGTTCAATCACCCTTGTTTTCCTATGGTGTGGTCTACATAAGATTTGGATCTAGCTTATTTTTGGGCTCATACCAAAAAGTGATTTGAACAAATGGGTGGACGATGTCGATAAAATAAATATATTATGGTGGGCCCCATAGTAGCAATCGATGGCGGCAACATGTACAACATGTTTTAAAGCCTAGTTAGTAAGGGACTCGAAACAGTGAAAATCTTTAACAGTGTAAGAATGCCAAAAAACCTTGCTTAGTAAGTAAAGCTTATGACGATATGTACAATAGATTGGGGACAAGAGAAGGTAAGAAAGATGTCTTCAAACTTGTCAAAATGAGAGAGAGGAAGAGTAGGGACCTAGATTATATTAGATGCATTAAGAGCAATGACCAAATGTACTAGTCGTGGACAATGAGATCAATGAAAGGTAGATAAGCTATTTTCAGAACTTATTAAATGACAATCACTCTAAGAACATAGGGATAAAAGGAACCATAAACTCAAATGACATCAGAGCAAATAGATACTTTCGCAGGATTAGGATATCTGAAATCAAAGAAGCTTTAAGAAAGATGAAAATGGTAAAGGCCCTTAGACCATATGGTATACTAGAGATTGGAAGAGTATGGGAGATTCTAGGATATTTTAGTTGGCAAAGTTTTTTAAAAGATTGTAAGATTGAAAAAAATGTTAGATAAATGGAAGAAAAGTATCGTAGTACCTATTTATAAGAATAAAGGAGACAAAAGTTGCACTACCTATTGTGGGAAAGAACGATTGAGCAAAGACAAATGTATGAGAAGAATGTATCAGAAAAGAAGTTTGATTTCATGCTATGGAGGTCTACCGCTAAAGCAATTTTCCTATTTAGACAATTGATGGAGAAATATAGGGAGAGGAAGAAGGATCTCCACATGGTTTTTATTGACTCAAGAGAAAACTTATGATAGGGTCCTTTGAGAGTTAATCTAGTGAGTGCTTGGAAAAAAAAAATGACGACTCTAGTGGAGAGACAAGTGAGTTCCCAATTACTCTAGGCTTTCACTAGGGGTCGGTATTGAGCCTGTACTTTTTCGCATTAGTTATGGATGAGTTAGCAAGGCATTTGTAAGAAGAGACCTATGGTGTATGTTGTTTGTAGATGACCTTTTGATTAACAAGACAAGGGAGGGCGAAAAAGCAAAGCTAGATTTATCAAGGGGCACTTTAAAATCTAAAGGATTTAAAATTAGTTGAACTAAAACAGAGTAAATATGGAGTGAAATTTTAGCAACAATCGGAGTGGGAACGAGCAGGTTAAGATTATTGACCAAGAAGCTTCCCAAAATGGCCACTTTTGATATCTTGGGTTGAAAATTCATGAGAGGGGAGAGACTGAGAAGGATGTTGCCCCATAGAACTCAAGCAGGGTGTAAGAAATTGAGATGTGCCTCTACAATTTTATGTAATCATAGTGTACCACTCAACCTTAAAGGGAAATTTTATAGGATGGCTATAAGACCAACCATGCTTTATGGGACAAAATGTTGGCCCGGGAATAGGCTTTGCTGTTGACTCTTTTGCTGAAGCGACAGAACCAACTGGGCAGTTAAGGAACAACATGTTCAGAGGATGTGTAGCTGAAATGAGGATGTTGAGATAGATGCGTGGCAAGACAAGGTAATTTAGAAATGAATGCATTCAGGGTAATTTAGAGTTACACCAATAGGTATTAAGACAAGGTAAAGTAGACTCAGATGGTTTGGTCATGTGCAATGGATACCAAGACCTGTGCTTGTCAGGAGTGAGTTGGTACAAGTTGAAGGCTCTAAAAGGGCAAGGGAAATGCCGAAAGAACATGGATGGAGGTAATAAGAAAAGACTTGCTGATCTATGGTCTTATTGAAGTTATGGTCCTTAATACATTGGAATGGCAGAAACAGATTCCTGTAATGAACCCCAATTAGTTGGGACAAGGTTTGGATGATGAAAAGTTAAACACAGTTAAACCACACAAAATAACTACACTGAGCAAAGGAACAACTAGGGATATAGTGGTAATAGAAGTTATCTTTTTTAATAGAGATCTTGAGTCAGAAACTTACCAGCCTTTTTCATTTTTATCATTAAAACAACCGACAAGCAACTCAGTCTCGACAAGCCAAATGAGTTAGTGAGCCAACTTGACAAGTGTTGTGGATTTGGTATGGGTCACAATAAGAAGCGAGATTCCTATTGACATCACAAGTTCCCTGGTGACATACTCTGCGATTTATGTCGATTCAGAAAACAACTGAAAAGTGACTCACTTTGATTCTGGATGAATCTAATGAGTTATTGAGTCAACACAACAAGTCCTGTCAATTCAGGGATGGGTGACAGTAAGAAGTGAGTTTCATATTGACATAACGAGTTCCTTAGGTAAGCATTGAAGCCCAACTTTCAGACTGTTTCAGAAGTTAATCTGATTATTTGCTTATGAATGATTAGTTTGAAGACGTTCTGCTGCATGTCCGTGCACAATATGCTTGCCAATATAGATCAGTCTGTCAAGTTGGCCCACACTAAATTTGTTTATTACTGCCAGAAATTCAAATGGAAATATTTTTACTCAAGGTTCTCTCTTGATGTTTTTCTTTTTTCTCGTCATGGATTTGACAGGTCCGCAATACCGGTAGTTGGATGGAAATTGGTAACAGTATCAGCCATTTTGGAATCATGAGTGCCCAAGTTGTGTTTGTGCTGCTGCTCTTTGCCCTTACAAATATATACACGAAAGGTATCCAAGTCAGATTGCCAAAGTCCTCCCAGAAAGCGATATAGTGAACTGGAGTTTGAAAGTTCCACCAGCAGAGAAGATGTTTCCATTTGGACCATGGATGGTTTGGATTTCTTTGTTCCAAACTACATATATGAACATCCGAGGTTTTTTCTTCCTTTTAAAAAAAAATAATAATAATAAATCTTTTGATAGATATGAACAGTTGAAGTGCAAGTAGATGGCTGGACATTGTAGCTCAATTTTGACTCAAGCTTTCTAATCCTTGTAATGATGTAATTTCTTGCAGACTTTTTATTCTCTGTTCATTACATCATCCTTGGCCTCAACATTAGGTCTTGGGTTCCTTCCCAGTTAACTGATCAAAAACTTCTGCTGGAACTTTCTTCAACATGCAAGAACATGAGCATATGACACAATATCCAAGACTGAGCAAGAACTGAGCTTTCCATTAGGTTTTTTAATTTAAAAAAAAAAAAACACGCACACACAGCCCCACACACTCACGCCTTAGTGGGATTTCACCACCTATGGGTAGTCGAACCCTTGACCAGGTGTTGAAACTCCTTAGAGTCTACCACCGGAGCAAGAGTAAGGACCCAGAGCTTTCCATTAGTTGAGGATACAGTTCAGATATTTTGCCCCTTAAGTCAGGCCATCTCACACCTTAGGTGGGTCACATTACACAAATTAAATTGATGGCCAAAATTTGTTTAGCACTCAGTTTACCATCTGATGCACGTGATTGGTGGGTGATCGCGTGCATCCGCATGGAATAGTCTTTGCCTTAAAAAAGGGGTAGGGACACCATGTCGTTATAGAAAGAAAATAAAACAAAACAAAACATCAAGCCCACCTGAGGAGTGAAACAGCCTTTCTTTAGTGGCATAAGATCTAAGCTTTGTTTCCAACCAAATGGAAAGCTCAGATCTCAAACACTTGTTCATACAGGTATGTGTATGCGAAATGTAGACGCAATTTAACTGACAACCTAGTTTGGTGACAGGGAAACCATGTAGACATATAAATACACATTTTCTTATTCACCTCACCCCACGTACATAATAATCTGGCACATGAACAAGATCTAAGCATTCATCACACGTATCTCATAGTGCTGATTGTTTTGGCAAAAAATAGGCAAGTCCACTCATCATTTGGTGCTGAAATGGAAGATTGAAAGAAATTGACCAATGGTCCATATACAATCTACTTCATGAATGGACTAGGCAACTTGTGGGCCATGGAATTATACATGACGCCCATAATCATTATATAAATAGATAATGATTATTTACATATGTAATTGCAGCACCATTCTTCATTTGACATAGACACACATACTTTTTGGACTCCAAACCTAAGAAAAAAAAAAAAACTTAAAACCTATGGGGGCCACCATGATGTATGTGGCTTATCCACACCGTCCATCCCTTATGGGAATTGAATGCCTGCCATTGAAAATTTGTTGTGGGACCTAGAAGCTTTGGATGAAGCTAATTTTGTGTTGTCCCTTTGTCCATGTCTCTGAGACTTTATGAATAGTTGAGATGACAAATAAACATCAATGTGGGCCCGTTGGATTGAAACAAGTTTTAACTGCGGACGGCTTTAAGACCACTATTTTCTATGGTGTGCTCCACTTGAGAAATTGCCTCATTTTTTATTTTTTATTTTTGTTCATGCCCTAAAATGTCCTGGTCAAACAAATGGACAGCGTGGATAAATCACATATATCATGGTGGGAGTCACAAATTTAAGGCAGCCTCTTCATATCAATTTTCAAGGAGAAAATACACTCTGGTTACCTTCTCTTGACAGACAAAGTTAGAAATCATAATTGTTTATTTACTTGTATTTGCAAGGTGATTTGAAAATTCAAACACCCCTTGATGCATCTTCATGCATTTTCATAATTTTTATTAATTAAATTATTAATCTCGACTCTACAATCACTCGCATAGTGAATCAAATATGCTATTAAAAGAGAGACACTCTCGATTCTCTAATCTAGCATGGATTCCTGGACACCCCTCTATACACATCTAATTCAGTGCTTTAGCACTATTCTTACAATGCATTCTCTGATACAAACATAATGCTTCACACCTTGTCTAGGAAATTTACATATGACAAGCGTACATTCTCTTATCCCAGATCCACTTCATCATCATGGATTCATACTGGAAAGGATAACACCAATAAAGATTCATACCCTAGTATCTCACTATGTGAGGTGGCCATCGAGCCTGAGTCATGATTGCATGGATAAATCATAGACCGTTAAAAGACTATCATTCTTACATTCATCATTACATATCATGCATTTCTTGCATTCTATTATATACTACCATTTTGTTACCATAGATATATTTATTACTATGTTGTTACCATCTCATATTTTACCTTAGAATCAAGGCTGTTCCTATAGAACACAACTTGGAATATAATAAGAACCAAAGATAATAATAAAATCTTTCCAACTATATATCCTCTCTTCTTTCTTCAATGGATGTGGTAGTGTGATATTATGAATGAATGACAATGAATGTGACCCCATATGCAATATTTATATACACTCAAAATCATATCCAACATATAGAATAAAAATAGCAATTAAGATATGTAGAGATAATATCAAATTGAGAGACCCATATTTAGTTTTTAACATCCCACGAGAAGGAAGGGAAGGAGCTGAGATGGTTGTGAAAGAAGGTCTACCAACAATGTCAGGCATCTAGATAACCTTATCATCGTACTGATAAATCTTGTCATGGCATAATTTCATTACTAATTTGAGCAATATCCCCTGAAGAAGCAAGACGAAGGCTTCAATTTTCATTCAGAATGATAGAGATAATCTTGGCATTTTTTATAATGCCTAGACCATAACCACCCTTCTACCAAATCAGGTAACGGGGCTACCATTTTCTAACCAGGGGCATACCAAAAGTTAGTAAATTCATCGTTACTAATAAGAAATTTAGTATTTGTCAAGACAAGAGGACGCCTTAAAAGAATACTTCTCCAAGCCTAAGAGGTATTTGAGGGATTTTCAAGGACCAAATGATTTAACATGAATATATTTACTTGGACCCAGGACCTCATAGGCTTTGCTCTCTAGTAAAGATCTTCCAAAATTCCTTTAATAAACAGGCATGACTAGAAAGCTCAGGAGATATTTTTCCAATACCACCTTCTTCCTTGGTCTTACACACATCTTCTAACTGTAGACACCTCACCCCACACCAATAAACTGATTGGGATTGAACATAACCCAAACTCTAATCCAAACCTCAATCAAAACCCTAAACCCTAAATCCAAGTCTAAATCTCAATCCAAGCCAAAACCCTAAAAGCTTGAATCCCAAAAGCAAACCCACTAAGTTAATCTATTGAGTCAACCACTGAGTTAACTCACCTAATCAGCCTACCCAGTTAACTCACCTTGCCAAACTAGGCCATCCACTTTAGTCCAAGCCCACTTTCCAAGCCTAACCGAGTACAGAGGGAGATAGCAAAGCAACTGCATTTGGCCAGAGCTCTCCACGTGTGGAAGAGCTCTACCAAAACTGGAGGTCTAGTTCTGTACAAGTGGCCCTCAGAGTGTCACTCGCCATGTGGCTCAATCTTCTCCTTGACCAACTGCTCATCCGTGCGCAACTAGTTTCTTTATAAACTCTAAGCATGTGCGAAAAAACAAATTACTCCAATAACCCCTCCCTCGTACCAAAATTATACTATATGACGTCAATCCAACACATGAGATCTTGCTACATGGCGATCTCAAATCTTAGTTGTCCAAATCCATTCTAACCTTAAACTTGGCAAGAATTGTAGGAAACTAGGCTGAGGGCTATAAACCTATGCTTTGTAGCTTGCCGACCTAGCTGGATCCTACCCATCATAAATTTGTACTAACTGGTCATTTGCTTTGGCAGGTGGAGGAATTTGGTTGGATTTCTCTAGCTTGAACCTAAGCCTGTCATAAGCTTTGCACTTAACATCACATTCCACACACATTTGCGTCATTCATGCACGAGAACTAATCCCGCCAAGAATAGTGACGCAGGGATGAACGTGATGAGGTCGATCACCGTCTTCCTCAAGGATAACTACTCCGAATCCACGGAGCTTCTTTAGACTCCTCACAAAGACTTCTCGAATCCACGAGGAAAGAAAGCAGAAAAATAGAAATAAATTCTAATAAATTCGAAATTAATTGATGAATGAATAAAAAAGAGTTTACACCCCTTTAAATAAGGGAACCAAGCAACAAGAAAGAAATCAGACTCAAACTACAACTAAAACTTCTGGAATCCGTGACTTACTATAAATAGTAAACTTACTATTTATAGACGGTCGTGATGTCTACAAGTGCGCAAGGTTTTCGGCCAAAAATAGTAAGTGTCCTACTTGGCTTCACCAAACCATTCTCCTAATTATCCTAAGCACTTTTCATGTTGGACACAACTCCTAAAGCCCAACGGATGAAGAGCTATAAGCAAATTAAAACTTACTATTTATAGTAAAAACGAAATTAAAACGGGGAAACGACAGTCGATCAGGGGGTTTCCCGCAAATTCAGGCTGCGCAACCCAGCATAGCAGGGTTGGTTGGCTAAAGTAGCTCATTCTACCCCAAATTCATATATTTTACGTCAGATAACTCATTCCAGATTGCAAGATACGCCCGATCTAAGGTCCAACGGTCCGAATCACTTATGTTGTCTACCGTGCCTTTTCTGATCCATCTTGGCCATGAAATTGTCCACGACCGGCTCTACATCAGTCCTCTCCACTTGAAAAGAACTCGTCCTCGAGTTCTCCTCCTGCGCTGGTTCATGATACTCGGTCAGGTCCGCGACGTTGAAAGTCCGTGAGATCGTCAGGTTATCTGGAAGATCAACAGCATAAGCGTTGTCATTGATCTTTCGAATGATCGGTACCAGTCTAATCTTCTTATTTTTTAACTTGTTGTATGTCCCAGTCGGAAATCTCTCTTTACGCAGATGGACCATAACGCGGTCTCCCACCTCAAGCACTTTTTGTCGCCGGTGCTTGTCCGCTTGTTCCTTGTACTTCTCGTTCGAGGCATGTAGTTTGGCCTGTACTTCTGCATGGATGCCCATGATCTTATCTGTCATATGTTCTGCTGCAACGCTCGTGCTTAGGTGCTTGGGCAAGGGGACCAAGTCAAGTGTGTGGCGAGGCACTCGTCCGTAGATAATCTGGAACGGCGATTTTCCTGTTGAGTGGTTCACCATGTTGTTGAACACAAACTCTGCTTGAGATAAGGCCAAGTCTCACTGCTTCGACTTTTCTCCTGCAATACTACGAAGGAGGTTTCCCAATGTGCGATTCACAACTTCGGTCTGCCCATCAGTCTGTGGGTGGTAAGCACTGTTGAATTGAAGTCGTGTATCAAATCGAGTCTACAAAGTCCACCAAAAGTGGCTAATGAACTTCATGTCACGATCAGAAGTAATGGTCTTAGAGACCCCGTGTAGCCGTACGACCTTCCTAAAGAAGAGATTCGTCACGTGTGTTGCGTCGAGGGTCTTCTTGTATTGGATAAAGTGCGTTATCTTGGAGAAACGATCGACCACCACGAACACCGAATCCATGCCGCGTTGTGTTCGTAGAAGACCAAGCACGAAGTCCATTGATAAATCCTCTCAAGGACCATCAGGCACAGGTAACGGGGTGTAGAGTCCTGTATTCTGAGATTACCCCTTGAAAGTTTGAAAAATATGACAACGTTGCACAGTTCTTCCCACATCACGTATTAATTGCGGCCAGTAATACCGTTCTTCCACAAGAGCTCGCGTCTTGTCTTGCCCAAGGTGTCCACTAAGGCCACCTCCATGTAGTTCCTGAATAATCTGCTCCCTTAGAGAACTTTGGGGGATGCACAATCGATTCCCTTTGAAGAGAAAACCATCCTACTTATGAAGGTCACTGGGGTGACCTTCTTGGCACTTTATCCAAGAATCCTTGAAATTCTCATCCTCGGCATACAGCTCCTTGAGACAGTCGAAGCCGACTACCTCGTTGCTCATCGTAACAAGTAGTGATGCACGATGGCTAAGTGCATCAGCCACCTTATTCTGTTGTCCTGACTTGTACTTCAGAACAAACGTAAATTTCTATAAAAACGCAACCCATCTAGCATGCACACGATTCACGTTAGTCTGACTATTAATAAACTTTAATGCTTGATGGTCAGTGTACAGAACAAACTCTCTTTGAATCAGATAATGTCGTCAATGTCGCAGCGCCTGAACAACTGCGTACAACTAAGCTCATAAATCGACCACTTCTTTCATGCTTCGCTGAGTTTCTCGCTGTAGAAGGCTACCGGCCTGCCTTCCTGTGATAATACTCCCCCAATTCTGACGTATGAAGCGTCACACTCAACCTCAAATAATTTATTAAAATTAGGAAGCACCAAGACCGGTGTTGTAGACAAACGATGCTTGATCTCGTTAAAGCTCTTGTCAGCTTTATCGGTCCACTGGAACGGTCCCTTTTTCATGCAATCTGTTATAGGCGCGACTATGGTACTAAAATCTCACACAAATCAACAATAAAAAGTCGTCAAACCGTGAAAACTCCTCACCTCATGGATGTTTGTCGGGATCGGTCATTCCTTAATAGCTCGCACCTTTTCATCGTCCACTCGAATGCCTGTGGATGTTACAACAAATCTTAGAAACAACAGGCTGTCAGTTAAAAAGCTACACTTTTTCAAGTTGAGATACAACTTGTTATCTTGTAAGACCTGCAACACCTGCCTGAGATGTTCTTGTGCTCCGCCTCATCCTGGCTATATATTAATCTGTTATCAAAATATACTACTACAAATCGGCCAGTGAATGGTTTTAGAACTTGACTCATCAAACGCATAAAAGTATTTGGTGTGTTCGATAGGCCGAAGAGCATGACCAACTACTCATACAATCCTTCATTTATCTTGAATGCCGTTTTCCACTCATCACCGGGTCGGATACGAATCTGATGGTACCCGCTCTTTAGATCTAGTTTAGAGAAAACCTCGGCCCCTCCCAGCATATCGAGCATGTCGTCCAACCGTGGTATTGAAAATTGATATTTGATGGTAATTTTGTTGATTGCTCGGCTGTCGACACACATGCGCCAGCTTCCATCTTTTTTTGGCGTTAATAATGCTGGTACAGCATATGGGCTCATGATCTCTCTTAATAGACCCTTATGGATCAATTCCTCCACTTGCCCTTGAAGTATCTCACACTCCTTCGGACTCATTCGATAATGAGGGCGATTGGGTAGGCTAGCCCCAGGGACGAGGTCTATGTAATGTTGGATGTCCCTCATGGGGGGTAATCTATCAGGTGAATCTTCAGGCTAGACTTCTTTAAATTCGTTTAGCAATAGTTTTAAGCTTTGAGGGATGTTTGAGGGTTCCTCTTCCTCGCCCTTCACCACTATGGCGTATACCTCGCCGATTTTCTTGGATTCCTCCATAAAATCCCGAATGGTCAAGAGAGAACTCCCCTCCACTTTAGAGGCTTCAGGGTGATTCTCTGGTGCCATAGGGACAAGGATTATTTTTCGACTATCCTTGACGAATATGTAAACATTGTCTCATCCCCGATGGATCGCATCACGGTCCGACTGCCAGGGTCGACCGAGTAGCATATGACAAGCTTCCATGTCAACCACGTCACAAAGTATCTGATCCTTATAATGTTTACCAATTAAAAATGAGATAGTGCATTGTTCAGTTACCTTGGTCTCATTCACCTTTTTTATCCAACCAATTGAGTACGGGGAAGGATGTCTCGTTGTTGGTAGCTGCAACTTGTACACCATCACTTTTGAGACGATGTTCTCGCTGCTACCACTGTCTATGATCACATCACAGACCTTTTCGCTGACAGTGCATCTAGTACGAAATATATTGTGTTGCTGTGGATGTAATTCTTTTCGCGGAGTATACAGTAGTCTCCTCACAACGAGAGATTCACCACGATCCTCGCCTATCACTTCACCGCCACCTGCTATTTTTTCAGTGATTTGTTCATATTCATCAAAGCCATGATCTTCTTTTGCGGCCTCATCTTCAGTGCCCCCTTCGTTTATAGTCAAGTGTGCTGTCGGACGTTGAGGACAAGTGTTCGATAAGTGACCTGGTTGGCCACAACGGTAACAATTGTTCGGCCTTGGCCGAGCATAAGGATTCGGAATCCTACTCGGGCCCACTGTTGTGGGTGCTGCCCATTGAGGTTTAGATGGTCCGCTCCCTGTATCACGATTGGCGGGTGGAGGAGGTTGAGGACGCTCTCCTACCGGATCTTTCCCTCGAGCCAACACTGGATCCTGTGTGGGACCCGTCATAGGGGGTCGATTTGAAGGATAGGGATGAGCAGGAGCTCTTGCAAGTTGTGTTTATGCCCTTCCTGCCAATTGAACTACTTCATCTACGGTCCCGACTGGGTACATCTGAACTCAGTCCTAAATTACCGGTCGCA